>JALIRH010000006.1:40868795-41587545 GCA_023055505.1 Callipepla californica brunnescens
TTTGGATTAACAAACAGTACCTTCAATTATGTTAGTAGAGGAAAGAGCTCATTTTTCAAGGCTAATATGTAATCACACAGAAACACACCCCACTAAATTAGCAACAAATGCTCTTACTGATTTTAGCCAAGATAGGCTTCCTGATAAGATTCTCTTTTCAAAAAAAAAAATCTCAATTTAAACACTTATCTTTCCCTTGATGTAGTACAGCTGAAGTTCATGCTCTGGTTCAGTCAAATCTAATAGTTTTAACTTAGTTTTGTCCATTACTGGTCATAACAAGATGTATTCAGAAAGGTATTTATGTTTGCTCTACTCTATTGCATAAAGTTAGGAAAACACATCTGGGTAGCGTACAGTACAGACCAAAAATCCAGATAAAAGTTTTGTCTAGAGGGATGACTAAATAAGTTGGCCAAATATCAGAACAAATTCACTTTGATGTTTCAAGTTGGTGGAGCTCAGAAATATGACCTAAAAGATAAAGTTACAACTTCTGAAAGAGTAGCAACTCTCATTTCCCTTAGTCTCTTCTAAGAAAAATGAAAAGCATTCCTATTGAGTGATGGCAGAATAGCAAACTAATAAAATGTTAGGAACTCAAGAAAAAGCATTTTTCTATTTTAGCTCATATTCCTAAATAGCTCATACCCATCCCCTTTTCAGGACAATCTCTTGTGCTTGCCTCCACTATAACCAAAAATGGCTTGGAGTCTGCTTAGAGGACCGTAAAGATGGTATTCAAGGTTCATGTTGCAAGTGCACATGGCAGAACTCAACTTTAGTGGATTGGCTCCATATAACCAATATCCTCAAAACGATGCGGAGTCATTTGTCAAAAATTAATGAACTATGAAATATATAAATAGATAAATCCTTGTATCAGGTACAGAACTAACTTATTGAACTCAATCTACCATGCAGTAAAGCAGACAGCTGGCACGTTACTGAACGATAGGACTGGAGAGAATTACTAAGCACCATTCCTGTGGGAAGCAGTACTAAAGAAAACTCAGTGTGCAATGAGAATATGAACAAAACATCATGCTCTTCTCTAAGTGGAAAATTACTAGAGGAACATAGAAAAATAATTTCCCAAAGGAAGGAACTCCATTGCAAAGCCTACCATTAAAGGAACTAAATGAAGCAATGCCAGCTGCCCTCATGGGGCAATGAAACTACATAGAATCAGTTCGCATCCTTAAGCTACATGTCTCAAAGATCTTTCCTTTAAAAGTACGCACCAAGAAAGCAGCTTTGATTTGTAATAAAAAGTTGAGCTATCCCCAAGATTGTTGTACCACTTGTCATTACTAAGCAATCCAAGGCAGCAGAACAGAGCACTGATCCCATCGCACACCTCTTATTAGCCATCAAAAAGTTTGTTCTGGGCTTTGCAGACATGGAGACATGGATCATATAATTCCTTAGGACCAAATACAGTGCTACCCTTGATCCAGTTAGCTCCACCTTCCACAACTCCCACTCCATCAGCTGATCTGCATCTGTTTCCTGTAAATGACTGTATATCCTTGAAAGACAATAAGTGCCTTTTGAGGCGTGTATGCGTCAAGACATGAATGCTCAGGGACAAGATTTTTGATAGTAGAAGTGTAATGTTCAGACCAAGCTGAAAAAGGACTGAATGAATAAAAGAATAGTAAAAAGTTTGTTACATACTGGCATTCACCACAACTTTTTCTTCCACATAGTAGCACAATATTAAAGAGAGAAGGTTTCCAAGACTTCCCCTTAAAGTGAATAGCAAGATATTTAAAATCTGCAAAAGCAGCCAAGAAAGTCATCCAAACCTAAATTAACCACAGCAATTTTAATTTCCTTAAGAACAAAATTTTAGTATATTTGGTTTTGGATTCATGATCTATACAGCTCAAAAGTTAAATAAGTCTGGTGGTAAATGAAAGCTTTGCCTAGAAAGTGCTAAGAACATTTCTCCTCCTACTGAAGCAAGCAATCTATAGTCTATATACCACATGCTTCTATTTAAAATGTAAAATACAACTTAAAAAAAAAAAATACGCATTCCCCAAACCATGTAAGTATCTTTTACTTGGGCAGCCAGAAAGTTGAAGCATCCAGTTTAAGAAAAGACCAGTGTGAGAGCTGCTTGGACTCTAAAGAGTCCATCCACAGTAAATAAAATTACACTACTTCAGCTAATGTGAAAAAAAAAGACAACTTAAAAACACCATACCATCTAGTTATTTTATTTTCTACTTCTCACACAAGACATATAATCCTGGTATTAAAAGTAAATACATAAAAACTCCTACAGGCAAACAGCATTTTGCAGTGGAGAACATTGATTTCAGAATACTGCAAAAATGATTGTTGAACCTGCTTTTTTTTTTTTTTTAAAGACAACAACAGTATGCTGCTTCAAAAAGTCAGCAAGATTTGAAACAGACTACTGTTCATGTCAACTAAAATAGGCATCTGTAATGTAAACTGCAACAGAAGTATTAACAAGAAGGATTTTAATTTTTTTTTGCTTAGAGCATGTCTTCCAAGCCTCCAGAGTTAGCTAAAAGCCAAAATGCTTATGTGCTGTCTTAAAAAGGGTTATATGTTAATTACAAATTAGTCATTGCTTCAGAATGCCTTAGAGATGTGGGTAAAATAGAACATAAGTTGAGGGGTAAAAAAAAATAAGTTACCTTTCCAGTATGTTCTAAGCACTGTAACATCAACTCACTTCAAATAAGTTACTTAAATACAATGTGTATATATTACCCTTCATACTCTCAATTTTTACATAAATGTGAATCAATGGATTTCTGCTCCACAGTTCTTTTATGCTATATGTGCAAAAATTAATTATTGGCCATTTAATAAAAAACAGCTATACATAAGAAGAACTTATTGCTTGATTAAATCTAAAGAAAACTTTCTCGTCAATTTCCTTGTATCTGAGAATTTATATATGGAAAAATAGAGTGAAAAATGTAAACTAAGAAATAAGGAGTGTTTCCTTCAATTTATTATTCTAATCATACTAAAATATCTGTTTTCTGTGTGTGGATAAAACATAAAAAATATTCATGGACACATGGAATATTACAATCGATAAACTTCAGCAACAAGTCATATGGATGCAATACTTCGCTGAATAAAATTAGCTCCATATTAAATGAAAAAACTCATTCCCCTCAAAGATAATATTCCAAATTTTCAGCATTCAAAGATCACTACCATTATCGGGAGTTATTATCAGAGTACTGATGGACAAAATCCTTTCCAAAATGGCAAGGGGGTACTTCTGTCAGTAATTACCCTGCTATAATTGGAAACTGCTCTCTTTCATTTAGTCTTTTCTAGTAAGTGCTCCTCTTATCTGTTTTTTTGTATGTGATATCAGCCACTGCGTCTATCAGTTCTCCTGCTGCTTCATTTAACAGCCTTGCCTCTCCATAATCACTTGTTCTCTTTTGCAGAGCTCTTCCAATTTTCAAAATTTCAAACGGATATTTCTTAATTGATTTCCTGTTATCAATCTATGAAAATAGATTTGCAAAGGTACTTTTTTCTTTGGTTATTTTATATATCCTCCACTAGCAAATTTGAGATAGCAGTATATAGTATGTATGGCAGGATGTCAAGATATTCCTCTTTCTGTTTATCTTTGTTTACATTGAGGTTTCACATACTGCTAACAGTTTACAGCTCCTTAGTGAAGTGTGTACCTTTATCTTCAGGTAAACCACATCTTTTATTTCTTTTTATTTAGTGGTGATTCTGTAAAATGCCACCTATGGCTAAAACAGTAGAAATGGAAAGGAAACTATACAGAATTTAAACTATGGTAGCCACTGAAAGAAATCTTGAACACTCAGCTACATAATGAAATTCAGTAGCACACAATCAAGAAATAGAATATTTTTGAATAATTTCAATTATATATAGAATAAAATATAAAATACATATAGAATAAGATAAAATATAAAAATTAAAGCAATGCTTCTAATGGAAAGAAGTATCCAATATGAATGCAGTCATTTCAGGTAAATGGAAGTTTTCAGATTCTTCAAAATTTGAATGCAAAATAATGTACAAACATCCCTATTTCTGAGAAATGGGCTGTCATTTTCATCCTTAAGCATGCATTTCAAATTCCATCAGAAGGCTGGAGGAAAAATATGCTATTAACTAATTAACTTTAATGAGCAGGGGATCAAGTAGATTTCTCTTCTATTGTGATGTAATCTTTTACCCCTATTTTCTCTTCTCACTCTGATTGAAGTGTTTCAGGACACATAAATACCTCTGCAGGAGAGAATACTCACACATGCACTGAAATTATTCTTAAAGCTTTTCTGTTAATTTGGGTCACAAACATAATTATGACAACAGACATAGCTTGTTAATATTATAATTCCTATTTCCTTCAGTTGTCCCTGCTTCAAAAACACACAATGCTCAATAACTTCAATAAGCAATAAGCAGACCATTTGCTTCAAGTTAACACAATAAAGTTATTTACAACTCATTTTTAAAGAGTTCAGATTACATGCACAGAAAATAGATTCTACTAGCAATGCATTTTTAGATTTCACACAGTGAGAAAATTATCTTTGTACGTATACAGGTATTTGTGTGAGTAAACACATTATGAAATGTGTTTGAAAGCACCAGTTAATATTATGGCTATAACACTGATGCTTGTATATTTGCCACAAGCATCAGATAAGGGCTTGTGCAGCTGTAATCAAACCTTCCTCTATATTTTACACTGTTCAAGATTCCAATTATATTTTCAAAGCACCATGTTCACAGGAAGCACACCGGCAGGTTTGATATTCCACAGCAACACAGATCACTCAACACCTGTTTGCTTCTCAGTAAGGGCCACATTTGATTATAACCTATGGTGCTGAAAATCAGCAGTCTGTTTTTATTCAGGAATTGCCATGGAAGTAAATATTTGCTGAATTCAACCACTAAGGATTCCTGAGTTCTATTATCCACAGCTGAAGAGAATACTGGATAGGGTATTTATAGAACAGGATACTTATATAATTGGATAATTCTACAGGAAAGAGAATATGTATATCCTCTATATAGTACAGAATAGGATATTTTTAGGGACTACTTTTTTTAGGGACGTATTTTCACTACTGAAAACTACTCTCTTGAGAAAGAAATTAATATTTAATTTGAAAAATTGTCAGGCATAACATGAGACTTTTCTGTCTGGTCCTATTCTTAGTCATTTTTAGGAGTCAAGCAACTCAAGAGCTTTATTCTATATCCCACTACAACTGCTTTTATTCATGTTTGAATACTTGGTGAACTGACAATAGGCATCAATATACCTGTCAAAACAAATATGTCCCACACATGGCTTGAATTAGATCTCCATAATTGAAGAGCTAATACATTAATCCATAGTGACATGTACTACATGAGTAGCAGGAAAAGTGTCTGTTTTTGTAATGTCTTCACTACTGTCTATCCAAACTCAATCTGTTTGCTTGGCAGCCCATGAAGTAATTTTAATGTAGAAATGCTCAGTTTTAAAAACAAATTAATCTTTCTCCATCATATAGCCTAAGGAATTATATATTGTTTTAGTTAAAGAACTAACAGAAAAGCAAGGGCAGTAAACTACCATCATTTTTTTACAGTCTTTCTAGAAACATTGTGAGCTGAACTTGTTCCCACTCTACTTCAATTTGTAATTGCTTTACGGTGTATTAGTTAAATGGTCTTAAATCTGAATAATTAATGCAACAAATTTTTACTCTGGTTCCTTACTCTCGGTAAATATTAGATAAAGTTCTCTGTTTATAAAAGTAAGACACCTGATTTTGCTTATCATATAATATAGCACGAAGACTTAAAGGCAGTTTTGTGACTTCATTTGCATGCCAAGGGGTACCAGTTTCTTAATAGAAATTCTACATACAAGCTTGTTTAAAACAATGGCTAACAAAGAGTATACTGATGTAAAATGGAAATACAAAACGCACCCAGAGCATAGAGCATACAGCATACATCGGACATGACTACAAGCTGTACTAAAGTAAAAATCTATCTTATTTTTTTCTAAGTATATAACAAAGATAACATTTACAAAACAAAGTCAAAAAGGTGTAATTCCTTAGGAAAACTATTGTATACAGATCCTAAAGGACAATTTCACAAGCAATCATTCCCCAGGGCCATGAGGTCAATGCAAATTGCAAATACATTTCTAACAGCATAAAATAACCTTCATTGTTTCTAATTAGGTATTGATGTCTTTAAGACAGGGAACATTTTATACACACATTGATCTGATGATTGTAAGCACATATGCATGAGAAATGCCAGTGAACTTCAAACAGTACACTGGGAACTGACTTCTTTTTAAGCTGAATATACATGCAAATAAAAAGGCTTGAAAAAGCTCAAGAAAGCAATTTCCACTGGTGCATATTAAAATGTAAATTGCAGGAGATTAGTCTAACAGCTCACAACTAGTGACCTTAAAATACTTTGCTTCTAATCCCCACTTAATTTAAACCAAGTATTTTAATAAACAGCCTCTTTATCAACTGTCCTCCCTTATGGACAAATTTTCCTCAGAACACCTTTGATATCTTTCTGTTGTGTTGATTTGGTGATATTTTCCCTTCAACAGAAATTAAGTGAGGGTTGTGCCTGTACTACCACAGAGACATAATATTTTTTGATTCAATTCTTTCTCTTTGCATTTAGCTGCCTTCACTCTTTCAGAACAATCCTTGCTACATTTTAAAATCCTACCTTGGCTAAAGAAATTGATTAGGCAGACACACTCCAAGCTCTTTGTATCTCAGGTGGAGAAGAACATAATGTCACTGAACATATTTTCCTCTTCCTCCTGGTTAGTAGTATTAAAACTAATGAGTATTTCAACAAGTATACTCTTGATTCCAATCTTGTCAACAAGCTCCACTCCTCTTGGAAGCAAACAATAAAGCGTAACTTGACATCTTTAACAAAGGCTCCGTCCTTGAAACACAATGGGGTGAATGAGCAATTTAATTTAGATCAGAAAAGATGTTACCAATCAAATTTTAAAACACCATTCATTAAATGGCTAATAGATAAAAAAGAGTGCCACAATTTCTGGAATCCAGTCTCTTCCACTGCTGTGAGCAATACCTTGTTGAACACTAATTGCTAAAAGGATTGACATAATATATTTTGGGGGAGGGCAGGCTTAGAAACATTCACATGTTTCAGCGATTCCCTCTTCCATAAAGCTACTCTGGTGTTCTCCCCTTGGGCAAACACCTGTTTACGAATTGGGACATATCATTAAAAGTGGCTTCAAACTCTTTCATGCTGTATGCCAAATTCAGTGCAACTCATTTGTGCTACGCTAGACCAGCATTCTTTACCCGTGTTCTGAACAATTAATTGCAACTTTCAGTTTAACTAATTATCTAGGGCGTTTGAAACAGTGTCTGAAAAGGGGCAAAGATACAGAAACAGCTTTCAGATTTTCCACCAAAAGAAATGCTGCCGCCAACCTAATTAGTACACTTGGACTCTCAAAATCAACAAATGAGGCAAGTTATTAACTCTTAAAGAATACAGCACTTCTCGTTTATTCACTGGGGGCATCATACAAGTTTATAGAGGAACTAAAACTTTTCTTAAATACTAACAGTAAATAAATATATCAGCACACATGAGAGATAACATTCTGCACTGAAATAGTCAAAGGACTGAAAAAACCCTTGCACCATCAACAGCATTTTTTGCAAGATTCAAATACGCAAATTTCTTGGAGCAGAAATTTATATTTTCCCATTTCTTTGAACAACACTTTTACAAGGCACATGGAAAATTACATACATAGTTCACTAATATATAGGTTAATTAAGTAGTACAGATTACAATTCAAATGTATCAAATATTTTCCATTAATTTCAAATGGAGAATACTTCTACCTAAATACTTCAGATATTTAAATAAGGAACAGAAGATTACAGTAGACAACATAAATTAGAGTGTCAAGGCTATTAGTTTAAGTATTAAAAAAAATATATTAATCCATCTCAAACTTATTAACATAAATGAAAAGCACTAAATATTGAAATTATAGACATTGACCCTGATCATCTCCATGCCATTCCATATGTAGCTTTTCCCTCTAGGTGTTTCCTGACATCTATGTCCAATGTGCTGTTCAGATTAGGCAAAAATCACTTGCAAAAAAGAAAAAAGGTAAATAGGACATGCTTGAGTTTAAGATTAATAATGAGTTAGGAGGGGCACAGTCAAATCCTTTGCTTGTTTAAATCAGAAGTATTACAGTAGTCAAGTGCTATAATCATTTTGCTATCTGCACAAAAGAATTAAGACTGTGTATTCCTGAAATGGACAAAAAATTTAAACAACACTTATCTTGCTATTTGCTAGTATTTGAGACAAATACTTGTTAAACAAAACAAAACAAATAAAAATAAATAAAAGAAGCCAACAATATTTTTTCTGCCAAAATATAAATATTTCTTTAAAAATAGCTCCACATTTGACTGACAAGCCAGAGTATGCAAATTATACAAGATCCGTAGGTTTGAGTATAAGAATTCTGCAGGTAATTAAATACATTAAGGACTTGAAAGATTACACTATTAACCATAAAATGAAGTAAGGGGGTTGTTCTCCTGTGTGCCTGACCTTTGTGCACTTGGTTCTTACGCTGTCTTTGAACAGTACAGCTCGTGGGGTAGCCCCAAATTTCAACAGAAGTGAACCAGCCTACTGGAACTTAGTTACTGTTGTCACAGGAACCATGCCCTGATCTGTCTAGACTCACAGATACTCTCAGCATTTGCAAGAATCTTGCAAGTCACTGGTACCTCTACATCCTCATAAAATGATCTCAAGAAACCAACCCAAAAACGTATACACAGATGGCACAATATTCTCAATCCAATAAATAAGGCAGTCAGATGCAAGTCAACTCAAATTCAGAAATTTTACCAAGGTGCTTTTGGCACTGAGCTAGCCCAGCCTCTCACCAGAACCCAGTAACTTGTGCATAGTACTTCCCAGCACGTCTTCAGAGCTGCAGCTCAGCCAGAATGAGTTCACATCTGTCTGTAATATACACGTAGATATACCCTACCAAAAGCAGAATTCTCAGAAGACCATTGCTTATGCTGAGACAGTACTGTTGCTGAGCCAAGGATCTTGCCCAATAGATGTAATGCTGAAATGTAAGATATATGATTGTAATCTTAATTTTAGCTCACATCTCATCATTATTCCTGGAGGAAGAAAGTATTTCAGTGTCGAAAAACACTTAACTCTCTGCCATTCATTCTTCATGTGCTAGAAAAATAGAATAAAATCTCACACCTCAGTCTCAAATGATAGATGAAAACTGCAATGCAAATTATAAAAAAAAAAAAGTCTATCTGATCACATTTCTTCCAAATTATGTAATATATTAAGTCTCAACTAAAGGAAGTACAATACTCAACTATGGAAATATGTCTGTGGTACTTGTTTTACTAAGAACATTTCATCAATTCCCATGTAAATATCTGAAACATTCTTGAGATCAAACTTATGCTGCTGGAGGTATTCTGCAGTCATCCTTATAATCTCTGGGTTCTTATAAACACATATATATACACTAATAAATATTACTGCACATGCCAAGTATATAACACACTACATATTAGATATACATCCACATTACTGCTACATGAAATAAGTAGCTTTAATAAGTGTAAGAGAATTATGCATTTCCTAATGCATTTTCACAAAACTGTCATGAAATCCATGCTAATTAAAATTTATATTAATTTCCCTGTTTTGATTCTGATTTCTCTATTTAACAGGGCATACTGCCTCCACTAAATAGCAGTGGCTCTTTTTGGTGAGGACCAAAGCAGTCTTATAATGCAGATTTCTCAAATGGAACTGTTGCATAATTAATCTAATTTGCATAGAGCACACACTCTTAGGGCTAGTATTCTGCTGCCAGAACAAAGGAGACCCACTTATTTTGCTGACCTCCCATCCTGAGAGGTATTAGGACTCCTCTTCAAACTACTGAGCCTCAGTCCTGGCATAGCTCCAGTACTGCACTCGTTTCATAAATGTGCTTTCAGAGCCAAGACATCTGCGTACTCCAGTGACATGCGAGTTATAAAAGGAGTGTTTATATCCAACTTCAGCATAATGTGAAAGTTTAGCAGCCACAAGACAGCTTTATACAGTGACTGGACCTTGCTTAAAGGCTTCACTGTACTTCTACTGACAGTACTCAGCAAAATAACTAGAGCTCTATAAATTAATTACACTTTCTTCTAATAATTACTAAAATCTCCTGGGTTTACATATAGGATGGTCCAAACACCAGAAAACGTGGCAGGAGGCCCAAAGACTGATTTAATATTTTTCCCTGCTGACCAGTATTTCCCATTTTCATTGTTCCCTACAGGAAACAAGAAAGCAAGCTTCAAATCACACAATACATAGAAATGGAGGTGCTAAGCAGCACAAGTTTCTGGGTGTGCATTGTCCCCAGAGCCAGCTCCCTAATGCAGTATCTGATGGAACTAAATCTCTCTCACATCTGTGGATTCTATTCCTGACATGCCCTCCTGGGCCTTGCAGCTACATGGAAGTGTGATCATGATCTTCTTTTATGTATAGATGCTAGGTCTGCAGACTGCAGAGACTTCAGCTTTGACAAGATTTTTCAAAAGAACGTAATTTACCTTATGGTGCCCAATGACATGAACACATGCAAGAATGACTATAAAATTCATGTAAATAATTAAATGAAGAAGTTAGTACCTCAGTTCTGCTCCTTCATGGTTTTATTACTTGTATGATTTATTTACCTGATAAGATCAGAAACTAGCAAACATACATTTATTCAACTATTTTACCAACAGCATGAAAGGAATACGTATTATTTCAAATCTCTGTTTAGCTGTTTTAGAAAACACAATGGTACACACTGCTTGCCTTCAAGAATGAATTCCTCATCTTCTAAATAAAGCCAGAGATGCAGAAAGCCACTCATACTCACAAAATCTGTTATCACAGTGTTTTAAAGAACACTGTTCTTTAAAACTAAAAAGTTTTAAACTTTAAAGCTACATGAGCTGAGCGTTCAAATACATTTTATCATCAGCAGCTAAATCTGGTGGAAAAGCCTAAACATGTAAATCTAGATAGATATAAGAAAAGGAACACACATATAAGGATGGAAGAAAATATTCAAGAAGGAGAAAAAAAAACAAAACACAGTACCATTTGTACCTACAATTCCACAGAACTTAGACTACCTGCTTATGTATATACAAACCACATCCACTCACTTTGCCACTACCATCTAATGTTCCTGCTCTCATTTGCTAAAGCGTCTCATTTTTGGATTCTTGAATATGTAATTTATCAAAACAGATAGTAAAGTATACAGGAGCACATCTTTCAGTGAGTGAAGAATAGAATGATCTCAGGACTTATTGATTTGGATGAACAATCTACATAATCTTTGCTGACTATGAACATGTCATTTTTTAATTTTAGCATTATCAATTATACTTCCTTACTTTTCCTTTAAAGCTTTTAAGGCCAGATTCACTAGGACTTTGATTCACTTTCTGTAATTAGATGAAAAGCAGAAGCACTTTGCACCAGTTTGGAAAGGTTTGCAGATGCTTCATTTCTTCAGAATAGCTAGAAAGTACATTCCTCTTTCTCTTTTCACCTTACAGATTTCAACTTTTGCTTGCATCTTCCTATGTAATGATGCATGCATACCCCAAATTTTCTGCCTCCTGGTTTCCATGCTCCTCTCCAGGAATTTCCATTCACTGCATACCTTCCCTTGTACAGATTCTAGAATTAATTAGCCATCAATACTCATGGACAAATATTTGAAGCACTTTTCATGTGAACTGTAATATTATCACTTTTAAAAGGTAACACATAAAAAAATTAAGGTTTTGATCACAGTTTGTCAGCAGACATTGCCAAATAAATCACCTTTTTCAGATGGTTTACAACTTAATGAATATTGAGCAGAACTTTTTTTTTCCTCACTCCACTGAATGTCAAAAAAATATGGCAAATCCTTCTGTCTCTTCCACAATTAAACAACATCCATGTCTAAAATGTGAAATTCAGCTCATGCTTAATGGCAAAGCTACAACTGTCTCCTTAGAAAGTTTTATCCCCTTTCTAGACATATCCAGTGTTAAAGCAAGTGCAAATAAATTCAGAATTCTTTGAGAATACAATATTTAAATAACGTACACAAAGCTTCTTCTGTGAGACTGCAGTCAATAGTCAATACATTACATTTTCCAAGACAGCTCTACAGACTCCTTTCCATAAAGCCTTACTTGTAGAGTCAAAAAAAAAAAAAAAAAAAAAAAAAATCCATTTTCCTGTCAAAGAGCTCATCTGCTAGCACTGCAATGAATACTGTATTTTTAACTACAAGATGAATGCAGTGTGAAATGAACACAGGTATCTACAATCCTCCCAGCTCCAACTGTAGCTGTTCTATGAATATTTAAATAAACATCTGGATTCCCTTTAGAATTTAGCTGGGAAAGAGTGCTACGTTGAAAATAGTGGATTGGGAACAAGGATTCAGAGATATTTCTAATGCAAGAAATAATTTCTTACATTTTACACTCATGGAGATACAGAAAACAATGTATCTATGGAACAGCTTGAAAAATGTAATTAACTGAAAGTGCAGATTAGCATTTCCATTTTGCAAAACAGTTGGTAGCTTAAAATCTCAATACAAACATAATACTATAACTTTCTAGAAGAATTTTCAGACATTCAATTTTCTAGCCATTTAATTTTGTGGTTTTGAGTTTTTTAATTGTCATGCTCTGAATATGGGCAAAGTATGAAATCATTTAGAGAACAAGAATGTAAAAGAGTGGAAAATAATAACTCTAGTGAAACATTCATTTATTCTAATTTCTAATCATAACCTTTCCAATTTTCTTTTTTAGTTCTGGGCAAATACAAACAAATTGAAAATTCAAAACGAAAAGAAAATCTTGGTTTTCAAAAGGTAAGTGCTTCACATACAATGTGTTTCAAAAGAACATTCTGACAACTAAAAATATTTCTTTTAGTAAACCACCATTTTCACATAATAAAAAAATACAAGTGGTTAAAAAATGGCTAAATAGTCAAAGAGAATATATAGCATGAACTCCACAATAATGAGTAATGCTGTATCAGTAGGGGAAAAAATGAAGTGAAAAGAAAGCAAGCAGAAAAGCAAAAGCAAGACAAGACAACAGAAAGTCATATCTACAGTAGAGATTTAGGATGGCAGGAGAAAAGTGTTTTATAGTCAATACAAAGGTATTAATAAAAAAGCTGAATTACAATAAAATCATAGAAGAAAATATAACAAAAATAATAAGGTAGCTTCCAATTCAGGCTCAAAATATTTTAATAACTATTCTCTTCAGATGACAAACCTGTGCAATGAAATCACTGAAAGGTTTCTAAGTACGTTTTCACTATATTGGTGAAATTGAGAAGAAACTGGATGAAAACCATCCAGCGCAGTAGTGGCACTAGTGAAAATAGTCTGAAGAGTTCAGCTTCTCCAACTATTTCATTCATAAGAATGAAAGACTCTATCTCTGTATACTCGCAGTTCAGACTCTAAGGAAAAATAATAATGCAGGAATATATTCTAACAAGTTCCCAGCAAAGCTCAGACACTTCCTAATCTCCTTTTGGGTCAATTTTATTCAGTTCTTCTAGCACTTCCTCTTAATAATAATTTTCAAAAAGGCTTTTCTCCTTCTGTTCACCTGTGAGTGGGATATTGATTGCCACATCAGAAAACTGATGCTTACATTTAATTGAACACCATTCTTCATCGCTCTTTTCCCCACTACTTAAACAACCCACAAGCTTGCAAAGTGAAGTCTGTGTAGGTACAGGAAATTGCACTGTAGCAGGGCTACAAGTTACAACTTCGCCACTAAAGACAAGCAGTAGATTAACTAGATGATGAAACAGCAGGAGTAACATGCTGAACTTAAGATACATTTGAAAGGATGCTCAACATTGCTGGAAAAGAGCATCCCATGGAAAAAGAAAAAACAATAATGTAATACTATGAATCATAAGTTTTCACTTTTAGAGAATGAATAATTAATTCACTGTCCTGTTTTTTTTTTCTTTATGTTATATACAAATGTAAGTTTGCAACTTGAGAATCTTTACCTTGAAATGTTTAAGCAACTAAATTCAGTAAGCCAATTTGGTTGAAATATGGAAGAGAAAAATGTTGATGTCAAAAAGAAATCTGGTTGCAAGAGCGAGATGTGTGCTTTTATATAGATTTACATATTTATTATTACTGTTGTTGAGAAGGTTCGAGTTTTTAAGATGAATAGAGGACTTACTGATAACGTCATCTTCAGAAATGTCTTCTCATCTGACTGCCTTTCTTATTGGGATCATAATGGACCAGAGTCTCCTGGTGCAAAACAACATCACATGACTGTATCATCTTATTCTAATGCTGGCTTTTCAACATTGCACCTAGTAAGCCTGTGGCAGCTTGGGGCTCTCTACAGTTAAATCCTGCTATCCATTCAAGATTCAAAAGGGCAAAATCTTAATCATCAGGACAAAAAGACCCTGAAATAGGACTCCTGCAGTTAAATTAAAAATTGAAAGCTCAAATTAAGTACAAAATGCAAATAACTACTCTTATCCAGAGCAAATACCATACAAGACACTGTAAAATATTTTTTCTTATGTTAAATATCACCAGGTAAAAGGAAAGGTAGGAAATGCACTGAGGAAGGGTTACTCATTTTTTTGAACCATTTGGTTTGAGCCTCTTTCCTGTTTCTGCAAGCAGAGCCTCACCTGATACTGAGTAGAATTTTGATAAATTACTTTAAAATATGTTCTTATAATTGTCCCAAATGATTGCATGATGCAATTCACAAAGATGAATTATTATAAACAACTTACAGTTCTCAAGCATGTTTCAGAAAAAAAATAAAAAAACATTAGTCAATATATGAAAATATTCTGTAAAAACTATTGTAAATGCTAAGGAATCAAAAAATGTAACCCTTACTGAAAATATTAACTTACATTTCTGCAGTAAAATTTACTCACGATCACAAAGAAAAAAAAAAAAAAAAGATGTAACATTGCATTAAATAACTGAATTTTCAGTTTAGCTCTGAAATATTAGTGTTCGATTGGCATAAATTGCTGTGCATAAGTTTCCTTGTAAGAGAAAGAAGTCTATACATACAAGTATTTCTCAACATATCCAGAGCTTACTAAAGATTCCTAGGCTCCTTATTCTCAAAAAAGCTAAGTAAATCATCTTTTTTAAATCCAGAAATGGTCAATCTCCCTCACTATCATTGGTTTTCTTTTAAATCTTTGTTTTCTAATTCCTTTGGAATATTCTTCCTTGGCTGTTAAATCTACTCCTTTAGTACCTCAAGCTGTTCATCTTTCCTGTTCTCTTATTTATCCCTTTAAAGTCTATAGACTACCCCCATCTCATTTTTTTCAGAGGCTTGTGAGTCAGTTCTGTCTGTGAGACAGACCTCCTGACTTTGCTCAGACTCTCCCTGTCTTCAGAAGCAAAATACGAACAAATACAGTTTTAGAGATGTGAGCCATTTATCCTTCGTGACATAGCCACCTTAAAGAACTGTTTGGGTTTCAGGTGGGTTTTATTGTTCCTGTTGTGGTGGTTCTTTTTTTTTTTTTTTTTAAGTATCCATGCCAGGAAGAGATTATTTCATTGTTTACACAGCTGTTTAAAAAATTAGAACATTTGTGAAAAAGGCATTCTTAAAACTTCCAATTTTATTTCCTTGTAATTCTATAACTTAAGTATTCAGAAACTTAAAAAAAGAAAATCATTTACTTAGGAATTTCAGATTTTTGTGAACTCACTTTTCAGAGAGAATAGTTAAATGGTAAGAAAATCATTGATTTTTGGAGAGAAAAGAAAAAAAATGGAACTCTAAGCATGAGGCTAACAAGGCCAAACCCAAAGCATTCAGTCAGTTAACAGATTATCACTGAATTTGGTAGACATTTTAAAAGTTCTTGTATAAAATGCAGCGTAAAATAGCATACTGCAATCAATTCTTAGTTCTGATTTAAATGAAAATGCTCTTTGTTGTTGCTGCTGTACTAGCATTCAGCAGACCTTCAGTAACATTAACCACACTGTGTAGTTGGCTTTAGTACATATTTAAATCAGCTCTAGGCACAGAATAATTTACATGATCAAAAAGTATACCCAAAGGACAGTGTATGTAGACCAAAAAGTCAGACTATTTTATGTGAAGGCTGTTTTTAATTCTTTTCTTGTTATTTTTGTCATGTGGTGGTTTTAGTTATTTGTCCTGATGACTCCAGCTATTGGGAAGACAAAGATTTAATAGAAGAACTAAAAATAAACCCCCTCTGATAAACACATTCTGCCTTTCGCACTTTGGTTTATAGCTCCACAACACATCTGCAATGCTTACTGCATCGCTGGGGGGGATAAAGGGGGAATAAAGTCTGAATACTATCAATAAGGTGCTGTTGTTTGCCCTGTCTTGTCACTAAATGTGAAATGGGATCTGAACCGCAAGGCAAGTTGCTCTACAAAGACTCTTCACACAAGATTTCCATTGCAGAATTCAGCATAATGTTGGCATTGCTAATGGGATGAAACTAGAACAGTATGAATAATACATTACACGCACCAATCAACGTTACACTGTAATGGACTGACAGAAAATAAATATTCTTGAGGAAAACCAAGGAAGAACTTTCAAATACCAACATTTTAAGATTATTCATTTATTATCTTTACAGGATGAAAAGAATCAACCGTGAAAAAAGAATGTAAAAGTACTGTAAACGTTACTTTATCTGTACCAAGTATTTATTATTGTTTTGAAGCATGACTAGCTTCTGTACTTTCTGTGTTTTCCTCCCCTTCACCCTTTTTTCCCCCAATTGATCTCTTTTCCCAGACCAAACACGCAAAATGTAAATTCCCACACCTCCCATTTTGCATACTTTCTAGGCCTCTATAAATCAATTATTTGGATGGAGGAAAAAATAATAACAATATGTATTAAAATATCTCATTTTTCTCTGATTTACTCTCTTCATTATCTCATCTTACCTATCTTTTCATCCATGTACAATCCCTATTATATTCCTACAGCCCCCCCATTAACTTTAAACTCTCGTCTTCTTACTCAATTCTGATAGCCATTTAAACACATCTGTCCATCAGCTAAAATCTATACTCTTGGTTTCCTTACTGCTGATAACTACATAGAGTGCTCTCCTACACAATACCTTGCTTCAAAACAGCCTGCACTCACATTCTTCCAGGCTCAACAAATCCAACCATGGGTCAGATCTTCTCCTCCCCTAGAATCTCACAACCACCACAAACATTCACACCATGCAAATCATAAATATCCCCTACTGGTCACAGGGCTCAGGAAAGTAATAATGAAGGCCGTAAAGGCTCTGGTACTATGACCACAAAGATAGCTCTGTTTTCCAAGGCCCTCAATCCCTCCTTTTTTTCTGCATGCAGTTCACGTGCTACAGTCAATCCAGGGACATACAGCTTGTGCCATCATTAAAACAAAAAAATTCACATCATATTCTCTTCAAGTTATCACTCCATCTCAAAAAAAAAAAAAAAAAAAAAAAGCGCTCTTTCTAGTCACAGCCTTGACATTCTTTCCCCTTTCTGAACTTTCGAAAGCTTTGTTCTACTACTTAGATGAAATGGCTCTCAGACTAATGACTTCTTCACATATAAATTGCAGGACCATGCTAATGACTCTCACCAAGATAACTATCAAAGCATAATTATCAACTCAAAGTCTCCTCAACCCAAACAATTTCTTATGATTCTACCTTCAGGTTCACTGCTTTTTGATGTATCTTTTTATTTTTTTTATTATTAAATTTTTGCAATCTCATCTCTGTTCCTCTCAGCCATTAGTATGCTCTGCAAGTCATTCAGAATGATTTCAGATCTCCTGGTGATCTTTCTAATCGAATCAATGAAGGAACTGGCAGATAAAAATTGCAGATAAAAAACACATACATAGCAATCTTACTCAGCTGGCAGGTACACATTTGGGCCTGCCAGCAGACAAATTCACAAAAGAGTGAATTCACTTGATAGTGGCCACATTGTACTACCACAAAGGAAAACCTTCAATAACGAATACTGTAGAATAACCCTAAAAGTAGTCATTCTTACATGTTCCACACTACTTGGAGAGTTTAAAACTCTTCCTCGTAGTCCTCATGGCTTGTATTTGCTGACCACTTTACTTCACCAAAACTAACAACTTGCTCTTTAAAACTAAGCATCCCTTTCTCAATAATAACGACCATTCCAACGATCACATTTTTTCATTAGTGAGTGATTTGTGATTCTTAAATGTATTCCCTTTTGTCATCTTGTAAATAAAGTCTCTGCGAGGCTAAGGCGAGAAAAAAAAATTAGATGAGCTTAAAGCCACTCTGGCTCTGTTAAAATTTTCTGGTATGGGAAATGTCAGTAAATAATTCCCTTCAGACTACAGACCAGGACAGATCCAATAATTTAAACAAAATAAACAATATTAGAAAAGTCAGTAGAACCCAGAATCGTCACATTGCATAACCACTTATCTAAATAGCCCTATGCTCTTATCACTCTGACCTTCATCTTTAGGTTAGATTATTAAACAAAACTTGTTTGCAATTTGGTCTACTGAAACAGGAAGATCATCTGGGGGGGAAATAAAAAAGTTTCTTCTTTGTTTACACAGCATCCAATACATGACATGTGTTGACCTTATCTAGAGTCTATAGGTACTACAGCAACTTAGAGTTACTTCACTCAGTTAAAGATTCTGATTTTTGCCATTTGTGAGAATTCAGGTAATGGAAGAAGAAAATCCTCTCTCAGCATACACCAGAGGCTGTTACCAAAAGCTACTTACTGGGGGACTGGTAGTTGTAGCAGACTGCAAAGCCAGAATGGCCTCCCTCAAGCCTAACCTCATTGCTGTCCAACCCAGCATCCCATGCCAAGGTTAGTTTTTGCCCAGTTCTCCTGGCGCCCTCAAGTGCTGTTTTAATTTGGCCAGCAGGAAGGAGGAGGAAGCAACTGGTAGTGCAGCACTATCACTCTGGTGTCAGAAAGGGTCACTTTTGACACAGGGAAAAGGGATCAACTGAAGGATCACAGGGCACATCGTGCGGATGAAGGGTCTCCAGTGCCCACAGGCAACTGGATGGGAATCTCAGACTTGCACACCCTCACTGTTGCGTCTGACCTGTTCCCACTGATTAATGAGCTGAGAATGAACTCATTTGGGAACACTTCCCACTTCAACTTTGGCAGCGTAAGGCATTTTGAAACCGAGGATCAGGAGAACCAGGGGGATCAAGCTGCAACTCAAACAGTGAAAACATAAGCCCATTTAGTGCTTTAAATCCAGATTCTGACATGGGAGTAACATTAGAAATTATTAGTAAAAATGTATGGCTTGATTCAAATTATATTCATTTTAACAGATGGATTAAGGAAGACTACATTCTTTTGAGATTTCATAAGAAATAAGATAAACAATTTTCAATCTCTGAATTTGTATGCGCATATATATATATTCTAACTATCTCTTATACTCATTAACCCATATTTTAAGACTAGATTTCCTCTATTCAGGTTCGAAAAACTGCTATTGGTTTTAGCATTATAATAAAAAACTATAATTCTTGATGGTCTCTTCACTACTCTTTAATCAATAATATTCAGCAAAATCATACTGATGTAAAGAAAAAAATGTCTTATAGTGACTTTAAACAGACAGACACATAAGGAACAAGCAAGAATCCTTTTGTGTCATTGGAAATTTTTCCCAAGAGTAAACTAGAAGGCTGACTTGAATTGTATATATTATCCACAACCAAACAATCTCACACTTACTTTTATTTACATTTTTGAGGGAGAAGGTAACTATGTAATCTTTGCCTAATTGTGCCATTTAAAGTAAGGCTTTTGAAGGCTAAAAGAAATTCTTGCATGTTATGGTGAAAAAAAGGCCAAAAACAAGACTTAGTAAATTCTAAGCAATTAAGTAAGAGGGGAAAATACAGTAGCTAAAATTATGAAGGGCAGTGTAGTCTAATTCCCCAAGTATGGGTAATGGGAAGAAATAAAAAATGTCTGAACTGTAATCTCAATTCTTCTACAAGCTTGCAGTACAGCCTCAGATAAACAACAGCGTTTAGCTACCAAAAATCAAAGTTCTTCTTCTATTTACCACTAACGTTTAGAAGTTCTTAATAGTTCTCTCTATATTATTCACTGTATGTTGATGCATCTTTAATTATTTTCCTAGCAAAGTCTAAGTCTCAGATTTGCAGAAGGAGAAATGTGCAGAATGAACTTACTAAACTGCAACTTTCTGCAAATTCTGCATGTTTTATTTACATCTTTTATCTAGTACTTTATGGATTATGAACTCCTTTTATCTAAACTCTTCCTTTTTTTTCTCCCAGCATACAAACTCTTCAGGAAAAGTAAACATATTTACACTATTTGTCTTTTGCTGCACTCTGCTGGAACAATCCATTTTTCAACTGAAAGTAGCACAGTTCTGTACGTAACGCAAAAAAAAAAAGTAAAATAAAAATTAGACAAATTTATTTCTTGTAAAAATATGGGTTTGCAGCACACAGATTTTTCAAACCACAATTTGCATCTTCATATTCATACTTACTTCTCCTAATGTGTCTTATTTTTAAAGACAGAGAAGTTGCAGCAGTCATACATCAAAGAGTTTTACAGTGTGATCACCGCTGTTCACAATAAAGCTACAACAAACTAATGCCTCAGTAAGGCACTGAAGAGATTTCAGATTGGAAAACTCTGGACTTGCACACTTCATTTTAAAAGTCAGACGAGCACATTATTTCTAAAACAGCAACTTATACACAGAAATCCTCCATTTGATCAGTCTGTTCAAAATAATAGTAAAACATCAAGAGACGATGTAAGTTGCTTCAACAAATAGGACTTTGAATCTCTTCAAAAAGTCCTAACAATGTAGGAAATTTTTAAATCTGCAGTCTGAGTTGTTTCACTAAATCTGAAGAAACTTAATTGGGCTAGGGAACATATGCCAGTTTGTGTTCACAGTCAGAGTTATTAACTCCCATGATAAGTTTTTCTGGCTGAGGATCTATTATAGAATCATTCAAGCATCCCACATGTCAAATGAAACGTGACTTCCTATTAGAAAAATGCACCTGTGATCAAAACAAAGGGTTATGACTTTCCTCTTCCCCCTTTGCACTGACCATAAACTTCTAAAGAAAATAATGTAAAAGGGAAGTAAATAACACAGATGCAATGGAACAGAAATGTCACAGGCTTGTTCTAGCAGTCTTCTGAGGGCAATGAGGAAAAGCTTTCACTCTTAGACCTATCCTGGGAGTTTCAAATACAGATATGTTGGCACCATTCCCAGAACACAAAACAGTTTTCAATTTTTATTATTACCTGTTAAAATTGTGTCTTGGCATTTTTGTTCGGAAAGAAAATTAAGGAATGACCCATCTTAAAACTCTGTAATCCACATAAACCTCAAAAGCTCCTCTCAGGGAAAAGTTTCCATAAAACCTCTTTTTTTTTTCTCCAAAGAACAGGGCTTTTTGGTCAGTCATTGCCTTTACAGATTGCCTCCCTGAATTTGAAAACATGAATAAATGCAGTCAATAATCAACAAATCACTCAAACCCTCACATGAATAGTGAAGTAATGATTTCAGAGCTTTCAGGTTTCCAAAGGACAAAGGAAACAGATACATGAAAACAAGTTATCAGAGGAACTACCTACTTCAAAGGATAAAGTACTTAGCCCCAGACTGATCAGGCCAATAAGTTTCTCTGTAAGTGCACTACTGGCATTCCCCACCAGGATCTTTACCACGAGAAAAAAAAATAATAATAATAAATTAGACAATACGTTTCAGAAATGAAGTGTTTTTCATAGTAACAAAGTTATACGCTAGAGATCAAATGTTTATCTTCTACTGGAAGTCCATTTATGGAACAGGGAAACGTGAACATGCTGAAGACTTGTATTGGCACAAATTTCTCCATTTGTCTCTGATGCATTTTTTAAAATAAAAGCTCAGTAACTTTACAACAACGAACATAAATGGAGAACTGCACTTCAATTTGTAACCATGCCAATCTCTTCAATTTTTAGCCTGCAACGTAATAAAACAAATTTGAAGAAACGATGAAGAAACTATTTGGATACATCCAAAAACAAATGGACACTGCGGGCAACAAGCTGAGAGAGAGATAAAAGGAATCAAGGGAGATACTGATCTGTTTGACTGGCTACAAGGCAGATAAAACTTGTTGAAGACAACCTTTCCCTACAAAAAAAATAATAACAAATGTATAAAATGATGTAAATTATATTCTGTGTTACCACAGATATTTCACATAATAGAATTCTAGCTGCATTTATAAACTACAATCCATTCATATGCTTTCTACACAAAGGAAAAACAAACAATAAAATATGGAAAAAGATAAAGCAAAATAACATGCAAAAATCAAACAACCCAGAGCACGTGGATAAAATACTGAAGATAAAGTCAACCTATAAATTGTTCATAATCTTTTCATTTTACAATTCCCATGCACCACTGAAAAAATATAGGAGAAAGACAATCCTCCTAAAGTATTTTCTGACACATGTGAGATGTTCTAATGAGTTGATCAAACTACACACACTTGTTTCCACTAACAGGTTAAAAAAGAAAAAAAAAAGAAAGAGATAATAGTAGTCCAAATGTATTCTGGTATTCTGCTTCATATTTGCCTCCACGATAAAAAGAAAAGAAATTGAGTGTATCAGATGCTCATAAAAACTGGGTGAAGTAAATGTATTCAGAAGATAACATAATGTCATAACTTCTGAGACAGAACATCCTTCTCTAAAATACATACATTAAAACAGATTTTCAGCGCCTACTAAGAAGTAATAGAGAGGTAATGCACGACAGCGCACTCACAAAATAGGAAACAAACAAACAAACAAAAATCACACAGAAAATGCATAAAGTTCAGTTTTTTCCCCATGCTGCCATGGACGAAAAGGCATTTTCTCAAAACTCTGAAGCCTCATTCAAATTAGGATAGAGGCAAGGGCTACTGTTTTCTTTAACATGACAAATCTAATTAGCTAGCAAATATTTAACCAATAGCTAGAGGTTGCTCTTTAAGTACCAAATAATGACATGTAATTAAGGTACCAAAGGCAAAAGGTTACTAATTTAGGGCATTTCAATGGTGCAGTGCTTAAATTATAGGTTTTATACAAAACTCATGGGCTGATGCACAAGAGAAAAAAAAAAATTCAATTTTAACAGAATGCAGAACAAATTAACATTTTAGCATTATAATACTACTTAATTGTATAATGGGATTTTGTTAAGTGTCACAGAACAGAAAAAGTAACACTCCAAGGTATGCCTGTTAACCTCTTCAAACTACATGTATTAGGAGCCTACTGAAGGCAATAAATAGACACATTGTAACATGAAAGACTCTGAATTCAAAGGCTTTTAATAGGCTTTGGGTTTTAATAAGTAGACTGGTGTAAAATTTATAAGCAACAAATAAGATAAAAAAAAATATGTTATCTGTACCAAATGCATTCAAATTTCCTAAAGGGAAAGAGAATGATTCCTCTAAAAATATATCTTAAAACACTCAGTTCCTTTGATGTATAATGCTTTCCCCCCCCCTCCATCTCTCCCTCCTGCCATAAGAATTTAGACCAGCAAACAGCCTCCAGCACTCACACAAAATGTTTTCTAGGTTGATCAAAAGATTTCTTGGAAAAAAGACGAATTGCACTTGAAGTCAAAGCTTACCATCTTATGATCTGACCATACTGGTCCTTCATCCAACAAGGAGCTCAAGCAGATGCTTAACTTTACAATGTCTAAATAACTCCACACCAAATTACCAATATTACACCAAGAAACTGGCAACCAAAAGACTTCATAGGGCTCTAAGTAAGCAGAAGGGATGGAACATTTTAGTTAATAAAAACTTTAACACGATGCCCATAAAATTATGATACTCATCATTACTGTCTTGTTGCTTCCTGACTTCTGACCCCCTCACTTCATTACACTAACTCTTTTTGCATCAGCCACTTTTTTTTTCTTTTTCACACCAGTTTAAATTATCCACTTCAGAGTAATTAAAGGCTTCACAATACATAAATACTACATGGAAGGTAGTAGTTAAGCACAGTTGAAACAAAACAGATCTGACATACGAACTGGTGATAACAAAAGGATAAAAAGGATTCTTTTCCTTGTTTCTTTTTGTCATTCTACAGATTTAACCAACAGTTCATAATCAACAGAAACTCCATCATTTATTAAAAAGATCTAAATGAGGAAAATGGCCTCACAAGTTACATTTTTTCTGAGAAACGTGGTGGCTACTGCAGCAACTGAGTTGAGATTGTGGTGACCGCAAGGAACATATATGCAAAACGAACAAACAAACAAACAAAACACAGAAGTTTTTTTTCTTTCTATTTAATAAAGCATTTACACTATTTTGGAATTACTTGTTTTCTCTAAGAAAGTCCCCTACTTCCAAAGTCTAGTACTACGCTTCCTCTGGTGAGTACTACAAAGCAGAATCCCAACTTAAGCAATCAGGAAAGCATGAGGAGAACATAAGCAGCATGACATACTCTGGAGGGAGGTGGGAGTCAGGCACTGCAATGACTGGAAGTCTACTGACATCAGTTGAGAGCATGATTCATATGAGTCAATTTGGAGTAGCCATCATCAATGACTAAGTGAAATGTCACCTGTGATACCTGTAAGAGTGCCCAAGGTCAACAGAATGGCAATTAATATACCCATTCTCTGTGTACTCATGGGAAAAAGTCATCATAGGGCTTGATGTATGATGATTTCAGATTGAGCTAGCTGACAAAACAGATTGGTCTTGCTGGTTTTACACTAAAAAAAAAAAATACAACAACGAACTCCAGTGGAGTAGCTAACACAGTTTTTCAAGCATTAGATGAGTAAATACTCTAGATAGTTCAGCCCTCATTTATTTCCCGTTTTTAAAAGGAGGTTTTGTTTTTCAGGCAAGTTTTTCTTCATTGTCTTCTGTACATGTCCTGCTTCATTTTTTAAATCAGAGTTCAGAGTATAATACTACTAAATTACACAATACTCTGCATTATAATACAGTCAGTTGTTGGTATAGTAAACATATGAAACTATAACAATGAAACACGCATAAGGAACTCCAGCATTTCACTTAATCTGAAAATTAAATTCTCTTACATAGCATGAATTCAGAATTAACACGTACTTGTCATCTAATGACCATGTGCAATTACCATCTGCTGTAAATCAAAGAAATTGCTATAACTTACTGTAAGCTACAGCAGAAAATGATCTAGTTTGCTATGTTATTTCAACTACCTGAAGGCACAACAACTGTGCTTTCACAATCACATCTGGGTAACCAAATTAAAATGGGCTATTTCACAAAGATCACGTATGCAAACTTGTAAAGCCATTACATCTTTCACCACATACACTCAGTAGTTGTTACCAGCTATAATGCTTTTATGACTTAGTTGCTACTGTACCACAGAATTACAGGGCTAATACCAAAAAATTACTAAGAAACATGAAATAATAGGGTTTCTATGTTTCTATTAATATGATACACATTTTTAATTCAAGTTTTGCATACACTACTGCATAGCAATTCCACACTTGCCTACAGAGTATGTTTCTTCCAATGAGAGAGCCGAGCAATACTTTAACATTCAGCAAAAGTACCCTCAGCAAAAGTATCCAATATTTCAGATTAAAAGATTATAAAGCTTTCTTTCAGGTAAATAAGATGTCTGTATTTGTTTCTCCTGGGAACTGTAGCCCACTGGTTCCATTTTCAGTTATTCAAGTGTTCATAGGTCCTATCAGTCCCTACAGAGATGAAGGATCTAATCTCACAAGGGTTATATGGCCTGCATCACAGTAGGCTGAAGATAGAAGACATAGCCTTGCAAAGCAGTATTCTTCCCTTTCAAAAAGGCACTAGCCATAGAAAAGTGAATTACATTAATCACTTCCTGCCACTGCCTTTATATACTGAGAGGATACAATCTGTCCCTATCCCTGAAGACTGAAGAAAAGTTTGAGGAATCCTGACAGGTTACATTGATGCAACAGCTCTAAAATGAGAACAAGACCAGGTGCAGGACATGAATTCACCCCTGCCCCTTTGATGATTTGAATGGAGAAGACCATTTCCAAACCTGGCTATTCAGCAGTTAGAGGGGGAAATTCAGTGACATGTCTGGGTGCAGTTGAAACCCTTTTTGGCAGAGTATGTGACAGGCCAGTTCGACTGAATGCAGCTCAGAAGACCCTAGATGAAGAGCTTGGTGCCTCATACATACACACAGACTTTTTACTTCCAACTCTTTCTTCTTGTAACAGTGGCATTTTTTTACACGTGTCTTTAAGCCACTCTAATGAAGGGCAATCAGAACTGATGAAGATAGTAGCATCAGTTTTGCCTGTTTGTCCTATAAACTAATTGATCTTACACGAAGACTAATCCTCACTGGAACAAATAATCGCTGAAATACAAAAGAGCTGTGCTGGTAATCTGAATAAACGCATCCCAAGCTAACTACTTTCAGACATATTTGGAATACATCTACAAATAAAAAGGGGCCTTTATGATACTGTAAATATTTCACTATTAAAGCTAAATAAGTCTTAGAGAAACAGAAACATAACACTGTTCAAACACCAGTAAAATAGAGAATGTTAATTTAATGTAAAAGCCAAAAAGCTACTTTTAGTGGTTATGAAAAAAAAAAAAAATCGACATTTAACAGAAACAGAAACAAAATGGGAAGTGTAACTCCTTCAAAGAACAGTATATTTATTCAAGCCAAAAAGAGCTAATTTATACCATGGGTGTAGCTCTTACTGACATTATCTGGGGAAAATGACTATTACAGGAGTGGGTGTGATATACAGCCTTTGAGTCACGCATGATAAACCCTAATGGTTTTGCTTTGAGGTAAAGTCCTTACTAATCAAGCAATGAATCATTCTCAAAACGTTGAGTTCCCAAGGCCATGTGTGTCAGAAGCGGAACTCTAGAGTGAATAATCAATCACGAAAAATCAGTTTTGAGATTTTTATCAACCAATTAATAAACAAGAAAAGGAGCTAAGGGGCTTTAACAAAGACTTAATGGACTTCTAATGACACTCTAAGTGTGTTTTAGTGAATAGAACATGATGAGTCTTATTTGCTACTGGCCACAAATCATCAAAAATCGAAGTGCTCTACACACTGGAAGTGTAAAAATATTGCAAGAAACAGCACTTGCACTTTAAAAAGGGGATGAAATTGTTTAGCTATATGTGCATAAATTTAATGCCCACACTTATTTGGTGTTACATTCCTATAGCAGATCAAAGATAAAGATCCTAGGTTCCTAAATCAGTAGATGGATGTGGAGAGAAACAGGAAGATACTTATTCATTTCTTTATTACATTAGGTACTGTTGGAAGCAGCTGTCACAGAAGTAAACTGCTGGCTCTTACTTATATGACATTGAAAAGACTTTCAGGAACAATTCTGAAGACTAAGTATATGATGAATGTGCATATGTACACATATATATAATTGTGTGTGTATATATATTTCTATAACTGTCTATAAATCACCTTCTGTCTTCCTAGATGTGGGTATTCACTTTTGATATACTCCCGAATTTTGTACTGAAACTGTCATGGAAATATCAAAAGAAATTAATGCGTCTGGCAGGCATCTAACTGCTTGAAACCATAGTGTCACGAGGACTTCTAATTCCATAAGCCAGAAAAAAAAAAAAAAGAAAAAAAAAAAGGAAAAAAAAAAAAAAAAAGGCTGATTATAAGGAGACAGTTCAATCAGGGGAGTTTGGAACCAAGTCCCAAGACTAACAGACCTAAAATCAAAAGAAGACATTTCATAGCTGGCAGGCAGAAATCTGATTCTGAGAGTGGAAACAGAATAGGAATCAAGCAAATAGAACTAAGGCAAAGGGGGGAGATGTATGTTTCCTTTCAAGAGGCAGTGAAAAAATTCAAATCTCTCATTGAAGAGATGAAAATAGTCAAAAACTTCCAGTGAGAATTGCACTATTTTCTACACACCCACATGTTTCATGTTCAAAAAAAAAAAAAAAAAAAAAAGCATGTATGCACATGCATATTTAAAAATGTGTTCATATATTCTAATTACTATTTGCTTTAAGTGTCAAGTATGTATGTATATACTATATATATATATATATATATATACACATATATATATATTTGTCAGAGGGAAAATTAAACACCTGAATATGTGCAAAGCTGGAAGAGTTGTCACTATTTTGAGGTAAATGGACTCCAAGAACCTCTCAGAAAGTGGTACTGGACAAGGGATTGAACCTCAAGCACAAGCCTAGAGACACAGGAAGAGACAGCATCTATAATTCCTCTAGATACAGTGTACAACAGTACAGAAAGATTATAGCAGATATACAGAGAAGTGTGCAGAAAGTCAAAAAGTTCCACTCCAGTTCTAAGAAGGCAGCTCATGAACCATCTCTAACTGTGAGCCACATAAATTCATTAGAACAGTGCTGTAAATAAAATGTATTAGTACAATTTTTTTTTAATCACCTTAGACACATTTGTAAAGTTTCTGGATAGCATCTTATTTACATCTAGCTTTTGTGCAATACTGGTGAAGCAACAGATTGCTCCTAGTCATAAAGGAAAGTTTATGAACACAGCCAGCTTCCCTCGTCTTATAAATCAACCTCTCTGGAACAATGCATGTTTAAATCACATAGGAATCTGTTCTGAGAACTGATGAAATGTGTTAGACATTCTTAGACAAAAAAAAGGAGAACATGCACCTACATTTGAATATTCATCTACCATTAACTGGGATACTGGCTTCCATTTGAAGGGCCAAAATTCCAGGGAGGAAATCATATGATTCAAGAGATATAGTTCAGAATCAACCAGTTACCTCCATTGTCATCAGAAAAAAAAACAAAAAACAAAAAAAACTACAAAGCTAACTTTGGATTAGGCTATTTCAGCTTTCAAGACTAAGATATATCTTGGTATATACCATGGCTACTCTACGTAATTTTGAAATGGGATTTAAGGACTCCAGAAGGATGAACTAGTTGCAAGAAAAATTATCTGTAAACACAGGGCAAACTTAAGGACATCTAAATAACAATCCTGCGCATGAAACTCTGGGCCAGGTCTAGGAGCCTGCCCCTATTACTTGACCCTAAGTTTTAGGACCTGGTATTAATTCACAACACAATTGCTGATATCTATCTCAAAAGCCTGGAATAACCGATTTACATTAAGCTATGATATAAGATGCTCTGAAAATATTAGAAACTTCTCACTTCAAAATTCTTTCACAGGTGTAACAAAAAGGTCAACTCCTTTGACATTACCACTTAGAAGAATTAGTGTGTTCATTTGACTTGCAGATCCTTTACAAAATTCATCTCTTCCTTTAGAAGTCACTACCACAATGATCAAGAACCTCAACTAACATTCAGGACAGTATGCCTGAAGAACAGGTTAGATCATACATCACAATGATAAGAGAAACTCTTACATATGAATAAAGCTTTCTCAGACACTGGTGACAAGTTCCTATACCGTTTCCTACAGTGCAAGGAATTAGGATGGTGATTCCATCAGGAATATCCATTTTTACTCTAAATGGCAGTCCGCAGTATCTCTAATGGGAAGCAGTTCAAACTGTTGACCACTTCTAAGAGATTCACTGACTTTCCAACGTTGCTAGCTATATTAATAAAAAGAGCAATACAGGAAAACTGAAGGAAGTACAGCAATGAAATTAATGTTTAACACTTGTGTATTTTTTCCTATTCACTGTAAACAGTAACCTACAATCACACCTCCAAAAACTGGAGAACTCTTCCTTTGTTCTGATTTCAAACAACGGAGTTTTTAAATGAAAATATCCTATATGCACAGATTTTACAAGCTACAATTTATAATTAGATTTTTTCTCCAGATGCAAGACCAAAACCTGCCAATATATGTACAGGTTATATACTAAGGAAAGCAGAATGGAGAACTGGTTGTTTACAGGCCACACTGAAATTACACTGAAAGTCATTTCTTTGCTGCTTGCAACGAAATATTTCTGAGAGGCAGGCAGGCATTTCACTAACATAAATAAAATGATAATAGAAAAAAAAAAAAAAAAAAGGGAAGAAACTCAAAGGATCGATTATTCTAGCAGTTCTATCTAGAAAAGCAAGTTAGATCCTCTTAATAATGGCAAGATGCACTCAAATATCAATTAATGCCTTAAAGAAAGAAAAACTGAATTGTATCATCAATCAAAAATTAAGGAACCATTCAGTTATTAAGCTTAGTTTCCTGATGTTATGCAACCGTGCTGACCATTTACGTTAGACTTGTTCTGACAGTCTATTCCTCGTTCATGTAGTTGTTGTTTCCAACTACCACTACTAAATTTTATGAAACGAAGACCCATAAGTCTAAGTTCCTACATATTTTTCTAACTCAACAGACTGGCAGTAGAGAGATATTCTTAGTTATTTCATTGAGACAAGGTCAAGAATCCTGACATCATTCATCTTGTCTGACTAGCTACTGCATTGGCTAGACAATTAGCACACAAATGACACTGATGATGGAGAAAAAGTTGATATTTCAGTAGAAAAAAATGCAGAAGAGTTAGCAGTTCTAAAGATGGGTGATGAAGAAGCCTTAAAACATGGGAAGACCTAAAGTATTGTGCAAAAGTGGTGAAAAAGAACAGGAAGGGAGCTAGGTTTATCACGCATGATGGTAGCATAAGGATACAGGACAAATATACTTGGCTTTGTGATTTATTTTAATTTTTCTTTGTCTTATTGTAGACCAATGCAAAATAGAGAAGCTTGCTTTGTCATCACATTTTTTTTAATTTAAAACATGCATCTGAAACAGGATTGAACAGTTTTACTACTTTAAGTTGGCTAAGCAACAGTCAGTGCCATAGGAGAACTCCAACCCCATGTTTCAAATCCAACTTTTCTTTCCTAAGAGTTTGTAACAGCAAAAACCATTTAAACACAGTTATTGAGTTAAACGGTTTACGACTAAACATGTCTACAGTTTCTTATATTGGCGAGATTAAAATCCATGAGTTAAAATTGAATTGTCTGATTCTTATCATCCTTATTGTCAATCCCAGCTTGCACCTGGAAGCCCCAGTACTGTATGTCAAGAGTCAGTGCATGAAAATTATAATTCCAAGGTAAGCACCTGCAGCTACTGCCAAATTATAATTTTTTATAATATCACAGAAATAAAACAGGTAAGATTAAATATCATTCAATTATACTTTCAAGCAATAACGTGTCTCTACTAAGTCAGCATTACATTTAGTACATACTGTTTGCAACAGCTACAATAAAATTTGAATACGAAACTGCAGCAAAATATTTCTTGATTTAAAGGACTTATGTCATTTCAACTACTTCAATTACATATAAATTTATCTAAATAAGCTTTTTTTTTTTTTTTTTTTTTTTTTTAAGACCAAGAGCTAATAGCACGGTAATTGCAAATTGCAATGGTTGTTTGTTTGTTTTTTTAAACCAGAGTTTAATAAGCGATCATTCACAGGCACATAAATATCATCCATATATTTTCTATGATTTTCATATGGTCTAGCTAGAAGTCACTCTTAAGCAACACAATGATGACATTTCTGTTTTACCTAATATACATAATTACTACATATAGAATTTTCCTCTCAAAATAGAACACTGTATGTTGGTATTCATTAACTGCTGTAATACTCACTCAAACCTATTTAGATATGCAACATCAATTCATAAAGACAAACTCTAGGAGAAAATACTGAGAAGTAGTAAAAAAAAAAAAAAACAAAAAAACCACAAGAATAAAGAAAATCTTTCACCACTGCACACACCTAAGCCTGCATATATGTTTATCCCTTATCGTGAAGATGAAAAGTAAGACGACAGTTCACTAATATTATTATATTTGTAATGAAAAGTTTTTTCACACAAAGGTTATACATTTGCATCAGAACAATTGTACAGAAAAGAAATAAAGGAAGCTGTAAGAGACACCTTTATATCAGGTCAGACAAAGATTACTCCATTAGAGCTTCAATTTATGTGTGCGTGTGTGTGTGTACATATGACTGCATACGTTTGTGTGTATATACATACATACACACACACACACACACACACACACACACACATATATATTTATATATAAACTATAACATTTATTCTATTAGGAAAGCAACTCTCATAGAGCCCAAGTGCTGGAGACAGAGAAATAAACAGTAGTCAAAACAGACATATACATAATAACCGGAAATTCTTTCCTGTTCTAGATGGAAAGGTCTGGAGCACAATATAAAATTCACAACATACACATTTTCTGATTGCAAAATCCAACGTAAAAAAAAAAAAACATTTTTTTCGTAGAAAATAATTACTTCAGGAAAAAACGAGAGAAAAAACTTGTACCACTTGTTCTTTTCTCCTCATAAAAATTTTTGGCATAGGAGATTCTCAGACAGTGGTAAGAACTGGAAAAAAATCTCCATACTTTTTACCATCTAATACTTAAAGTATTTAAGTGTGGGTCTTGACAACATAACAGCTATACTACTATCTCCCCTAATACTTTGATATCACTTCTATTCAGAGTTCGCTTCAAATTAACTGAAGCGAAGCGGAGTCACTCCACTCACTTCTTCATCGAAAGTATTCTCCATTAAGAAAACTAATGAACTATGTTCTTCTGAATAAACAATGCTTCCAAAAGAAAAACAGACAATGCATTACTACACTTTTGCTTGCAGTAAGTATAAGTTATTCTCCTTTAAACTGCAGCAATTCTAATAATAACTGAAAAATAAAAAAAAACTTATAATAGTAAAAAAGCAATAGCAAAATCTAATTTGATTTGAAGAACCCTCCAAATAAACTTCCATAATATGTAGCTATTTTAAACTATCTGATTTTTGACATCATATCAGAACTGATGTATTTAAAAAATGGTCAAGGACTTCCCAATTGCTTTTAAGTTTAAAAATAACGCTTTGACACAGCAAAAGCAAACTCAAGAGATCCACTTCTGTTTATGTATAGGGACTATTTAGTTGTGCCATTTCAAAGTGTTAAAGAAACATCCATATGTTAGCAAGACAGTATTTTGCAAAGTTTTTAAAATCATCTGATAGTTAACTCATTAACAGTAAAGATGGAACTATGGCACGTTTCCCTTATGTCCAATCAGAAATGAAAATGCACTTTTTCTCTACTTTACAGAAAGGTTTTATTAGGGCACATAGTAAAATTATTCTTCCTTAAGCAATGTGGAATTGATGCAGAAGAACAGGAGCAAAAAAAAAAAGTTTACTTCATTACATAATTCCAGTATGAAGATGGTTTAAGAATATTTTTATTATCTGTATTTCTTTATTTTTTAAAACATTATGATTCTATAGAGATTGCACTCTGAAATCATCAGAACATAAAAGCCCCATGCAGAAGGATATGGACAGACTCAAACGATCTTGTTGTGAATGTTACACCAGCCAAACCATTCCCCCAGTACCATAAAATATTTACATAAGCTATAACCTATAAAATATTTTCACATGAGCTTTAAAATATTTACACTACCAACATCAGCTAGGGAAGAGTGATGTGTCATCAAGCTGGTGTGACCCAGCAGTAACAATTTTGTGGCAGGAGATTAAATAAAACTATTGCAAATCATCTGGAACTTACAAGGAATATTAAGCTCAACAAGTTACTGTTTTCTCATCTACTGGATAGTGAACATAACTAGGAATGCATAGCTTATATGCTTGAAGCTAAATCTTACCAACAGGATAAACAAAGATTAGGTTCATAATCAAATTATACTGACCTCTCTGAACGTTCCTTCTAGCAAGGTGTCCAGATGTTGAAGAGGAGCAGGAGTTTTATCTTTAAATCGTGTTAGCAATCGTCTCTCAATAGCTCTGAATTGTATGGCCCTTTCAGATAACAGCTCCTGAAATTTTTCAGCATTCAAGCGTAGCTGCAATTTAAAGGTTTTCAAGAACTCAGATTAAGAGTCATGTGCATTTCATATGTTGCCACCCACTAGACCAAGCTGGCCAGGATGCCATCCGACCTGCCCTTGAACACCTTGAGAGACAGGGCATTCACAGTTTCTCTAAACAACCTGTTCCAGTGCCTTTCCATGCTATGAGTAAAAAGTTTCCTCCTAACATTTAATCTAAATCTCCCATCTTACAACAGGGTCACTCCAGAGCCTTCTTTTCTACATGCTGAACAAGTCCAGCTCTTTCAGCCTGTCTTCAGAGGAGAAGTGCTCCAGCCCTTTGACCATCCTTGTGGCCCTTTTCTTGAACCACTCCAACAGCTCTACATTTTTATCGAGCTGGGGTGCTCCAGACTTGAATGCAGATGGGGTCTAACAAGTGCAGAGCAGAAGGAGAGAATCACCCCTCTCACTCTGTTGCCCCCCCCTCTTTTGAAGCAGAAGGAAAAAGAGGACATCTCAGATAATATGGTTCCAAGCTTGTCAAAAAAAGGAATGGAGCATTAGATCATTTCAGAGTAAAAATAAAACTCGTAATTTCAGAAAAAAATAATAATAAAAAAATAAATAAAAACATTGCTGGAAAAATTTTCATTATCTCAGATGCAACTTCATATTTTCTGAAAAACAAATTGTTATCTGTCTGTGATCACAGTTTTAAATGGACTGTTCTTAATAATAACAAATAATTTTTAACTTGGAGAACAGTAGGTATTCATATGCTAAGTAACATACCTCAAAATGCTGATCAATTAGTTCAAAGTATTCTTGTAGTGGAATTGAACCAGAAAAGGTACATGAAAAGTCTTTGCAATTTTGCTTTTTGAAATGTTCTTCCAGTCTATGTGTTAATTCCTTTGTTATTAGCCAAAGGTCTTCTAATTGATCACTCTGGATCCTATATCGTTCTTTGAAAAGAACAAATACAAGATTAAGAACGCATACATTTAAGCCACATACATTCACTATGCAACATAGATAACACACAGGAATTTAACTAACTTCATAAATGCATTCAATGTCTGTTATAGAGATTTATAGAGATTTTTTTTATAGAAGATACATGTTCATTAGCATTACTGCTAACTACTGCTGTCCTGTATCACAGGCCTGTTAATGAAACATGAATACCTATGAACTACCACAGTAAGAAAATGAGAATTAGTGGATGACATTAAGACCTGTCAACAGGCTGCCTGCATTCTGCCATAACACAGCTGTATCAAGTTTTTCTGGGGGTTGGAGGCAAAGTCAGGCTCAATTCACTTTGTTCCACGAGAGAAGCACAGCATCCTCTGCAACTGATAACAGCTGTAACAAACCAACTACATTCTACATAAAATCTCGAATGCCTTTTTGAAACATAGTTCTTGGACAATATATTCACTAATATAACTTTTATTACCTCCCTTCTTCATATGATATCTTTAATAGGAAACTATTACTCATTCTGTAGTCACAGATAACAATATTCAGCTTTGTTAGTGCTACGCTTTACTCTAACAGCTAGTATTAAACAAAGTGCATTATCAATCCAACATACACTACAGTTTTGTTAACATGGCTTAGTGTAAAAGTTAATACAATGGAAATAGAAAAGCAAAAAGATCCAGATAGCGTTCTCTGTCCCAGCAAGTTCATTCAACTTCAAATTTTAGTGATTTTCGAATTATCAGGTTAATGGAATGAGATCATATTACTGTTCAGTTTCTACTCTGTCTTTGTAAAGTTCTCTTTTCAGGTTTGTGGTAATAGTATCTTTTTTTTCTTTTTTTTTTCATCAGATACATTTTCTAACAACAGTATTTTATTTCTCGGTATTATCTACTGATGCTATCCAAAGGGAAAGACAGAAATTCAACTACAAAGAAACAGAACTGCTAAGGTTTCTTGATACAAAATAATTTTTTTTTCCAGTCTCATTAAAAAAGATCATAGCAAATCAAGCAAAAATCTTTAGAAGTCGAATGCACTATTTAAAATTTTCTCAACATTAGTAATTCAAATTGTTTGACATTACCACTGGCATAATTCCCAGGATACACATTTCACTGAAAAGGGAATGACAAATTCTGTTTACAATGTAACAGGAAAGAAGCAAGTTTTATTTAAAAACATGTCTGTTAAAGAAAAGAACACCATCTGCTAAAGATAACATTCAACCTAATACCCATATTTTTAAATACTCTCAGTATAATTGCTAGACTTAGTTGGATGTAACATTGTACTTTGCCTTAAGTGATTTTTCTTAAAGGAAATTATCTCTGATGTTTTCATACCAAATCAACAGTCATACCATCTATCACTGACACGTCTAATACATTAATAGTTAAAATTGATAAAACTAATTTCCTTCGAAATGCATATTTAGTTTCCATACATTGTTTGTTGGTCAATAAAAACAAAATCTGATTTTATCATAACATGAGCAATCATTTGCTTTACATGACCTTCCAGCACTCAAAAACAAAGATAAATCAGATTTAAAAACTGTAGGAAAGTGAGAAGCCACAGGTGTGCTAAGTATGAGCTTTAACATACAGAAATAGAAAAGAAAAACTAAAGAAATAGCTGGGGTTCTGCTCCTCCTGTGCTTTTATAATTGTTCATTTATTCATGTCAGGCTTTTGTTAAAATAAGATTTCTTACAGAAAAATTACAATTGATTATTTTCAGAAGTACTCTCAAAAGGAAAAGCAGAAGACTCAGGAGCACTATTAGCTAACAGTGCCTTAAACATCACATGACAGCAGGCAGTACTAGTCCATCCTGCAATAAGCATGATTAGTTGCCTTGCCAGTAGCTTATCTGCAAGAAGCCTGGAAGACTCAGTTTGCTTCTCAGCTAGGAAGCCCTTATCGTGAGAAAAAAAAACACCTTCAACTAGTAGTCAATTCTTTACACTTTGATTAAAATCAGTTTCAAAGAAATTTCAACAAAAATATTAAAACTTTACACAGGGCAAGCTTCACTTTAATTTCTAACTGAAAATGAACTTCATTTTGTCTTTACAGCAGTCATTTCAGCTGAAGAAACATCTTCAGTTACTAACATTGTTTAAAAAGGATTAGTTAATATAATTAAAAACAAATGTGAACACAGATGTCATCTTTGTCTGCAGCTTCAGCAGTGAAACCCAATCCAACCTGGAGACTTTCACTTCTATGTGAAGCCTTTCCCATCCAGAACTTGAGGTCTATTCAAAAAGGAATATAGCAAAGATGTATACATTGTCCAAGACTAACAACTTTCATAGAGAAAAAGGAACAAGGACAGATCCGTTCCAATTATTGTTTTTTTCCTCTGTCACTATTTGCCTACATGTACAATTTTCTTTTAAAAGAACCTTTCTACAATGATTGTCCCACACAACTGCTTTTATGAAGTAAAAACTCAGTGGTAGATTTAGGTAGAAAATAATACTACCTCCCAAATAGCACACAACTGCATTCACACTTATTAGTTCTGTATAGGGTCCGACTACTCAAGCACAGTAATTCTAATACCATAAAATTCTACCAAGGAATGTTTTTGTATTATGGATTGTCTCTGTTCACAAAAATACTCTGATTTATGCTTGTGTATCACATCTTTTACAAATAATTTTGTAAAAACATGCTTAAATAAGCAACCCCCATACATTCCCCATGCTGAGAAATTTTGTAACCAGTTCAATACAACAGATGCAGTAAATGCTGGAAACAGACCACTACATGGAAATAGGCATCACGTAACTCGTTTGTTTTCTGAAGATTCCCAGACAAGAAAAATGAGCAGTCACACTAAGAGAAAAATAGTTATTTGAATCTCCTTTGTGAAGTGAACTTCACAAGTAAAACAGTGTGGGAAAGTTTATAGTAAGACTGCAAGCATCATTCTTAGCTAGTGACTAAACAAACCTGATAGGAAAAACTTGAAGGTTGTATGAAGGAACTAAAAGTTACAGCCTCACTGAAAGTTAAAATATATTTATTACATAGATAGATTTGTCCTTTGCATAGTATCATCAGATTTAGCATTAAATCAAAAATATTTAAACGGTAATCCATAAAAAAGTTACTTAGATATCCTTTAAATTCTTTAGTTTCTAGAAACTATCATTTTATATCTGTCCAGTTCAAACTTCTTTAAATGCCGTATTTAAACAAATATTAAAACAAACTAACAATAACACAGCATGCAAACAGTCCATACAAACTAACATAAATGGATTTAAACCTCAGAAATGTAAAGTGATTCTTGATACAAAGAAAGGCCTGTAATAATTATTTTCCAGATGGTCTCTGTATGTAACACATTTGATTACATTATAAAGAGTATTAAATATTATCTCATAGCTTACAGTTGACACCATCGTCATTTATATAAGCTATCATGAATACTACATTTTGAACACTGTGAGACAGATTATTTTTGTGTTGAAAGAACTTCAGATCAAACTAGACTCCAATTGTTCACTTACTCAACCTAGATTTCATAAAGCATTGAAACAGTGTTCCATTTGAACTCCCCACAATGTGTGGTTGGTATTTCAGCTTTTCAATTTCTCAGTCTGCTGTACTGAATCAAGAATTTGTGCTTTATTGGCACTGAAAATACTAAACACAACTGAACTGATTTGGTCCCCAGGTACACAACAAGGAAGTTTAGCAAGGCAAGCCTGTAACTCTCCAAAATAAAAAGAACGAGCTTCATTTTTATTTTTATTTATTTATTTTTTTTAACAAAGAGCACAAGCACACAGGTCATTGAAACATGATTACTTAATTCACAAACTGTCCTGTACAATAGATGTTGGACAAGATAACAACATATTTACATATATCATCATACATTCCACAAACATGGTAAGAAGTAGAGAATCAACATGGTTGAATCCATAGCCCTATATTTAGTGATATACAGGTAATTAATGATATGGGCATTTACTTACAGATGCTCTTAAATATGGTCCGGTGTCTAATTAAAGTAAAGCATTACTGAAAGTCAGTGTACAGTGAGAAACCAGATGTGTAGTCCATTTTACAAATTCCAGTAGTTGGCTTCCTAACAGAGGTCTTGAAATACATTAGAGGAAAAGAGCTAGGGCTGTTTGGTTGTTTGCTTTCCTACATGATCACAGTGGCAGTAATAATTCCTGATTTTAAATATTGCTAAAATAACAACAAAAGAAAAAACAATTTCTCCAGTGATTGCATAGTATATTCTGAGTACGATTTTTGCTTCATTTCAAGATTTTGTGACTACACTACCACTAGATACTTGACGGGGAATGTCAAGATATGACCTATTAACACTTTGAAGCTCCTGTGTAATTTCTCACACTATGATTAGTCATTTTTGTATGATTCTCAGTTTGCACATTTACTACCTGATTAACCTTTATCTACTACATTTTACATGTCTATTAACTTTTATATTTTAAAAGCACTTACGTGATGTTTTTGAAGCAAGAAGAGTGATTTTTGAACCCGTTAAGAACTGAAATCCCAGAACATTTGCCTGGTCATCCTCAGATGGATCAGCAAAGTCTAGAAGAGAAAATGAAATAGCTGTCTGTTATTTAGCTTTCACATACAACAAAATTCAAGCCACAGACAAGACCATATCAACCTTTGCCTTTCCTATTCTATTCATGCAATCTGAATTGCATGACACTGCTCTCCCTTCTGAGAAGTAAAGAATATCAGGAGTAGATTGGTATATATCCCTACTATTCAAGTGAAGTTGTGCTACACTGAGTTCTTACATGGAATTGGCTAGGCTTGGTAAACAAAAGATAGTTTTCTCTGAGGTTCAGTCTCCAGTAAAAACTGTCATCCAGTAAAAACTGTCATCCAGTAAAAACTGTCTCCTACACTGGGCACAACGCTGCAGGTCTCCCGTTTATTAGACACCCACACAAAAATTATCGTGATAACATTTGAGTACCCTCTGGTTTTAGCCCTCAGCAAAGAGGACAACAAACAGCTAACTTACTAGAATTAGTTACTCAGCAAAACCATGCATGCCAAAATTTCTGTTCAATCCATTAGACCAAAACAACTTAAAAGCTCTGTTTTAGATTTTAAGAACTACTTCAAGAACACTCTCCTACTAACTTCTCCCTAAAAATAAGGTAAAAGAAGAAACAGAAGAGATACCAATTTTACTAAGTAGTACACCAAAATTTTCAAGTTTCTCCAAAGATCACATTGTAAACAACATGCTTTATATTTCACCATCCTGTAGGACTGCCCCTCTGCTGCCATCTGTCACACAGCAACAAAATGTAACAGAATATTCTCAGGAAGGTTCAACACCTCCTGCTACACCACCATGATCCACCTCTGACATCATGGGCCAACATAACAAAACAGGAGGCACTGCTTTCAAAGCAGCCCTTGTACTAAATGATCTTTCCAGAAACAGATGCAGCTCCACCTTAAAAATATTGCATTGAAGCTGTTGGCCCATATAGCACTCATCTCATCAGAAAACTGTTCCAGAACCTAAGTTCTCTGAAGTTCAGAACTTTAATCACTACCAGATTGAACTTATTCGCTATCACATTGTAAGCCCTGTTTATTCATTTTCTTTTTTTTTTTTTTTTTTTTTTTTTTGGCCAGTGTTTTATTCATCTAAATGAGTAATTCTCTTTTAATTCTCTCCTTGAAATCCCTAGGCAAATCTCATAGCCTTTTCTGCACTTAAGAGTTTTGATTCACTTTCAGTATCAGCAACCAACATTCAATACCATATGATGGTGCATAGATACTTCTTTGCTGCCTGGAACCATTTTGTCTAATCCATCCTAGGTTCTTACTGGTTTGCTTATTCTCATACACCATTGTACCACAGAGTACCAATACTGTGAGAACTGCCACCATTTCCATCTCTTCCAAAGCACAAGCACATAACTACGGTAGAATATTATTTATAATACTTAATTTAATTCATATTTTTCTAGTCCTATACTCCCTCTTCCTATTATTATATTACTCTTTCAAGCATCATACATAATTCAGCTTTGCTTATCAGAAAATATTCCTAAAGTGTCGGTCTTTTTGGTCCAAGAAGACTAATGAAATGATCTACTAAGATCACCTCTAGACTAGTATATCAAGAATTTCCTAAATCTTTCTCTGAAGCAACTCTACTAATTTAAAACTTTGCTCTGCCCTGTTTCCTCTTCACATCTCACAGCTACCCCCATAACCCTTCAAGAATGAACGCCCACATTCTCTCAGTTAAAACACCACTTCTGCATTTTGCATCAAATTATTTTCCGGATACATAAAAAGTAGATCTAGTTTACATTTCTTACATATAAAAAAAACTTCAATTGCTTTTTATTTTTATTAAATCAAATTCAGATATACAGTGCTAGATTGATTACCTACCTTGATATGTTATTCCACACTTTCTTTCAAGATATACATTTTAAACCATCTTATATTGGTTTTGTTATTTACTTCATACTTCTCACAAACAATTCCTGAGTTTCTAACACATCTCCTGTCAGAGGCATATTTTAAAACCTACCTGGAAAAATAGTGAGAAAACTGACAGGAGGTTTATTGGTATCAATAGTTAGCTTGTGGTTTGCTGATTTTGAAGGTTGAGCTGGAAAGCAAATTAACCGCAAAGGCAGCTTGAATTTACACTGGGCAATTTTTGGTATTCCTAAAGTGAAAGAACACATAGAATCATCTTTCACACCCATATTCTGAATAAAAGATATTTTATACTGCTGTCCTGGAAGGAATTACCACATATTCGTAATATAATTACAGAATATCCTAAAACAGAAGCTACAAAATTTTTTAACTAACACTCCATGTAAAACACTTTTAAACTTGAATACTTAATTCACCTTTCCAAGTGAATATTTATAAGTAAATGGGAGGCAAACATTATTACCCAAATCCACTGCATACCTGTATTCACACCAGTTAACATGCAATAAAGATTGGTAACATTTTGTTCAACCCTTTAAACAAACAATTCTATTTCAATGCAGAAGATAGCTACATGACTGCCCCTGATGCTTTGAACACAAAATTGAAATGTATGTTTTCATCAGGAACACTCCAAAACTACCTCCTGTGTAAGAATATGCATAGCCTTAATTTTTGTTATTTTTATATAAAAACTGCACCCATTCTTCAAAGAAAAGTATAAAAAGCTCTCATTCTGACAAAGACAGAGGTGCAAATGTAACTTAAAAATCCCTATCCAAACTATAGACATAACAAATTGATGACCTGCAAACCAGCAATTAGAAATTGCCATTGCCCACTGTACCCTCAGTATATTATCTAATTTAAATCAACTTCTCTGTTTTTTAACTTGGGTTATAACTTCCAATTTGTTGTTGTTCTTTTTCATTATTTTTTTTTTTATCAGAGTACTCACGACCAATTTGATACTAATATACTTCAAGCTGATATTGCACAATCACTGCTGAACTGTAGCAGCCATTCTTATATAAGTGAATAACAAGAGCTTATTAAGGGGAGTCCCACCTCCAGTAAGCAGCCTTCATGGCATAAATGTACAATCACAGAATTGCTGTACTGTACATCTTTCCCAGATGAGACACAACTAATAACAGATCTGGATTTAATGAATAACAATCCTAATTAATCAGTTTAGCCCCTACTTGCTTAAATATTGAGTTATGACTCAGGGGTACATTAGATGTTATCATTCAACTCATAAAACATGTAATTTTATCAGAACAGTGCAAGAGAAAAGAGGACTTTTCAACACAAACAAAAATATATTCATTAGAATGAGTCAGATTTGTACAACTATAAGCATTATCTAAAATGGCTGGCACATCAGATGATACACAGTATTTTCTATGTGAAAGATGAAAAATGCTAGGGACCATGAAATACGGAATGCTTGCTCTTCTGTTCAGTCTGTGCGGTAATTTTGAGCGGGATGTTTTTGATGAAGCAGCTAAGAAACACTGTTTTGTCCAGGAAGAGATACCATTATAGCGACCTTACTGAAAATAGCATTAATATTATAATAACAATCCCTCATTATTTCCCCAAAAAATTAAATTCAAACACTAACCCCCAACACTCACTCCAGCAGATTTTAACACAGAACATGTTTAAAAACAGTATATTAATTTAATGTCATGGATCATACCAGGACAGAAGAATCATAAAACTAAAAGCTACACAGGCTGTCAGTCATGTAAGTCGAGGAGTCTAGTATAAAAACATAGCTTAGCTGTTTAACTGACATTTATAGCAACATTTTTTACTAACATTTTCTGTTTGTTTGCCACTTCACAGACCTCTTGCAAAGAAAAATTACTGCAAGGATTTGTCTTGAGGGAAGAGAGGTTGTTACCAGAAATCTGAGATTCACCCTGCTGGTTGTCAATTATTATTAGCCATCCAGAACTAATGAACTATTACCTCCAAGTAGCTAATCAGCAGATCCTTATTAAAAAAATAAAAAATAAAAAATCAGTGTACAAACTGTAGAAAACTCAACACATGTTCCAAAATTAGAATAACCCTAGGCTCCAAGGAAAATTCCTGAAAAATACTTGACAATAAATCCACGACCTTTCAGAATGATTCATTGAAACATATCTTCACAGTCAAATGGAAAAAATAATTAAAATATTTTCTTGATGACAACATTATTTAAACATCTTACAAACATCTTACTATTACACTTAGAGACAACAGGAAAAAATTTAGTAACAAAAGCAGCCAAAAAGGATTTTGAAATGTTTTAGTATTATTTAAATAGATTATGTTCTTCTCATTTCAATGCAACTTCTCCCAGACAGCACATTAGCAGTCTGCCTCTCTGAAATATTGAAAAATCTTTCATAATTAAAATTAAAACAAAATCAAATAGTATCTGGCTATGGAGATTTCTAGTTGATGAGTTCAAAACAACCGTGTACATAGGAAAGCAAACCAAAAAACTTTAACAAAATTTATCACCACAGATTAATAATCTTACATTCAATTGAAATACAATGTTCATTAGGTCTGCAAGAATAATTTTAAATGTTATTAAGTGACTGTACCTATCCAATGCATGTACTCAACTATATTGCAAACCTATCTTCTCTTCTTTTTAGCCCATTTATGTGTATCTACCACAATGAAATTTTAGTACAAGTTGCCTTGTAGCCTTGAAAATTAGATTTCTAAAAGGAATCAGAATGAATGGATGTTAGTGTCATCACTCTCAGAGCTATTCTGTCCAAATAGCACAGATTTAGCTACAAATCCTTAATGACTGTTTCAGTTCTACAAAAAAAAAAAAAAAAGCTGTAATTTGGCTATTCTAGATATTGAATAAATAGCTAGAAATACAATACTGAAGGACCACACAATTGTGTTTTCCATTTTTAATCTCAATGCATAAGGTATTTAATATATTGTAAAATCTTTATATGCTATATATGCTAAGGTGGGACATACTTCAGCAAATGTTCTTACTAGATTGTCTTTTCCCATGAATATTTTTTCTTATTTCTACATCTCATTTACTCTCAAATTTCTCCAATGTTCACACTTCTGTAACCATCTAACCAAGGAAAGAAGAAAAGCTTATAGAAATATTAGGTCATGTAATAGCTCACTACCAGATCTGCTTTATTCAGTATATGCTCACTCATGAGACCATTCACATCTGATTTTCCCATTCGCTTACCTTCAGGATTGAGCTCTACCATTTAACCAGCAATAGCACAAAAGAGAAAAAAAAATAAAAAGAACCATAAGATGCTACTCTAATAAGAAAAGAAAATGTAATAACAGGCTTAAAAGAAATGATTCTTAAGTAGACAATACATAAAAACCTAGTACTAGCCAAAGGAAAAAAACAGACATGAGACCACATTCATCAATAGCACAATTCTATCCAGCTGAGTGACTCATATTAACATTCAGCTGTATGAATCCCACAGAGATGCACTTAAGACTGATTTGGCCACAAACATGGTACGTTAAAAAAGAAGAATAAGTCCCCATTCAGATAAAATAAAGTTAAAAAGGCACTCAATTTTTGTGTACTAGTATATTACTTAAGGATTTCTTTGCCTTGTACAAGCAGAATAAACACTGCTTTTTTATGTAATTGGACAGAAATATTCCAGCTTAACAATTTAACTGAACATCCAAAATTTTAGCAAGATCTTAACATTTATAGCCTTTTACTTAGAAGGTATGTCAATTCTATCACTAAAGATTTTTATTATTATTATTATTTATTTTCTTCACTGATTTTGTTAGATGCCATGCCTTCTGGGGATTTTTTTTATTGTATATCAACAAACATATTTAAGATAGAAGGTTTCTTTACTTTCTTGCTTGCAAAGCTGAATCTAATAACTAAATACCAGAGGTGTAACTAATATCATCCGAATGAAATAATAACACATTCATTCAGAAATTAAAAAAAAAAAAAACAAAAAAAGCACATTTTATATTCTCATCTTGGAAAGCAAAATCACAGACAAAACCAGCAAAACACAAAGCATACTTTCAGAATCAGAGGATCTGAGATACTCAAGAGAAGACTACCTGCACAGTTGTAGCTGTCTAAAGCCACATCACCCTAAATTGGACACTTTTGAAGTTACAGCAAGTCATTCACAAGGTATAAGCAGTCTGAGAGTCACAAAACAGGCAGACGGAGTAGTACAAGCCATTTGTGTAGGCTCTCAAGAAAAAGGGAGGAATATCCCTTTCCTTCCCATCCTCTGCCTATATCTTCATGCCTAATCTAACAAGGGCAAGATCAAGTTCTTAAAAAAACATAAGCTTCTTTCTTGTCTAGGAGTAGATAAATATTTTAATAGTTGACACACAACCTAGACTTTAGACATAAATACCATGTTTCAAGTGAGAAGTGATGCTTAAATAAAAGAGCACACATAGGATAACGTGCATTTCTTTGATGCTAGCAGACTCCATGTTACCCTCCCCTTAGTGCTGGCAGAACTCTATGTTTGTGCAATGAGCCAAATCAGCAAACCTGGCTGAGTAATAATTTTTTATTGTATGAGCACAACATGGGAGGAGGAGCGGGTACAAAGCCAAGCAGTGAGAAGTGAAGAAAGAACAGAATGCTTAAACTGGTCTATGTTGCACTTAACTTGGAAGCCCTGCATAAATACAGTTTTTCACGTGGCCTAACACACATTCCCGAGGTGGTGTGTAGAAAACTAAGTAAACTAGTCTTCAGTTACAGACAGCAAGGTAAATTTACATACTCTACTACCAGAGTCATTAGTGCATTATAAAATAGAATGACTTAATTTCTATTCTTTTGAGTCACTTCATTTGTTTAGAATGAATACTTGAGCTGTTGTTAAAAGGGAAGTGAGGAATAATCACTCCCAATACTTATTTTCGACCTCTGTAGGGAGGCAGCTATTGTCATGTTTATTGGCAGCCCCAGAAGGCTGAACAGTCATAAAGATGTAATTAACTTCTCACTCCAAGAGGTGGTCCCTTAAAGAGCAGAACAGAAGCAAATTGATCAGGCAGGGGAGAAAGCTGGTACAGCTGCTTCTCGAGCCATAAAATAATGATTTTACACATATAAAACTGTTGACATAACTTGATGATTCCACAAAGAAAATAAATAAATAAAAGACAACGAGATTCTGAACAGTCCCAGCTCTCTCTTTTCCTTCTATGGGAGATGCTCTAAGCGCCTAAACCATTTTGTTGCCCTTCACTGGATTTTCTCTAGAAGTTCCCTGTCTTTCTTGAACTCAGGGGCCTAGAACTCCAACAGAATATTCCAAATGTGGCCTCACCAGAGCAGAGCAGAGGGGAAGGACCTCCTCCTTTGACCTGATGTCCATAGTCTTTTTAATGCACCCCAGGATTCCACTGGCTATTTTGGCCACAGGGAGACACTGCTGGCTCATGTCCACTGGGACCCCAAAGTTGCTCATCTGCAGAGCACCTTTGCCAGCAGATCAGCCCTGATGCATGCAGCTATTCCTCTCTACACTTCCTCTTGTTGAAGCTCAAAGTTCCTTCTCCACCCAACTCACCAGTCCGTGCAGGTCTTGTTGACAACAATTTGATTTGTGATTATTTCTTCCATTACTATCTGCCTTTAAATCTTTCCAAGAGAAAGCACACAAGAAACACGAAGAAAAGACCTTAAAAAAAAATTGTAATCTTTAGAGGCTTACCTGTTGGTGCATTGCAGGAAAACATGCAATTTCCTTCTAGTTCTGACGGAGGAAAATTTCCCTTCAAAAAGACAGACAGGACCACAGTTTCAGATGACCCTGGTTCTAAAAAATAAAAAAAAAAAAAATTAAAAAAAAAAAAACCACAAAATTAAATCAAATAATAGGAGCAACCACAAGAAAGTAACACAGGTTCCAGCACTTCAGGAAATACATCATGAAATTAGGATAGTCATTTCCATTCATTCACCTTTATCCAATCCCTTAACAAATTACAATCAAGTTAGAAAATTCCAAGGTAAATTTATTTTATATGGCAATTTTAATACCCTACAAAGCAATCAGCCCTTTATTCCTGTCACACGTTAAGGAAACATAAGAACTGTATTTTCAGATTAGAACAGGAGTCAGTTATGCTCCCTTTCAACAGGGCAAGTAATACGCATTTCAGTCCAAAACAGATCCCAGCTGAGGCAGGAGGACACACTTCTGTGTTCCTCAGCTCCATTTACAAAGCTTCTTCAAAGCTATTGTACCTGGAATTTTATTGGAAGAATCACCAAATGTTAATAAGTTGTGCTAGGCTGGCAAACAGCTCAAGCTTTCTGTCCCTGCTTTGACTCACCAATGCCATTCTACACAGACAGAATTGCGAGCAAAAGAAAATTCCCCAGTAAATATAACAGATAATAAATGGATTTTCTTTCTCCACCATTAAATTGTCACCCTGCCTCTTTTCACCTTCCACGTATCATACTGTAAATCATGGAATCAATTCCATTCCTATACGCTTTTTTGTCATCCTGCATAAACAGAAGTAAGATGCTACGGAGTGTACATAAGGCATATTTGTAACTGCCTGTGCTGCAGTTATCTGCAGTGATTCACTTGATAGAGGCTCAACTACGGCTTTCAAACATCCTCAGAAAATGTAATACGATATCAGAGCTGTAACAGCATTACAATAACTTACCTAAATCATTAAAGATGAACTGGTCACGGGTCACTGCTAATGGAGCTTGTACACATACTGCCAGGTATGGCTTCTGGGCAGTCACTCTGCTCTGTATTGTTATCTAGAGCAAGTGAAACACAGAATTCTTTAAATCAAACAAGAAACTGATTTCAGTATAGCAGAAAACTAACGTAACCACATAAACAGAAAAAAGATCATAAAACCCGGCAACAACGACTTCAGCAATTTTTAAGAACTTAAGTTTCAACCACAAAAACAATTTTTACAATTCTTATTTACTCACAAACGAGAAAAAAGAAAACAGCAGTAGCATGCAGTAAAAAATAAAAAAATGCAGCAAAAAGCTTTTTCATGTTCTTAGTAACTTTAACCAAAGGAAATCTAATGACAAATTCCTTGTTATAATGTTAACATTTTGCAAACTTCATTCACATTTACTTTAATGTAAAAAATGTTTCTTTCAGATAATTAAAGCAAAATAAATAAATAAATGAAAGCAAAGCTAATCTAAGAAATTGTTTTCTCTAACTACTGAGAACAATTAACAGTTTTCTGAATAATTTCAGAGTTAAGTTTTGTACATTCTGTTTCTTATGGTAGCACATAAAACTAGGAAGGATCACATGGAGCTCTCTACGTACATCAGGTAAACAGCTGCACTTTCTGAAAACAGAATTTTCATAAAAGAAACAGTAAAGAAGAAATCAACAGACTTATAGATCTCATGAAAAATACACCAAATACATACAGACATGAGACTGCACACCTCAGAAAATTTTTGTTTAAGACAGTGACATTTGAAGTTACTGCAAAACTTTATAACAGTGAATAACTTTAAAATGAAATAATGTTCTTCACAAATTGCTTTCGGAGAGCCCCAAAAGAGAGGCATACAGTTTTAAAAAGCTATTCTTGCCCTCAGCTCTGAACTGTTTCAGATCCAGTGTAATTCAATGAATGCAGCTGTGTAAACCCACTTGCATTACCTTTAAGCCAACAAGCTGGGCACTGCCAGATCTGCTGACTGCAACCACAAAAAATTCAATGCAAGCTAATTGTCTGACTATTTATCAACTTTCTAAAGCAGCTACTATACCCAAATTGGTCATTTCAAATGTAATTTAGGCAATACCTACACATTTTCCAGTGGGAGCACCAAGTGTAATTTATACGGTTACTTTACCAAGTCAGATCTTCAACAGCCTCTTTAAAGCATGAAAGGACTATAAACCACACAGAGTTGCCAACATACTCTGTGCTGTGACCCTCTGTCTGACTACATCTTTCCTACCTAAATCCCAATCCTCCAAATGAGTCAAGGCATTCAACTACAGTTCAAGAGCCTGCTAATTCTGTTTGGCTTTCTGCTGCATATAGGAACCTGAAGTGAAAAGAATCCACTCCTACTCTACATTTTGCCAAAAGCATCTAGTTTCATTAATTTTTTTTCTGAAGGAACTGCACTTTGTGGTTTGATAAATTCATACTTCTCTGAAGACTATTTACATTATGTATTTTAAGGTAGCCCTATATTCACAAACAGCCTAATCAACTGCCAAATACAATTCAGTTGACCTGTTGAGTTTTCATAGCAAAACCATCACTGATTTGATCAGAACTAAGCTTTTATCCTCCCTTCATATTATCATTTGAAAATGTAGAGAAAGATGCTGAGCTAAGTACAATCAAGCTACATTAACATAAGGAAGTCCTCTTCAATAACTAGCTCAGTTAAACTCTAAATTCTTCACTCAAGGAAGTCAGAACTTCCCAAAAACAAACCCCCAGCTTTCTTCCACTAGTAGTCCTATAAGAGCTTCTCAAACTCAAAAAATAAATATCCTACGCAATACTGAGAAGCTACTACACTTGCACACACATACATGTTTGTATACACACTCTTACACTTTCTTTATAATCAGAGGTAACAGTCCTCAGGGAGGAATGCAATTATGTCAATTTTCAGATTGTCCTGGCTTTTTTTGCACTAACAAAAGTTGTAAAATTGTTTTTACAAATGAAAGTCTTCTCTTGCATATTGACAACTAAAAAGGCAGCTGGAAGTAACAATCCTTGTGTTTTGTGCAAATAAATATTTATCAGCTTCTTATTACTTCAAAAACAACTTCCTTTCACTCCAGTATTTTTTTTTTTTTTTTTTTTTTGTGGTAGCTTCTTGAGAAAACTATCACAAATAAAATTCCACACACTTCTAACTTCAACACAATTCTTGTAAGGTTAACACTTGTCATATGAAGGAAAAGAGAAATAAGTACACTGAAGCATTTAAAATTCTACTCATTTTCATAATATAAGTGAAATACACAGAAAGCACTATAAATTCTCTAAAATTAGCTACCATTATTTGCTACATTTTGAGTTAGGCATAGTACCTTTACTGTGACGGAGGGTACTACCTCTGCTTTTACCTCACTGTCAATGGCTTGCTGTGAAGAAAAAGATGAAAACAGTAAATTCAGTATTAACACATGAACGAGTAAACACAATGAATGTAATATTACTTTCCTATCATCAACTCAGTAAACAAGGAATTAACTGTAAAGGACTTATCATTCTGATGACAGACTAAATACACAAAATACATTTCCAAGCTCCTGAAAACATAAAGCCTGTTTGAAATTGCCTGCAAAAAGGATAGCAAAAGTTCATGAATATTGTTTATATAAGGAGCTAATGCACTATGAAGTATATATGAATATTTGAAACTATTTTGCTTGGCATGTTTCTTTTTTCTGTGTATTTATTTAAATTTTGGAAATTCCTCCTGTTACTCATAAGGGAAAGGTGGCTTCTGATCTACCAGTGTATTATATACAAATCATAGCATGTACTACAAAATCATAGCATACAGCACGCCATCCTATAATCATAAATATATTTTGTACTTCAAAAGAAATTATGTCAGACATCTTGTTACTCATGCTTATTTCTATTTCATTAGGTAATTTCATCTAATGCAAAATTCATCTTGGCATTGCAGTCTGTTTTAATATCTTGTTTTATGCACAGATTTAATTCTGCAGCAGAGCCATGTCAACAGTTTAAGAAGTTTTCCTATTTGTTTAAACCAGTTTGTTTTAAAGGAATACCTCACTTCTGCTGTAATACCAAATCCCCAGCATGAATTTATTCTCTCGTGATGGGAGCAATGTTTTCAAAATGATAATAGTAATAAATCTGATGTAGTTTATCTGTTCTCTTTTTCATCTTAACATGGCAATATAAACTTCACATATGCAAAGCTCCTAAGAAATCAGGAAGGTGGCAGGTTCTCTCTGTGTTCTGGAAATAGGACTTTCATTTGTGCATTGTATAATTTTCTTCATTGTAAAAACTCAGAGAGACTTTCATGTTGGATTAGACTACTGGCTTATCAAGTGAACCAACTCTGACAGTTATCTGTGACTGATCCTAAAACAATAGCATGGATGCCAAGAGACTGATCCTTGTCCCATTATACTGTATTCATACCATACCATAATCAGTTGTGATTTCCTGAATTAGAGGCTGCACTTCGAAGATCACATTGAATACTCTTTGCTCCTACTACACATCACAGTTTAAATCTCTTCACATGAGAGAAATATTATTTGCAAGCTTGTAGAAGCCCTAAAATTGTTCTCACATTTGCTTTACTCATCCTTGTCTATGACAAGTCTTAATATTTTCTTCATTTATAAATGGTTACTGAAGGAGCATACAGAAAACTCTTCCCTTCAGGAAACTAAGATATAATAAATAAATATTTAAGGTTGTAGTTCATTCAGTATATTGTGTTACTTATATCCAAAGCAGACCACCTGCACATGGAAGGTTGGGCAAATGAGTACAACATTATTGCATTCTGCAGGCCTAACAATCTTAAGTCTTGAAAGGAGATTATAACAGTTAGCCAACACCATGTCTCACTGCCTTTTTTTTCCTCACCAACTAATCTTTTCCACAGGCAAGTGCTATGCCATATTATAAAGAGGTCTCTCTCAAATAATAGCAACAGCAGCAGTAGTAATAGACTTTAAATACAGCTATCAAATAGACTTCTAAAAGTATTAAAAAGCAGTTCCTTGCATATTTTTAAAATGGTAGATAGTCGTGAAAATTGTTTCTGCAGAAATCGGTGTCTAGAAACAATCAGTTACTTATTTTATGGTGCAATGACCATTTTCTGAAAAGCTCACATGAAAAGCTTTAAACAACAATATAAACTCTCCTAAATTTGTGTATCAAATGATTTTCATAAATTATGTATGCATAGAAGAACAATAAATTCTAGCTAGATAGATAATACTGAAAGACACATTGCCAGAGATTACGCGTTACAGTGCACCATTGAATGATAGCAGATTGTATCTTTAAAAGTTCCAAAGGGTGACTACTACTACTACTACTGTTTCCCCCCACTATTAACTGCTTCAACAGTTCTCAATAATTCAAAATTATTGATTCCAGATCCTAAGAAAATTTTTCTCCACTTACTATTGCTTAGCTAAGAAAGTAAAAGTCACCAAAAAGATAAAGTAATTTCATTACTCAAATTAAAATGACCAACAAAAACAGGTTTTTAATAGACAACTGGACACTAAGCAGAAGCACAGTTCCATAAATATAAACAAATAAATACTAATCACTATTTCAGATGTTTCAGCTATTTTTATAAAGATCTAAGGCTTATGCTATATCATAAGCTGTGAAATAGGCCAGAAACAAGTGCAAAAGACAACATTACTTCAAATAGCAAGCATGAGTTCAAGCAGTCTTAAATGTTATTCATACTATAATGAAGAAATATACTTTCAATGCACAAGCAAGCACATGGTATTAAATTTATCGTAGCCATCATGTTTATATACATAATTCTCCTACAAAAAATACCTCACATTTCATTGCTGTTTTCAAGCCTAAGAAGTGGAACTATACAGCTTACATCCACTTACCCTACAGGCAGCTGTGAACTATAATAACCTAGTATATCATTTTATTTTATTATTTATATAGCATATTAGATAGATATCTACAGTTATTGACTTATTTTCTAATTATTTTTATTTCTCTCACCCAATGATCTGATTTGTAATAGGAAAATCTGACAGAACTCTGCAGCATTAGAAAGTCATCTCTAATCATCTGCTATAAAGCAAGTTAACATCCATTAACAACACATTATTTGCAAATAAAGAGAATCATGTCAGATAGCACTGCTTGTAAATAGGAGTAAAAAAAGGCTTGCCAAAAAGGGTTGTCACTTATTTTTATACATGTACATACAGATTCTGCATCCAACTCTGGTGAAACTTCTGCAGTGACTATTAGATCTCTGTGTTTTTCAGACTGGGGCAAAATATCTGAAAGAAAACAAGATAAAAATCAGTAAGCTCTCCTGTGACAAATATACACCTATATTTCTAAATACACTGTCAACAATGCCAGAATAAAGGAAGCTCCAGGGTTTTTGCTTTGTTTTGTTTTTTAAGATTTCTATAGACAGCCTAAGCCTGAATTCCACTCTAGATTTCTGATTTATGGATGAAAAAATAAATTTAGATATACTCAATGACAGGATTATACTCATGCTATCTGTGATATTCAGCAGTCCCAGGAAAACTGTGTGTTCTTGGTTTTGCTCCCCCTGCCCTCCACACACACAGTTACATACAATATCCTGTCCTCAAAATACACACATCTCACATATGGTACACTTTGATGTAAATAATTTCATGAAGAAGAAGCCAGGAAGAAAAACTCTATCCGACAGCATAGTGTCACTAAAACAGATTTTAGAAAGTCCTCTGTGTAAAAAGGTTTAAGAAAGCTTGTATGTTATATGGGGATTGATTACAGTATGTTACCTGATTAATTTGAAGAATGTTAACATATAAGGTAAAAAATGCTACAGACTCATTTATATCCACAATACAAAATTATTTACGTGCAGTTTTATAAGAATTAAAAGTAAAGCATTTATATAACTTTTTGCAATATTTAAACTTTTCTAAGAGAGTACAGTGAGAAAGGAGAAAAAAGGAGGGATAAAGGTCCAGCTTTAAGGTATTTCTGCTTTCCTGGAACATACTTCTATCTCACAAAACTAAATGTCTTGGTAAAACAAAAAAAAACTAACAGAAAATTCATATTCCCTGAAAAAACAAACAGCAGGAAAACTTAATGTAAAGGGGAAATAAACATATTAATTGGATAAATAAGCACATAAGCACATTCAGAAAGCTGCAAGAATTTTATTATATGTAAGGTCCCAAAAATGACCCACAACTAGTGGGTCATAATAGCATTTTATTTCTCTTTTTTAACAGGAAAGTCAAGGGAAAAGACTCTATTGAGAAAACTAGAGAAATTGAGTTTTCCTTTTTTTATGTCCCATGAAAAAGCTTCTTTTTAATACAGGAAACAGAAAAGCATATTTCTCCAGCATCGCCTATTAGTGATACCAGTTGCACACAACTGGTTCTGCCATTTGCACATAACACAGCAAAGTCCCTTTTACTTGTTTGGATTAAAGGAAATCTTCCTACTTTCCTCTTCTAACCCTATTTATCCATTTCTCTTTCAGCAACGTCTGATGCAATTTCTGTCATATTGTCATCTTTCTATTAGAAATAGGACAGACAACACAATCAAAGTTTACGTAACATCTTCATCTTTTTCTTACTATTAAACTGAGTCAAACATCTATGGTTAATCAGTCAACGAAGCTGATGTTAATATCACTAGATTTACGTTAGCTTAACAGCTAACAAAAGAAAGGTTTTTAAATTTTTCTTCAGTTTGTAATGTAAAACCTCCTCCAAAACATATAAAATAACTGAAGTTCAACAGTTTAATGGTCAGCACTGAACAGAAATACACGACTTATTTATGGAAATAGCTGCTCCACATTTTTTATATGATGACCTAATTCTAAGTGACTTCCATTTTTGGAAGTCAAAATGAAACAAAGAAAAATTATTTCCATGTAAGGGTAGGTGTTTTCAAAACAACACCAGCTCTTGCTTTCACACATGTGAATCCACAAGACAGAAAAATCAATCACCCATTTTAAAGATCACGTTTAGAGAAACTGAATGGTGAACAGTGTTCAAAGGTATTCTGTAATCAACTTGCCACGATTAACAGTTATTTTAAGTCAGCTACAGATCTAAAATAGTCAAAATGAGACAAAGCAAAATAATCCCAAACTGAAAGGCATTCTTCATCATCAAGTGAAAAGTTTTTCTTGTAGGAAAGGCTTTCTAACAGATTTTACATCCAGTTAAATCAAAGCAAAATCTCCTTAGAGCATATCTCCACAGTGAAGAAAGCATTCCTAAAACACCTTAAGCCGTAAATCAGACTAGAAAGGCCTTGAGGAAGGAAAAAATTAAGAGCAAAATAGGAAAGTAAAAGAGTAATATCCAAACAAGCCAATCTCATACTATCACATTTTTACTAGAGAAAGTTATACAGTTATGTGTTTTTTTTTCTCTACGCAATTTTTAAGACAAATAAAAAGAAGTTTATTCACTTCACAAACAGGTGTATTCATCTCGCTCGTCTTTCGTTTGGTTATAATAGCCAGATGTAACAGTCTCATAATAGTTAAATGAAACAGTCAAATATTTATTAGATGGACTGTGTTAAAAGCAATGAAATTTTACACACGTTTACGTTTAAAAAACTGGGTTTGTTAAATTAAAAATAAAAAAAATAGAACACATATTAGTCTATTATATCAATAACAAAAAAAGTTATATGCAATTACAAAAAAAATCTTTCAGTTATAGAATCGAGCTCATAACTTCAGCTTACAAATCTCATCTCATTTTCTGGTGAATTTCAACAAAGAAAACTGCAACAATTTCTTCAAGGCATATTAAGAACAGCGAACTATCAGCACAGAGAGATTAAGTGGTTCAATTTGTCTAAGATTTTTTTCACAATTCCCTGCACAAGTAAGATCCATTGTTTATGACACTCAGTTATAAAACACAAAATTTGAAGGACCTTTGTAGAAAATCATGTCGCTATTTGAACAAGTTCACTACAAATCATTAGAATCGTAGAATATCGTGAGTTGAAAGGAATCCACAAGGATCTCCGAGTCCAACTGCTGGCTTCCAAGCAGGATCGCCCCAAATTCAAATCCTAAGGCCAAGAGCACCATCCAAATGCTTCCTGAAGTGTAGCAGGCTCGACGATGCGACCACTGCACTGGGGTGAGTCTGTGCCTAGTATATGCAATATGTACAAATTACAGCATTTACCTTGATCATAATTACACTTTCAATATCCTTTCCTATATTCTTCAAATACAACCACTTTTGAAAGAGGCAAAAGAAAAGTTGTTTATAACACAAATCATCCCTTATTAATTGTATAATGTTTAAGAAAAAAAACAAAATAATTATAAAAAAAAAAAAAACCTCAAAATAATTAAACAGAATTTGTCATTTGTCACTTCCCCTCTCTCTAAATCCTGACAGGTACACCAGACTGCTTGTGAAATTACTTACGTTTTCTTGCCTTTAGGTAGTATATGCACCGTCAGGTTTTTTCCTCTAAATTTTTGCACATAAATCTTCTAACTTCCAATAGGCATTGGAAACAGAAAGAAAACTAAATACTTCACCAACCAAACGAAAAACAGATAGTTAAAGTTAGCACAACTAAATAAAGGGGAGAAGCAAACCTTGTGCTATTGTGGCTTCCTTGATGATTTTCTGAAGCTCCTTCATTTCAGCATTAAATTCTTCGTAGTTTATTTCCTTAGAATCAATCCTAGGAGCCTGGAAGAGCGAAGGATCAGTACCAAGGTAGGAACACTGCAGATGCCCGTTGTCACTCAGAGTAATTATAACACCTTTCAGATCTCTGCACAAAAAATAAAGCTCATTAAGAAATTGTAAAGAATCACTGGAGCAACTGTAACAATGAATTTATGCTTATCCTAAAGGTTACATACAAACATAATTTCATAAAACCAGGACGTCTTATTATTTGACCAAGACAAAACAACATCCTTCAATTTAGATCTGTTCATTAATTTTTTTTTTTTTTTTTTTTTTGCAACCACACTTACGGACTGCTATGTGCTAGAAGATTACTTAAGTATCCTCTAGATATCTCTCTCCAAAAAAGACAAGCAAAGGAAAGGATCAAAACAAACAAGCTAAATAGACAGTACAGTACAGTTGTAATCATTTTTTTCAACAAACTGTTACTTTTTTTTTTTTTCCCTCTAAGGATGGATATTAAGGTTGGTACGCAGGAAAACAAATTACCTAAACCAAAAAATACAATTAAGGGAAAGGAAAGGATGCATATAGAACAAACCAGTGGTTGATGGAAAACATTCACAATGAAGACAGCAATAAGGACACTGATGGTATCAGCAGCACCCCTTTCCCATTCTCTGTCTGCTACTGCAACTAGTGTGCTGACTTCAAACCCTGGCTAGCTCCTCCTTGTCTTTCTGAAAGGAGACCACGTGGATCTGAATGGAGACCATTTGGATCCAGAAGGTTCCCTTACAACACACTGGAACATTACAAATGATTATTTTATTAGCTACATCCTAGTCTATTTTCTCTCCAGGGAACACTACTTCCGTGAACTTTAATCTCCAAAATCTCACTCATATTTTGTTTATCTGATTTAGTACCATGCACACAAAACATCTGAAAAGGTAGTCAAAAATTTATGGCACAACCGAGAGTAACGCAAGCATTTCACTCAGCTTGAAACAGTAAAAACTAGTAAGGATAATAACAGCAAAAAATAGGAGAAAGTTAACTTTCATTTTATCTGTAAAGTACTCAATGAAATTAGAAGTTTATTTTCATAATCACAAGACAATATCATATTCACACCCATAATATGCTCTTATTCCATACTTACTATATTCCATACTTCTAGCAGACACTGCTTCTGTTCCAAGTACAATTGTGCTTATATAAAGCAAATACATATTAAATCATTTAATTCCTAAACATAGTGAAGTTAATTTTGAGAAGAAAGCCTAGTGTATTATCTCACTAATTAGATGCATGTAAAACATATCTTATATAAATGTTCATGCCATAATTTGTAAAGAATTAACAAAAAATGTTTTAATCATTATATACTAAAGTCATTCAAGCATTTCCTCTAGTAAAGTCCTCATTAAAAAAAAAAAAGGTAGTTCTTCTAAAAATAAAAATTAAAAAAAAAAAGAAAAATTCAATCTCTTTTTCTGCAGTGGCTTGAACATGGATCCAGTATACACAAATACAGAATCTCATTCCAAAGTTTTCCAGAGTGAAGTAATTGTGAAGTCAAATCAGGTGGCACTGATTAATTTTTGTCAACTGATGGTTTCACTGGTCAATCCAAAATGGCTTTTTTTACAGAATGTTAAGTGCTGGTTTCAGGATTCTTCAAACATTCTGGAAATAACTCCATTGTAGTTGAGATCACTCTAACTCTGTACATTTAAAACTGCAAATAGACCTGAGGATTCAACTGAAGCAAGCGCTATATAGATAAAATCAAAACAACTTCAATTTCGAGAATTTCTTGTTTTTAACAAGAAGTATCCTTCCTGAGTTTGTCTCTTTCTGCAGATGCAACATAAAAACTAAAGAGCCTTCTGGAATAGAATGCACATAGTAGGGACTTGAAACAAATAGTTTCCCTTATCATATAGGCTTCCCTTAAAAATAGTCTTCTCTTTTGGGAATACTGTGAAACACTGTCCCTATGTCATGGTTTTATGATTTTTGGTACTGGTATTCCACATCATAACATCATGTATTGCATTAAGAGTTAAAGAGCTAATACTCCAGCTCCATAGATCATTGATAATTCCAGGTATATCTGCCTCAGAAGAGAAGAAGAACTACATTCCCCAGAGGACTTTGCGATGCTTTGTATTTTTACGTGTTTTCCGCTCAGAGGGAACAGATAAAAACCCTCAGCGGTCACGGGACATTCTCTTTCCTTCGGGATCGACTCAGCAGTGGGTGCTCGCTGCCGTATCGCCTTCAGCGTTAGCGTAAGGCCCTCGGTTTATCGGACACTCCCTCTTGCTCATTTTATTTGATTCATTAGCCTCAATTCCAATTATATTGTATTATATTCTGTTATTTTGCTTTCTGATATCTTATTTAGTAAACTAGCCTTCCTCCTCAGATCGTTGCCGCTGTTTTGTTTCTGGGCCCATCTCCCTTTTCCCTTCTCCCTTTTTCCTTCCCCTTTCCTGGGGCGTGGGTCCGTGGGTCCCCCGCACCAATCGTCACGGAACCGGGCCGATCCAGCCCGGTAAACCGTTGACACCCTACTGCCATTATTTGGGAATACTGTGAAACCTTCCAGCTGCCTTCTTAATTTTTAATTTTTAAATTCTAATATCCACTACAAAAACTACACAAACTAATAGAAGCCTGCCTTTGTGAGCACCATTAAAGCTGAGGATTCAAAGTCTACCCTAAAAAGTATTTTAAGAAAAAAAAAATAGAAGACAATATTGCTTTTACAGCTTACATATCTAGTACCTGTGTTAGCAGCTGTCCTACATGCGTATGGCCTGTTTGCGACTCGTAGTCTTTGGAGTTCACAAAATTATTTCTGACAAATTGAAAATTCTCTATACAGAGTAAGAAGCAGTAGGAGTAAGTACCAGTCCTGGTCTCTCCAGCTGATTGAATATTTGCTGTACAGTATAGTTGGCACATGGAACAAACACATGGGGCTAATTCTGATTTCTTCATACAAACAATGCAAGGGGACAGACCATTGTAAACACTCAAGTCCTATCTCAGCCTTTATAGGGTATGCAAATAACACCTAATACATAGAACTTCAACTAATGCCCGCCAAGTATTTGCAAAGAACTTTGCCATACTGGCCATAGTGCAGAGAAGTCTTCAAGAAGGAGTACTGTTGAAGAAGATGAGAATAGATGAAGCTTCCATGCTACAAAATACTCTATTCAGTTACAACAAATAGTGTCTAAAATTGTTTTAATAACTACTCAGGTAGTTCAATATGAGCTCAGTCATAAGCAAAGAAAGAGAACTCTGACACCTGAACACAACAGCAACATTTTAAAATGTACTTCCCGAGACTCTGAATCCATTAAGATAATAAGAAAAGCTCCGTGAGGACATCTGAATGTGAATCAAAGAACCTGAAGAAATACAGCTGCATTGTTAGAAATAAATCTTTGATGACATAATACGTTCAAAAACAGTTGGTAAATACAGTCCCTCTTATATATCTTTGAAATTGGTAGTCACCTGCAGATAATCAGTCTACCAAATAAAATCAGCTCAAATCAGTTAGGTGATTTTCCTGTACAAATCAAGGTTTCCTTAATGACTTGAAGTTTGTGTCAGCAAAAAAAAAAAAAAAAATTCTATTACAGATGCACATTCAAAAACTCCACCCTAAAATAAACACATTTCAACCAACTTTCCTGTTAGCCATGATGTCCTTTAATTTTGCCCTAGCTCAGAGACAAAAGCACTGTTTTAAGAAAGTAGCATTAAAAAGGCTTATTTTCCTTTCCTTCAATTACTGTTCTGCTGGGTCCTAAAAAGATTGTTCAACATGAAACGTACAAATATCATAAAAAGCTTTTTTCACAAAACATTCCCCGTTAAATGTTATTCATGAATTTGTACAACAATAGAAACAGTAAGAGAAATATGGCTAACCAGTTGTAACATATGATTTATAAGACATTAATTTCTCTGCTGGAGTGTTTGTCAGCCAGTCAAGATTACTCTATTTTCTCAAGGCTTTATAACAGTGGTTAAAGATGGCAGGGGGAGGGGGAGTGTATTTCACAGTTTTATGGTAGTTTCCCCACAGCTACTGCACTCATGCAATATGCCTGCAAATGCCATTATTTATTTGGCACATTCTATACGCAATGTGGAATTTCAATTACTTGTTAAATTTCTTTTATTATAAACGTTTTTTCTTTTTTTTTTTTTTTTTAAACTATATATCACACACTAGTCAAAGTAATAGCAAATCTAAGGGGACACTTTACAGTGAGGAACTCAAACTATGAAACAAGTTATTCTGGTATCTAAAATAACTTTACAGTACAAAGCAACTCCTACTCACATATGGTAATCATTTGAAAAAAAAAAATTATCTTTACTGGATTCTGGGTAATAACAATGGCATATGTTTTATATAGGTTTTCTCTTACTAAACAAATTGCTGACAACAATTTTTAAAGAAATTAAAATGCTTTGCATGTTTCCAGTTATATTGTACCAAAATGGATCACTCGAACAATTGCCTGAGAATTATGGATTCAACTTCTCTGAAGATCCACTTGGAGGACAAGCTAAGGTATGCACAAAGTTTGGTTACAGTATTTACTGTGTAAACTATTTATAATTTCAATTAAAACTTCTACTCCAATTTCAGGAGCTGTCTTTAGCACTGATAATTCTCATAACAATAGTTTCAGAATACAAAATGTTCTGCAGTACAACTTTCAATCCTTTATTGATAATGCATTATTTATAAACCACAGAACTAGGAAAATAATTCCTGAATTGTGCTCAAGCATTTTAAATGCAATTCTCTTCTCATTTTATCATCCTCTAAAGTCATTTATTGTATGCAATAGCAAAATTACAATTGCACTTTTGCGTTTAGTGCTTTTGGAAAAAACAATTTTCCAAAGTCTATGATTTTGAGACCACTTTATAACTGCTTGGAGTAGTTAATGAAATGGTAAGAGAAAACTAGATTACTTGCAGTAAATACGAGCTTTCTGACGTGAAATAATTTGAGTAAACGTCAAAAGCCTACACTCTCATTGAACACACACTCTGAAATCAGGCCATTAGCTGAATGTTTGAAGTATCACTGATGCGATTTAGTGACTGCTACCAATGACCTTTGGGTATCTCTTGATCTTCCCTGTTTAACTCCAAAAATTGTTACCTTTTGAAAAAACTGTTTTCAATTTTACATCACAAAAGTGAAATCTGTACACGTTCGACATGCTAAAGAGGTCACTCAAAAATATAATGCAATTCTAACATATTTTGTGCTGCGTTTTTTTGTTTGTTCTGAGTTCTTTTTTTTTCCCCTTAAGAACAGCAATGTTTTTCCATTCAGTTTGTCATAATTTTGCGTTATTGAACTTGAGTAAAAAAAAAAAAACAAAAAAAACAAAAAAAAAAAAAAACAGGTAAGTGAAGAGGAATATGAAAACTGACTTTATCATGACAATTCTTGCAGGGGGAAAAAAAAAAGAATTTCCACCTCTTACAAGTTCTGATAGCTGGAACAGAATAAAAAACTTAAATTTTGAATGCCTACGGAATTCTCAGATCCTACTTCTTAAACAGCACTCCCTCACCCTGTATTTGAGAGGGAGGATATTTTCACTAGCCACATAACTCTAGGTGACACCTTCACATGGTGACACCACACAGAGCACTAGGAAAACAGCAACCTCAACAGCAGGCAAGCTCAGGTAGTTCTTGAGCTGATGCAGTTTTCCCTTTGCAAGGGATTCTTTGCCTAAAAGGTAAAAGCTGTCTAAATACCAAATTAAATCAAAAGCAAAACAAACAAAATAAAACAAAAAAGAAGCATCAGTACTTCTCGCTAGTTTGGGTCGGGGTCTTTTCTGCCAAATCGCTGCTGCCATCTGCGGGTCAGCATAGCGTGCTGCCACGAGGCTGGCATAGACGAAGCAAGCAGCTCTGTCTCTCATGCAGGAGCCCTAAAAGTTGCTGTGTCGTTACAAATGAACAGCATAGCTATTCGTTTAACAGGGTTAGTACAATAGCCTGACAATTTAAATGCAAGGGGTCACCGTATGCAAAAATATTCATGATATGAAAGTCATGGACTTCTATGCACATCATTATCTTGGTTCCTGATGGAACAGGTTTCCCAGGGCAGTGGTCATGGCACTGAGCTTGACAAGAGTTCAGGAAGTGTCCAGACAATGCTCTCATCCACCTGGGCTGTGTTTTGGGTTGTCCTATGTGGAACCAGAAGTTGGACTCAATGATTCATAAGGGTCTCTTCCAATACAGGGTATTCTATGATTCTATGACTCCTTACATTACAGAGCGTACAAGTACAGATACTGCCCAGCTAGACATGCAATATAAGTTCATGCTACAAATCACATACATGAAATTATTCTTTTGTAATGGGTTAACCAACTTATTGCCTTTTTGCTTAAAAGAAATCAAATCAGTTTTTCAAGAGCAGTAACAGTTCCATAGCTGGCTACTGCAATACAGAATTACACTGAATTTGTATGTATCCCAAAACAGAATAAAAGCAACATATTCAAAGTGATGCCAGAAGCCTCTAAAAATACATGATTCTGTTTTAGGCAAAAATGTAAAGAGTCTGAAGTATAATATATGAAAAGTGACGAGAAGATCTACATGTTGTTGCACGTCATTACTCACAGTTGAATACCTAAGAAATTTAGTGTCAGTTTTCTGAACTGACACCCAACAAACACTCCCAAGCTTCACTCTCTCTAAGATCTAGATCAAAAACTCTTGATTTATTTTTTAATTGAAGCTCCTTCTCCTCCAGTCTGAAAACCATCTCAAGGCCAGGTTCCCTCACCAGCAGACAAGTGCAGCTGTCTGCACTGCAGCTCCCAAAGGCTGCACCAAAAGGTGGCAGCTGCAACACATTAAAACACAAGGCCTGGGGACCTCACAGGTTTACCCTTCATCTAACCCTTCACTTTTCCCAGTTCAGGGCTGCAGATAGGAATGCATTTCACTGCAGGTGAGCTGGAATGGCACTTCTCCTTCAAAGAACATATAAGAGATGCCAGGGGACGTACTGACAAAATACATACTATTGAGTTTATGGTTTCAGTAAAAGCTTATTTTTCACTGTTCCCTTCATCAGCTCTTTAGATAGCACACGGGGAAAGTTAAACAGTTACCAATGAACAGGCTACAAGGAGGCTAATAGGAATAAATGATGACAGGTCTCAGGGGTTACGGAAGATAATCAGCTTTGGACACATAATGTTATGCACTGTAAAACTACATCTCAATAAACCATTTGTGAAGTTTCTTTTAATCATGTTCTGTATGAGACATAAGCTCAAAAAAAAAATACACATCTTACAAATAAATACACTGTTTAGTGATCACTGCTTTATATTAGTATTGTAACCCATCATGATGCAAAGCACTACCTACTGCCTTCTAGCCATACAATCATTCTTGAACATGCCAATCTATCACAGCTACTCAGTTAATCAAGTCAGAAGAGAAGCCTGCTCCTGCTTCTACTTTTTGTGCCCCTTTACATTTGTGCCCTCAATCAGATCAAGCTCTCTTTCTAATGCTATTCTCTCAGCGTGAGAGCGAGAGCAGTGTTGCAGTCAGGGTTTTGGCGGACGGAAGATATCGTGCTGTACGGGAAGATAGGGCCACCTCTCAGCCAATAGTCTTCGTTCATGGTGTAAGCAGGTGGAGACAACATTGTAACCCTAGGTGATAAAAGTACTGTGTAGCCCACCAATAAACGCCATTTGCTGTCCACCGCATTGGTGACTGTGAGCAAGTGGACCGAGCAGCCTGGGGTTGGCTGCCGTGCCATTCCTGAGAAGGGTCACCATGCCTTTTGAGAGGCAACAGAGCAGTTCACTCTCTTTGGACCAAAGACATTCACTAGCATCTGAACTCCACCCCCTGGTTTCAAATATACCCCACCCTTAAAGGTTTTGTGAGTTTTAGGGTAAATAAAGAACATAAGCATAGCAAAGAAGTACCTTCACCCCTGAAAATGTACTTTGAAAAGACTAATAACATAACATCAAATGAATGAGTTCCAGAAATTAATTTCCATCTCTTTCTCCTCAGCTCCTCACAGTTTTATACTGATGAGCGCACAGTATTTCAGGCCCACAGAAGTCCATACACAACTACTTTTTACAGCACTTATCACTGTCCCCTGATCCTGCCTTGTAAAGAGCAACACTGCTATTTAGGAGGAACTCTGGCACTCCACACTGCTAGCTGGCTCTCGTCTTCATAGATCAACATATGTGTCCCACCTGCTAGTCCTAGTATGGAAAAAAAGAAAGTCATTCATTTTAACAGCACAATACATTTGAAATCAACAGACTCTTCACAATGACTGTTAGTCAAACAAGTTCAGCACTTCCATCAGCAGAACACATGTCACAATACATCCATTAGCTCCAGCCTATTGCTCAACACCCAACTCCAACACTGAGTTCAGAAACCGGAGAGTTACATTTGCACTCTGCCACAGCATGAACAAGCACAAAGAAATTGGAGGCTAAAAGAAGAAAAAAAACAACCACTACACCCCACACAGTAGTTGTTTAACAGCAAGTATTTAATATAAAATATTAGAAGGGGGAGTAATTTGTCTTGTTCTTAAATAGTTAGAATTTCCACTTCTAAGGCTTTTTCTAGAACCACGAAGGTAGGAATATTTTACCTGTTATTCTAGAGAAAGCTAAAACCCTTACAAAACCACATCACTATAAAAACCAGGCTTATTGCAAAAGCCAGTAAGTGACATGCAACAAAATTAGGAGAGCTGGCAATATGGGCATGTGTTTAATATCAATGAATGTATCCTACTTGAAAATTGAACTTGTTAGAAAACCTCAGTCATGAACCAGAGTACATTCTGGACAGGGTACACAGCACTTCTATGGTTTTCAGCAGGATCAGAATCCTGCTAAGTTATAGGAAAAGCAGTCACCTACATTCTGTGGTTGCAAAGACTACACAAATTAAAATTTTCTCTCAGTATGACCTTTAAAAACTGTAGAATTTTGCACAGCTATCTCTTGACAATGGCAATGGAAATTCAGTGATGAAAACCAGATGCAATAATTTTCCTTTTTCCTAAAAACATATCCTTAAAATGCAATTATGCTTAAGTAAGAAGATTGTAGATGTTTCTGCGTTTAACTTCTCAGATCAGGCAACATATTCTTACAGAACACTCAAATAAAACTTTATACACATATATATGTGCATATAACTGAACAGTTCATACTGTGTGTCATAACTGGCACTGCTTCTATTAGAGTACTACTATACAGAAAAAGAAAAAAAATCTTTCAACAAACTGTAAAGTTTGATTCCTGCAGTTTTCCTTCCATAAAACCATGTAGTAAGTGCTAAGTTTTGCTGTTTTTATATGCAAGTTCTGCCATTTTTATATGGTGATTCTTTAACAGTTGTGGTAGCTGTGGTGATGTGAGTTATAATAAGGAATAACAGATGGGCTGGAATGAAGAACAAAGTATTTTTTAGCATCTGGATAGCTAAAAGAATTCAACAAGAGGGTTTTATTTTGACTCCACCCACTATTACTCTATAGAAGACACCCTTTTTACATCTTAGATTCTTTATTGAACTACGGTAATTCTTCATATTCTTTTCAAGTTAAATTCAGTTGCTTTTGCCTTTCTACTGTTTGAAGAGTGCAGATACATCAAGCACATTCATTCACCTAACCATCTAATGTACTTCTGTGCTAGAGAATAAGTTTTAATTTCAAGTTCACATTTCAACCAGACTGACAGTCACTCACTTGCAAATTGGTTGCAGGTTTTAATATTCTTGTAAAAAAAATACTGTAAGCCAAATCACCATAGAATTAAGCACATTTTCAAGCCACGGTTGTATTCCAGGATTCTCAATTCTTTTGATTCATGTCAAATAAAACAGATGAGCCCTTCGGGCTACACATGATTTCAAATCTGGGAAGTAATCAAAACAATGAAGAATTGAAGCACTAGGTTCAAGCTCTGTTCTTTACAGAGACAGGGTGCTGAATCAGAAAGTTCACCTGAAACTTTTTCAGATAAAGTGCCACAAAGTCAGATACATGTTAACAACGTCAAGCTGAAGTTATTACTCACTTATGGAAGAGAAGTCCTGGCTCTGTGAAACCAGTAAGCAACAGTCTTCAGAGAACCATGACTTTGTAAGTCATTAGAGAGGCATGCAAACTATGCATTTCCTATTAGTCATTATAATATTATGAAATACTAATAAACTATAAAATACAAAAGGACGACTAGATAAAGCTCAGAGGGCAAAAGAAGTGATTTTCTTCATGGATAAATGCTCACATAACTACAAAGTCATAACCTCAAATGCAAGCAAAGGATGTTTTTAAATGCAATATGCGTATTCCTAAGCTCCCTTTCAAAACACAAATCTCTAAACACCCATAATACAGTCTGGAGGCCGGAAGAACTTTTCAGTTGGCATGAAGTCTAGAAGTAATGTAGGTGCAATCCCTGCTGCTCTTCAGAGTTAACACTTCTCAGCATCAGAGCAATACACAGGCTCCCATGCAAGCTGCAGACTAAAAGGGAAGACTAGATAGGAATAAAGTAGTGGAATACAAAGTAAACCGATAAAGCATAAAAATTACTAAATCATTCCTTGCACATTCTTTTGAATCTAGAGTTCCAGCACCAGGAAATTTTTTTGCAGACACTTGTTGCTATTCATAAGGTCCTAAAATGACCAAAGCCAAGAAAAGTAGCATTGACAGTTCAAAGGAAAGGAGCAGCTAGGAGTAAATGTATTACTTAGCCCATAACAAGAGACTACTGTTTCAGTAAATTTGAAGTTACTTTCTTGAAAATTAGAGTTTTACATTTCAAAATATTTCAAAAATAATGCAAAATATTTTCCTGTAGTGCACTTGCATAACTGTAACAAGTAGGAATTTTTCAAGAGACACAAAAGTATAGTAAGCTATCACCACACAGAACAAAATAAAAATTCAAACAAGCAAGAACACATTTACACCAAAAACAAAATGATTCTCATCATCTACATCAGTCAAATGGTGTCCTTGATCCCTTTTTTTATTATTATTATTTCTGCAAGCATTAGTGGAAATTTTACCTACTGAATTTCTTTAGTTTTTCTCAAATAGCAACAGACCTGGTCTACTACAGCATCTTCAGTCAATGGCTTTGAAGTGATTCAGTCAGCTGCAGTATTTCCTGAATTCAAGCCTGTACAATGCAACTTTAAATCTATTACTTTAAAAAAATCTCTAATTGAGTAGAAAACACAATTTTAAAAAGTTACAGTATAAGTTGAAAAAAAAAAAATACCAATCAGCAGCTAGCTGACAAGCACATAACTATGTAATACAGTTTTAATGGGCTGGCTATTCACAGTAGTAATGTTAAGAGCTCAGGTATAACTCCTGTGTAGTCAAGCCTGCAGTGATCATACATGAAGAAGTAATACCAATCGAAAAAAAAAAAAAAAAAAAAAAAGACTGAAGTAAACTTCAAATGCCACAGCCAATCATAGTCCTAGCACTTAGCAGAAAGCTTTTTTGACTGCAAACTTAGCAATACAGAATCAGTGGTGAAAACACAAAATTCTTATATCTTTACAAGGTCATTCCTCAGTATAAACATAGGTAAAACAGATATTTTTAATGAGTTAAAGTGCAGAAAAAGCTTACAAAAAAAAAAAAAACCAAAAAAACAGGGAAAACCCTGCTTGCCTCTTGAACATGCAAAGCCTATTTTTACTTCCTGGCTTTTCAACAGTTATTTCTGTTTTAATTTAGGTATTCTTCCCCCCACCTCAAATCTTGGAATTATGTTTACAAGCTTAACCCTAGCTAAAATAGTTGGCTTCTGGAAAGGTCACATTTTTAAGAAGATCAGAAATTCTCATTCTTTAAAGGTGCTAAATTACTTCCGGACTAAAAAGGAAAAACAAAACTAAACAAATCTTTTCCAGACTGCTTCATATGCTTTATACTTCCTCTTCAAAAAAATGTTCCATAACTAAGTAAAATGATATGTATCTGTCAAATAAATGAAAGTAGAAGCAAGTACTCCACTAACTTTCACCAACTTGTCCATACTTGTCAACCCCTCATAATAAAAAGGACTGTTTTACAAGGCACACATATCATTCTGTGGGTTATTTCCTACAACAATCTTTCTTCCATATAATGTAGGCTTTTCACACACTGACACAGTATGTTAAAAGCTCACAAAATATAAAGTTCTTTCCCATAATTTAATCTCCAGGTTAAATTAAACTTCTAAAAATAAGAGGCATCATATATGCAAATCATTCAATGACCTATAGACAAGCAGTAAAGGTGGGGCTAACATTTTTTCTTTGGGGGCATTTCTAATGAAATTCTAATTAATTGGAAGGTAAAATTATCCCTCATTTAATTATAAATTTCACTGACAGACTGGTGCCTAGAAAAGAGTCCCAATAGGTTATAGATCTTTCCTGAAACTAAGCCCTGAGAGATGTCAGACTTACTGTTAGAAGTGGATGCCTGTAGATAAATTCCACATCAAACTAACTTTCTTTTCTCCCCCATACAGGTACTACCAGGCTTAATTTCTTGGTGGATAGGAACAACCTGCAATACCATCTTGGGGGAAAAAAATTAAAAAGAGAAATATTTAACAAAGCCTATTACAGTTTAACAGAAAAATTTGAGCCAGATTTCAGCATTCGCAGGCTCATCAGATTAAATGTAAAGGATGCATAATACAATCAAAAGCAAGGCTAGCCAAGAGACAAAAAAAAAAAAACAGAAAAAAAAACAAAGTCCTAGATTTGGAGTCTTCATGCTTCCCTATTGCAAAAACAGATCTCTAACTTGGAAATTATCAAAATTGAAATCCCTTTCCCGAGATCATATTCAAGCTATAACACTCTATTTAAGTGGTTTGAACTGAAGCCACAGAGGCAATTCCAATTTTTTGTGATGGAAACATCCCCAAGGCTAGCAGCACCTTAACACAATGTTCTAGTTTCAGGTCGTCCAGGTCAGCATAATACTTAGTGCAATCAATCCACCATTAAACCACGGTACTCTTAGGATCTGCTTTGCCACATGAATTAGTGTCAAATAAATAGAAAAGTGGATGGTCTAAGCATTTTAATCCACTCCAAGGACCTTTAATGGTCAAGCATACAGAGACAGGATAATTCAGGCACAGAAAAACAAACATAACCTCTAATAGGCCTTTAAAAAGCTACTTTCTGCTACTTTCTCAAAAAGTTGTTTCAGATGATTCAGACAAACATGACCCACCTTTCTGACAGGGGTAGAACTCAGACACTTGACTTTACAGGCTCTAACCCCTGACAGAAGCAAAAAATAACCTTCATACAAGGCATCTGAGCTGACAAACTTTAAACAGCTTTGTCAGAAGCACATTACTATGGACCTGCTCCCCAGATAACTACCTGAATTACAGGAGAAGGTGAGAGGAAAACATAGTATGCCTTCAGAAGCACAAAAAAGTGACTGCATCAAATCTAAGAACAGAACTAACGGTTCTGAAATTTCTTCAGCAAAAGAGATCTTGAAAGGTGCAGTGAAGGTCTTGGAAAAGAGGTCTCCAGTGAAACAAAGAAAGTGAAATGAAAGCGTAAAAAAAAAGCGAATAAGAGTTGGAGCCACCACAAAAGAGATACTTGTGTAACTGCAGTGGATTCCAAACAAACACTGACACAGTTACTACTTCAATACTGAAAATTAGAGTGGAATGGAAATTCTTACAATTTGTGCGATTTCCCAGATATTTTGTGTTTTAACTGTAGTATATGGACAGTTTCTCTTCAAACCCTCTAGAACAGTGAGAAAGCTGTTGTTTTGTGTATTGGGGGGGAGGGGTTATATTGTTTGTTTCTTTTAGCCAACTCAGGCAGAACACCCAGACCATTTTCCCAGAGTTTCAGCCTCAGCAAGAATACTTTTTCACAACCATAGCTTTAAGAATAACACGTGATATGTGAAACTTCCCAAGCAGGCTTATCAATGGGAAAATGAATTTGCACTGAGACAAAGTCCTAAGCAGTATAAATTAATGCAAATTCTCAATGTAAAAAGGTTACCACTGAAGCAATCCTGGCTGTATTAAGCATGCAGGATTCCCCTAACTTAAAGAAATAAAAATAAAAGAAGTATTCTAATTGCAAATTCTAGTTGAGTAACAATATCTATAGAGAACTTCAGGTTAAACCTAGAGCAAGATAAATTGTCAATTTATTTGCCTGTAGTACTGTATTATGATTAAGATTATAGTAAGTCTTCATCTTCGATTTTTTGGCAAATACCACTCTATATGCTCTCTACATAGGAAAGGCAAGATACCTGGGTCAACAGCTTAAAAAATTCATCATCTTTAGATTACAGATACACTTCAGCAAAAATGTTATTAGTAACCACTTTGATTCTGTTTTTCCCTGTATGACTGTGAAAGTGGAACGATGGAAATAAAGTATTCTGTCCTGGAATTCAGTCCCCAAGATTGTAGCCTGTTATTATCATTATTTACCTATTGGTATTGCAATAGGGAAACACCGCATTTCACATTACTGTAAGAGGAAAAATAAAATCAAAAATAAGGAGTACACAATAAAACCAAACTTATTCAGGCTACTCTGAAGTATGTGAGGGGCTGGTCTTAGAGGCAAACTATAAAGATTACAGAATAAAGCATACAACTGCCATTACAGAAGCAATGACACTAACCATGCCCCAAGAGAATTTATTTAAAATATCTTCTAATACTGCTTTACTTATCCAACAAGTCAGAGCCACACACAAGGAGCAGATGAACACACAAGATCTGTAAAGACAACTGCTTTCAGAATGCTCCATTTACTTCATAAATATTGCAATAAAAGTAGAAAGTATGTGAAAATAACTCACTTGTGAAGGTTATATTAAAGGCGCTTCCATCTCTCAGCAGCGTAGGATTAACAGCTCCATGGTTATTAAAAGACTTAATATCATTTATGTTACAGCAGCGCCCAAGGGCTCCAGCTGAAACTGAGGCCTCTCGAGTGGATAAGTATTGGAAAAGCACCACACTGACTCATATAAAATGAGAATTCTCATTCAAGCTATGCTTTAAGCATATTCTTTGTTTAAACCAAATTATTATTTCTGTAAGCTTTACTGCAGTTTTCTTTCTGTGTAGCTTTTGTTTGAATATTAGTATGAAACACAAGTATAGTGCATATGTTCAAACAGAAAGCTATAAGGATAGCACCGAAATATATATATACCCTGTACTTCTGCCATACAGGCACTGGGTCTAAACAGACAGATACACATCCCTTCATTTATCAGTACCTGGATAAAAAGATATTTCTATAAATAGACTGTCATCCATACCTTCCACAGGACAAAATAACTTAATAGAAATCGTATTATATGGGTGTATGGAACCTTTGAACCTGTAACTAACAAAATTATCTAGGATAAATTAGCAGGCTCTCAAAATTCTCAACAAGATCAACTACTGAGTGTTAAATATTACATAGAACAAGTAGAATCTGCATGAATTTAGAATTATACAACCATAGAATCACTAAGGTTAGAAAAGATCACTGAAATAATCTAGCCCAACCATCAACCCATCCTCACCATACCCACTAAACTACATCCCAAGAACTTCTTACAGAACCACAGAATCATAGGGGTTGGAAGAGACCTCCACCAGTATTTGAATATGTCAATAATTCTACATATCAATGGTAATACAATATGCTCTTGAGAAAACTTCCATGTTTCCTCCAATTGTTTCTGCTGACACTGACTGTTTTTTCCAAAAAAAGTTATGCCACATCTGCATAACTGAGTTACTTTTTTTTTTTGTTTTATACTAACTAGACCACAGATGTGATCTGTTACATTCTTTATTTAAGACGTGTTGGATAAAAATCAGCAAAGTTCTCTTCAGTTTGCAAAAAAAAAAATAAAATTTAAACTACACATTATTTAAAAATAATTTAATAACCTTTAACACCAAGTCAAATACACAACATCCATCAGGGATATCTTACTCTATATTAGTCAGAAAAATTAGTTAGTCAAATATTCATTAATTATGAGACTTTGTGATACAACAAAAAAAAACAGTGATTAAGTAAGCATTCAGCAATCCATAGTATGTTGTCATAACAGCCATAAGCTTGATGAGCATGAGAAGAAACATACCCTAAAAGGACACTATTATGGCATTTCCTGATGATTGTAAACAACAAGAAGCCAGCACCATAAATGGTTCTAGTACATTCGCTACAGTATAGGTATATGTTGGATCATAAGAGCACTAGCAGAACTTTTCTATAGTTTGCTTCTCATTTCATTGACAAACTTGGCACAAGTAATAAACACTATCATAATTTCTCTGTATTTCATCCTGCACCTGACAGGTTCTTTTTCCTGTCCTGTCCATTTTAAGCACATCTTACAAAAAAAAAAATTGGTCTGTTGCAGTGCAATTCTGAGCATTTTAACCAGTTACTTAAACTAATTTCCATAGTTTAATGTCAGAGTTGAACAATCTGTTTCAGCAAATCATGTGGGAATTCACACACTCTTAAATGTTTAATGAAGAACAGATTTTCAGCGACCATCCTTATCATTCTGTCTCAGGGAAGGATCTTACCAGATACTAAAGCTTAATCTTTCATTTATTTAAAGAGGAAACTACTTCTTCATTTGAAGTATGAGAGATCAATTTCCACTTTTACTCATGAAAATTGAAGTCTAAAGCACAGTACAGAAATTCTAGTAGGCACACTAATATTTTACACAACAAAAAACATTTTGAATTTTCATTTTAGAAGTCACCTTATTTGTTACACATCTCAGAAATAACTTGTTAGAATCTACAAGCAAATGTCACAACTAAAAATGAAACTGGAAAAGTACTTCAAGTAACTTACTGTAATTTGGCTACTTTTACTGATACAGGAACATGGGGAAGTTGAGTGGCCCATTTCAGTGTAATGTCTTGATAAACATACAGCATTTTACTATGGTTTCCAACCAGAGTGTTTATTGTTCCTTCTTTCACTGTTAGAAATATAAAAACAGTTTAAAAATGAAACCTATTATCATAAGCTATTTTTTTTTCTTTGGTGGTACATACTATCCAGCTATTTATTCATTTATAACATTACTTTTTTATATATACATTTATAGAATTTTAAAGTGTTAAAAACCGTGAAAGTTACATTGACAATAACCAAGGATGCATGTTATTAATAATGTAATGAGTATCAGTTCAAATCATATATAACACGTACACCAAAACTTCTCAAGGTTCTAGCCGGTTATGTTTTATAACTTAAGATGTGAATAACAAAGACTCATCATGATTATCATGTTGGCATGCCAGGATAGGCATGACAAAATACACGTTTAAGTTATATCAGTTACTTATACTTGTCATTAATTCACTGACCTGTGAACACTGTTTAAGAATTTATACACGTATATGTTTTATTTATAATTTAAATCAGAAAGCATATGAATTATGTGAAGATCATTAAGATCACATTTACAAAGTTTAAAATAAGATCCTAAAGAAGGCACAGTGTCAAAAATTTATCAGATAAGTTTCATCTCTCAAAAATAAACTTATATAATATTTGACTTCTAAAAGCAAGTATATGACATTGCACAGAACCAATTTGGAACTACCACAAAACTTAAAAGTATTAAGAATGTATTAACCTATTCTATATATTAATGTTTGAAAAACCAGACACATCATATTTGGTGATGAGAAAATAGCTATTTTGATTCCAATGATATTTCTGATCAAACAATATTAGAAAATAAATCTAAGAAGAAGGCAGCTCTGAATTTGTAGCTTTTCTACAATCAATAGCATATTTAGAAAAATATACCATCAGCAGGGAACAAAAAAAGGCGAGTAACAAAGCAGTAAAAAAGCTAAAGGTTTCAAGTTGAATTTTCTTTTACAAACCTGAACAATATGGAATAAAGCAACTTGGACTGTAATCAAGCTTTTTCATGAAGCGAATTTGTCCATTATCCTTAAGGCAGAAGAGGTTTCTCTCACCAAGTACAAAAACAGAAGAAACTGCCTGATTAAAGGACACAACGCATATATCCAGTGCTTGTTCCCCAATGTTCAGAACCCAATCCACCTATAAAAGAGATTAAAAGAAAAAAATACATGTTCTAAAGATCAGGTGACAATTGCACATTTAAAAAAAATCTCAAAAGTACACAGAGAATTGAGCTCAGAATTCACCAAGCTATGTAAGTATCAGTAGCATAAGTAGAAAACAAAAAAAAATCAAAGAAGAATATATTACTTATCTACTTGTTGATTTGGAAGGCAGTTGTGATTTTCTCTATTGTGGATAAAGCACAAAAAAATAGCAACATTTTGAAAGTATCATTAATTAATGGCTACACAATAAACTTTAGAAGTATATTTAATTAAATGTTAAGATACACATCACACTGAAGATGAAAGTGCTTTACACTGTATTAAATTCTCCAAAAGCAGAGCAATGAAATCATTTAAATCTGCCACAGTACATGTCCTTAGAGTAGTGTTAGAGAGGAAAGGTGATAACCTATTCTACCAACTTATAATTGGAAATATGGGCAAAATTTATGGTGCTATAGCCCACATACATAATTGCATTCAATAACATACAGCCTTTAATCTGAAGAACAGTTCCGTGTATGAAAGCTTCTCTACTTTTCCCACTACATGAATTGATACAATAAAAAACTACTCTGAAATCCTTCCTTACCTATATCCTTACATGTTTAAGCAATATTACTGCTTATTGATAGCTTTCGTTAGTTTGTCATTCCAGCTCCTTTGGGAAACTTTAACTCACACATGCAAAAACTGCTTTTGAAATTGCCAAGCAGCTTAAATATATTTAGAATTTCTGAAATCAAAAGCCATTCAATTGTCATCACTTCTTAAATTAATAGCATCAAACTTTTCGCTTAAGAACAGAATGTGTTAGTAAACATAAAAGCATACCTCATACACATAACTGGAAGTGTCACCTTCAAAGGAAAATACTACCTTTGTCTCTATGTATGTTTCTTTCTCAATTCATGTAACAGACAAAGACTGTTGTTAGAAATAGCTGTTTACAGTATACAGGTTTGGTTCTTGTTTTTTTTGTTCTTGCTTTTCTCAACAAGTATTGAGGCCCAATCTGAAACAAGTAATGCTCAGGGAAATCCTAATAGAAATGTAGAGGAGACTTTCCATTGCCTTGTAACAGCAACCGGAAAGGATCCTTTGTCACCAGATAATGTTTCCATTCATTACTTAGTATTGGTCTTTTTCAGATGCTTGCAAGGCATCATATAGGTTATATAAAATAAACATCTTTTACCACAAGTTTTTTTCCAGAGCTAAGTTTTTGTTGCGCTGTTTCTCGTCTTCCATCAGCATCTGTTGCAAATGCCAGCACTTGGTATCTGTTATAGGAAGTTTAAAAAAAAAAAAAGAGTAATACAATAAAATACGTCTTTGTAGTTAATACCTTACATTAAGTAGAAATAAAATAGAATTACCATATTATGAGTATACATACACAGCAAAAGCAGAAACTAAAAAAAATTGTCAGAAAGCCTACAGCAGAACAGCTATAATCAATATTAAAATTATTATTATTATTAAAATTAAAATAATATTGTTGTAGAATCCGAACTAGGTGAAGGCAGAATTTAGAACAAGGGGTTCTACTCAGGTTTTCTCCGATGTTAATGTAATTCAACAGCTAACCATCCTAAATGATGGAAATATCTTACAAAGAAGACAGATGCAATAAATAAGCACTTTAAGTTCGCAAAGTTAATATAGCAATCAAAAAAAATTCCCCCTCCCCCCAGTAAACCTTATAATAAACTATCATAATCAGGGACACTGCCCAAATGTGCAGAGATGGGATCAGGAAAGCTAAGGCATAGTTAGAACTGTATTCGGTGAGAGATGTGAAAAAATAATACAAAGAAATTCTACAGGCACATTGGTCAGAAGAGATAGCCCAAGAAAGTACACTCCTTCTCATAAAGAAGGAAAAACTGACAGACATGGAGAAGGTTGAAGTACTCAACAAGTTCTTTGTCTCAGTCTTCACTGACAGTCAGGCTTCTCACATCTCTCAAATCCATGAACCTCACATCCCTGAACCGTTATGAGGGGACTGGGGAAGCAAAATCCCCTCCGCTCCTAAGAGAAGAACAAGTGCAGGACCACCTCATGATAATGACTGCGTACAAGTGGGCAGAAACATGCAGCCCAGGGTTTTGAAGAGAGCTGACTGATGTGGTTGCAGAGCCGCTCATAATCGCATTTGAAAAGTCATTCTATTAACTTATCATACCTTTATTTGCAGTACGTCTATCCTCTCCCATATTATTAGCACAATGTCTGTAATGGGTTCACACAATATCTAAAATCTGAAAATGTCTTACTAAGTTGTAGCAGAATAATTAAAAGATAGTATTCCTTGAGAAATTCAGGCGATAACTTAGAATAATATATGAAAATAAGTATTAAGTTAGATCAACATTTCATTCTTGGATTAGATTCCTAAGGTATAATTAGTAAATAACAATTAAAAAGCTGTATTTGTGGCTTTTATATGCTTATTTCAGCACATCTTTACTCTTTCACACCATGAGCAAGACCACTTCTGATAAAAGAAAATCAGAAAAAAGCCATTTTCATTTCAGAGAGAAAATATATTCCATATATTTCTAGGATTCCCTTCTAAACCAAATGCTAGAATGGTTCTTTAAATGCCCTACATTAAGTTTGAAGCAAATACACATCCCAGTGCATGTTATGAATAATGACAATTGAGGTCAGTGTGAAAATAAAAAAGCAAAAGAAAGAAAACCTCCATCATGGGTAACTGAGCATTACGCTTTTGGCCTCTCCCATTATTACAAGCAAAATAACTTAAGCTCAGGAAAAAGATTTGACAACTGTAATTCAAATATTTTCAGAAAAGTTTTCAGAAAATAAAAAAGAATTTTTTTTCCTGCATTGATTATAACATTCTTTCACAGAGACATTTAAGGTGGATGCACAGCAACACTTCTGGTTCTACTCTATATTTTTTAGTAGAATCTGGTGCTGCAGCTTCACAGAAAAAAATGTGGAGATTATATAAAGCAAACACTATATAAGACTGAGGGAAGAGTTGCTGAAAGACTCATTTTAGGAAGACAGCAAAAAGAGCTCAGTGTTTTGAGTGCTTCCCAAGCAAACTCAATATATTTACCATAGACTCAGAAGCCTCAAACATCTAAAGAACAAATACAACTCCAAGCTAATGCTAATTAATTTCACTCAGTTGCGCTTTTGACACCATATCCTAAAACAATTTCATATAGAAGTTGATGATGCACAAGGTACATAAGTCAACAACGAGGTAGACTGAATACTAGTTGAACTGAAAGGTTCAGAAGGCTGTGATCAGTGGCATTTTCTGATAAGGCAGAGCTATTATTTTCAGTTATGATCAAGAATGCAGGTAGTGTTTCATTTTAATACAAAATATTTTTCAAAAGCTAAAATAGAGGAAATATGTCTTCACAGTACAGAAATGTGCAGTGTATTTGCATGAAAAACCTAGTGGTAGGGAGATGACAGAGTAATAACTGATCAGTGTTGTTAATCAAGATACCAGGGCTACAATATTTGTTTGGCAGGAACATTATCTGCAAGCTCCTGAATTTCACAGTATCTCTTGTTCTGCATAAGACTGCAAAGCAGTCTTTCAAAATACATTTAAATATTTACTAACAGCAGTAGTGTTGACAGCCATTTGCACTAACCAGACAGTTCAGAATTTGACAACTTTGATAACTTCTGCCCTAACCTTTTCTATATTTATTGTTTCTTCTTGCAGTTCCGCATTATCCTTGTATTTCAGGACATTTATTCTTATTGTTCAGATCTTTGATGAAGGTATTATAGAAACATCATCTCCTGAGGAATGTCACTCATGTAAGGCTGCTAGTTGTTAGTTAGCCAACAACTACTCTGGAAGTCCGACAGTCTGTTACTTTCTCATCCATCTTGTAGTTGCTAACACTCCATATCTATTGCCAGCCACAAAAATTCAGAAGGCCTAAGAGCAGATCTTATCATTTTTGATGGAGAAAATATAAGACAAAACAAGTATTGAGTTGCTAGGTTTCTTCCCGCCCTTGCCATAAAGTTGCCCAATCTGTTCACTAGTAGATCCACTTCACTCATCTGCCTTTAAAGTCTGAGTTATATGTGGGAGCCCTTTTTGCACTTCATATTCTCTGCTAGTAGAAAGTTTAACTAAGTTTCCATCTCCCCAGTTCCATCCCCTGCATGTACACTTGATGTTTCTATAAACATCCTTGGCAGTTCATCTAATTTCTCTCCTATATGTTTCCTTTCACCATCTGAACTGAAACAGAATTCACCTGTTCAGTCAAGTTGCTTTCTGCTACTCCCCATTTTCTTGAACATCAAAATGAATTGTTCTTAGTCTTTGAAAAGGTTATCCATGAAGATACAACAGCCCTCCTGTGCACTTTCACCCTTTAGGGCAGCCTCTTACAGGATCCTGCCTATCACTTCCCTGAACAGACTCATCCTTCCTCCTGAAAAGCAGTTTTAATTTCACTGCCTATCCTCCTTACTTCCCTCACGATCTTAATCTGCATTATCTCACAGTCACTGCAGCCAACATCTGCAACAATCAATGGGAGGTAGTTACTGCTTCTACCCTAAACATTCTTACTTCTTAAGAATTGGATTCAGCAAAGTATCTTCCCTAGCCAGCCTGTCAAGATTTCCTTGATGCACCTTAGAAATCTTCAAGGCTGCGGAAGTCTGTTGTGTTGCCCTCCCAGCAGATATCAATCCTCCACATAACAAGGGTTTGCAATTAGGAAACTTGTTACTTGTTTTTTAAAAAGCTTAATAGTAGTTGATCCCTTGCACTCAGCATTCATCTGAATAATAAACTCAACATGCTGGTTCCATAAGAGAGCCAAGAGTATTCAAGCTGTTCCAATGCAGTGAATACAAATCCTTTCTTGTCATTAATTCCTGAAGAGCCTGGAGTGATCAAACCTGCAAGCTCCTCTGTCACAACTCTAAATGCAGTAACATCATAGCTCTGCACTTGCACACGTAACTCCTTGCTCCCCCTCTTAGTTGCCCAGACTGTAAGCATTTGTGAACACGATTCACAAGGCAACCTCTCAGCACACTTCCTTTAAGGAACTCTGAAAGCATTCCCCTCTAAGCATTTGGCCCTTATCCCTGATTCCACCATTTACTTGAAGTATTTGGCACCTCTCCCTCAATCTAGGGCTCCACAAGATTATCAAGACTCTACTACTGCCAGGTGAACTCCAATTCTCACCACCAGCACTTATAAGATCTCATATTCAAAGCCCCACCTTAAATCTCTTCCAAAAACTGAACAAATTAATGAGACTAACAAATATTTGCATCAAAATAAAGCATCTCACTGAAACAAGGTCTTTGGAAGGAACATCACCTTGCTTTCACAGTATAGTACAGACAAATTTGAATAAAAAGATTATGTTGAAATAAAGAAAGGAAGAGCCTAGTACTTGCTGGACAGTATCGCGAGTCTTCAATAAGCTAACTAACTTTAATATTTATAGAATTAAAATAAAGCGACTATAAATTTCACAGGAAACAGTTTGCTTTTTTTCAGCAAAGGCAATAAAAAATAGATGTGGTTACTTTTATTTGCTTACAATACTATATAACAGCACCGAAACACGCAATAATTACTGAATATAAACACATACTTGTAACTCTCAACTTGTTGAGAGGAAGAAACTGTAATGAAAGAATCTGTCCGAGAGCTGTAAGTCAAGGGACCAGGCAGAAGAAAACCAGGTAAAAAACGGCCAAAAGCATAGCTTTCCTGTTCAAATAACATTAGCATCCCATCCATAGACTGTATACATATCAAATCTCGACCTAAGAAAGAAGAGCAAAGGGAAGAAATGCAAAAGAAAAAAAACATTAACTAGATAGTTTTAAATTTCACAATTGTTAAAAGTTAAAGTTGTATGTACACTGATAGAATTTTAATTCCCCTAAGTGTTTACTATTGAGAGAATACTAAATATTCCAACTTACTTCTTGCTTACTATAAAGAACAAACAGTGTAAAAATCAAATCTAGATAATTATATGTATTTTATATCATTCAGAATATATTAAGAATAATGTTAGATTATTTCATTTCAAAGCAAAATTCCTGATGTCATAACTGTTACAATTGCAGTTCCAAGAAATGTTTCAATACTCCGAGGGAGAAAAAAAAGCCTCTATTCATTACAAGCAGTCACAACAGCCAGGAATTAAAACTAAATGGCCTATTCTACTCTTTCAAGAGTGGTTAAACAACATAACAAGAATTCCTATAAATATATATTGCTGTTTAAAATAGTACTATGGTAATGTTTTCCACACCCTACATTCATGTTTTCTGTCTTCTAGGAACAAAGAAACAAACAGATTCACTCCATTTGTTGAAAACAATACTAAGAACAGAAAAAAGGTCAGCTTGGAGTAAATGATTTCAAGCCATTATTTAATAGCCTGAAGATATGACTTGATATGTCTCTAAAACAATAAGCTAAATGCAAAGCTTCACTTTGACACACTGAGGTAAGAGGCTGATTATGAGTTTTGCATTTCATATGTCAGTGCAATGATTCAAACAAACAATGTTCTCCATGTATTTGAAGAAAAAGCCAATATCATTAAATCTAATAGCTTGGAACAGTTAATGGAAATATCTGTCGTGAATTCAAAGACAAGCCCCTGTCTGGCAAACATAGCACAAAACATTGTCATTCAACATAATTCTACTTATCTGCATTAAAATAGTCCACTGTGTAAGAGCTCTAGAATGTGTGGAGAACTTAAAAAAAAAAAAAAAAAAAAGAAAAGAAAAAAAATTCTTTCTTCAAAGTCCATCCCCAGTCTCTTAAGACTGTTTTCCAACACAGAAAGGTGAATTAAAACAAAAACAGAATAAAAACTCTTCCTTAGACTTAAATAATGAAGGTAGCATAAAGGTCAAGAAGATTACATTCGATACTTAACAAAGCAATATGTGTAAAATACAATGGAAAGTATTGTTCATCTCTACTGTGATTCTTCATAGAAATTAAGTACTTGAAAATAAATAATAGCGTACTTCAGTCAGCAGTATATCATGTTACTTGTACTTGATTAAAGCAAATAGAATTCAGTTCAGAGTAACAACATAGATCTTATCCACTCGCCCTGCTAACTCTTCATCCCTCCCACCACATCCCTTCAGATTTTCCCATAATCTAAAAATCAAACTCCCCTATTTGTTTTTCCAAATTCTGCACGTAATTCACTGATGCTCTATCAAACCTGTTACAAATATCAAGCACGAGCAAGAAAATACATTTGAAAAATGTAATTAATTTTATTCAACTTGCAAAGGCTAAATTCAAACCATTCACTAGTGAAAATACTTCAATTCTTCCCATCAAGATTTGTAGACAGAAGAAGAAAAGAAATGTAGTACCAGGAAGGCTTGTGATGGCATTTCAACCATGTAACCATAATGCCTGTTTTCTACCTTATTTTCTACCCATGCCTTTTCTGAAAGCCTTAGAGGTCATTCTTATTCAAGAGTATTGTTGGTTTTCTTTGCCTGAAAACAAGTACTGCCCGTGTGCATATGTACAGCTCCAAAAGCAACAACACGTCCTATTTATTTCCATGGAAACTACAACAAATACAAAGAGCACAATAACACTATTTGATAAAGCTAACCCTCAGCTACAAAAACAAACCTATTTTTCAATATAGACACCACCATTAGCTCTGCACTTCTCCAGTGAATAATAGCAGACTGCACACCATGACCATAAAAATCTGCTCCAGAGGAGTGACCCTGTGTTTCCTAGTTGCCGTGACCATGTAATTGCCCACACAGTCCAGTAGTCAGAAGGTGCAGAATCCAGACTATACAGTGGATGTGATAGTACAGTCCAAGCAAGACTGGCAATGCATTCCACAGTCTTCAAACTGGGATGAGGTCTGGTGCTATCACAGAATAATAAAGGCTGGAAAAGACCTCTAAGATAATCTAGTCCAACCATCCAAATACCACCACAGTTGCCCATGTGTTGCAAGAATGATCAGATGGCCTGTATTTATTTTTTTGCTGCAACTTCATCAATTCTATTCTGTCTAATAAATTGTTTTCATCTCCTTTAATTTCCATATTGTACTGTAGTTAAAAAACATAGATTAAAGGAGCTACAAGAAACTTTGAATAGATAACAGGTTGTTTAATTAACCAATTATGTAGTTTATACCACACTGTTCTCACAGAAGCCACAAAAAGGTAAACACCTCTGCCTAGGTAATGCCCAATTCAGCTTCCTTTCATGGGCAGTAACAGCTCTAGAAGGGCTGGTAATTATGAAATTCCTCAAACAAAATCTTACTTCCTCAAACAAATACTGTTTTGTATTAAATCCTCACTCAGATTCTGATGGGAGGATTCCAAGAAATAGAGAGGAATATATCCAAGAACAAGATATCATGTTGCAAGAGAAAGGTTGTGTTCTCTTCTAGCCTGACTCTGGAAGTTTGAGCCTTCGGCTTAGACGGTATCATGATGTAGTGGACAGAGTTGATGGTTTGTGAGGTTTTAGGAAATCCAGAACACCACTTTCCTATCCCAAAAGACAGCGCACATCACTTTACCTGCTGAGGGCTGCACCTTGAACTTCTTCAATGGGGAATTTGCATATCGCCACTCCATGGACTGCAGTTTTGTCTCCAGACTGCTGTGGTGATACCGCTGTCACCATTAGTAATGTTGTGACCCAGGAAACTGGGACATTGAACTGTTAGTTCAATTGGTCCTGACAAACTTATATACAGTATTCCCCTCTGCTCTTCTGTGAGCGTTTGTTGGAGCCACCTAGTGCAAATTTTGCCATATTCCAATGCTGCCAGCACACTGAAGCTGATATTCCGCTCCATACACAGTTGTTTCAATACAATAATTGAGTCTTAAAGTTCAACTGAAACATTTTGAAGTTTTTTGTTGTTTTTTTTCCTCAAGTTTCCAAAATAGAAGAGGAAACATTTACCATTACCATTAAAGTCCTACATCCTTCTAGGAAGTACAAACTCTTTACTTCTCTTAACAGCATAAACACAATGAAGAAATGTTTCCTGTGGCTAAAAGAACCTTTAAGAGCATTTCTGGGTTTGACATATAGATCCTTAAAAGCATTTTCTGAACAGACCAATTGTTTTAAAGTTATTGTTTTCCTAGTGTTTTCTACACAGACTTTCTAAGCTGCATAGCAGGGTCAGTGGCTTTTGTTCAACCTTAGAATTCATTCTTTATTAAATTAGAAGCATAGTTTATACACATGTGCATTAGACATGAGTACATACACACAGCCAGTATGTTTCTACTGAAATTGGCATAAAGCACCTTTATTAAAATGTTTAAGAATCATTTCCCCTGTTAAGTGTTACTCACAGGAAAGATTCCAAAATTGCTTAATTTATAACTTGTAGCTGACATTCTGCAGCCGAAATATATGGTATTCAAGAGGTTAAAGCAACTACTGATCATAGAAAGAACATTTGGTTTGCTGCTTATAGAGCCTCTGAAGTACTAGCCAAAAACACTGCAATGCTTTTATTAACACAATTCAGAAATCAGCCAGTCAAAATATCTATAAATAAATACCTAAGTTTCAATTAAAACAACGCAAAATGCACGTGCAAAGTTGAAAATTATTTAACATTCAGGTTCAAACAATTCTGAATGCCCTCTGTGCCACGCTAACAGCTGACACTACCAACCACTATTAGTGTAAATTTCTAAGAAGTGTATTTGCAAGAGAACTGTAGCAACTATACAACTTCAGAGAGCACCACCTGAGACACACTATATAAACCAACCTACTGCTCTAATACTAAAAGGAACCATCCTACTCACCACTGCCCTTCCAAGCCTTCAGCTCCCCTTGCTCAGAACACGTGGTTCATACCCACTCCCAGGCCAAGTTGGTACCTACCTGAGTGCTGCAAAGTGATAGCAAGATGTCCTCCAGAATTAATTGTTTTTGTTTAAACGAATCAGCACCCCATACAAATACCTTCATTCAGGTTCAGCAAAAAGCCAGGTGTGACCTGGACAGCTGCAAGAGTGATATGATTCAAGAGTTCTGACACTCTCTCTCATAACAGCCTTGTAGGAAAGCTCAGGAACAATAGGATAGATAGATGAGTGAACAGTGAAGTGGCTGGCTGGCAGAGCTCAGAGGGTTGTAATTAGTGGCTCAGAGTCTAATTGTAGGCCTGTAGCCAGTAGTGCTCCCCAGTGGTCATTTCTGAGTCTGCTCTCATTTAACATTTTCATCAGTAACCTCAATGAAGGGATAGGGGATAGAAAGCACGCCACAGCAAGCTTGCTGATGGTACAAAGCTGGGAGGAGTGGCTGACTCACCAGGAGGCTGAGTTTCTCTCCTGTCTACATTTCCCTGAGCAGCAATTTGGGCAGAGAAGAACCTCATAAAGTTAAGCAAGGGCAAGCATAGAGTCCTACACCCAGGGAAGAACAACCATACACATTAGCGAGTGGCATGCAGTGCTGTGGGCTGTGCAGAAAGTGGGCAATGCCAAGGCAACAGTTGGTGCATGCTCAAGACAAGGGAGATTGGACTTAAATTGAAAGAGGAGTGGTTTAGGTTAGATGTTAGGAACAAATTCTTCACCCAGAAACAGGGATCCAGCTGAACAAGCTAGACTATAAGCCTCTGCAGCAATGAAGTTCAACAGCACCCCAGACTATATCAGGAATAGCATCACCAGCAGAGCAAGGGAAGTAATCCTTTCCCTCTATTCAGCATTGGCTAGGGAAACATCCAGGGTACTGGCCCGCTTTCCAGGAAGTTGTGAAAAGCATAAAAATAGCCTCCAGGTGAAATAATCAAAGCTTCCTCATCCCCTCTTCAAAGGGCAGGCCTTCCTCCCACTTTTACTAGCTTTTTTGCCCTGCTCTGGACACTTCCAAGAACCTTAACATCCTGAACTGCGCACAATATTCAAAGTGAGGCTGCACCAACCAGTGCAGAGGGAGGATCATCTGCTTTAACTAACTGCTTGTGCTGTGTTTAGTGTGCCCCAAAATGTGGTTTCCCATCTTGGCACACTGCTGGCTCACGATGAGCCTACTGGCACAAGCACCCCCAGGTCCCTCTCTGCTGAAGTGCCCTCCAACCACTCATCTCCCAGTCTGTGTCTACATCCAGCATTGCTCATTTCCATGTACAGAACCTGGTATTTACCTTCATTCAACTTCATACCATTAATGATTTTCCCATGTGCCAATATAACTAGAACTCTCCACAAGGCCTCTGCAGAAGAATCAACTGCACCTCACATTTCAGTATTATCAGCAAACTTGATAAGGATACATTCTACTCCTACACACAGATTATTGGTGAAAATACTAAACAGAACTGGCACTAGAAATGAGCCCCAGGGCTTGTAAGATTAAGTGTCACTAGACTAAAAAAAAAAAAAAAACCACAAATAAAATGTTTAATTATGAGATCAAAATGAAAAGGGACATTCACTTATAATGTAAATGCCCTTACTAGTAAGGAAATCTTGTATTATACTTTCCTTAACACAATTTCAGGTACTTCCAGTTATGTGCACAGTGGCAAGAAGGCTTCTAATCATAACCTTCTGGTTTATGAAGTTTAGATAAAATATGCAGTTTGGTTGTTAATTTCTATTCTTCTGATGACATTAAGAACCAAAGCAAATACTATAAGCTTTACGCAGCAGTGATATTGGTACAAATATGACAGGAATCTCCTGGAAAGAGTCCAGCAAAGGGCTACAAAAATGAAGGGTATGGAACACCTCTCTTATGAGGAAAGGCTGAGAGCCCTGGGTCTGCTCAGCCTTGAAAAAAAGAAGACTCAGGGGATCTGATCCACATCTATAAATATCTAAGGAGCAGGAGGCAAAGGGACAAAGCTGAAATCTTCTCAGCAGTGTGTGATGATAGGACGAAGGGAAATGGCCACAAACTGAAGCATAGGAATTTTCACACAAATGTGCTTGGGATCGTCTTCACAGTGAGGGTGACAGCAAACTGGCACAGCTGCCCAGAGAGGTGGTGGAGCCTCCTCTGGAGATGTTAAAGACTCTCCTGGACACCTACCTGTGCAGCCTGGGCTAGGGAGCTGCTCTGGCAGGGGGGTTGGACTCAATCTCTAGAGGTCCCTTCTAACCCCAACAATTCTGTGATAATCTAGCAGACACGTGACACTTCCAAAAACAAATTAAAAACGCAGGTCAATATAACTGTTACTGCTTAGGTAACAAGTAGTAATAGATTCTGTTACTAAGTATGTAAATGATATCTAACCTATTCTTACCAGTTTTATTGCATCATAAAAAATAATGAATAGTAGAAATAAGAACATACCATCTTCTTGCAATATTAAGTGATGTTATATCAGGGATTTGTTATGAATGTTAAAGAGGAATATTGTTCTAAGTATGCACATACAAATATCACTGTTAGAATATCCTGTTTTAACAGTAGTGTCATGGTAACATTATGATATAACTTGACAAGTTCTTTAGTGGACTCCAATGGTCGCTATGTGTACCATGGCACTGAACCATACTGCCTGATGTCAAGCACTGAAAACAGGCACTGAAAACTTTAACTAAAAAAAATTGAGTATATGCTGTGCTTCCTTTAAGGGCACAGCAACACATTTCAATACAGCTACTACCCCATTGACTGCATTTGTGTCATTCCTACTCACAAATTTTTATATTTGTGTTTTAACCAAAAACCAAACTCCAGTTACCTGAACTATTAAATGTAAACCATAATTAAAGAAAAATAAATCGTGCATGAACTTTTATTTCCCAGCTTTTTATAGATCATCTTATTTCCTTTGGCCATTTGTTTTTAATGTGTAGCTAGTGAATAGGGTTTTTATATTTCACTTGAAGAAATGCCGTCTTCCACAAACTCAGCCAGAAATGTCCATTTCAAAAAAAAAAAAAAAAAGCTTCCTTCAGCCCAGTTGGCTTTGCCAGTGACATATTTATAAAGAGAAAATACAACCCATGGTGCTTTCTGCAGATCAGATGGAATCACTTAGTACACACTACATAGTTTTAGCAGCATGTGTCTCAAGAGGAACGTCCTTCAGCCAGCAAGTGTTACTTTCAAGCAGGAGTCCAGCTACCGTTGTTTTGTAGTTTTATTATTCTAGCATGATATGAATACATTTATGTCACACTTGATTTTTCAATCAATCAGAATGTATTTTTAGAGCTAATTCAAAGCCAAAATGAGTGGCAGGTGGTCGCTCTTTCAAATAAGCTTCTAATTAAAGTTATTTTGGAGCTAAAGTCTTTGCATGTTAAAGATTTCCTCTGCTCTGAGTCTCTCCTCTGGCACCAAATCACTTTCATAAAGTGTACACTATGTAGTCACAGGGCCTGAGCACCATGTGAAAACATGCAGTGAAAACTATACCATCAAATGGGATAAATTAGAAATCAGAATAAGCATCCTAAAGCTACAAAGCTTAAGGATACATCAGCAGAGATAATTTTACCACCTTCAGTGGTATTCAAACTTCCTTCCACACTAGGCTTCTGACTGAAGGGTCAATGAACACAAAATTAGAAGATAAATTGCCATTTGTAAGACCAAATCTTCAGTTTATGGACATTTTATACATGGGAAATGTTTTCTCAAGTGAAGAAAATATAAGCCTGCAGTACATTCACCAGTAAAGGGATGCATACAAACTGTACTCCCATACACTGGAACAGAGATCACTATTCTGACTTGACACAGGAAAAAAACATTTCCATTTTCTTTCATCACTGAAATTTACACCTCTCTTCCCCCCCTTCCCCCAGCTTCCCCTTCCCCCACAAAAAAAAAAACAAACTCCCACCATAGACAACAAAGTCTCCTCCAGTTCAAAACATGTCTGGAGAATTCAGCTTGCTTCTGAGCATAGCTCCTGCAACAAAGAACTTTGGGGTCAACTGCGAGAATAGCACTTCACAAATTGCTTCCTACTAATGGAAAAAACATTTGAGAATACATCGGGCACTTCTTAAAACAATGTACACCTAGTAAAAGGCAAGTCTTCGGTTACTTCTCTGAGCCAACGCAGGAAGCACATGCCAATGTACATGCAGAAGAAACACTAATGGACTAACTCGGTGGTCTGGTGGCTGCCCACTCCATTACTACAGAAGGGATTGAAGTTCAGGATTTCAGCTGCAAGTATTCATTCCAAACCAGAGGTTCTAAGAGCAATGCCAAGGCAGTGCAATGCCTAGAAATAAAGAGAAAAAGGAAAAATACCCTGCATCACCCAGTGATGATGTATGCATCCAACCTAAAAGATGCAAAAAGGGTACATGTGCTCCTGCTGAGACTAACTTCCCACTGGAATTAAAAAAAAAAAAAAAAAAAAAAAAAAAAAAAAAAAAACCAACACTCCAGCAGGAAGGTAATAAAAACAGAAGCAGATGAGAACTTTAAGAGAAACTTCAGGAAAAGAAACACTAAATCCCTATTCTAACCGTGTTCATTTTAATTATTTTCTAATCCCCTCTAGATATTAAGTAAAGTATGTTTGTAAGTCCCAACACAAGAGATGCTCTCTCTGGAACAGCCTAGTCTATTAGAAGACTTTCTGGTTAAGGCACAGAGAAGTATGCAATCAGCAAAACTGCTATAAGAAATGATATAATGGTTGGATGTAGCAAAAAATTCCACGTTCTCCTTAACTAATTCTTTCACTTCTGTGCTTTATGACATTCAGAAACATGAATTCTAGATGTAAAGGGAATCCTGAACTACTACATTTTCTCCTAAGGCCAAATCAGGTAACTTGGACCTCACTCACAACCAACTGTTTAGAGACTTGTAATGCACTCCTTTATTCTTGATCTGACTTTTACCATAGAAAATGGCAGAGACAAGATGCACAGAAGCTACAACAAGGGAATGATCCCTTTGAACTTCACACTGACCTGAGGTAGTGAAATGATCTTTAGGAAAAACACTAGTATGGTTCAAAGAAGCACAGAAGACTGACATGCAGCATTGAGATCCAGAAGTGCCAGAGATGCAACATCCAGCACACTAGTTTCTAGTGAAAGAAACCTCATATTTGGCACTGTATACAAGATGGTGTTCTTCTCTATATAGATTCCAGTACTATTTTTTTTTAACCTCATACTAAGTGGAAAAATCTTACTGCATTCAAGAATGCAGTAATGTTTCTAACTAACGAGTAGTCTCAAGAAAACGTTGGGACAGTTGTGAACGCAGCATCATAGAAAGCTGTTGAAAATTATAACAGATTAATTCAATAGCTAATTACAGTACATTGGTAGTATAGATTGAGACTTGAAAAGAACATTAGCTGTGCGTGGTAGAACAAATGTATGCACAGATAAAACCAGAATAACAAAGGTATGGTTAAATCCTACCTTTCTTAAAATTTAGTTTCTTTTCTTAGCTTGCTGAACATAATTATTTTTCAAGCCCAAACAACTGTAGACATCTACTTTTATAACTCCAGATTCACAGAGGTGCTTTCCTATTGAAATAACAGACTTTTTAGAAGGACAAAGGAGAAATTTTCATCTGCAAACCCTCTCAAAGTCAAGCTGCCATCATCTGAAGCTACATACCTATCATACATTACATTTAACATCTTACTGAACTTATAAATCTGCCTCAAAGAAATACGAAATGAAGACAAGTACTGTCAGCAGGTTGCCCTTTCAAATCAATGGTCACTGTTAGAACACTTGTTTTTTCCTAATGCAAATCAATATAAATCAATAGCAGATCTTTCATTAAGTTCATAAAAGTTGAACATTGGCCATACTCCTCAATATCTTAGGTGCAAAATTTTCAGTAGGATCAATAATTATCAGTAGGATCTTAAGTCAATAACATATAAAAAATTCATATTTAAAGTTTTATCTATGACACTGACACACAGAATTAGAATGAAAGAGAATGGCAACAAGAAAACTAAGTAACATTCCCCATCTCTTCCTCTTCTCCACTTCTATCCTCCCTAAAATAAGAAACTCACATGAATGTATTATTTTATTACCAACTTCGCAAGTGTGTTCATAGTTTTGTTGTTGTTTTGTTCAGTTTTTTGTATTTGTTTGTTTTTAAAGCAGATGACATTTTCAAGTGTATTTTTATATGAACCACACGTTTGCTTATGGTAAACTATATGTGGCTTAACCCACCACCAGCTCAACATCACAGTCATTCGCATTGTATAGCACCTTATCATTATATAGCTTCTGAGATCATGAACTATGATTGATGTAAGCTTAAAAATCTCACCACGTACAATTTCCATTTCCATCAAGGAGAAAACACGGCAGACTCATTACAAAAAAAAAGAGTATAGAAAATTAAATCCAGCAGAATTTTTCAGTTCTTCAGGTTCTTGAATTCCTGGTCACTTTGGTACATATTTTAGAAGTGTTGTTATTTTGTATATGTATAGCTAAGTTTCCCATCAGTCATAAACCTGCGTATCACAAGGACTAGAACAAGTTGTCACCACGAGGAGGCATATCCCATGACCAGAACCAGCTTGAGAGTGCAAAATGAGAAGTCTCTTTATGAATCTGAAACAGAATTTCCACCTCCTCTTCCTAGTATGAACTCCATCACTTTTGAAGGAGGGAAACTGTACTCCTTTGTCTTACAGGGGTTTTTTTTTGGTGCTTGGAAGATATACTCAGACCTACTCATCACTACCCAAAATATCCACTCTACTGAATGACCTAGTAGAGAGATTTATAATTGGCTTCTAGGTACAAATCTTTCCAAACAGCCTCCAAAATGTCTTAAACTGCAATCAGCAGAAAGCATCATCAGCCTGTACAAGATGTGTTTCAGCTATTCAGCTATTTGGGGGGGGGGGGGCAAGGAAACAGAGGGGGCAACTAACAAGAGTTTGGAGATCTTCCAAATAAACTTCTATCCGTTACACAGACTTATTCTTTCTGTAAAGAAATAGTCACAAATGAACATCAGAAAAAATAAACAAAAGCTGTGTATACACATTTCTGAAAGGCCCTTTCAGAAGATGAAAAAGACTGAGTAGTTTGAAAATGAAACTGCATTCTTTTGGAGGAAAAAATACGGGGCAGCAAATGAATCTGATATTGATGGATGTATCCACATGAAATGTTGGAAGATTAATAAGAGTACATATGTAAATAATAAAGCTGTACATAGAATATTTGAAGTAACAGAAAATTCATCATGCCAAACTATTTGTTACACTGGATAATAATATATATTTTTTAAACTTTAGAGACAACATCTCTAAGCTTAAGTAAAACATCTGATATGATCTCAGACAATTGTCTCACAGGAAACCAGAGAATGGCAAGCAACAGTACTAAGAAGAATCTGGGGATTAGAGTAGGATGATGAATTAAATATGAGTCAACAATATGTCACCAAAGAGACAAATGAAAGATTGGGTCATTATTAATATACACGTGCTATTAAAAACATATGAGGTAATTACTGTTCTGCTTGGCACTAGATGATACTTGGCAGGAGAATAGCAGAAGCCATAACCCCACATCCAAAGATATGAAACATCTTATGCTACCAACACACAATGACTGTACACATTTGGGTACCATATTTTAACAAAAGAAATTATAACAAGCATAGTATGAAAACCTATACGTAAGTGGTCTTTCATTTTACATATACAACTGCTCTCAGAAACTGTAGAAATACGTAAGTTTATTTCATTTTTATTACAGTGCTCTGTTTAAATGAAAAACAGATTAAGTGATCTATCCAGTAATTTATAATTGAAGCAAAGTTCTGGCATACTAAAGTCAATAGGATTTTTTTTTTTACTTCAATTACACTGCAATCTTACTCATTAGTGTAGGGCTAAGTGAAAGGAACAGGATGGTAAAAAAAAAAAAAAAAACAGTGAAATTTTTCCTTGATTATTTTCCCATTCACACATTTACTTTAGTGAAGTTCTAACTCTTATTTGGAAAAAAAAAATTGCCACTAACAGGCTTTAAGAGTTATGTGAGGAAGCATTTAGAAATACCAACCAGTAGATCTATTCCAAGAACAAAACTCATGAAGAACTCTTCCAAATAATCTCTTTATCCGGAAGCAATTTAAAAGAAAGGTAATACTTAAACACTCTGGTCCTCAAAAGAAATAGCCAATAAATCAAAGTCCGAAATCATACCATTGCTGTATTAAAACAGTCATAAGAATCATTTAACCTTACAGCATAAAACTCAGCTGATAATTTTTACTTTTTTTAAAGTAACACCTAATAAAATTCATTCTTGCAGAATTGTGGAAAAGTTAAGCACAGTCTACCCTTCTTATAAAGTTTCCTGTTACAAGGTCCCGTGGTTTACACATGTTGTATTTTCTTATTAAATAAAAAATTCTTCCATATAGCACCCTCTCTGTTGTAATACTCAAACACACCTCGCCTCTAGGCCAGTAGTATAATAAAATTAATTCAAGACCATTTGCTGAGAAAAGAAAAGATAGGTTCAGTGTATTTTCACATGTTTTTTTTCACCCCACTTGTAACTTTTTCATGTCAGAGTTGTACTTCTTTTTTCACCTTCCCTTTGCTATTGTTTTATTATTTCCTTTTATTGGTACAGTATCCACTGAACAACTTTAAACAAATTTGACCAACCCTGGAAGTCAACTTAAGGTTTCAGTTTAAAATAAAATAAGGCAATTTCAAAGCCAGTACATTTTTAGGGGAATCAAATTCTAAACTGTTATCAATTCATTTAAAGAGATCATAAATAATTAGTGAGTTTGTCTTACTCTCATGAATCTATAACGTGATGCAATTATATTTTGTGGAGTCAAACAAAAAGGCAATACTGCTATTCCAGTGAAAGCTAGTATCTATGAAAGAATATCATTCAAAAATAATCTAGCAACTAAAAAAATTAGGATACTAAGCTATGCTTCCTCTCCCTGCCACTAAATATTGGTACTTCATTCTATTACACGGTAACCCAATAACTTGTGCATCCCACTGGTTGACCATCAACATTCTGTTTCTCCAATTCTTATGTGAAAAGCAAAATCTGTATCAGTAGCTGAAAAAGAAAACTAGAAGGGTAGAGACTTCATAAAACCATTTGAACATAACACTGATGTCCCAGAGGACAATTGGAGAGCACAGCGCTCACCTGGAAAAGGTCATCTGCTCCTTTTATAGCATACGATTACACTTCCTAGGCTCTCCAGAACATAGCTTGGGAATCGTGCACTTCATGCACCAATCTTCAAAGCACAGAACTCCAGCATTTGCTCCTTACGCACTGCAGTTTCTATATTAATCACTATATGGACCCACTGTTCAATAACACACATCTGACCACATTAAATGCACGTGATAATCTGTAAAACTGCCTAAGCTTCAAGTGGTTGCATTTCTTAAGCAAAGCACTTCTCCAGTCTTCTTTATGCAGTTTCAATAGAAGTTGCTTCCAAAAAAATTTCCTTGAGTGTTAGCCACATATCTGACTCAAGACAAACAAGGCAAAAAATGGAAATTGCAGCCTGGTCTGCACACTTACTCAAAGCAGTAGTAAGGTTATTTCCTTTACTCTGTAAGAGAACACTACTACCATTTCTTACAAGCATAATAAAGCAGGCTACACATCCGCAAATCTCTCTTTTTATGAAGAGCACACAAGAGTCAATCTACTACTTTCTCAAGATGTGGAAGGACTTCAGTTAAGGGCTATAATGCAGAGGAATATTGTAATCTATCCAACAGAAACTGGAAACGTAGGAATGAAAGTGATTTTCCAAATCACGGCATCTTCTTCGGATTTCCAAAGACAAGACAACACATTATATTCAAGCACTCTTAACGTGAACAAGAAATTCAATGCAGGGCAGTGCTAATTTCTACATGTTGTACATACAGTTTTAAGATTGTGACATTAATTATCCAAACACCACATTAGAAAGAGAATGCAAAAAATGTATGAGAGGGTAATTCGAATTTACTGCTTTGCACTAAGCTAGAAGTTGGTTTTAAAGACCATCTCCTGCATATTGCCTACTTTACCAAGATGCAATTTCAGATTCATAAGTGAGCAGTTTATAGTTCTCTTTGACTGATTAACCATCTATACAATTATTACTGTTCTCCTACAAAGATAGTTCACTGCCACTGTTTCATGTAATTGAAGCTAACACTGGTAAATTGAATGAGCAAAATCTGTGCACAGCCAGAGCAGAGTCAAGTTATTTTTAAGTCTTTTAATTAAAATAACGTTAGGATGTAATTTATGTTCTTTCTCATAGAATTTGTACATAACTTTGGTTATTTGTAAACAAAATTCTAAGAACAAAAAAAAAATACATGATCAAAAGATAGCAAATTTTAACAGCTGGTGTGTATAGTTTGATCACTTTATACCTACATAGAGAAAACCACACTCCAATTGCTTTGATAAATGCTGTTCTAACTTCCTCAAAGAGTAAACAACACATAGAACACTGCTTAATAAGACTTAACTATTTCTAGACTAGTGTCAGATTTATGACTTCCTTAAGAACTGAAATGGAGATGCACTACTGCATAAAGAATAAGGAAATAAAAGGAACTTCCAAAAAAATCAACACTGCTTCACTTCATTCTGTTCTTTTAATCCTAAACTTAAAACTTATTTAGCAGAAAGAATGACACATTTTCACCATTTTTTATAAGTAGGAATATTAACATGCATTCAGGTGAAGCAAGGACTTTCAAATCAGACAAACAGAAGTTGCAACATTCAGGGTTTTCCAGCCCAGTACAACGTTTTAAACTATTTCACTTGACCTTGAAAATCATGGTACTTTACATAAGTCTGAGAAATGCTGTCCAGTATACAAGCTGAATTCCTGAAACAGCAAGCGTCATGCTGCATGGTTAGTACTTGTACTGTTTCAAATCTAGCACAGGTGCCTCTGTATTATAGAACAAATGGAGAAGTGATGATAGATCCTTGCTCACATTAGATAAACTCTCAATACAGATATTTGATGTACTAGGCTAGACTTTCAGATTGGGTGACCAAAGATCATACGTATGCTTAAGTTTTGCACTTCTCTCCCAAACAAAAGCACAAACAAGAAGCAAGGAAACCAACCTCCCACTACTACAAACTGAAATCTGATTCTTTAATATAATACTACCCAGTAACTTGGCACTTGACTCAAGTACCTTATAAAGACACTGAACGGCAATCTACAAATGTGAAAACAGTTAGCTCACAGCATCTTGGAAAACACTATCAGCAAACATCACTTCCTATAACAGAAGTTCAATTGGTAACACAGTAATTTTCAGTGGCACAATCACACGGTGCCATGATAATTTTATACAAGGTCAAGTTATGTTATGTGATTAGAAGGCTTTATAAAGCTAAGTTTTTGTAGACTGAGTCCTCTACAAGTAATGAAAAAAAGGGTATGCCACTTCCTCCATTTCATTTTCTTCCAATAAATAAGGATGTATAGTTACTTTTGCTAAGTATCAGACAAGCATGCCTACAATTCGATTGAATTATACTTGATTCCTTGCCAGTCTGGGTTTTATTTCACTAACATTTTTTAACCGTTTTTACTAGTTTTGTTTAGAAAACTAGCTACACTTGCAAGGGATGTTTTTATTTCCCACACCCTAGCATTTTCACAGCCTTGCCAAAAGGTAGAATTTCACTTTGGTTTTTCAGCCAAAACTATTCAACCAACAAAATACACTTTTTATTCGTTAAAAAAAAAAAAAAAAAAAAAAAAAAAATACTTGCATAATATTTTACAGAAAGTGCTTTAGTGTTTTCCATACTTCATTAACTCTTTAAGTAAATACACCTGTAGAATTGGTACAAGCACAAAGGCAGATGCAGAGGCATAACCTACTAGCCAATAACTGTACAGAGAGGACCATCTAGTGGTGACTTCGCCACATTTCAAACACCATTTTTAAAAACACTTAATTTGAAAATGCCATCATCAGTGAAGTCAATAGCAGCTAATCTTCCAGGTTTCTACGTAACTCACAATTATCCCTTCAGTGGAAAAATCTCTAATACCATTTTTAAAGGCAAACGTACCAGCACAAACAAGGAGATGTAAGGAAAAGGAAGGAAAACAAATCTTTACCTGTCTTCAAGGATCAAGGCTCACAAGGAAAGAACTTCAGAAGGAGAGATCTCCAGCAGAGATCCTCCCTCAGTGGCAGTCAGACCTTAAATGAGGTCTAAGAGGGGGTTGAGCCTGGCTCCACCCCTTCCAGTCACACAGGGGAATTGCCTTCACCTGTGCTCCCAGGGCTGACCGGGTCTTTCCTTCCTTCAGGTGCTCAATCAGTGGCTCAGACTGTGACTTAGCAGTTCTCATACACCATTTTCCTTAATATATACATAAGAGCAAAATCAATCAAGAAATGACAGTTTACCCATGCGTTCTATATCTCCATCACATCTCACCTAAACAAACTAGCAGATGAACAGACCAAATTGTCACACAACAGATGAACACACACAATTGTCACACAGGGACAGGAGAACAAAGCTTAACCTGGAAGAAACTGACTGGGAATGTGACATACACAATTAGTGAGTGGATTCTAATTTTTTATTGAACATTTCAAATAACGGCAGAGACATTCTTCCCCAGATACAACATTACCAGAAGCTGTGGGAAATCCTACTGCCTAATAACGTGCACAGGGAGAGGTTTATGTAAAAGCACACATGATTACAGCAGAAACTTGAATGCCAACAGGTATTCTATTTGAGGCATGAGAGAACAGTAGTGGACGTTTTCTTCAGTTTCCATTCAACTGACAATTTTCTTTTGCCACTATGAACTGCTACAGCTGTGCATGAGTTTCTTCCCCATGAAAGATATAGAAATAGGATTTTGATTAAAAAAAAAAATAATATGCATTGTCTTCAGCAAAAGAAACCTGAACAAGACTGAGCAACTCCACAGATCAAGTGTTCTGTCACCCCCTGCAGCATTCTTCTTTGTTTACCTCAGATGAAAGATTAAGTTTCTGGGGGATTTACATTTCTCCTCCTCCCTGACACTCCTATAGCATGCTTTTCTTGTACTTGCTCTGTTCCATTGCCTTTCTCCTCTGTCCAGTAGAACAGTAGCAGTGTAAACATCCGAAGTGCCTCTTTCATCTTCTCATTGTTTCAAGGATGTTTCAGTACAGCAATGACAAAAGATACATATTAGCCACACAAGTAACAGAGAAGGCAAGAAATACGAAAAACCTTTCCATTTATTTAGTTCATCTCCTCTGGAGGGCGGTATAGAGCTCACATTGCAAAGCAGGCTCACTACAGCACTTACACCATTATGAATCAACCTTCCCTGAAGATAGACTATTTCTTGACAAGAAATCACAGAATCACAGAATTATTGGGGTTGGAAAGGGCCTCCAGAGATCGAGTCCAACCCCTCTGCCAAAGCAGCTCCCTAGACCAGGCTGCACAGGTAGGCATCCAGGCCAGCCTGTCATCCACCAGGACACCCAGGTCCCTCTCCTCAGAGCTCCTCTCCAGCAGCTCATCCCCAACCTGCGCCAGTTCACGCGCCTGATCTTCTCTCAGCGCAAGACTCTATACCTGCTCTTGTTAAACTTCATCTGGTTCCTTTCTGTCCAACTCTCCAGCCTGTCCAGGTCTCACTGAATGGCACTGCAGCGTAGTGCTGCTATGTCGTCAGATATTTAAAGAAATCCACAAAGAAGGATACTAAATCCAAGAAAGCCGCAAAAAATTAAGAGCATTTTCCAGTATCTACTTCACCTTTTTCTCTGATGCTTCAAAACCTGCCTTAGAGAACATTCAGGTACCTACAACAGGCTAATATGATTTCTCTAGATTTAGGTCTTAAAGCTTCTTTATCTTTCGATAGTAATGGGGATTATTTATGACTAACAAAAATGTCTGCCTTCATTCTTTAATAACATTTCTTGTCACCTCAAAACACAACTTGAGGCAATTCTCTTCCCACAGCAATGATTACACTAATGTAAACTGCAACATAAGAAATAAAGGAGAAGGACAGCAGTTTGATAAGCTGGGAAAGAAAATGTTACTAGAAAATAAGAGAAACATACAGAACACTGTAGAGCTCCATTTGCTTCTCCTACTGAGTGTCTTCTGTCAGAACTCAATGTTAATTTGACTCTCCTATGAGTTAAAACTGCTTGGCTGGCTTAGTTAGCTCTGGGGTAAACATCATCTGGTTTTCCCAGCTTGCAAAGGTATTTTCCTCGTTATCGGATTTACACCCCACGCAGCTTTGATAAGGTATCTTATCAAATAAATCCAGCATCAAGATTGAGCTGCCGGATCTCTACAGTAAACAAACATACATGGCTCAAAAATCCAGAGATCTTATTCTGTAGAACTGCATGGTGCTAAATGGATATTCTGTCTTATCACCACATAACTCCAGAGACACTAATAATTCTTAATTTATGATCCCTCAATCCATCCATTACTGCAACTCCACCGCAGTGTGTCAAGAATCCTGCCATAATCTCAGTTTTAGAGAAAAATCAGTGCCTCTTTTTAATGTTAACACAAATATGCCTGCACTTTATACATTCACCCTTCAAAATATCCACAGTACTGCTTACCTTCTCATTCTATTGACTTCAGTAACACATTTCTCCACAATGGTTGGGCAAAATTAGCACATGAAGTCTCTTCAATCAGTATAAATTGTGATCAGCTGAATTCTTTCCCAGGGAGAAGCTTGATTTTAAAGCGACACACTGCAGCATTATTATTAAGAGATAACAGTAACAGAACCAAGAGGCTCTCTGGCTATACTTGCCATGTTATCTCACAAGGCTTTCTGCCTATTAAAGTGGCATTACCCTGAGAAAAGCTTAGGGACATTATTTGTGCAGATGACCATTATCTCTCAGTGTTTGTAGGAAAATTTGTCTTCTGAAGAGAAAGTGCTGAATGTAGAGCAAATCTAAATGCTTTCAAACTAAAAAGATTTGTACCTACGTCATGTAAGTTCAAAGACTGAAAACATATTCAAAACTAAAAGTATGCCATATATTACTCCCCACTGTTATATTTTCAAATCATAGCTTTTTCAGTTTTCCTTCCTAAGTCTGCATTAAGCATCTTTAAAGATGCTCTGTATTTCAGGATCAGAGAATGAAAGCGTTGACCTTGCTTTGCCTAGGATACGAAAGTTGCCAAAAAGCAAACCAGAATTAAAGCACAGAAGAAAGCAATTACTTTGAATGCTGGAATTTTTTGGTTGGTTTTGTTTTCCATATCAATACTATCCTTGTAAGTTTATTACTTGCTCAAGACGTGAGAAAACAATCTGTGCTTAATACTCTGCCTTATTTATTTAAAACTTTAAAGCTTATTTTTATATGCATCAGATAAAACATACTATCATTTAGAAATATGTGCTGCTGCTGTCTAGAAGAGACCATCACCTTCAAAATTTAAGCTAATGCTCGACTATTCACAGGCAAATAACAAACGATAAGCAATATGCAGCAAAGAGCTTACCTTTTACGCCACCAAATGGTCCATAAGTCATATTACAAGCTGTTCGTTGAAGATGGTGCTCATACATCAGTTTGATCTGATACTGGTTACCATGTTCCACATTTCCAAGAGTTTCTACAAAAAAAAAATATATATATAGCACCAAAGGGTATACACAATTGCATGAATCAAGGTTGTAAAAAAGGACACGTAGACCCATGCAGTTAAAGGTTTACCAGTTTAAAGAGCAACCCGAAAAACTCCGACTTACCACTATTGATTTTGGGATGAGTTGAAATAAAGCTAAAATTTGTCGTAGCTTTAGGTATACAAGGATTATTTCAACATCCACCTTAAAAAAAGTGAAAAGATTTGCAGTTTATGCTAACTTTCCAGGCAATTGCTCTAACTAAAATCCACTCCCACTTTTAAGTGGATGCACGAAAGTAGGCCCACATTCAGGAGAACACTGGGGCAGACTTGGAGGACAAAGCCCTGGCTGGATGGGTATTTATAGATCAGCATCAGAAGAAAAACAAGAGAAGGCAGTCTGTGCATACTGACTGTAATAAAGAATCTATGACAAATGTTAGTCAGCCTTAAAAGATGCTTTCATTTGTCCAGTAGGAGAGATATTAAAATGAAACTACTACGAATAACAGACACACGACAACATGTATAAAACAGGTAAAATTCCACTTTATGAAATTCTAATTTGATGTGAAAGGATAAAGAAATAGTGATCTTTGTTTTTGGAAGGAGTTTGTTTATAAGTATCAAAAATTTAGAAAATAGAACGTTAGAGCACTCATTAGATCATGAATGCTTGCACATTAGTATGAAAAATCTATTAAAGGATTGTAAAGCTTTTCAAGGTCAGGCTGGAATGGGCACTGAGTAACCTGATCTAGCTATCTAGACATCTAACAGATGTCCCTGTTCATTGCAAGGGAGTTGGACTAGGTGACCTTTAAAGGTCCCTACCAAATCAATTCTATGATTCTATGAAATAATTATCTTTTGAAATGTGAAACAATTATAAGTAAGTTGTCATTAAACAACTATTTAACCATGAGCACCTTGAATAGTAACACCTACTTCTAAAACTGTAATGAGAGCTAGTCATTCACAAGCACTTTTACTTAGATAAATCCTGCAGGCTTTCATATGCTGACACTAAACAAGATAAGTCTCATAACTAACCTCTGCAAGCAATGCCATGAATTCTGTAAGTCAGATCAACTCCATCTTCCTGTGAGAGCTTAACCAGAGCACCACAGAGAGAAAAGCAGGACTCCAATAATACCCACTGCAGATACACATCACAGCACCTCACGTGCTGAGCTGGTCACCACATCTATTAGCCATTAGGAAACATTTTGACATAACGCCTCTTCTTCATACATGAGTGAGAAAGAGAATGTGGCTGCAGCTCTTAAGGGCTGATGAGAAAGCACTCTGTATATACTGAGTTCAGCATTCAACCTAATCCAACTTTAGAATGTACTTTAAAAAATAAAATAAAATCACAAGGTACCTTGCATCTGTAAACTTACTTGAAACAGCATACACACAGAGCTTTCGGCAGTGCAACACAGCCAGGTGAAGTCCTTCAGTACCTCTATAAAGAAATAAATTGGAAAAAAAAATAAATGGGGAGGAAAAAAGTACTGTTTTCAGATAAAATTCAAGTTAAACGCATGAGGAAAAATTCAAGCAACATGTCAAAACTACTTTCAGGTCTTGGCAAGATCCTAAGTTTTGAGAGCATTGGACACTAGCCCAAAACAATGTAGTACTAACCTTCCAAAATTTACACTTCTGTATTTGAAGCTAATTTCAAAATTAAGATGAACACCTTCAGAATATTTTTCCCCCTGGATTTATGCATAAAAAGCATATCAACTGTTTTCCTAGGTCAGCTTGAAATTCTTTCTGAACAAAATGCTGTTAACTCTGTTAAAGAATTAAGTGGATGAGAAGATCATTATTTCAACCAAACACTACTCAGCAGCCATTTGAGTTGTTTTTAAAATACACTTTTGTACCAGCTGTATGGAAACTACGAGAATTAAACAATGAAGAAGACATAGAACTTGGAAATCTATACTCATCTTCTTCCTCCTCCAAATCTAAGTAGATCTTTCCTCTACCTGCCCACTTATCTCTACTAAAATCATTGAAGATCTTCAATACTCTATCAAACACCCCCAAAAGTGGCAACATTACATCTTAGGACACTAGAATTACAAGAAAGTATTACTGACATGTTTTCTTAATACCCAGAAAACTTCGGTATAACTTTTCCCCTGGTTCTATGTGGTTCTACTTCTAGGTTCTACCCCTATGGTTCTACTTCAAGACAATAGTATAGGTACCTGGACTATTTTCCTCTAGTTAGGCATTAAGTAAAATTGTGATGGTTCAACAAAGTAGACCAAATGCACACCATAATATTCACAGATAAGTTCAGTAGGCATCAGTGTGGAAGCTAAAGCCACTCCGCACTGCCCAAACAGGAAAAGCAAACCACACCTACACCTTGCATAGAGATCAGCAACACAGGCTGTTGTTAACTTACGAAACAAATTTTCCCACTTCCACCTGCAGAATTGGTTCTCGTAACTGCACTTCCAAGAGCAAGTCCTCAGCTTGCACTCCATCTCCAGGTTTCACAGGATGCGGATTGAAGATGCGGAGATATCCCATATAACTGCCCACAATAATTTTATCTGCAAGAAACAACCAAATGAGATTACAAAATACACAGTATGTGAAGAATTAAATTTATTTCTGAAGAGCTCTGAAGAATGCCCTAAAATGATAGGGCATTTACATGGCTTGATTAACATTTACTATGCTCTGTATTCCAGTCAGAGCAACGAGGTAAAAAGTATTGAGTGGCTTTTTGCCTCCAGTAAAACCTGTCAGCAAAGGGTACAACATAGCAATCATCATGGTGGTAGCACTAACCACTGTTACTATTCTGTACTTTCAGACTGACGTTCACACTCCTTGGGAAAAATCTCACATTATGGTTTTTAATATTTCAAAATAGCTTCAACATCTACCACCTGTATGTGTGCAGCAGATCTAAATACAGAGAACTGTTACATCAGGTCAACAGAAGAAAACAAGGCCTTGAGATCTGCTCTTGAGACAGACTGCTTACTTCCAAGAGGAGTGCAACAGCTACAACAGGTTTTTTTCTGGAATTAGTATTTAAAACATGCAAATACTCACTGACAACTAAAAGGCTAGCAACAAAAATTATTAATTAAAAAAATGAAACAACAGCCTCCCACAACAACCACAAAAATGCAAAGGAATTTCCAGTACCTCTTTCCTTTGTATAAACAGCATCGTTATCATAAATGCAAATAAACCTCAAACCCAGTAACGTTTCTCCGTAAGGCAGGACAGCACACTAATACTCCTCAATCAAGTTCACAGTGCTCATAAGGTTTGGCATGGCTTCACTGGACACCAAGTCCAGTGAAACTAGGCCCTCTGTGAAACTGGAAAGCAGTGCCCATTCAGAATAACTGCCTGTATCCTCTTATCTACCACAAAAAAAAAAAAAAAAGCAAGTCCCAGAAAAATGCTGTCGACCTTCTCCACTCATCCTTTCTTCAGTTCTGTTAACAAGTATCCCAATAGCAGTAAATAAACAAATAGCATAACCTAAATCTTTAAATCTATTTTAGTTATGCATTCTTTAAAAATCCTTCAGCTTTCTAAAGTAAGGACTTTTTGCCCTATAGTTAGGTAATTGCACCTAGCTGAATTCACCTTCTTTAGAAGAAAATTCAGGAGGAGTCTGATCTGAAAAATTAGAATAGATATCTTGATATAGGCGCCCTCATGAGGCCCCACTTAGAGTACTACATCCAAGCCCACAGCACTCAGTACAGGAAGGACCCAGAGGAGGGCCACGCAGATGATCAGAGGGCTGGAGTACCTCTCTTACAAAGAAAAACTGACTACATACAACAGCAGGGTTTACTCAGTCACTTATTTCAATCACCTCATATTTTCCAGGCAGAAAAGGCTGTTCACTTGTTTAAAATGCATTCTTATTTATTCTCACCCTCCTTTTTATTTATTTATTTTTTAAACTTTTTCCCCACAACCCTTTCATGGATTTCTGTTTGCTCCCATATTCAATTTCCTGTGTTGCATACTGTGTGCTGTTTTAAAGAAATTATCTACCACAGATAAAACAAAACAAGAGCAAATTAAGGTATTTAGAACTCTGGGTTATACAAAGACAAATGCACTGAATGTGTCTTATCAAGTCTACAGAGACACAATAAAGATAGCAGACCTTCAAACTAACTAGCTAATTAGCCCAACAAGTTTTCAGTACACATTGCTTTGGTAACAGCAAACTCACAGCTGTGCAGCTTAAAAGTCATTAGTCAAGTAATTCTGGATTTACCTTGGCCACTATTATCAACATCAGCGACACATAGGCAGCCTTGATCAAATTCTTCCTTCTCCCCAAGTACGGTGGACCACCAGTCTCGAGCTTTAAACAAGGACATTCTCCTTCACTGAAAAGGAAGCAAATTGTTTTTAAAACCTATCCTAATGCATCACTCTGAAGCCTCTTCTCTTCCAATAATAACAGCTTTAACTATGGGTATATCATCTTCTAGCTTCACACTGCTCTAGCAGAAGCTGAATGCATGTTAATCTCGGATGTTTCTGGTTGAGTACTTAAAAAAAAGTTTGTTGTCACAAATTCATAGCCTAATTAAGATAGAATAACCTGAAGAAGGTAAGAAAAAAGCAAGAAAGCTGCAACTTGTAGAAGGGTTAAAAGCCAAAGGAAGGAGCCCTGAAAAAGTAATTGAGAAGTTTTTCAAATAACAGAACTGAGTTTGTCTTACCCGGGAGAAAAAGGAAAAGAAGCACATTCTGATCTGCCCCTGTTCATAGCAGGGGAGTTGGACTAGGTGACCTTTAAGGGTCCCTTCTACCTGAAACGACCCCATGATTCTGCCGGTGGACTTCCATTATTTCAGAAAAGCAAATGAAGCTATAAAAAGCAGCAAAACCTCCCCCGAATAATCGCCTTGCCGATGCCCCAGTGACGTGCCCGAAGAAGTCGGTCAGATAGGGCACAAATCAGCTTTTCCTCTCCTTACCTGCCGCTATTTTAGGCGACAGCAGAGAAATCCCTCAGCAGGCAGCCTGACGGCAGCGTTACCTCAGCTCGGAGCCCACAGCTCCCCAGCCGTGCTCTGAGGTCTAAGTTACGCTCCGTGTGACACCGCTCAAACAGAAATACGGCGGGCACAATCTAGAATGGCAGAAGGGCTTAGAATGGAAGGGGCATTAATGACCGTCCAGTTGCACCCCGCCTGCCCCGCGCAGGGCTGCCACCCGCCAGCTCAGCCAGCCCGGGGCTCCATCCAGCCTGGCCTTGAGCACCTCCAGGGATGGGCATCTCCCAAGGCAGCCCCTGAGTAAAACCGGAGTAATCAGCGGGAGACAAGTTTCCTTCCTCTCCGCCCATCCCGTAGGACAACGCGCGCTTCGCGCAGCCCACCCGCGCGCCTTCCCCCGCGCGCAGCTCCGCACTCGGAGCCCCAATTCTCAGCCGTCGAGAAGCGGCGGGAGCTTACCGAGCTGGCGGCACGGCGGGCGGCCGCGCCGAGCGGTGGGTCCCCGGCCACAGGCAGGGCGAGCCCGGGGCTGCGGAGGCCGGCAGCAGCACCGCGGCTCCGTTCCCGCCGTTGCCGTGACAACGGGCGTGCTGGGAAACGTAGTTCGGCGCCGCCGGAAGCGTGGCCGCCGAGCCGGCTTCTCCCACTTCAACCCGCGGGGGTGCGGGACGGGAAAGCGGGGCTTCACCCGCGTTCCTCCGGAGCATCTTCAGCTCCCGGTGGGTATATCCCCTTCCCGCAGCTCTCGCAGGAGCGTCTCTACGCTTCGGCGCGGCTCTCTGAGGCACGCGGTGCTCGCCGGGCTCCCCCTCCCCCTCCGCGTAGTCCCGCCCCGCGTGGAGTCCCGAGCTGCGCGCCCGCCGGGCGGGCCGGGGCCGGCATGGACCGCGCGGCCGTGGCCAAGATGGGCGCGGTGGCCAGCGCCAGCGTGTGCGCCCTGGTGGGCGGCGTGGTGCTGGCCCAGTACATCTTCACCATGAAGAAGAAGACGGGCAGGAAGACGAAGATCATCGAGATGGTACGTGTGAGAGGCCGGGCGCGGCCCTGTGCGTGTTGGCCGGCTGGCTCCCTGCAGGACCTCGCCTACTAGAATTCTAGTTAGTTCTAATACCAGAACCTAGAGTCACATGAGCAATAGACTAAGAGTACACGAGCTGTCATACGGACATTCCAAAGCAGATCCTTTTCCCCAGCTCCTGTACTCGATGCCACGTTTGTGCTGTTGTTCGTAAAAACGCCTGATGGTTTTTAAAGGTGTGTTTGCATTAGCTCTGCGCCTTTGCTACTGAAAAATGATATATATTATGTCAACGGTAAACAAATCTCTCAGGTAAACACTTCAGATAACGTTTTCGGACACAAATCTATGATCCTAAATAGATACTTCTCAAAATTCTGCTTTTAGGATCACTGTTCAGAGCTTTAAGCTTTTGGGGAAAGGCAGAGCTTGCTGGAAGCATGGCAGCATTCTCATATGAAGATATTGTACTGATTAGATACATACCTCAATGCTATCTACTCACTCCCAGAGCTGTCATTTCAACTGGCAGTTGAATTGGCAGCTCCCTCAATTAAAATCATTAGTCCATCAGCTGCAAGTCTTTCTTCTTCAAGGAGTATTTTCCATGAACATATGTAGTCAGGCTGGGATATTTCTCCTATTTCAAAGTAAGGAAATTATGTAAACATCATGCCAAGCTTTTAGCCTGTCAAATAAGGGAGAAAATGCATGTAAGTGTTTATTATACTGAATATTTTGCATTCTGGAGAAGTTCCTGAGATGGTTTTTATCCACCAGTGCAGATTTGATTCAACATTTTGCATTCATAAGATTCTATGTCTATACTTTATCAGGGAGAGACCTTTGAGCTTTGAGGAGAAGGTGCAGCTCTCCAGTCTGTAATACAGTATAAGTTAGTGTGGTGGGGAAGAATAATATTGCTTTGTTAAAATACATTTTTATAGTATATGAATTACTATGCCAGGTTGGTATTTGGCATTCAAGTATCAAATTTACAATTTCTCTTCTAGTTTTGTAGATTCTTTGTTCGTTGTTGGAGTTTTCTTTGAGGATGGTTACACTTTGTTTTTAGACTCTGAAGAATATTGGTATTACCAAAATTAGTAGGTATCCCAGGCTGTTTGTACTTAAGTTGGTTGTATAAATGTATTGGTTTTTAATAATAATTAATTACAGCAAGCAAGCTGTTATTGGGGATTATGTTGGCAAGAATTTTAATGGAAAGTAAGTGCTCAAGCGTTCTGCAAAACATAAGGGTAAATATGATTCCTTGCTGTATAATAAAATTAATAAATTGCTTAGGTCTGTCTCACTTTCCAGCAGATGAATGTTTTTAGCCAAATAATTAACCTGGTACCCAAATTTAATCTTAATAAATACTCATAAATAAATAAAAATAAAAAGCCTGCTTCTTACCTGGAAGCAAATGTTTAAGTTTGAAATCTAAGTATGAATGTATTGCTTCTAATGACCATCTAGTAGATTTTGCTTTGGGCACTGTTTAATGTACTTCAACTCCATTTTTGAAGTGCAGTGTTATCAGTAAACACTGAGTCAGTCACGTGAAGTTCCATGAAACAGACTGCATCAAGCTTCAATGGTGACAGATTTAAAATCACTTTAAAAAGCAGTTTCCTGGTTTGGAGGAATTTTTTCAACCATCTGTTATTGGTTGTTTCTGGCACCAGTTTCCTCTTTAATAGGGGGGGAAGAGAAATACATGAGTCTTGCAGGATTTGAATTTACCTGGAGAGAAATAAGTAGAAACAGTAAGAAATGAGGTAACTTACCTCTTAAGAAGAGAGATAAGTATTCTGTGAGCATGACTGTCATAAGGTTGTGTGCAAAGGCATTATTATTATTGTCATTTTCTCGTCAGTCTCTGGCGAGAGCAGCTTCTTGCTTCAAGGTAATGACAAGGGAAGGATACAGACCTTCATGTTGCTGTGAGTCAGTGACCTACAAGTGGAGAAGGAAATGAAGGAGTGTATAATATATAGTATACTGATGACACTAGATGTCAGGAATCTAAATATAGCTACAGTGTGAAATTCTGTCAGGCAAAGATGAGTGTGAGCCTCAGCAAATTGAAATGAAAAAGCAGAATGCAAGGAGCATGGCATGGACACTCTCATGTATCAAGTGGGACTTCCTGGTTGTTGCTGGAAACTCGATAGCAAGTTTAGTTGTACATTTAGAGGTAAAAACAACAGTTTGTCTTAAATTGTCTGTCACAACAACTCTGGAAAAATGTTTCAGAGTATGTTATCTTCTGAAGTGCCTTGCTTCAAGGAACACGAACATCTGCTTCTGACCTGTTATTGGCACTTGGATGAGTTTCTTTCATAGGCACATTACCTATTTTTTTCCTGTCTTGTCTAGTTCTACTTCATGTTAATTTCCTTCAACCATTCAACCCCTTCTCCTTTCTCTGTGCACACATACAAGCGCACTGTGTTCCTTTGTACTGAAGCCTGTGAATAACAAGCCCTGGAGAGAGTTTAAGGAAAAGCAGCATGAGAGAGGAGCAGGCTGACAGACCTCATTGCTGTAAGCCTGTGCATTTGTCAGAAGGTGCTTAATTCTCAAGCAGTCACTTGTAGGAAGTGCAGCTGCAGCAGACTGTGCCAAACAGCAGGTGGCTGCAGTGTGCAGTGCCCAGCAGCAGCAGAGTGGCACTCTGAAGGTAGATATACACATTTTGTAAATAACTTGTCATTTAAGATGCCTGTCCAGCAACAACTGGCATTTCTGGCCACCGCTGTCTCCAGTCAGACATGTACAGCTGAACTGCTACTGCACACGCAGGGTTTGGAGCAACAGCTATGTCTTCGGTGGCTGTTAAATGCTCAGTACCGAAACTTGGCTGCTCCTATCGCATGCTGACTGCAGCCAAGAGGCAGAAATAGCTCACAACCACGTTCCCCACCCTCCTTTTCTAACTAGCATGCGGGGAGATATAAGGCCAGACAAGCCTGGGCAAAAGAATTTAGTAAGCGTACTGCAGGTGTGAAGAACAAAACTTAGGATATGAAGACAACCTTTTCCTCTGGGCAGCTTTCAGTCAAATCACCGTGTAGCAGTTGGTCTGCTGTGAAGCCCTGGGATAGAGGTCTTCATATGACAGTCATGTTGAGAAGCTGCATTTGCTTTCACTTACAAAGTACTCACCGATGATCAGCTGCAGCAGGCAGCTTCTTAGGCTCTTGTCAATCATGCAGCACTTTGACTAGCACTGCCATTAACTTGGCATCTGCAGCTGTGCCTAGCCAATCCCCAAGCAGCAGCAGCTCCCATCCCAGCCAACTCACCTCAGTTCTGTAGTTTCCTCACACGATGTCATATAGGACGGGATATTAGTATGGAATACCCCTTTGGCCAGTTCAGGTCAGCTGCCCTGGTTCTTTTTCACCCCCCTTCCCCTCACCAGCAGGAAGGTACCAAAAGCAGAGAAACTGATGCGTCTTTGGCTCCTTGCAGCACTGTGCAGCAACAACTGAAGCATGGGTATGCCATCAGCATTGTTTTTTTTCCTAAAGCCAAAACACAGCATCCTACCAGACACTACAAAGAAAAAAAAAAATGAATTCTGTCCCAGCTGAAACCATGACATTTTGCTACCAAGAAAGGTTTCTGGTCTAACCTATTCTTTCCAGTTTTTCCTCACTTGTTAGCTATATCTTCCTTCATACCTTCACATACCAGGAACTAATTGCCCACTCTGTAAATTGGATCAGTGAAATAATCCAAATTTATTGGAGCTTTTGTTTCTGCATAAGAGTTTGTGGTTCTCCTCTATGATGCCCAGATAGCATGAGCACCATTGAAGCATACCATCAACCTTTTCCTTCAAAGCTCTCGCTCTTCGGTGGAAACTTAGTAGTTGTCAGACAAAGTATATTTCTTACACGGTTATTTCCTGGGGGGGTGCACCTTCCTTTGGAACATAAATCAGTTAATGGGAAAGTCTCATTTTTGTCCACGTTACTATGGAAAAATTATTTATGAAACCAAAGGGTAGAGTCTGGTACAAAGCAGTAGTAATATCTGTATATTAACAGTAGTAGCACTGTAGTGGCTGTATCAGTACAAGGTGTTTTGAACAGGTCCTCTATCCCTCCCATAGGGCAAATCCAGACATAAAGAATTAAAAAACAACCTGCTGTACTTTTGAATGGATCAGATGGTCAGAAGTACCCAGGAAGCATGGGGACACGGACACAAAACAGTGCATTACACTTCAAGTCATCATACTGTCTATGACCTTTAACGTGAGCATGTGGTAGCTGCATTTCATCTTTAGAATTACATTTTTATTTTTTGAGATGTTTAAGTAAAAAAAAAAAAAAACATTTAAAACACATTTAATTTAAATTTTCAGATTAATTAGTCCCAGCTTGTAATTTTAACTGCAGTACTGTATTAACAATGCATTCTTTCGTGAGAATTTTAGTGTCTGGTAATATATTGTGGGTTAAACTTTGTCCTGCTGACTTAGCTTTCAGACCAGGTCCTCCAACTCCGCCATTCAAGGGTCAGAGTTTATTTGACCTAGATACAGAATTCTTAAGCTTGGTGAATTTAAGCTTTTTTTCCCTTCTTCTTCTGGTAAGCAGATAAGAAGAGAATCAACAGCAACTGTTTCAGTCCAGGCCTTGGGTTTAATGCATGCTCTGTTCTAGACAATGGTAATGGGAAGCTAAAGAGGCAAGCACTTGTTTTTAAGCTCTTTTGAGTGTATTCACACAGACACATCACAGAATATTTCATAATAAAAAGCATATGTGCTAATGTAGCATTTGGAAAGTAAAAGTACAGCTCATTAAAATTATATAATTAAGCAAGGTGAGTCTCTGCACTTCTGATAGCTAATTAAGAAGTTTTAAATATAGGGCAATGCCTACATAATGCCAGTACTTAGGATTGGGTATGTTTGACTAGACATTTTGTAGCAGGATTAGTTCACCAACAACCTCATGTGTAAACATTCTTCCAGTAAGCATTACAAGAGAGGAAGTTGGTTCAAGTACTGAGACTGTAACATGCACCTTGTTACCATAGCAATAATAAGGAAAAACTCAAATTCAAGAAAATCTTAATTTTCTAAATGAATTTTATCTCTCTTTGTAGGAGGAACTGATAGGGAAAAAAAAAAAGCAAAGAATGGAAAATAAGATACTCTAAATTAAACTGAAGAACTGTCATGAGCAGCAAGTGATTCTCCCTGTCACATGTGATAAATGAGGATTTTAACTTACCTTCCATGAAAGGTGTCACCTAATACAAATACTGGTTGTTTGGCAGCAGCCCAGAGAAAGATAATAATGGGGTAAATCAGCCCAATTTTGTTTCATAGCAATTTCCCAGCCTCTTGCAGCTTATATTTCAGAGAGTCTATAACTGAAAATGGGCTTTTGTCATCACTTTGTCTGATACCCTTCTCAAGGCTGTGAAAACTTACAGTACCACTAGAAAGGAATTCCATGTCTTACTGTTTTATGTAATTGTTATCTCTAAAGCTACAGTAAACAGTCTTTCTGTATTAACCTTCCTTGTGCCATCTAGTCATTTCTTCTCCAGGCTGAACAGTTTTAGTATATTTATTGCATGTAAACTTTTTGTATCATCACTCATCCCTACTGCACTTCTAGGTACATTTTCCATTACTGCTCTATTCCCTGTTAAGGCAGGGAGTCCAGCATTGCATTTGATCTTTCAGCTACAAGTTCAGCTGTCCCACATACATTTGGTCACATGTGTGACAAGAGAACAGCACTAATAGCTTTTTGTAGTTTAGTCATAAACGGTCAATCTGTAGATGACCTCTTGTATCATAAAGAAAGGTGATTTTTAGATGAGTTCTAGAAAATCTCTGTTGAATAGGATTGCTAAATGTGGCCTTGAATTGACCTCTTAAAATCTGTTCTGTGTGTGCATTATTTTTGCAGTTTCTGAAACATGATAGTTGAGAAGCCAAAACACATACTCCAACACCTCCAACAGTACTACTGAATCTTAAAGCTGTTAACATGAAGACTTTTTTGTTCTGAAAGCGAGATTCTTACTCTCATTTTCTATATTACTTGCCAGGCCAGAATAAAATCCCTTTCTGAGCGCTTTCTTCTAGCTAGTGCTATTCATGCTTTCTGTTTAAACAATCTCTTACGTATCTACATTCCTTGCAGTTAACTCTATAATACATACACAAGCTTTCATATTCATACAGTGCTTTGTATTGCATTATACCAGCTATAAGTACAGCTAGCTTTTTTTTTTTTTTTTTTGAAGTTAACCTCTACTGAGAAAATAAGTTTATTTATGATTCCCACAAGACATCCTTCCAAAGCTTTATTTAGCCCAATTTCATTAAGCTGAACACTTATTCTCCGTATGGTTGTTATTTGCAAATACAAAAAGCAATTGCTGGCAGCAGTATGATGCTCATCAACTCAATTTACTAGGGCATGAGGAAAACTCATGTTTGAATTACAGGGTTTGGTTTTTTCTCCTCCTTTTCAGGTATTTTTTTCTGCTTGGTTTGAGTATTTGAATGCTGAGGTTCATTTAGTTTTCCTTGTTTTCTAATTTGGAAAATACCTACTGGAGAGACTTACTAAACGAACAAAAATTGGAAGAAAGTTTCTTAATGCTCAGAAGTGATTCTGCAAGGGTTTTATTAAAATTGGGAAATACATTAACTATTCAAAGCTGTTCAGTTGTAGTAGGCTCACTAGTCAAGTCTAGAAGGTAGTAAGCTCTGAAAAGCTCGAGTTTATCCTATAGAAGCATTCAGTGAGCTCTGTTTTCTGTAGGAAGTTCTAAAGAACAGAAAAGATTCTAATATCTCTTCTTTCTTCATCTTCCAAGCTGATTTTAGTTAAACTATTCAACTTTTTACTTAAAGTTCAGCTGATTTGCTTACATACCTTATCTGTGCTATGTTCATTCCTTTTCCCTAGGAAATAGGTTGAACATAGGGCAGAGGTAAAACTGGCAGAACTAGTTTTTCTTTGCTTTAGACTAAAAACTTTCAGCACTTTGAAAGCATCCTGAATCTCTACAAACCAAGTTCACTTAATGCACCACCAGATGAAGCAGAACTTTTTCATAGTCTTAAATTGCTGACAAATCATCCAATATTTAAAGTGTTTTTCATTTTGTTTTCAGTCTTCTGCTCACAGTATTCCACAGTTGAGTGACATGGCCCTCTGGCCTTCAGCCAAAGAAAGAAGGTTAAAATAAAAGCTTCCTGTTGAAACAGCAATATCTCATTTCTGGTTCCCAAAATATATTTAAATAACTTCAGTATTGTGAGAGTAGAAATACCATGCTGGATATTGTTTCCCTCTCTTTGAAAAAGAAAGAGTAATTCTAATTCATCTCTTACTAGTAGTTAAGTAGCGTAAACCAAACATCGAGCTGACTCAACTTGGCAGTAGCAGAACAGAGTCAGTGGTAGCCACTTATTCTCTTCTCCAGTAGAGAGTTGAATAAAGCACACGATGCAAAGATTTCTTAAAACTGCAAATACTGTCCTCTTCATTTTGTCTAAGAAGTATCACATGCTATATTTTCATTAAAGTGAAAAGTAAAAAAAAAAAAAAAAAAAAAAAAAGTAAGGCATACTGTTATTAGAGATAATGTAGGATGTTTTTCTCAGAATTAGGTGTTGACTGTATTAATGTTTACAGAAATTTGGCTTACAACATTTTCTAAGTTTTGCTAATACCATGTTTGGACATTTAAAATGCTAATTCATCTGGTATACTCAAAATTAGTGTGTAGAAGTCAGACAATTTCTGCAACTCTTTCTTTCAATATTAAATCTCACATGAACTTAAAAAAACATAAGCTATGCACGTGTATTGTTTGTTTTTCACTTTCACAAACTAACTTTCTTTAAACCATTGGTAGCATTGGAATTAATTTTCTCATTGAGGTACCGTAAGGTGTGAAGCTAAAAAATGAATAAAGACTAAATGGTTTTGTTAGCCAAAATATTTCATAGATGGTGTAATTAGAAAGATTATTGAGATGGAAAAGAGGCAACCAATATAAAGAGAAATGCTCACCCATGTCCTAGGCTTGCAATAAAAATCTCCAAAGGAGCAATCTCCAGAAAAAGATCCTTCCCTGGAAGGTGGACAGCCCTTAAATAGGGTCTAGGAAAGGTGGAGCCAGACTCCACCCCTTCTGGTCACACAGGTGCATTGCCTTCACCTGTGTTCCTGTGGCTGACTCGGTGCTCGCCTCAGGTGATCAATCAGTGGTTCAGGCCGTGATTCAACAGTTCCCATACAGGTATCAAAATATCAGCAGGCCAGCCCCAGCACCCACCATGTCCCAATCTTACCTATGAAGTTCACAAGACTTAGTGGTGTCAGCACTTTTGTTGACTTTGAGATACATAAGAGCTCAAAGACGGATACTTTCCAAAACTACAGCTTTTTATTGTGCGAATAATTATCTGCTGTACTGCATTATACATAACTTTCCCAAACATTATGGAGGTACTTTCAACTAATAGCATATGAACTGTATGCGCAAATACTATAGAAGTGAGTATAACCTGCATGTTTAGTATTACAACTGGGTACAAATGATATAATGAATAGATGGAATGAGAGGTATGATTCCTGGCAGATACCAGTGCCAACAAGGGTTGGCTTATTGCATATGGTCTTTGCAGGGGTTATCTTAATTGAACAGATCTTTCCAACTCTTTTGCAGTCCTTGACGTGTACATTTGGAAGGAACTCATTTGCTTCAAAGAGGATAAGTTGACTAAAGTTGTGTGTGTAGTATCAGCTGAAGTTTTCACTGGTTCTCTGGATCAAACTACAGGGTACAGCTAGAAAAATTGGAGTTGCTCTCTGTAGGTTGCAGTCTAGGGAAACCTGACAGATTGCATACTGGACTGCAGTTGGAACACGGGCACAAAGCATGTAGGGATCCACTGTACCGTTCAGAAAATGTCCATTGTCTATTTATTTTTTTATTTGTGTAACGTAGAAAAACAACACATCTACAACACATCTTCCTTGAAAGGAGGTTTTCGTAGCTAAAGGTATTTCTAGAATCCTGGTAATGGGTTATGTTTACTGAGTTAGTGGTTTATCCTGGCAGCCTGAAGTAATTATCACAAACCTAAGGTTGAACGTGAATTGGAATATAGCATAGGGAAACTTGTACTATTGCTACAACAGTGGCACTTCCAGGCTTTTACACAATCATAAAGTGGGAGCATGATTAGAAAATACGTCGTTCGTCCTCTTAAAAATAAAACAAAATACATCCTCCATATCACCTAGTTCCAGTCTTTGATCTGGCAGTATGCCCTGTGACAGCCCTCTGAAAGTATGTCGAGTCAGCGTGTCACTCAGAAGCCCTCACAAACAAACCTCCTTGATTTCCTGTCTCGGTATTGCATGCTTACTAGAAGTCAAAGCAGAGGGTGATCCATTTGCCGTTTCTACGCAAATAAACACGTGCTGCCTTGTAAATATTTATGACACCGTATCAAGAAGCTGAAAGGAGTTTGTGTCACTAGTACAGGAAACCATAAAATACCCTGAAAGATTCTGTAAAACAGCTAAAAAGTAACAACAAACTTGTGCTTTGAGAAACAAGTCTCTTCCTCTGTTGAAGCAGTCCAAATCTGCCTGCCGCATCCATGAAAAGCTGTTCATTCAGAGAAGGTCAAAGGTTTTGTTGTTGGCGTACCAGCTGATCGTCTGTATGCCGTTGGGCTGCACTGCTGAGCATAACAAACTGCTGTGCAGTGCTGACGTGCGTCACAGGACCCTGGGGTTTTGCACGGGGATTAGTCAGGCTGTATTTGGAAACGCCCTCGGCTGCACCTTGCGCTGCTATATTAGTGTTTCTCAAGCAAGAGGAATTTTCTTTTGCTTCTGCAGCTGCTCCTGCAAAACCCTCCGGTAAGTGTGCGCAGCTTGTCAACAGGACTATCTTCTGCCTGCATTTTTAAGCCAGAGTGAAGAGATGAGGCATTGTAAATGGTTGTTTACTGCGACAAACTGTATTTATTAGAAATGACGAGCATTGAAGGAATAAATATATTTACCAGTTTTTTATTGAACAGGATAACTCAATTTGCACACTCTTCTTCTTTTAAATATGTATCAGAGTAGTCTTGAGCGTGGGTATTTTCAGAAAGATCTAGCTATGTACCTTGCATGTCTGCTTTTATTTCTGTACAGCAGGAATAGCAAACATCACGTAATATAGCAAACCAATTCTTAAAGGGATTTGGTTGGTTTTTGTTGGCAGCCTGTATGCAAGCCCTGCGTCTCTGGACTCTGCTTGCCACCTATGCAGTTGCAGTAGGACAGAATCAAGGACAGAAGAATCAGGAGTGCCCTAAGCTCAACGCACAGGTACTCTCCTTTAAAAGCACAAGAGAAAACACTTGCTGTCATGTTTTCTGTGAACGCTCTTTTCAGATTTTTATGTTTTGGTTGTTTTTTTTTACCAAACTAAATATCCACCATGCTAAGTGGTGGGTTTTTGTTTTTTGTTTTTTTTTTTGTAAACCTCGTTTTCTAGAGTAAGCAGATAAAATTAACATTCAGTAATAATGTTAAAGGGGAAGAGAACTAGGAAAATAAGAGAAATTTATCAATTAAGGGACGTGCCCTTTTTCTTCATAATTTCACCAAGCGTACTTTTTGTTACCAAGATCTGATTTTCTGTAACTTGCCAGGGTATCAGATCTCACAGCTATCACTGATGCCATACCCTGCCTTTTTTGGTACGTCCACAAGTTAGTATATGTGATAGCTAGCCTCAGACCTTGGAATTGGGCATTTGCAGTTCCCAAAATAAACATCATTTATAGCATTTTACCTGGAAGTCGTCACCATAGGCTAGAAAATTAACAAATAATTAAACCTTACCCACTTCATTGCTTTAATTTCCCTTTTTCATGTTCAGAAATAAGTTAATAGATCTCTTTCCTTGCCAGGTCATTCCTGTGTGTCTTCTGTATTACAAGTAAATCAGTTTGGAGCCTAGTCTAAGACAAGTTAACTAGCAGATTTTAAAAACAAATCATGTATTACTTGAAATTTACGAACTATCAGTAGCGTTACGGCTAGTTCATTTTCTTGTCACTTCTATGACACTGTGGTCATCTAAAGTACTTTCTCCTTCACTGAGAACTGTAGAAAAGTCTCCTTAATATTTTACCCACCTGAGATGCAGGGTGTTTTCTTAGCAGTGCTTTTTGTGATGCATCCATACAAGATTAGTCTATTTAAAATAAGAAAACTGTTTATCTGCCAAGTCATGTATTCTTATAAAGGCATTAAGAAAAAAAATGAGGCAAAGTATTTTTATGTCTTTGAAGCGCTGCTTAGCAGACTCATGTTGATAATATTCTACATTTTTAGTTATTAAGAGGTAGTAGTTTGATCTGTTTGTCTGGATTTTATTGTGAAATAAGCCATCTCTCTCTGTGTTTAAGATAATAAATCATTTATCATCTCATCATTCCCTACTGAAAATTGCAGACAGTAAAGCTACATAAGGTTCCACAGCTGTCCTTCAGATGAAGATTATTTTTATTAGTTACTATTCTAAGTGGCATTATTTTTTTATTTCTTTTTAGTCACAGGAACTTATTTTTATTTTACTGGGTAGCAGGAGGGATTCAAAAGTTCAGTATATATTTAATTCCAGAATATGAAGTTATACCCTGTGTACACAATAAGTTATTATTACCTAGGATACCATTTTAGTGATTATCACCAGCTCTGGTTTAATTGTCTGAGCTGCATATGCTTAGATACACACTGTCTCAAATATTAAGATGATATATACATATCTATAGAAGCAGCACCCAAATACAACATGAAAGCAACTCTGTTTGCACACTGACTGTCCAATTGTCCAATTGAAACTTGAACAAAAACTAGAATTCAAAATGTTCTTCACAGTATGTACATTTCCTCTTAATTTAACAGCTACATAGATGTATGCCTCATGTACTAAGTAGATATGTTATGCTCAGAACTGGCATCGTTGTAAATGACCATTCTGTGGTTTGTAGGACGGGGATTTCCACACCTGCGTGAATCCAATATTGTTCATTCGTCAAGGTATGAATATAACATTGTTAACTACAGAAGAATTTCCTGCATCCTTAGTCCAGTTACTTGCTATCAAAAATAACACCATCTTTTTATCCTTTTCATAAACCAAATTAAGCTCACCTTAAAGTAATCAAGTTGCTTTTCTTTGAAAGCTCCTTAAAAGCCTTGGAGACCAGAAACTTAAATGTGTTTCTGGCCAGTGCATATGCCAGCCACAAATTACCTTTACCAAAAACTACCTGTCTCTATGAGCTATTTCAGTAATCTATTGATGTGCTTGGTATGAAAGTAATGCTCACACCTTCATAAAGTGACAGAATAAAGAGGGTCACTTATATGCTTCCATGTGATATACTTTCAGGTATCACAAAGAAATATGAATTTCTTTTCCTGTGCTTATATAGTTTTAGTCTTGTATGTAGAAGCTGCTTGCTAAAAGCTTTCTTGTCTTTGCTAGGTGCCCTGAAGTATTTTTGTTTGTCTGTTTCTCCATATAGAATCATAGAACGGCTTTGGTTAGAAGGGATCTCAAAGATTATCTAGTTCCAATCCCCCTGCCCCAGGCAAGCTTGCCAGCCTCTGTATCAGGCACTAGATCAGATGGCCCAGGGCCCTATCCAACCTGGCCTTGAACATCTGCCAGCGCTTCACCACCCTCTCAGTGAAAAACTTTCCCCTAATATCTAATCCAAATATCCCTTCTTTCAGTTTAAAACTGTTCCCCCTTGTCCTATCACTATGTACCTGTATAAAAAGTTGATTTACATCCTGCTTATAAGCACCCTTTAAGTATATGTGTTCTTTCCTTGAGTCAGAATTTGGGCCTTCTACATATATTGAGTTGAATCCCAGAGCTTCATTGAGCAATCTGTAGAAACACAAGTTTTATCACATTATCTACACTTCTCAGCATAATTTCACGCTTTGTCCTTTTATCTATCTTACCAGTTCTATCCAATTTGAATCTGTTTGTCTATTTCAACTATGAGGAACGGTAAATACAGAAGAAAAAACAACAGCAACACTGGGCAGAAGTGTAAGACACAGAAGTCAGTTTGTTATAAAACTGGTGATTGCTTATTAAGTAGTTCAACTTACTTCTAATATGATGATGCCCATCTTTGCTCTTAAAATGTGAATGCAAGGAAGTAGCAATCAAGACGGTAGTTATTTTCTCTTTCTGTATTTGTCTGGGGTACTGTGTTTATCAAATTCTATATCCATAGTGAAAACTTGGGTTTGACTATGAACATACCCATGGTAGTGAAATTTCATGGGTTATACTCACTGTGGAAGATTTTTTTCCCTCTAAATTAAAATACTTGCTCTTCAACTGACTTCAGTTCTTAGATAAAAATGAAAAACGTATTAGAAATGACAAAAAAAAAAGGTGACCTTGAGCCAGAGTATAAGTTTACAACACCAAAGCAGGAAACTTTCATCATACTCAAAATCTTAAGCAATCTCTTAACATAATCTGCCGAATTCTTTACTAAGGGTGGTGTTTCAAAAACTGACAAAAGGCCTCAGCTGCTAAAACGCTAGCGAGCAATCCAGCTTTCCTCATGCAGTCTCTCCCTCTGATTTCTTCATCTCCACCAACATCTAGTCTGTTTAGATCAGGTGCGTTATGAAGTCCGTTGCTTAGTGTCTAAGTAAACCAAATATTATTTGAACTACTTCTTACAAAAAAGAACATTTAGATTTCACTTTGTTTAATTTTTGCATTCCAAATCTATATATATATATAATTTGCTTCCTGAAAGTCAAAGGAATTTGCTTAGTCAGTTCACTGTGAAAGGTTTATAAAACAGTCAGATTGCTTTATCTTTATAGAGAAACAGTCGCTGTATGCCACTGAGTAACTGGCAAGGTTTGATTTACCAGCAGTATGTAAAATACAAAAGCACTGAACACACCTTAAAAGGGTTGCGGGTTGTTAATGTTTTGTTTTATGCAGCCAGATCACTTGATGTACATCTTCTTATAATTGGAATTAATATGTGTAAATGCTTTACAGATATATTTTTCAAAAGATGAGGGAATTCTTTAGTAGGTCTCTTTCACAAAGATTCTTCGTGCTTACTAGCTTTCTTGGTGAATCCCAGTCTGGGATGCAGCTGACAGCTGGAAATTAATCCAGACGTACTTTTTTTTAATTGGCTGTGTTAATGAAAGTCACAAGACTCTGCAGCTACACAGAATTGTAGGTGTTAGAAGGGACCTCCAGAGATCATCGAGTCCAACCCCCCTGCCAAAGCAGCTCCCTAGCCCAGGTTGCACAGGTAGACGTCCAGGCAGGTCTTGAACATCTCCAGAGAAAAGAAGAGCTATCTTAGGTTAGAATGTCTATCACTTACGCTATGGCAGTGACTTTTTCTGTATATTTCTCACATCTACAGAAAAACAGGAAAGCCCTTCATCTTCCAAACTGAATAAAAGAAATGCAGTTTCCTTCTTTATGAGGCTTATAAAGCAAAGAGGTAGCACATACCCTCCCATGACTTGAGAACTGTTGGCAAGATACTCTGATATATGCAGAACTTTTTGGGTGGGTGGAAAACCTAAAAAATTGTCAAAGACTCACAATTAGCATTTTAGAAGGATCTCCATTCTCTGTTTTCATTACTGTCTTTGTGGACATCAGCCACAAATTAGCTATTGGATTAAAATTATTTGTTACATTTGATGGTTAGGAACATTGGTGTAGAAGAAACAGCACAGTCTAGCATGCCTAAGTGTAAAATCTACACTTCGTGCAACTACTTGTTTCTAGCTAACCGTAATTAAGAGAAGAATATTTGGCAATTACCAGCTGCATTTGAGTCAATATCACCGTATTATTTCTAACAAAATTTATTAAATGTATATGCAAACTTATTATGTGAAAGGTCAAAGTAGCCCTTCCAGCTGAGGCCATTTCAGGGCAGAAAAGATGATACTGAGATGTAGGTGCATTAAAGAATGTTATGATTCAAATAACTGGGCCAGGACAAAAATCAAGAACTGTCAGAGATGTGGAAAAATGTGCTCTGTAAAAGAAGATTGAAGCAGTCAGGTTTCTGTAGCTGACGAAGAAGGGAGAAGTATCCAAGTGAGAACCTGTGAAGAAGAATACTATACTCCAAGTTGAGTGAGCTAAAATTAGAGGAAGAAGTGTTAGATAAAGATGAAGCTAACTTTTCTGAATATAAATAAGGTTGAGTGGTAATGTACTTTCTTGAGAAGAATAAAGGGTGTGTGAGTAGAGCTTTTGAGGAATGGGTGAGACAGATATCTGAGAATGATACAGCTCTAATAGTTTGCAAAGTGGATGGTAGATAATATTTAACAATACTTCCAGCTCTTTTCATACATCTATCTCCTTTTTCTACAAATACAGTTATTTTCTCTGAGTGTCCGTTTACTGAATAATTTGCTATTAGGAAAGGGAACAAAAACACATGCTAAAACAAAAAACCGTATGCAGTCGTCAGTTAGTGCTTGCAGAAAGTTTTCTATTTCTTGTTATTTTCAACATTCCTTCCTGTCCTGAGTATGAAACGGTGTCACGTGAAACTGCAGAGCTTCCAGACTGATGGATAGCAGGCATTACTTACTGAGTTTTCCTGGTAGGTATATTTCTGTCTTTGTTCTCACTCTTCACAGATGCCAGAATTTCAGAAGAAGACCGTCCACATTAAGGATCCAGGGAGAGTAGAAGAGATTATTTGTGGCCTCATCAAAGGTGGAGCTGCTAAACTTCAGGTAAAAATAGTACAAGGTGTAACCAGTTCAGAATGAAAGTAATCATGTGATTGTTGCTGCGTGCCAAAACAATCTAATTTATCCATAACAAATCAGCCTTCAGGTTATCACCAAAACTTGACAGCTGTTAATCCTTGTTGATCCGACCGTAATTCAGCCAGTCAAGTAAATGATATAAAAGTGCAAGCTTAGTATTTTCACGATGTACTCCAAGCAAAGGAATTAGAAAAACAAATTTCTCAGGAAAAAAAAAAAAAATGGCATATTCTGGCTTATCTTATAGTAAAACAGGTTTCTGTGAAAAATGTGCTACTCAACTGCAACAGAATTTCTATCCATTCTTTATTTTGTCCCTCTGTGTTGTAAGACAGTTTTGCTTTTTCTTTCCTTAAATAGATTATTACAGATTTTGATATGACATTAAGTAGATTTTCCTACAATGGAAAAAGATGTCCAACTTGTCATAGTGAGTACTTTTTTTTTTTTTTTTAATATGGATTGGTTCATTCACTCGTTTCAGTTTTTCTTAGAGTTTAATTTTCTATCTGTATTATTTCTTAACACGTGAGACTTTATACTGACTTGTTACTGAGGGTGCACATCCTAATTAAGTATTATAGTGAGTACCTATGTGTTGTATGCATATAGATCTTAATTACTGTCTGTGTGAATTAAAGTCAGTTGTCATTCACAATTATAAACTACGATCTGAACTACAAGAAGTCTGTGACTAGATATGGTAGGGTTGATTTCTGATGTTGAAAAGCCCGTAAACAGTCCTTAGACCTGCAAGAATCAGATAGCAAACTCCTTGAGATTCTTGACATTTTTGTCCTGTAGTGTCCTAAAACAAATGAAAAGAATTAAATAACGAAGTAGGTTGCCTGATAGTTATTTGAGAAACACTTCAAGTCTCAAGAAATAAGCAGCTTGTCACTGACCTCCTAATAGGAGGGGAGGTTAGTAATACCATCATCCTTATGAAGACAAATGCACCCTTTGTTGGTTGATGGCAGGAAAAGCTCTGAGGAAACATAATGGTATGTCATCAGACATTGTCTTCTGTGCCATATACAGTGTTGTACGGTGAAGTGAATGAAATGTAATGTCTTGTTTAACACTTTTTTTCCACCTCTCCAGACATCATTGATAACTCTAAGCTCATCACAGAGGAATGCCGGAAAAAGGTAAAAGGAAAACACACCATCTGCTGTTTTGTTGTACAGACAACTGCTTTTATCTTTGGCTGTACTGTGCCAGCACTACAAGGCAGGATTCTTTCACGTCCTTGAAGCTCTGAGAGCTTTCTGACTGACTGTAAGGCATCCAGTCTCTAATGGAAGCAAACAGAAATACTTCCACTCTTGGTAGTAGCGTACAGTTTAGTTTAACACCATCCAATTTTGCTTCATAGATATATGATCAATCTGACTTTTCAAGTGTACAAAGCGTATTTAAGATTCCGTTTTATTTAAATAACATAACTAGAATTTAAGAAGTTATTTTGAATGATTAGGCTAAATACCAAGTGCTGTTTTATAAAGATACATTAAACATCTGTGTCTTATTTTCCTTCAGTTATTGCAGCTGAAAGAAACATATTATGCTATTGAAATTGACCCAGCCCTCACTATTGAAGAAAAATATCCATACATGGTAGAATGGTGAGAGATATCTCCTGTATTCATATTGTATTAAAATCAGATTTAATAATAAATTCGATTTAAAAATAAGTACGTTTTAAAAATCAAATTAATGGTGGTGATTAGCTTTAATGCATTAACTGAATTTATCTCCTGAGTGTCACACTACTGCTTTTGTTTCGCTGATCAGTTAATGTGAGCTAACAGAAGTTAAAAACACAGAATGCTTTTGTTAACAACAGCTGAGTAAGTTGCCCAACTCATATTTTGGTTACGTTCTAGGTACAATAAATCTCACGCACTACTCATTGAACAAGGATTACAAAAGGATAAGTTTGCAGAAGTTGTGAGGGAATCTGATGTCATGCTGAAGTAAGTTTCTTTGGATTTGTATCATTCTCTTTTGAAACAAATTTCTGTAGGTTCTTACTGTGTGTTTTCAGGGGGGAAAAAGATCCTGAGAACATGACACCGTATTCTTGGAATATAGAGAACTCTTTGCTCCCCTTTTTTTGATATTCTGTAGATGAAGGTCTCTGGTGATCATACTGTATAAACCAGAGATCAGAAACTACTACTTTGAGGTTTGTTTTTAATGCTGTCTCTTGAAAAGTTGATTTCTGCAGACTTTCACCCTTTTAAAATTGCACAGGTGGAATATAGTGTGGATCTTTATTCCCCCCCAAAAAAAAACATCCCCTATAATAGTTTCATCTGGGATGAAAAAACACAGTGACTTGAGGAACGTGTTGCCAAGTTGTATTAAATACTGTTCTTCTATGGCTAAAGGCAGGTTTAAAAGCAGTGAAATCCTTGCTTGAAACACACTCTGTGCTTTGGCTTGCATCTTTTTTAAAATACTCCAGAACCATTTGAATTTTGGAATAGCAAAACCGGATGTGAAAACTTAGCCTGTGGAATTGTTTATTGTATTGACTAAATTCTTCTCTTGTGCAAAATCAGCAAGCGTGCAGTCTTCAGTTATGACAAAGCCTAAGTCTGCGTGGGTTGAATCTTCATTCACAGGATATAATTGCTTCCAAAACATTCGTGATCATAAAGCAAAATTCTACCATTCAGTGTCAGTGCAGAGAAGCATATAAAAATATTATCTTGATCCTGGTATACAGTACATAGTTATGACCTGGGCACTGAAAACTGAAAACCTTTCAGAAAAGAGTGACAAGAATGTTGTCAGACTAGCTAGTAGTTCCTTCTAACCTCAAGAGCTTAGGTAGAGGAGATGAAGTGAAATGCTTAGTGAAGATTAATTTTCTTTTCCAAAGATGATGTAAATGTTTTCAGAAAACTTTGACATTTCTTGCCTTTCTTTTTTTTAATTGAAATCTGTTCCAGGGAAGGATACGAGAACTTCTTTGATAAGCTCAGTGAACATAATATTCCTGTGTTCATATTTTCTGCTGGGATCGGAGACATTCTAGAGGAGGTTATCCACCAGGCTGGAGTCTACCATTCTAATGTCAAAGTTGTTTCCAATTTCATGGATTTTGATGAAAACGTATGTATATGTGATTGCCTGTGGGATTTAGTCACTATTTATATATACTACAAGACAAACATTTTAATCCATTGGATGCAGCCATCTGCCCTGCTGCACACAAAATGAGAATCGCATATTCAGCGCTCTCCCAAGAACAAAATCAAGCAGAGAATAATAGTTCAAACACTGTTTTACATGTGATGTAACTAAGATATAATTCATTTCCGTTAAAGACAACCTCATACTCAGCCCAGTACACCAATACTTGCCTCCAAGCAGGGAAGATCACTGCCTCTCTTAATTGCAGTCACCCTGTTATTTAACGGTTATTTATCTTGTTCATAATTGGAGATTAAATAGCTAAATGTGTATTTATAGATTAATACCTACTTCATTCTATGTTATATGTCTATATAATGCTAGAAATAACTTGTGTTTTCTTAATAGGGAATATTAAAAGGATTTAAAGGAGAATTGATTCATGTTTACAACAAACATGATGGTGCCTTGAAGAATACAGAGTATTTTAAACAGCTGAAAGACAACAGTAATATCATCCTGCTGGGTGATTCCCAAGGAGACTTAAGTATGGCAGATGGAGTAGCAAACGTTGAGCACATTCTTAAGATTGGTTATCTCAACGATAAAGTAAGTAGCCTTAGATCCTTGTAACTTGGAATGAAATATCGGTGAACTAGCAACAAGTTAATCATAATGACTAAATGTCAAAGCAAGTATTCTGCTTATTTGAAAATTGCATCATGTTTCATGGATTTCTTACTTCTAGTTCCTCCCATATCCCAACTTCCACTACTGGAAGCTAAACTGTAATCTTCCAGATATCAAGTTTTGTCCATTACTTTCCCCTCCCCTCCACACTTCAGAAACACAGAACTGTTAGCGATTTACACATACATTTGCATTCATGAGAGAAAACTTCGGTTTTCTATTTTTCTCTTCCTTTAGGGAAACTGAGAAAGGGTGGTTTTTTTTTTCCAGTATCTGAGCACATGAGAATCTGGAATAAACGTGAGGTTATCCTGGAAAATGAACACAGTATCACTTTTCTCCTTTGTCATCCTGTGGAATTCCCTCATAGGAGTGACATCTGATTTCCATGGCTCATTCTCTAAATTTGATGGGGAAAATGGCAACAGTTTAAGGACCTATGTATACATTTATATTCTAAAGCTAAGTGGGTCTCTCTTTTTATCCCTTTTGCAATCAGGTAGATGAACTCTTGGAAAAATACATGGACTCTTATGATATTGTCTTGGTGAAAGATGAATCCCTGGAAGTTGCCAACTCCATCCTACAGAAAATCCTGTAAAGTGCAGTCTCCAGTCACTGCATTCTTTCCAGAAGCCAACTGAATAGAAGAGCACACGCGCGCAGTCTTAAGTGTACCTATCACTCATTGACAGAACTGTTTAATTTAAAACTTTTATCCTCATTTGGTGTTTTCAAGTATACATTGTTAACTAGAAGCTCCTTTTACTGCTGTTATGCTGTTCTTTATTGTCTCACACTCCTATTAAAACCACATTTAAATTGGATTTACAGATGTGATAAACTGCTTCTGATGGGGTGGTTCACTGGCTTTTAATCAGGCATTGTAAAGAGCATCTTCGTAAACGTGGCTATTGTGTGAAATTCAAGATGCAAACATCCTCTGAATAAGCAGGGTGTTTTACCTTTCCCTCTTTCAAAGTGTCATCCAAAATCCAGGAAGAAAACTTCCTGATTCTAATGCAGTGTTAGAAGAGGAAAAGATTTCAGTCCCAGCTGTGCTTTGAAAGATGCTCCTCATACACTACAGACTGCCACAGAAGGTTTTCGTACATATTTTTCTTCAGTAAAAATACTTCATTTGCCCAATTCAGGCAGAGCATCCCTTATCAGCAGATGTCTGTATCTTGACAAAATTTTCTATACCCTTATGTTTATTTAATCTCTGTGGAGTGGGAAGGTCACACTGTTGAAGCGCACCTAAAGTTTCATAACCTTGTACCAAGAGGTGGCTCACAAGCTAATGGTGTCCACCAGCCCCTTTTCAGATCTTACTGTCTGTACTGCCCTGTACTGTATGGCCCTGGCTGCCTTCCATTTGAGCAGTGACTCAGGCAGCAGAGGCCTGGAAGAGCTGAGAGCAGCCTGGTGGTGCCAGTGACACAAGGAGACGGAGCAGCAGTGGCTGCCTCAGCTCAGCCTGCCAGGACCCTGCCAGCCAAAGCCCTGGAACAGAGAGGGCTTGGAAGCACTACCAACAGCTGCAGCATTAGCAGAGCTGCTGCTCTCCCCACATTTAAAAACAAAAAAACAAAACAGCTACAACCACGCACACGTGCTCAGGTCACTGTTGATGCATAACTGAGAGGAGCAAAGACCTGCCAGGTGGAAACACTGCACGGAATAATGAGCTGAAGGAGAGAAGGACCTGGGGCAGGACACTCCTCAGTGTGCAAGGTGTACACTGCCTCTTTCCTCTCCTGCTTGGATGTGCCCTCAAGCTACCCTGCACCTCCAGGCCCTGAGGCCCCTCTCTCCCCAGCCCATCTGCTCAGGCCACGAAGGAGAGCAGGATGGTGATGTTGAAGAGAGAAAAGAAGCAGCCCTCTGCAGTCACCTGCTGCAGTTTCAGGGCGATGCTATGTATGAATCCCCCCAGGGTATTGATGTGAGGTGCCTGCTCAGCAGTGCGGTCGGTCCGCAGGACCCTGGGCCTCACCAGGCTCTAAGGGAACACTGCTGTATTTCCAGGGAAGCTCAGCAGGCAATTTCTATAACTGTTGGGTTTAGACAGCTGTAGGAGTTACACTACCAAAGCTCATTCTGGGGGCCAGGGGCAGTTTTTGGTATTCTTATCAGCTGGGACATATTTTTCCATTGACAGACAGGTTACCTTTGGAATGCAGATAACAGTACAACTTGGAGTGTGTGAAAGGCAGCTGACACCACTGTTCTGCAGTGCAGATGAGTCAGCAGCACATGTACACACACACACACACACACACACACACACACACACTGGTGCAGGATCCTTCTGGCACCAGGTGTAATCTTTCCCTGGTAACCCGACCACCAGGGGGTAATTCTGGTCTCTTGGTATTGTGTTCCTGAGGCAAGACTATCCCCTATTCTTGTCCAGCATGCTTCAGGATTTCATACAAAGCCAATGATTCCCTCCCCAACATCTTTTTCTCAACTGCATCGGCCCTCACAGGAAGCAAACCATCACTCCTTCAGTGGGACCATCCAACCCAGACACAACAGAAAATAAGACCACAAGGAAAAGCATTAGGCAGTATCTTTAAAAGCAAACATCTGAACAGGTCTCCAACAACATCTTAGTCCAAGTCACTCAAACTAGTATGCAGCCTGCTAGAGCCTGGGCAGCAGTAGAAGGGCCTATGATTCAGTTCCCTACACGGGCACTGAAAATTCTGCCTTGGCAGAGGATTTTGGATCCAACAACCATTTCTCAAGCACTGGGTGAGCAGAACTTGCCTCTCTCACCTGCAAGCAGATGAACAGTGCATTGTCTGTGGACTGGATATTTGGTGAACAAGTGACAATCACGCAACAAAATGACTTTTACCCACTCTCCAGCAAACTTCCTTCTATCACAAAGTCAGAGCAGTCTTAGATTCTGAGTTAGGGCACTGAGCCTGCTCAACTCTTTGCTGGCACATCAGAGCAACTAAAATCTGTTGATGCAACAAACACAGTCACCTGCTGGAACCCATTTCCTGGGAAAAGGTGTCTGCAAGTCAAAGAATTTACTTCTGATATGCCACACACGCAGCTTTCCAGAAATAAAAAGGACAGTTGCTTGCATGAACATCCTGAACCAGAAGGTCTGCTTTTAGAAACCTACATGCTGCTGATTACTAACTTCTTTTCATCACCTCTTGACCTGCTGCTAACTCTAACTTACTTGGTAGTTAAAAGCATTAGTTGCATTTTTAAATATACTTCACATTTTCCAAATCCCATTGTTCTATCTCTGATACATTGGATGGCGATAAAAGCTGTCTGTTCCCTCTCCAACAACATGAGCAAGCAGCACACGGCGTTTACCACGAACAAAATTAACACAGGTTACAACCTGTATAGGTCACAACCATCCTCCAGCAAGTCTGCTGTCCACTAAACGTCTCCCTAAATCAGACTTCTGGCAACAACATTTCACAGCCCTCAGCGTATACTTCATTTGTTAATTTGAAGGAGAGCACATCCACGTATACACACACACACACCCTGCCCATATTTCCCATAACCAAAAAGCTAACTCTGAAGTCTGAAGTCAGGAGTAAGCAGCAAGGTTAGGGGAATTTAAAACTTTTTTTTTTTCCCTTCTACTCACAATATTTCTTCAGTCCGTATAGCAGATGTCCAAGGTCAATTATTTGGGATCCTTACCTAGCTAAAAATGTTTCCCCCACCTGATCGAGTGTTACAGACAGCTCAGATGTCCTCTTACTGTCAAACACAACTAGTCCTGAGCTGAGCCCCAGACTTACATCCAGCCCTACTTAACGAGGCCCTTTTTCTTTAACCTTAAGGGAAGAATCTGCATGCTCATTCATACCAAAACACATTTGAATTCAACCACTGCAGAACTCTGAATCAGTTTTTGAACATACTGAAAACATACAGAGCAGGAGATATCTCCGTCACATGAAGGCTGAAAAAAAACATTTACAAAAACTTGCCTTTCCTTCCTTTTCCATTAGGGGTGTTACAATCCAGTAGGTATTTACCAACCTTGACTGCAGACAGCCCCTCCCATCAAGGAGACACGACAGGAGCCAGCTGCTCTGCTCTGGGAGCAGCACCTGGCTCTTCCAACAGGTGAACCACAGCAGCAGCCTGGCTCTGGTTGAGATTCTTGTTAAGGCTGTTTTCATCCAGTTGCTGATGGTATTTAAAGAGTTATTTATATATTTTTCCGAAACAAATTATCTTATTGAGGTATGTAAGAAAGTATCGTATATATTAGGCGCAAAGGCACTGATGAGACCTTCCAGGACCTGAAGGGGGCCTGCAGGAAAGCTAAGGAGGGACTTCTTAAAGGGCAGGTGGTGACAGGACAAGGGGAAATGGTTTTAAACTGGAAGAAGGAAGATTTAGACTAGATATTAGGAAGATATTCTTCACTGTGGTGAGACACTGCAACAGCTCACCCAGCACAGCTGTGGGTACCCCATCTCTGGAAGCATTTGAGGCCAGGCTGGATGGGGCTTTGAGCAACCTGGTCTAGTGGGAGGTGTGTGAGGTGCACGGAGGGGGTGTGAACAGCAGCTTCCTCTCAGCAGCAACCATCACCTGGATGAGTCACAAACCACACTTGTGAAGCCCAAAGGAACAGCGTAATGAAAATGTGCGCTCTCCAGATGTACCCTAACCCTGGGCAGTGAAGTCAGACCTGTTACACCACCACAGGCACATGCTTCTGAAAGAACCCAGCGTGGCAGTCTGAGGGATTGCCAGCGGGCTGCAGAGCTGCTCTGTGTACTCAGCCTAACCCACAGGACAGCTCTGGACTCCTGGTTTTCTAGGAACTCCAGGGAAGCGACTGTAAGGAACCTCCACGTAGAAAGCCCCAGTGACTCAGATCTCAGATTTTCCATTCTCAGAACTTTTTGAGGTATGTGCGTGAGGAGATTACAGGCTCATTTCCACATTTTGGGGACTATTTCTGGAGGCGCTCAATCAGAACTTGGCCGAAGAACTCATTTAGCTTCACTGCTTCTGTGAAGAACACAGCCAAAATATTTTATTGTGGTTTTAATTGCTGGGAATCGAGTATTTTAATTCAAGACATTTTTTCCCTGAGATTAATAGCAACACTGAACGTGTACGACAGGAAGAGTGGCCCACAAAGAGCATTTGCTCCTACTGTATCCCCACTCATCAAAATACCAAGAAAACATAATTAACCAACATTTTATTTAACAAAAAGATCGGCTATCCAACATTTAATGATATCAAATGCCAAAAATAGTTCACTGCTTCTTCTATAACAACTGTATTAAAAAAACAGTACAAAATGATTGTGCCCCATGGAAATACCAGATGCTAAAGAGCATCTCAGGGAGCTTACAAGCCACATGTACAGATGAAGAGAAGCAAGAAACCAGACACAAAGCATATAATGAAACACAACTCCCTTTCTACGTGTCTTTGACAGTGTTGCACTATACCTATTTGTGCTCTTTACACTGAGGGGGGAAATCATACAGCTTTCCAGAAAAAAATGGCTATTTAGTGTATTTTTTTATCAGGCAGCTATGTTTAGAGCTTCCACGGGTGATTGCATTAAAAGTTCACAATCCAGACAGCACTCCCAGGACTCATCTGGTATCGAGGGATACGCCACAACATTTGCAGGTGTAAACAACGGGGTCTGCTCCTTGATTTTGTCACTGTCTTTTTGTTTGCTCTCCATGCCAGGCTGCTCTGCTGCAGGAGCTCCACACAGCTCCTTAGCCTAACAATTCCCAAAATAGGAGGCAGAAGCCCAACACAGAACCAATTGCATCCCGTACTTACGACACTATTTGGACCCCGTAATACTAACATTGAAAGTCTAAAAGAACTATAAATAAAGTTGCCACTATGAACGGTTGGGAATCACCCCCTAAAACAGTGAGCACTGTTTGAAGAGGCCAGCAAGAAGAGTCGAAGTTATTAAATACGCTCAGAGGATGGCAAGCTCATTTTGTGAAGTACGAACCCACCCCACATGTGGATACAGTTCTAGGCCTGCTCAATTCACAGCCTCGGGATTTCTGCAACGGCACAGTAATGGTTTACGTGTTCTGCAATTTGCAAACCAAGAGCTCCCACTGGCAAATGTTCCAAGAGTTTGTTCTGTTACTGGAGAGAGCGCTCATCCCTTCGGAAAGGAAATGGGATCAAGTACTGACAATTTTTTTTGTTCTTTTCACGGGGATTATTTTCTGGTTCCTCCTCCTGCAGAAATATCTCCGATATGCCACATTTCTTAACGATTCTTCTAAAAGCACTCTGTAAGTATCTCCCCGCCACCCATCCAAGTAACTCCGTATTGATCCACGGTGACTTCTAATCTTTAAGATGAAAACAGACCGCATGCTTCACGACGCCAAGTTTGGCAGTACGCTCTTTATCAGGTTACACGCCCTCTCTCTTAAGGCACTTAAGACTGCTTTTGATTTTGACATACACCTAACAAGTCCAACTGAAAATCTCCTCCTGTTTCAACAGCCTGCTCAGCACACAGTGGGCACACGCAGGCTGAGCACTAACCTTACAGGAACATGCTTGCTTAAACCCCTCCCAGTACACACGTCCTAAGAGTAGGCCAGCTCGGTGCCCTTTGTTCCTTTCAGCTTTACAGTTCATCGTGTCCCTCTTTGGCCTCTTGGTCTTTCAGCTTGAATTCCTCAGCAGTAACTTTACCATTTCCATCCCGGTCCTGATTGGTGAACATATTTTTGACGATCTTCTCAAAATCAAAACCAGGAGCTAGTTTTCCTTTGCCAGAATCGACCTGAGCTTGAATGTACTCCGAAAACTGCGTGGGAAAGGAGGAGAAAGCAGCTCACTGAGAACAAACATGTAGAAAGTGATGAGATAAATCTTACAACTTAAATTAGACTAATTAGGACAGACACGTGAGATTAAATTGTATTATGTGGAGCTCAAAAAGGAATTCCTTCACTTATTCCTGTAATTTTTTTTCCTCACTTCTTTTTTTGAGCTAGATAACCATATTTTAATAGACACGCTGGCTTCTTGTTACCTTGAAAACACTCATGATGTAAAAAAAGACAAGCAAAGCAAAGCAAGCTCCCATTCTTCCATATCTGAACACTTGAATGGCAGCAGGAGAAAACTACTGGAAGTATTTTCACTGCCTTAGCTTACCTCTTCCAAAAGAACCTCTCCGTCATGATTCTGGTCTATTTCTTCAAAAAGATTGGGAGAGACTTCACCGTTCCATACAAACATGTATCCTTCGGGCAAGCCAGACACCAGCTCCAGCAGTTCAATGTCAAAAACTAACACAGCACTACCAGGCACTTCTCCTTCTGTCACAATAAATGGCAAAGAGAGGCATATGAAAGGTATATTTGCTTTTAATACGTAATTACATTTCTGTTCCAGCTCCAATAGGTTCTTTTCTACTGTGATCCCCAAGCCCTGGGATTCCCAGCCCACCACACCTTCCTGCTCCGTTCTGCAGAGGTGAATGTAACATGAAGGAAGAATTCAGAATAAAACTGTTCCACATTTTCTTAATTAAAAAGTAAATACTGTGGGAATTAATCTTACCAACGCACTGCATATCGAGTTGTTACTGACACTCACATACACATACACACTATACCACGTTGTAACAGCTCACAATGCCTCAGTTAAACCATAGGGGTTTAATTTATCCTTGAAAAAGCAAACTGAGGTCATCTCTAACTTTTATCCAGCAGCAACAAGAACAAGCTCTTCAGATCTGTGGGCACATATCAAAACGCTGACGGACACGTAATGTTTCAAACAGAGATATCAAACACAGTGTGATGCCAAATACCTACCACTGGTATATTCGTAATGGGTTTTTAACACAGCAGAATTTTTTTTCCATTTTACAAGGCATTTTCCAATTTATTATATGTAACAACATAATTTTATAGAGTAGTATAAAATGTCATATGCCAGGTATGAGTGAAAAAGCCTCTTTATCACTTATCACAAGTTAAATCTCCATTAAGCCTGACATTTGGTGCCTGACAGCTTTTATAGAATACAAACTGTTCTGGAGGCATTCAAAGAGCATAGCTACTTATGCAACTGCTTCTGCATTAAACCAGAGCTTTTTTCTCCTGGGAATTCCCTGGTTAGACTCCTTTCCTTCCATTCTGTAACTATCAAAGCTCTTGCCACTTCTACATTGTTCCTCCTAATTATTGCCATCCCTTTCATTCAAAATTGATAAGCCTCGATGGCCTGAAACAGGGATATCCCAAGATACCACAAATGTTTCATTGCTGGGGTTTCAACAGCAGGGATTCAGTTGTTTTTTGTCCATAATATAGTGAGCACACATTTCCTATCAGTGAGAACAGTGTTTACATCCCTCTGCAACACCAGAGTGACTGGAGCTTTCTATTTTGACAAAGCATCATTACTGGAGCATGTGTTACCTTTGTACTGGGATACTCTACACTGGCCATAGCAACAACATGACTTAAATGCAACGCAGTCACTATGTTCCTTTCAACAGGGAATGGGGGCAGTCTAACATAACAAAGTGGAAAAAACTCTAAGGAATCATGATCAAGCAGCTAAGAGATACTCACCCTACGTCCTAACGAACAACCTGCACACATGCTCCAGAGATCCTAAGTGGATGTGTACTAAGTCTCACTTACCCACTCCATCTTCTCCATAACCAAGATGGGGCGGTATAACCACCGTCCGTCGCTCTCCAACGCACATATCTTGAAGGCCCATGTCCATCCCTATCACCACCTGCCCGGATCCCAGAACTATGTTGTAGGTCTTGCCAAGACTGTGTCTGGAGCAAGGAGAGAAGGAAAAGAACATAAAAAAATCAACATACTGCAGAGAATTTCTATTATTCAAAACTGCCACAGAAGTAGCAGTTCCTAGTCAGTGTTCTGTCTTTGCCAAGGATTAATTTCATGCCCAATGCTCTGTTCTACCAAACAGATACCTGAAGTTCTTCTCAAGGCAGCAAGATGCAGCCAGCATCAAGCAGAAGTGTCCCAGCTGTTGGTAAGTCATCTGGTATTACAATTTTAGGTTTCTTGAAAGAAATCCCATTAGAATGATTAACCTTGCCAATTAAACCCCCAGAGTATTTTTTCTCTAAGCCTCTCAAATATTTTCAACTAAAGATGTTGGCTTTTTTAGCAGATCTAAAATCTCCAGATGTGGATTTGCCCCAGAATTACAACTCTATGAGGCTTGGGGTACATTCACATGGATCAGCAATCAGTAAATATTAATCCTTCACTATAACACGTGAATTAGCAAAGCAGCTGGAAAGTGTAAGAACACTACTGCTATTTAACCTCGTGGTTCTTTGAATAATGCTTTGTTGCTGGTCGCTCGTTCCTAAAATTAGAAATTACCAAGAGATAACCCAAAAGATAAGTAACACCAAAAGAAGCGTGCTAAGACTTATGACACTTCATGCACCACATCAGCAGGATCCTCTGGTTCCATCAGTCTCCTTTGGTTATTTGGCTTGACTTTACCACTGCAGGACGCGTTTGTGCAACAGCGTTATTTGCAAAGAAAACAATTCAGTGGATAGCAGGCCCATCTTAAAATTAGAATTGTTAAGATTCAGAGTCGTTGATGCTCTATGAACCTCTTTGATAAGACAGTCTCGACATCCCTTGGCTCATGCCACAAAATGAGAATTGTGCATTTCTGTCACATAAAAGATGTTTTGTATGCACGGTGATACTTCAACACACACCTGACTACAGCATAACATCATGTGCTTCAACATAAGCCAGCTTTTCAGCCCTACAAGCCATTGTGTGAACTGTGAAAACTGTGCACGGCTTCCTATAGTAATTATAACCTGTTTAAAAATAGCTTTTTCTAACTTCCCTTCCAGAAATAAAATACCACTGAGATAACTAATGCTATCCAAAAACCAAGCTAGCAAAACTATTGAAACTGCAACAAACAGTGCTGTGTGCTTACGTTAGCTGTATATGAGAGACTGGAGCAGTCTCTGCTAACCTCACAGACCTACTGTCAACAGGAAGGAGGAAGATTATAATCACAGCAATCACCTGATGATAATCTCTCCATGCTGACACTGATTGCAACAGTACAGCTGCAGTAAGGAAAGCCAGCACCCATGTGTGGTACAGACATGATGATGACTACTGCACAACGCCCTTAAGCAAGCTTTAACACAACCTCATCTTCCTACACCCTCTTTGTTCCTGGTTCTCTCTCTCTGACAGACTGCCTTCCTCCTCCTATACATCTTAGGCAGGCAGACATAATAATACAATCTGTGTAACAGCTTTCTGGGTTTTTCACTCTGCCTTCACCACTGCCAGGGCCATTTACTTTAATGGGTGATATACTTACGTCGAGACGAGCAGAGTGCCATCCAGGAGCGAAGCATTGTAGTGATACTTCAAGTAATCTCCCTTCTTACTCAGTAGGCTGCAGTTGGAAGGTTTGTAGTTAACAGTAATGCTGACTGAATCAGAGGGGTTGTGGAAATCAGCCACAAGGATGTCAAAGACCAGCACTGCGGACCCAGGAATCTTTCCTAGATACAAAGCAAATCAGGCAAGTAGTAGGAGAAGAAACGGTACCCAAAAAGCCACGATGACCAGGTACTGCACCCAGTAGGAATATTAATTCCCTCTATGTCCACTACTGAGTCATTTTTGCTCTTTGTGTTCAGAATTAAAGGATTACATCTTCTCTACAAGAAACAGATGCAAGTTTCATCCAATGTAGGAAAGAGAACCAGTAGACAAGCACTGAGTTTGCACTCAGTTCCACAACGAAGGAAAAGAATATCCATTATTCTGAATTGGAAGACCACTCAGAAATGAAGCAATAAACGTGTACTTCCTGTGACCACCTTCAATGAGACTGATTTTTGTTTCAGGCAACAACTCATTAATAATCATCAGAATTCTCATAGGATTTCACATGCTACAAGGAATGCCTTTGTGTCTTAAAGGTTACGTTTTCCTAACGCCCTGATAGCAAGCAACTTCTTCCCCCTCTTCCCAGGATAATGTATAATTTCATTGCCAACAATGCCAGGCACATCTAGAGCCAGCAATTAGGTGTTTTGGTTTTTTTTGCTAAGGAGCCCAATTCCCAAAACAACAGCCCAGAATCTGCATTCAGAGAAGAGAGAGAAGATTTTCTCCTCAGTCAGTTTTTCCAAATACCAACCCCGGAGGTACCTTTTAAAATAGCAGCCACAAAACTGTGATTGGCTAGAAGGATTATCCTATTCAACCTCTCACACCAATCCTTTTAGTATGAGTAAGTCTTCCCAAAGGAATTTTAATTGTATGTTATACATATACAGACACTTTGCTGTTACATGCATCCACTGTTTACACAGGCGGCTTAGGAGTCCACAAAACCTGTGGCTGTGGAAGGAACGGGGAAGAAAACTTAACACAGTTAATTCCTTTAGCACACAGCACTTGTTAAGACACACAGGAAGGAATCTGACTCTACAGAGCTGCAGTGTTCCTGGCACCCGAGGACCGGTCTGTCTGAAACACTGATTATCCGAATGATTTCAGGTCACCAAGTACCAATCTGCCTGAAACATTAATTATCCAAATGATTTCAGGTCACCAGTTACATGAGAGATTGTCCTGCATTCCTATTGTCCTACCTACTGGATAATTAAAATAATTTTGCACGTTCTGGGTGTTATCCTGTCAGTTGCGTGCCCACAAATTAAGAAACTAATTTATACGCCTTCTGAACACCGAAATGTTGGAATAAAATACTTCATATATCTTAACTACACACAACTGCACTGAGCAGCAAAGAAAACATTGTTAATTACAGAAATCTGGAATGAAAAGTCAGTCTCACCTCTTCCTTCTTCTCCATACCCAAGATGGGGAGGGATTATTATTCTTCTCCTTTCGCCAGTGCATACACCTAGCAAAGCTTCATCCATCCCAGCAATCACATAACCCTTCCCCACGTAGGTGTCATATGTACGATTTCGCGAGTAGCTGTGGAAAAGTATTTGCTTTTCAGCCACGGCAGGTGCTCAAGAGAGTACAGAATCTTGCAGTCTTGCAACACGATTCTTAAACCAGTTAGGTCAAACACATGGAAATTAACCATCACCAGAGAGAGACAATGCTATCACCATGAACGTAGGCCACCGAGTTTCATGAAGTCAGTGATGCATACATGTCATTCATTAGCCAATACTGGGACCTTGGCATGTTTGCAAATGCACCCCTACTGTATACTGAAAAAAATCTCACCTATGTCTGTAATAACAATAGGACATTTATTGAGTTTAAGTTGCTGAAAAAAAAATAAGTCTCCTCCTTTAAATTTTCCCCTGCTTTAACCTTATTTTTCTAAGGGCTTAGCAAGATACATTTTAGGCTCATTTTTGTGAGACACCGATCTCATTTTGCAACCGCAGCTATGCTGTTGAACTGCTACAGGCAGGAGGTGGAATAAATAAGTTCTCCTGGGAATCACACCACTAAAATAAGTCACAACAAGACAGTATCAGCACTATCCCTCCCTTCTTAACTATCCCAATCACTTAAACGTTGGTTTAAGAATATGCTTCAGCACCCAGAGTAAGAGTGAAACAAGCCTACAACAACAGATGATGATTACTAGTAGGATGTGTCTGTCTTCTGCCTTTCTTCAAGGCATGTTACATGAAGGCACAACACAAAGAAGGGAAGGCAGAAAGGTTTTAATTCATCTTTACGAGGTAACTCTGGTACAGAAGGAGATCAGCACAGAACCTTAGTTAATTCAGGGGCTTGTTGAACTGCTCTAAGTCCGGGCAGATCTGGCTGAGTTTCCCAGGTTCTGTTCTGCAGCTGAATATTGCAGAGAAAGAAATGAATGAAAAGATTACTAGAGAACTTGATCCCAGCCATTAGCTGAGCTTTTGGCACGCTCCCTGTACTAGTGACTTCTTTTTCCTGGCCAACTCCAAGGCTTTCACTGACTATTGTTAGCTGCTCTATGTCTTCCTAGGCTTTTAAGACATAGCCTTTCTTGTAAATTCTGCAGGAAGCCAGGATATGACATCTGAATAGAGATTATAACAATTAACAGCTCTTTAGGATGATATATAAGCAGCTGCCTCAAAGCATTTATTACTAATTATTGACAAACACCCTGGTAAAAATACTACAACTATTCTAATCAATTGTTTAATCACTACGGAATAGACAATACCCATTTACTTTTGGGCAAAGAAAAAAAAAAAGAGATCTTCTGGCCACGTGCACTGTGGATAAGCTAGAAGTTCTTAACTTGCAAGTTCTTATAAGGTGTTCTGAAAGCTGGAGAAGGAAAGTCATATACTGCTCATTAAAAGCAAAGAAAATAATGTCCCAGAAAGTTACAAAGGGTATTATTCACCACACAATTCTGTACAAGGGGCTAATGTACCCAGAGCACTTTGAATATGAAGTAACAATGAAACTTCTTTTTATCACATACACCACATTGATAAATTGTGTCTTGAAAAGCACTAGCCTTTAAAACTTTCAAGTAGAGAAGAAAGGCTTCAGAGATTAATCTCCGACTAGCCACGAGACCACTGACCCACAATTCTCAGGACATAAAAAATAAAATAGGAATCATATTTATCTTCTCTCTCTTCAGTTGTATTATCTACTTGGTGTGTAAACTCAATGGAGCAAAGCCAATTCAGGAGCTCATGTGTGAAGCACGTAGAGCTTCATCAGATGGATCGATGGATCACAACCCCTAGATGGCGACTCTGATACTGCCAAAATACAAAACAGCCCTCTGTCATCTGGTTTTGGAAAGAGCTCTAACAGTGTTTTGTTTTTCTTAACACAAGAAGACTCCAACTCCATTCACAACTCTCAGAAAGGAAGTAATAGCAAAGAGTTTCACGTAGGTGTATTATGAAAAAGACAGGCAAACCAAGTAAGAAATGGAATCTGTGGTGCTAAACAGTTTGGTCACCTGGAGTCAAACAGTGTGCCATCCAGAAGCGTGCCATTGTAGTGGTATCGGATGAAATCTCCTGTCTGGGTTCTTCGCTCACAAGATTCTGGCACAAGCTGGTTCTCAATAGTAATACCATCTTTGGGGTTATGGAGATCTAGCAAAACCACATCAAAGACAAGAGAAGCTTGGCCAGGGATCTCCTTACCTGAAAATGGAAGAGCAGAAAACCAGTAAGAGAGAGCACATGTTCTACAGGGAGCTTAAGAGCTCTTGCTGAAGAAAAGTACTGCCAAATCAGGCACTTCTCCTCCTATAATAAATCAGCATGATCTGCTTCTAGTCAGTCATCCAGTGGGTGGGTTTGTCACTTAATTCTCCCATTCAATTATTTCCTTCTGTTCCTACAGTGATGGCACTGCCTTACTTGTGTATTTCTGCTTTCTGCTCTCTGTGGCAGTCACTGGAAAAATCGTGTGGTCACCTGACTTCAACTTTTTGAAGCCACTATTAACTATAAGTGATATTCTCTTCAGTATGTAAAGATTACAATTTGTACCAACCATACGTCAACTAAGCAATGTACCGCTCACGTTAAAAAATAATAGTGTATTTTATAATCAGATACATCCCACACATAACACATTTTCATCCTTTCTTTCCATGCCTTTGTTCCCTTAGTCTGAAATCGGTAGTCATGTTGACCATGAACTTAAAATACACAAAGCTCAAGTTTGCTTTAGAATTTAGAATATAGAATATAGGCTTGGATTAGAAAAAAAAAAAAAAAGGAACAGCTTTTACCATCTCCCACTTCTCCGTATGCCAGGAAAGGCGGTATCGTGATAATGCGCTTCTCCCCTACGCACATTCCCAAGAGACCCTGATCCATTCCAGGAATCAGCCATCCGATTCCCACGTAAGTATCGTAAGTTCTCATCCGGTTATGGCTAAAAATACAGAACAAAACAAGAAAAACCAACAAACAATTCGGAGCTGAACAATATTAAACCCCAGCAGCCAGCCACTAAGCGTGATACATGTACCAAGGTCTTGCTACCTAGCATTCTCCAGAATACTTAGCTATCTCGGTAACCCAGCAGAGGTTTTGAAAACTTACTTACACACAGAACGGCAGCTGCTATTAAAGAATCATTTTCCACAGGACTTTAATGAAGGACGTATGCTATGAATTTAAAATCTCAATATAGAAGTGTTTATAGCTCCATTTCTTTTTGATCTCTGCCTGCTTCACTTTTAAAGCTTGTATGCAATATAAACAGCTATCCTGCAGTGGTGATAAGACTATTAGCTGACTGCAGCAGATAGTAATACAGATGCAGGCTGCTAATACCCATGCCGAAATTATACTGCTGTTTGTTTTATTGGTCTGAATCAGTACTGCTGTCCCACAGACACTGAATAAATAATTTTTATATGATGCTTGCTTTAATTCCTTGGGAAAACTGCCTGTGTTTCTGGTCAGATAACACTAATTGCTATACCAACAGAGTGGGAGAAGATGGTTTCACGTGACTGAATCAGACACCCACTGAAATACACGAGCCCACACAATGCAGCTGCACACCTGGAATCAAAGAGAGTCCCATCTAAGAAGGTCCCATTGTAATGGTATCGTACGAAGTCGGACACCTGGACCTTCCGAGCACACTTCTCAGGTCTGAAGTAAGTCTCGACCTGCACTTCATCTTCAGAATTCCAAAGATCTACCAGAAGCACATCAAAATGGAGCACGGCATTGGGCGGTATCACACCAGCTGCAAAAGCAGAACAACACGATGGAGTTCGTCTCCCGTCTTCTAAAGAGAGGCAATGTAAAGGGAATCAATCTGCACACTGCCTAAACAATCTGTGGCGCACAACTTCTTCATTTGTGGGTTTGTCTCTCTCTGATCCTTAACACTTCTGCAGCTGCGTAAGGGGAGGAGAACGTGATGGCATGAACTGCTGCCACGTATGTCCATCATCCCAAGAGATCTTATCTGGCATTTGTTGTTGCTGTAAGACCGCAAGCAAAGCTGCTGCTTTAGTCACTGACAAGACCTGGTGCAGATTGGCAATGGCAAAACACAAACAGCACTTAACAAAACGGCAGGTGCAAATAAATAGCTGTCTCTAGCGAGCATGGCAAGCACCCTGAAGGTCCTGCAGCACACTGTACTTACACACGCCTTCGCTTCCGTAGGCGAGCTTGGGGGGAATTTTCACAAAGCGACGCTCGTTCACGCACATGCCAACCAGGGCCTTGTCCATCCCAGCAATAAGCTGCCCTTTTCCCACAAACACGTTAAACGTGGATCCCCTGTCATAGCTGTGAAGGGAAAAGCAGGGGAAAAGGTCAGTGCTTTGTTGGTTCTTCTGCTGTTTTTTGAGGGGCTCCCTGTACTCAGTCCCCCTTTGGCTGTTAGCCCAAGGTTACTGAGAGGCCATCATATCAACACTGGCCAGCAGCATTAAAACACCACACAAGACGGGCAAGCTCTGCAATGACACATCATGCTTGGTGGCTGCTAGAGCAGAGGAAAGGGAATAAGGTGCCTTTGCCCATCGGTTAACTATTTTCTCCTCATTTCACTTAGATTTGAATAAATAGTAAAAACTAGAGCTGAGCTTTGAACAGCAAGTTGGCCAGATCGAAATTCAGTCCATCTGATTACGAGATCTTCCACCGCAAGAAGACACAGACATTCAAAAGGTGAAAGAAATTGCTCTGAAACGTTGAAGACCGTTCTGCTGGACCTGAGTTACCACCACTGTTTGGTTTTTTTTTCAGATGGAAAGGAATGTGGAAAAGAAAAAGTCCTCTGTGCTGCTGCAACGCTGGTGGGCAGCCAGCACTGCCATACTGCAGGGGAAATGATGTCAAAGCCTCCCTCGAGGATGCCCGTGTCACTCGCACAACAGACCGAGGTCCCAGCAGCCCCTCGGATGGTTCACTGGCAGCTCTCTGCTTCCTGCCAGTCGCTTCCCCGAGAACAGAGAGCCCTCTATAGGCAGCTCTCTTTTTCTGTTCCACAGATACTCTCTGCTCACCCGCAAGGATGGAAAGTATTTAAATCAGCTCCCGATAAAGCGTGGCACTGTGCTTGGGATGAACTTAAAACCAAAAAGTTTTTGGTTGTTCTTCTGTGGGTTTTCTTTTACTATTTTTGCCAAAAATAAACGTGCAATTAAGAAACCATTGGTGCTGAGGAGGAGCTGACCGGGCAGATCCCTTACAGCTCAGCAACGTTGGTTTCTATCAGCAGAACTCACCACACAGCAGATCCACAGACAACTAAATTCGAGCTTAAAAACTCAAAACATTTTGCGGCTGTGGAAATAAAAACGTTCACATGGGCAGGAAACAAGAGGTGTATAAGCTAATTACATGAAACAGCTGTCATGGGGAGAGCTGGGAGTAGCATGCTGGCAAGAGGAGCAGTACTACTGCTTGGGAGTATCTGTATGGGACAGAAAGCTTAAGGCCCAAGGACGTTTTCAACAGCTGAAGAGGAATCAGAATAAACCTTCCCTTATTTCAATGCCTGAGGGACAGATGAGACAGCCATCGTCACCAGCTAGCTGCACTGCCGTTTAGAGGGCCCTAAGGGACCGACAAGGCACAACCCAGTCTCACCCCACACAATTCACACTCACACCACCACCAGCATGGAATGAAGCCCCGCCAACACCTCTGTGCTCCACAAGCATGCTCTCAGCCATGGGGCCCAGGTGCACAGTGCAGTGCAGAGCTCTGCAAGCATAGCTCAGCACACGAGTGGGCAGAGCAAGGATGTCCGTGGATACAGCAGGAACACATCTCTGAACACGTGGCTGCTTCCCACAGCGGCACACATTTTCAAGTGAGTGGGGAGCACACAGCACGAGGGCCATCCAGCACAGCACTGGGAGCCCCCCAGGACCTCACTCTGCGTGATTTCCCTGGGGCACGGGGAAGATCGTCGAGGTTAGAGAGAAGGAAACAGGCAACGAGCAATACTGGTGTTCATCTCGGTCTCCTGATCCCACTGTTTAAGGCTTCTTATCCCCAAAAAACAGGAGGAAGGCGGCAAGGCATTCCGCTGGAGGTAGCTGGCACTGACTCACGGGTATCATACACAAATATTTCTGAGCAAGCGCTGCTCTCGTGTGTCCGGGCATGACGGCTCCGAAAGCTTGACAGGGCTGAGCCTCAAAAAGCCCGGAGGAAAGGAGCGGAAGGAAGCGGGCAGGAAATCCTTGCGCTCCGTGACGGGGACACCGCTTCCCACCAGCACATCCCGACGGCCCCGGAGCCCCTCGGGCAGCAGGGCGAACCCAAAGCGCACCGCAGCCCTCCGGCCTTCCTTCCCCCTGCACGGACACGGGCAGCGCACGCCGCCCCACGCAGGACGCCCACCCGACGACCCCCGCCTCCCTCCCGGTCCCGGGGCCGCACGCCGACCTGGAGTCGAAGCGGGTGCCGTCGGGGAAGGAGCCGAGGTAGTGGTAGCGCACGAAGTCGCCGCGCCTCACGGCCCGCGGGCAGCGCTCGGGCACGAAGCGTCGCTCGACGTGGACGTCGGCGCCGTCCCACGGCGGCTGTGCGGCGGGCACCGGCGGAGCCTGGCAGGCAGCCCAGCTCACCAGCAGCGCCGGCAGCAGCAGCAGCGCCCCGCAGCCCGCGCCCCGCCGCGGCACGGCCGCCGGCCCCGCCATGGAGCGGCGCGCACGGCGGACGGAAGGCTGCCGGCTCCTCCTCCCGCCGCGGCAGAACTTGCAAACGTGGATGCGGCGCCTCCGGCCCCTTTCCCCCACAATGCTCCCACCCGGGGCGGGGCGCGGCCCCGCTTTGGGGACGGGGAAAGGGGGGGAGGTGTGCGGCGAGGTGCCCCCGCAGCGACGTGGCGCTGCCCGGGGCCGTCCCGCCACGCCCCGCTGCGGCCCGGCACTGAGGGGCGGCTCTGGAATCGCCTCATGCGTCGGACCTCCAAAGGTACGGGTACTCAGAACGCTGTGCCAGGTGAGCCCTGAGAGCGACGCAGCAAAACGAGCTGAGGAGCCCGAAAGAAATGCGCGTTCAAGTCAGCCGAGCATCCATTTTCCCTCTCTCTCCGGTCCTGTAAGACAGAACGTAGGTTTCTCCTCAGTTCCCCTAAGCAGTCCCAGTGGAAAAGCTAAGCACCCAGCCCTAGCTCCAAACAAGTCAAATAACTTTTTTTTTTCCTTTTCTTTTTTCTTTCTTTTTTTTTTTTTTGTATGAAAAAAATCATAAGCATCGTGGCCTGACCCTCCCAGGGTCACTGGTTGGAATGCAGGTGCGCAGAAGAATGTCATTTGCTGAAAAAACACCTCTGATGAGATGCTGCTGCTGATCCTGGATGAAGCAAATGCCACTGGTATGTGCCTGGAGCACTTGGAGAAGAAGCTGCTGAACTGTTTCATGGTTTGGGTTGAAAGGGACTGTGAACACCGTACATTTCCAACCCCTTGCCATGAGCAGGGCTGCCACACGCAAGATCAGGCCACACAGTGCCCCATCCAGGCTGGCCTTGAATGCCCCCAGAGATGGAGCATCCACAGCCGCTCCGGGCAGCCTGTGGTGGTGCCTCACCACCCTCTGAGTGAACAGTTTCTTCCTAATGTCTAACCTAAATCTCCCCTCCTTTAGTTTGAAGCCATTTCCTCCTGACTTATCACGGTTAGCCTGCATAAAAGATTGGTCTCCCCACTCCTGTTGATAAACTCCTTTCAAGTACAATGAGGTCTCCCCAGAGCCTTCTCTTTTCCAGGCTGGGAGACTGATTCCCTCCATTTTTCTTCACAGGAGAGGTGCTACAGCCCCCTGATCGTCTTCGTGGCCCTCCTATGGGCCTTCTCCAACAGCTCCACATCCTTCCTCTACCCCAGGCTTGGATACAGTTCTCCAGACGACCTTACAAGGGCAGAGTAGAGGGGGACAATCACCTTGCTTGCCCTGCTGTGGCAGCAGATGCCTGAGCACCTCAGCTGGGAGGGTCCGTGGGCCTGGCTGCGTGCATCTGACACACAGTTGTTTGACAGCACCCACAGGGATGTGGACAAATGTAAGACAACCAAGATAACCAAGTTTCTGTTTACAATCACATCCACATCCCAACAACAGTCGTGCTGCATGTTTGCTCTCTGCGATTCCCTGAAAGGACCTGGGGGTCAGCCTCTTCTCCCAGGTAATTAGTGATAGGACAAGAGGTGATGGCCAGGGGAGGCCCAGGTTGGATATTAGGAAAAGTTTCTGCTCAGAAAGAGCGGTCAAGAATTGGATCAGGCTGCCCACAGAGGTAATGGAGTCACTGTCCCTGGAAGTGTTCAAGAACAGTATAGATGTAGCAGTGAGGGGCAGTGTTGGTGATGGGCTGACAGTTAGGCTACCTGATCTTGGAGGTCTTTATAATTCTGTGCTCCTATGATTCTAAATCAGACCTATGAAACAGTCTTTGAACAGACTGCTTAGATTATCTGGCAACTGCTGAAGTGTGAATGGGCCGTGTTGATGTTGGGCCATTATTGTATGCTTTGTTTGCTTAAGAACCACTTAAGCATGTTGACACAACCAACGTGAAGATAAGCCCTACATTTGCCAATTCTTTTTGCCAGCCAGTGACACGTTCTTTATTTATGCCCATGTATTTAAGTTCTGTGAACTTAAAACAATTCCTTGGACTCAGTTTATGCTCAGTTTTGATCTCGTCACTCATGAGATGTGTCAGTAACAATTCTCCATCTCTGATGTCGCTACCACTGCCTCAGGATATCAGTTAGTTTGAGCAGTAACTCAGCTTTCCTGCAGGCATCCTGAGGGACACAGGGCATTATGAGCCCACCTGTCCTGCAGCCAGCTCAAAGCACAGTGCTGACTAATGCAGGGTGAGCAGAGGATAAGCACAGGCATGTCTGAAAGTCCTGCTCCTACAGCAAGGATTATCCTTCCCGGACCTAAAAACAAAATGCAGCCAAGGTCCATTCTCTCTCTAAAAACTTATCTTTCAGGAACCTCTCAGGTGTGACATGAGGATTAAGTTGCTGGGATCCGTGGGTTTACACACTGTCTCCCTTTGTAGGATGCTATGTGCCTCATGTTCCAGAGGCTTTGCTTTATCAAATTAAAATACACTGCAAGGATCCACTGCTGTTGCCTTTTTAAGGGCAATGAAGTAACAATACCAACCCTGATTCTCTACTTGTCTATCGCAGCAGTATTATTGTTTGAGCTCACCCAACAGCTCAAGTACCAAGAAGTTAGATAAGCAAATTCCTTCCCACTCAGCTGCTACGAATCATGTCTAAGGAGCACTGAGGAAAGCTAAGGAGCATGCTGACAAATCATTCCATACAAAGAATAATTGATGGGAACAGGGGAAAAGGAAATTTAGTCTCAGCATGAGTGTGAGGTAGGCAAGATGCTGCCCGTTGTGTAACCTGAGATCCTGCTCTGTTCCCTGGAATGTGCTTGAAGCCGAGTGGGAGACAGCTGTGAGATGCTGGACCTAATGGAAATTAAGACATCTGCAAGACATTCACTCACAGAAATGCAGGAGGGGTTGTGACTAGTGAAATGTTCTGCCTTGTAGCCTTTGGGCTTGTCCAGTTCTTAACCACCGACTGTTCTAATTAACCCATCACGGAGCTGAGATTGCAGGCCTGAAGGTTCTGTCTCCAGGTGCCTCAGGTGCATGCTGTGTTCTGACCCAGGGGTCTTCTAAAAAGGCAGCATACAGAGAGAAAAGTGTAGAGTGGATTTACAGTGTTTTCTAAATGATCGAATATAGAACAAGAAAAACAGAGGTGGTTCTTGTTTTCTCAGAGAGTATGTCAGAAGCTGGAGCTTGCAGATACCTTTACAAATTTAGAGCTCAGACACTGGAAGTACAAAACAGAGAGCAATGGGAAACACAGCTTGAACTTCTGTCACATCCAGTTTAAAAAATGTCTCTGCTTGTAACTAATAGGGGCTGTACAGTCTGCAGGGAGACTGTGTATATTGTTTTTCTTTTCTGCAGGTTCCCACAACTGTTCTTCTCAGTATATATTCATTTTAAAACTCTTAAGAAGCTGTTTAAAGAACAGCCTCCAGCGACAACAAATGTGAAAGAAACATAGTGCTCTCCCTGCTGAGCTGAGTTTCAAGTCAGGAAACTGAAGACCCCAATTATGGCTCAGCAATAATTTCTCTTTCCAAATATCTGCAAAGATGGTGAAGGTTTCCAGATACTATGAAGCAACCACTCGCTTTGACTTGACACCAGGTGGACAGCACTCAGTAAATGCCACATTCAGTGGGACCCTGGGCAATCTGATCTAGTAGCTGATCTCATAGCTGGCAACTCTGCTATGACAGGGGGGTTGCAACTTCATGATCCATGAGGTCCCTTCCAACCCAAGCCATACTGCCATTCTATGAATCTGTGATTCCATGAGGTAGCAAACATGAAGACAAATTACAGCTCACTGTTGTCTTCCACTGACACTGAGAGATTTAGGTATTCATAATGAACGGTGCATGTGGTTTAGCTATCATCTATGGATTTTTATAGACCTATGCAAAGTATTAAGGAAGCCTGCTATATGTTGTCCTAAATTCCCCAAGAGTGAGGATTTCCATCTACAATGGGAACAGTCTAGGAGACTGTACAACAACAAAAGCAGAAAAGCAATGAGCTGAACATTAGCCTTGTGCCATGGAGGATTTGGAAAATGGAGAACTTTTGTGTGTAGCACGCACCATCTCCCCACTGTGTTGCTCAAGCTGCAGACACAAGTGGTTGCTGCAACCAAGGAGCCCACTGTTTTTCTTAAATTCATTAGTTACAAAAGGTTTTCACCCTCCCAAATCAAAGGGGAGGGTAGAAGCATCACACATTTATTTGAAAACTAGAATCTAATCCAGAAGCAGCATAGTCACTAAGGTCTGAAAAACAATTGGTCACAATTGAGTAAGTAATTTATCATGCCAAAGTTTTATCGTGCCCAATCTGTACTCTGTCTGCTGAAACTGTTATGTCTCTATGGTTAAAAATAATAACGTTCTGTTCCAGCATTCTTTTAAACAAAGCTGCCTTAATAAAGCTGGTTTGTAAATTAGGTGTGGACTGCGACTCCCGGCCCAGAAGACAGAACCCACTCAGGATGGCCTCCCCCATTCTCTGCCTATAACATTTTGTCTATAAAATATCTTCTGGAAGCTGTGTGTGTTGGGAGGAGGAGAGGAAACAGTGCCTCTGCAAGCGCTTGGCGCAAAGTGAACTATACAAACTGTCCTGAAATGTAAGGATGGCTGTTCTACCAGAGGTGAAACCAGCCTGCGTTTTTTAAATGAGCGCACAACAAATTCATTCTGCTGTCTTGGATGAAGGGATTATTTGCAGAGGCAAGTTGGGTCAGTCACTTCCCTGCATTCCAGCACTGCAGCCACTGCCTAAGCAAACTGGCAACAGAACACCTCGTTATTTTTCCACTCTTGCATTAATATTCATTTGAGAATCCCGTGGGAGCTGCCTGCAGTGCATAGGTGTTACAGAACAGTGCTCACTGCTATGCAAGCCTAGAAGAAAATTATTATCAGGATGCCAGTGCAAGATCACTACAATCATCTCCACTTTGTTAGTAAGCTGGTGAAGTTCATGCCGATCCAACATTGTCCTGTGCTTAAATCTTCCAAGGCCTGCACTGTTATCTTGTACTTATATTTGGAGGCCCAACATGTACTCTGTGTATTGTTTGCTCCCCCCCCCCCCCCCCCCCCCAACCTTCAAAGTGTTGATTGCAGAAAATCTGATGAACGTTTTATTAACACTACTTGTTTTGGCAGTATCACTGGTACATTATTAAAATTACCTCATAACTGGCAGAACACCTCTCATTTCTTAGTTTATTCAAGCACGATCCAAAATTAGCTCACAAGGCTGACAGGAGAAAGCCCCACTAGAGGAGAGGATGCTAAATTGAGTTTTTTCACACTACATGAGAGATACATAGGAGCACAACACAGGCACAAAACTGCATAGGGGCAGACTGGACTGGAAAAGAATGTGTTTTCTGTGTCTATACTGATATATCTGTCCTTTCATTTCTGTATCTATACCGTTACAGCTGACAGTAGCCTTCAAGGAAAGGTCACTACGACGGAGCATTCCTGGATGGAATTCATTACAAAACTAGTGTGCCACTGAGAAATGTAATTCTTGTGTGTTTGGTGTGAATTTCAACATTTCTATATGAGAATTCCTCTCCTCATCAGAGCAGTTCTGGGTCAGTGAGGCACTCAACTAACACTTTTCTTCACTACTGTACCACTGCTCTAGGCTTTCCATAAGTACCTTCTTGACAAGGGCAGGGAAAGAAGAGGGTCCGGAACTGTGAGTTTTCATTTATTTCTTTTCAATTGTCTAGAAAGGAGCTGTCGGTAACTTGACATATGGCAAGTGTGTTAAGCTTAAGGAGCTGTGAGCTTTGGATAGTTCTGAAAAAGAGTTAGGGTTTAAATGAGTACAGCTGCTGTGAATGGAACTAACTGATCAGCAGATTTCAAGGAGAGAAAATCATCTTCCTGTTTAAGAGGTGGCAAAACAAACTAAGAATCTTTGCCTTGAAATTTTAGAAAGTCTTTCTTTCCTTCCTTTATTTCTGCAGTTTCTGTGATGCGTTAGGGAACGCTGGAGTCTTTTTAGGCAACTAAATCAATGTTCCCCCAGAAAGCTGGCAGCTCGCAGGGGACATACCAACAGCAGATGCTGGCACTGAGGCTGGGCTTCACTATTTCACTCGGTGCTCTGGGCAGTGTTAAAATAGGAACTGTTTTATCATCTTAGGGACTTTCAGGAAGCAAAATTCTGGAAACGAATCCACTTTTGCAAGGGAAAAGTTCTTACAAATCAATTACTGATTTAAGAGTATCACCTAAGCACAGAAGGAGGAATTTCTTGCAGTGGTGAAAAAAAAGAGGCTACCAGGCAACGAATCTGAACTTGATCCCTCCTGAAGTCAGTAACAATATTCCCGCTAACTTTGATGACAGAAAGACTACACCCACTAAGGTTTAAGCAGAAGTATATATAGATTTAACACCCGAGGAGCAGCCGATCTGGAAAAATTATCATCCCTCTAATAAGGAGTTCAGATTGCAGCGATCCTGACTTAACCTCTCTCATCTTTCAGAAATAGATGAATAGAGAACTGCGAATGTCTTTGTCTCTGGCTGTCTCTGATGAAACCAAAGTCATGCCTACTCAGCTTGGGCACAAGCAATCCCACAAATCATGGCATATTTTGTAGGAATGTGGGAGACTGTCCAAGGGTTGTCAGTCAAAATTTCCCTTCCCCACTATTGTTATATAATGTGCTGTTAGCATTTCAGTCTTCCTACAACATACAGTTTACAAATGTGCTCAAGTCCTTATGGAGGCAAGCTACCATGAAGTCTGACTGAAACTTTGCCCTGGTAATGACATATCTGGGCCCTGTTGGTAGTATACAATTGAAGACTCAATGCCCCATCAACAGTGTACTACACCAATAAATGTACATCAAATAAAGCCTTGTTCTTGGAAAATATGTCAATGGTGCTTAACAAAAAATGGCTTAGAATACTTACACATTTATTTGTGAAGATCGGAAAGCGAGGGCAAAAGGTGGTGAAAAAAATCAGTGATTTAATGTCTCTAAAGTTTTAAGTGAGGTAGAACAGTGAAGAGAGATGGAAGATAGACCATTCTCACTAAGTAATGACACGAAAAGACAAGTAAGCATCACAGTTCTGATGAAAATTCATACAAACTCCAGGAAATCACCAAGACAGTCTCTCCACAGAAGGGTGGGTGAATAGAATCAACTATTAGACAGAATTTACAAAAAGGAAGGCGACTAAGTACCCGCTTGCCAGTCTTTGTAATAGATCCAATAAAAATCTTAAGTGCCTGAAAAGGGATGTATTCTAACAAGGGGACTTCAGCATAAAACTGCAGTTCAAATAGCTCTTCGCATCTGCTGGCCCATCCTATTTCCAGACACTCCTCTTGGCTTAGCTGTAATGCTTTCCTGCAAATGCTCATTTTTGAATACCCACAACAACCCACTTTTTGCAGAAACAAACAGTTCAGTTCATATCTGTGCTGCATTAGGATCCAAAGCTTTGATGCCTTGCTGTCTCATTTTCCTGAAAGGATTGCAAAGTTGTTCTAGACTGGGGAGCCCAGAAGGAGACACAGGAGTTCCAGTGCGAACTCCAGTACCAGGAAAGGAGAGGCACTTACTCAAGATCGGTGCACAATTGGCACCGCCTGGGCTCAAACCAGGATGTGGGGAGAGCGCTGGGCTGTGCTGACTCGTGTGGTGGCAAATAGCTGTGTGCAGTTTGATGCATTGACAAAACACAGTCCTGTGAACTGAGAAAAAGGTGAGACAGGAGACTACCGAGACTGAAGAAGGAATCATATCCAAGTCTCTCACAAAATAAACTGACTACTAACACTTCAAATATAACCCTCTTTTTACCTCTGTAAGAAAGGATGCCAGATCCTTTCGATACAGCTTGAGGTCTGAAGCAGCTGAGATACCAGGGTCACACCAGTCTGAATGCATCCTATCAGCTATCTTTTGGCAGCTGCACACCAGCTGCACTGGATTCAGACTGCGCACAGGCTGCCGTGAGTTCTGGATCCCATTATGAGGTGCTTAACTTCCCATGGAGGCTAACGTGGGTTCTGGATTCCTCTCCTCTGCGTAATATCTGACACATAATCAGAAACAGATCCCATCCCGAAGCTCTAGCCAGCCAAAAATGGAGAAAAACAGATTGGCTGACATTCCACCACTGTTACGCTCTCGCAGGCACACTGATGCCTATGGGGTGACTTAGAGGCAAATTAATTTGGCCCTCGTATTATCGTTTAGAGTTCAAACATTCGGTTGTTTATAATAAAAATATATTTTGAGGTGGATAATGCGAAACATACAGGCTTTTCAAACAGATTAAACTGCAGTAGCAATTGCAGTGTGTCTGCTTAGATGTTATGAGGCTGGAGTTAGAATGCTGGTGTGGTTTCCTGAGATCTCCTCTTTTTTTCTTCCCTTCTCTACAATACCATTCATAAATGGGAAACGCTTCATCTTGGAATTAATTATCTTTTCTGTTACTGTCCAAAGGCACTGGAAAGCTGTTCCAAAGTTTGACTGATCTGCTGGTTAGTAAATTATGAAATGAAAAGCATTTGAAACTAGGGAAATATCACTGGAATTAAAGGGGGACTAAAAATGACTTATTGTGTCACTTGAGTTTGCTGCCAAAACAAAGTCTCTATTTAGTAGGCACCAACCCAGATGGTACGTAACATTTACTAATTATTGCCGCTTCTCTAAGTAGAGTGAAGGATTGATACTACATCTCATTTAAGCTCTTGCAGACACATTAAATAGAATGCCTGGAAATATTTCTCCTGCTTCGCTCATTGCTTGAAGACACACGATGCATGGGACTGATTGCAGTGTGGCGTTACCACAAACCAGCAGTGCCATAGTAGTAGTGCTCTCAAGCTTGCAGCAAACATGCAGCTCTGCCTCATGTAGATTGCCTCGAACCACGCTACCTTGCATTTGCCTCTCGCTAGGCATCGCTGCAGATATTTAACTGAGAGGAGCAAAATGTTTCCGCCTGTGAGGCTTTAGACGAGAGGAATTCAGTGTTTTGAAGCAAAGTTCAACTGCTACGATGCCGGTATGAGATTTGGTTGTGTGACACGCTGTCTCAAGGGACGACAAGTCCTTCTCCCCACAGGTCAGGCCCCAAAGCAGGCCCACAAACAAAGCAAAACGTACAGGCAGACGTGGGGTGAACGAAAAACTGATAATCGCTGCCTCCCTGCAAAACGCTGCGAGGGAATTAACGGAGAAGCGGGGAACCGCCACACGCAGCCCCTCAGCACCGCGGGGAACCGCCACACGCAGCGCCTCAGCACCGCCCGCCGCTCGTCACGCAGGAGCGGCCCCGCGCTGCCTGTGGCGGGAGGCGGTGCTCGGCCGGGGCCCGGGAAGTGAAAGCGAAAGGCGCGGCGGGGCCGGGAGCCGTTCGTGCCGTGTGCCGTCCTGCTCGCCGCGCTCATGTCCCACGGGCCGAGGAGGGGACGGGAGGAGGTGGAGGAGGAGGAGGAGGAAGCGGCGAGGGGCAGCCAGGCGCGCCACGGGAGCCTCCACGAGCCCGCGGCCGGCAGCAGGAGCCAGGGCCGGCACGAGAGGAAGAGGAAGAAACAGGAGGCGCAGCAGCTCCAGAAGCTCCAGCACCTGGAGTCCTTGTAAGGGCGGGACGCTGCCGCGGGTCCCCTGCCCTGCCCGGCGCGGAGCGGAGCGGGGCTCGTCCTTGGTTGCGTTTCGTTTGCTTGGCGCTGAATGCCGGCAGACAGGCCCGGGCCTGGGCGGGCAGCGCGGCGCCGGCCCGACCCGCAGCGGAGACAGGCGGCTCCGAGCTCGGCCCCCTCCGCCGGCACTGGGGGCTGGTTTGTGAGTGGTCCCGCGTTGAGTCGGGAGCTGGACTCGGTGATCCCGGTGGGCAGCTTCCAGCTGAAGGCATTCTGTGGTTCCGTGCCTCCCCTAGCAGTTCAGTTCGCTGCTACATGTCAGCATGAACGCCATGGCGCTTGCAAAACGTCTTTCTCCTGATTCTCTGGGAAGGCTGCAGCAGAGATTGTTCAGCCAGTTTCCACTAGAGTGGGTTTAAAAAAGAATGTCTGTGATTTGGTGCAGATGGAATAAGGGAGGCTGCGTCAGGGAGAGCAGGGCACCTCAGGGAGAGATGAGACTGTGGTGTGTACAGTAACTGAATCTGGCCTGGGTGTGCGTCCCTGTGAAGCAGTGCTTCCCCATGAAAGTAGGAATCTGAAGAGTGTTTACAGAGATGCATGTTGTGATATGGCAAACACATGACGCTCTGGAAACACAGGGTCTCAGCCTGCTTGCGTCCAGGTATCCGTGTTCTGCTCCGGTTGGTGATTTCTAACTAAAATTTAAGGGGAAAGGGGAGCTGGAAGTTGTAACTCCATCCCATTGAGACACTGTATTTTGTCAATTATTTGTTTATACTAAGCTACAGAGTAACAACGTTTCTATTGCTTTTCAGCTATGAGAAACCTCCCCCAGGGCTGATTAAGGTTGGTACCTGTACCACAGTACACCTTTAGCTTTACAAAGGATCTTCAGAAACTGTCTTCTAGCCCTATAGTTAGATGATCTTAGTCCTATAGTTATAGGATACCTATTTAAATTACAGAATTACATAATTAAGTGCTTCCAGAGGACAGTTCAGAGCTCCTCATTTGCAGGGCAGCCTCTTTGACTCACTGAATCCTGAACAAAATGCCCAGAATCAGACAGGATGATACTGGTTCCTTCACAAACTCTTAGGACAGAAAACGAATGCAGTACTTGGTATGGATAGAGGGAAGTCGTGCATGGTGAAGGATATTTTCTGTTTTTGTGGCATCTTGTCAGGATTCTTCTCAAAATTCTTGTGTAAAAACACTTTGATAATGATTATTGCTCTTGCCAAATGTATATAATGAAACCACAATATAATGCTTTTAACCCCCAGTATACTTCTTTGCGTTGTAAAGGCTGTTTCTAATTCTTAAAGAAGTCTCAGCTTGTCTGTTATGTTATTGTTGTGTTCATTTTTCATTTCTATTATTCATTGAAATAAACTGCTAGAATAAATGGAGAGGAATAGAAATAGTATGTGTAGAAAATATGAACTAGAAAAGGGCGAGGGAGAAAGATCCTTCTTATGTTGCAAGCAAAATAAATGTTACGGAGAGTGGCCATATTAAATGAAGGCCTGTCCACTTGGAATATTGATTCTTACAAAGGTGGAGTGTTCCTGTTGTTGTGTTGGTTGGTTTGAAAAGGTGATATTACTGTCCTTATCTTTTTCCATAGGAAGATGAAACAAAACCAGAAGACTGCATACCTGATGTACCAGGCAATGAGAGCGCACGAGAGTTCCTGGCACATGCCCCAACAAAAGGACTTTGGATGCCTTTGGGAAAAGAAGTCAAAGTTATGCAATGTAAGGCTGAAAGCGTTCCAGTCTTTTTACACTGAGGGAGGGCAGGATGCCTGGTGAACAGAGCACAAGATCCTCATAGTCTGGCATCATGTTGGCATAAGGCAGTCACCATCCTGAAGGCTGTAATAGCCTAATATATTACGGAAGCTACATTTATAAATGTAACACTCGTGTGTCTTTTTTTTTTCTTCCTTAAATTGAAAATATTTCCCATAAATATGCTTATTTGTCTTTTGTTGAAATGCTGGCCTGGCTCACAGATACAATTCATTGCTGTTTTTCTTTTTTTTCTTTCCCAAGGTTGGAGGTGTAAACGCTACGGACACAGAACAGGGGATAAAGAATGCCCGTTCTTTATTAAGGGCAATCAGAAACTGGAGCAATTCAGAGTAGTGAGTACAAATGCTGCAGTGTTATTGCTTGTATTTTTACACTGATGATGGATAATATTGCAGGCGAAGAGAAGCCTGACAGATGATGATCAGTTAAGGGCTTTTCCTCTGTCTCTAGTATAATACAGATGCCCAAAATCTCCTGATAAATAAAAAGCTACAGATGTGGTTGGATGAGTGGCTACTTTGTTGAAAATCTATTTTGCAAGAGGAAGATAATTAATATTAAAATTGGAGATCTTCAAGAACCTCTTTCAATCATATTCAGACAATGTTTACAGCATACATTCCATTGTGTACCATTCTGATCTTTTGCTACATGAGACGGCGTATTCATTTTTCAGATTCTTTCAGTGTGACGTCTTTTGCTTTGCCTTGTTAAACTATTTTAAGTTCTTACTGCTTTATGTCTTATGTCCTTCTTCCTGTCTTTGAAAAATGGAATCCAGGCTCTTCCTGTCCATTAGGAATGCTGCCTTAAAGAGTATTTTAAAGTCATGTTTGTGACCAGATTGGCTCCGTTCTTCATTTTTCTTCAGGCTTCTTCTCTGTTGCATCACACTCTTGAGTTCTCTCAAGGCCCATTAGAGTCCATTCCCACCATCTTTCATTTGCTGCTGAATTAAAATTCATCTGATACCATTTCTCAGTCAGCGTATTTGCTTAATCTTCCAACAGAAATGATCACCTTAGTTCTTTTTGCTGCATTCTTGCTTGGCACGAACTGGCCTTAAACGCCTGCGAGTTTGTTTGCTATCTTCAATTTAAAAGCAACCTGGTTAAGACGCAATAGTAATAGTACACAGCATGCAGGGACAGCTCCAGCTTCCAATACTAGCAGCTTCGTTGCTATATATTTGTACCCAGATTTGTAAAATATGCTGTTAGGGTGCAGCATGAACTATTTTGAACTATGGTATTCCTTCTTAGTCTAGCTAGCTCTTCCAGCAGCATGTGTTGGGGAACTCTTCGTTAACTGTGACTGGAGAGGGAGAGCCCCCTTCATCAGCGATGTAAATAATTAAGGAAGTTAACACCTAGTCCACATTAACGAGGCTCCTGTTTTTCATTTTAAAGGCACACGAAGATCCAATGTATGATATCATAAGGGAAACTAAACGTCATGAAAAAGAAATGAGGTAAGTGTTCCTCTGCAGTAAAATGCATTTTCAGTTTGATTTGATTCCGTGGTACTGACTTAGAGTTTGCAGTTGAAACGCTGATATGTTACCCTCACCAACTCAGACATTTTGAATGTCAGTTTGTTGCTGTTATCAGACATTACTGCGTTTCCACTTTCTCAATAATCATTCTGTATAATTCCTGCCTCTTTGATAGCTTCTACATTTATTCCCAAAGCAAAGTTTAAAGAGGAGTCCTTCGTTTATACCATAATATTGGGGTACTTGGATGTTGTTCTGTATTAGGTCTAATATATATATTTTTCCTATTGGCTTCACTGGTTGTTTTTACTCAGCTTCACTGACATCATCTCTGTAGATTATCTTCTTAGTATCATAACCCCAGTATGCACCTATGTGTGTGTGTGTGGTCTGGTGGTTGCTTTTGCCCCTGTTTTCTGTGCTTAATTAAATTACATTGGCTGCTCCGAAAGTAATGCCTCCTATTGGCCCACAACGTTAGGGGTAAGTGTTGTTGGTATGGCAGCAGAGGTTGAACCTTTATACCAATATTCCTTTACACCTTTGTTGCCTTGAAACTGATGCAGCATAGCACCTTCTGATTTCTGTCTGTTTGGGCCAATAAAAGGTGGGATGCCATGCAGGCCCTGGTTCATTGCTGGCAAAAAAGCATGGCTAATGGTGGAGACTGTGTTGGAAGATAGGTTTTCTTTGTAGCTTTGTAGAATTTACTCTGCCAAGCAGTTTTATTGTGCTCCCTTTATCTTGTTAGTTTCCATGGAAATAAATAGGAGGCATCACTTTCAGAATGACTTATGTACATACTGTCAGACACACTAGTCTGTGATATTCCATGGGATGGAAAGATCTTGAATTAAACATACGTGTATCACAGAAGAGGTTGTCATCAGTGTGAAAATTGTAATGGGAGTTGTAATTCAGTAAAAGAGGGAGTGTTCCCTTGCCTTTTCTTAAGCTAGGAAGGAAACAGATGAAAGCTAGAATAAGTTATTATAGGGAGAGCCTAGAAAGGATTCTCATTCATATTTTTTAAACACAGGATACAGCAACTGAAGCAGCTCCTGGAAGATTCCACCTCAGATGATGATAGCAGCGATGACAGTGATGAAGATGATGAAGATGGCAGCAGCTCCACTTCCTCAGATAAGCACAAGAAAAAGAAGAGAAAGAAGGAAAAGAAAAAAAAAGAAAAGAAGAAGAAGAAAAAGAGAAAGCACAAATAATCTAAATCTTATGAGAATGACTGACAGCAGTCATCTACTGGATGCTCAATGACCCCCCCTCCCCCCTTCATCCAACCCCACTTGTGAACTGCTGGGAAAGATCCAAAGAATTAGGAAGAAATAGTCAAAAGGGGCTTTTGTAAACTGAGAACTGAGATGAATACACGTAGCTCTTTTTTCTACCCCTCTGCAGTGCTGCGGCCAGAAAAGAGAGAGCTGTGCTGATAATGCACAATCGTATGTATGGAAGAACTCAGCAGACTGTCTATTGAAGCATGTTTTCACCACACAGTCGTTTGATTACACACACAGCCTCGCTGCACACGGGCTGCAGTGTGCATCATGCTGGCAGTTTGCTTACAGTAAGGTGCTGTATCATCTTTTTTTCTACATACTGCCTATGTGTTGAAGTCCACTGTACTTACCACTTGCAGCTTGGGAAATAACAAACACTTGAAGGTGTTTCCACTTGAAGGTGGAAAAACACTAAGGGAATTGAAGACAAAACCAGAGTGAAAGCGGAAACTCAATGTGATTGCAGTAGGCAAATTCTGTAACACCCAGAGCATTCCCTGAGCCATAATGTTGTGAGCCAGGTGTGACTTTGCCAGATGTCCTTTACTCTAAGGACTTGTTTCGGAGTATTTAAAAAAGGGAGTGGTTGCTCATGTCAGAAATGAGAGAGATGCATTTCTACATATACTTCAGTATCAGTTGTTTTGATACATTTGATTTTTTTTTTCCTTTTAAAAAGGCTTGAGGAAATAAAATTCAACTTATGTTGTATATTTACTAGGATTATTTCATGTAGTAATATTATATGAATCGTCCCAAAAGAATATAAGAGTTGTACTTTAGACTGACCACAGGTTCTTGCTGTTAAGTCGTGTTCCAAGATAAACCTGACTGGAACAATTGAGGTTGTGATAAACCGTGTTAAATTCTCTCTTTTTGAAAGAGATAAAGTACAAAGTCGTGACTTGAAGACGTAAATATTCATACCTGATCTCATTGATCATAAAGAATATTTGAGCTAGAAATAAGCTCTAAGGAGAAGGACTTTTGGGCTCTTGTGAATAACAGGTTGGCCATGAACCAGCAGTGTGCCTTTGTGGCCAAGAAGACCAACGGTATCCTGGGGTGCATCAAAAAGAGTAAGGCCAGGAGATCAGTATGGCCAGGAGATCAAGGTCAGTTTTCTCCCTTTACTCTGCCCTAGTGAGGCTACTTGTGGAATACTGCATTCACTCCTAGGCTTCTCAATTGAAAAAAGACAGGAATCTTCTAGACAGAGTCCAGCAGGGGGCCACAAAGATGATGTGGAACTTGGAGCATCTCCTGAATGAGAAAAGGCTGAGAGACCTGGGACTTTTCAGTCTGAAAAACAAAAGGGGTCTCATCACTGCTTATAAATAGCTAAACTGCAGCAGTCCAGTCAGTGGGGCCTGACTCTTTCAAATGGCTTGCAGCAATAAAGGGCAACGACTGGAACACAGGAAGTTCCATACAGACAAGGAAGAATTTATTTCCCGTCAGAGTGACAGAGCACTGGCACAGGCTGCCCAGACAGGCTGTAGTAGAGTCCCCTTCTCTGGAGATATTCAAGACCCATCTGGACACCTTCCTGTGTTCCCTACTCTAGAAGTGGGGTTGGACTTGACTTCCAGAGGTCCTTTCTGACCTTTACAGTTGTATCCTTGGGCAAAACTCCACAAATAGTGTATCTTATTTCCAGAGCTCAAATGTTCTGGTGGTGTTCTGTCCTCTAGTATTATTTACCACATCTTTACTAGTGACTCCTGGTAGTTGATAACACTGATACAGAAGACTAATTTGAAGTTCCCAGTTCTTCAGCCAGAAAGATTTAACAGATGTAGTAGCATACAGAGACTTTTAATGGCCCAATACTCAGTCTCGCACCATATGATGCTAAGAAAACCCATGTTTTGAAAGTACTGGTGATTGCTGGACAGATGCTGGAAGCCACAGCTAGTAAAGCATAAACCTGACACATTCCAGAGAATTCTCAGCAAGTTTGGAATTCTCAGCAAGTTTGAGTAGAGCAGGGTAACCCAAAGACCCCTTCAGTTACTCTAGCTTTTGTCATTTAAGACTCTTCTGAACATCAGCTTAATTAAAACAAACTCAGCTTTCTCCTTGCTTCTCATCCCATTCCCAAGGAATGGGTCCCCTCGGCCTGCTCCGTCAAGTTCTGCCTACAGGCTTACTCTTTGAACAGTCCTGAAAAATACTGTGACAAGACCATTCTTCAAATGCATATCAGTGGCAATTTAGAAGTTATATTTTGAGAAACCAAATCATCACTCCACATCAGACTAAATGTCTGCTTAACCCAATATCTTCTCCCACTCATGGTCAATAGTCAAGAAACAGAGGAGGGTAAAGTGTAGTGATAGCTCTGTTATTTCACACACACAAAGTCTTAGATTCCTTGTAGTATAGTGCTTTGAATCACAGATTATATTTTAGTTAATAGATCCTAGGTAGATTTTTTTATTAATTATCCAATCACTTAAACATTTCCTTCAGCAATGAATCCCCTACAGATTATACAGTTTAATTAAAGAAACATCACTTGTCAATGGGTGTCCAACCCTTTGGCTTGCCTAGGCAAGGTGAAGAGGAGTTATTTAGGGCCATTAGTCACTCCAAAAGTAATGTCTACTTGTCATGGTTTAGTTAGAGAGCTAATGCTCTTGGTCTAGTGGTCTAGTGAGCCGGCGCTCTAGTGAGCCTAGTGGTCTAGGAGCCGGCGCTCTCACAGCCGCGGCCCGGGTTCGAGTCCCGGTCAGGTATACCCAGCATGCAGCTGGAGCATTAGCTCTTTAACTCTTAATGCAATACATGATGTTATGATGTGGAATACCAGTACCAAAAAATCATAAAATCATGACACTACTTATTCCCACGGAACCTATAACAGATACAATGAGTTCAGTAACACTGTTTGATAGAGCAAATTCTCAACTACAAAGCACTATAAAGGTCTGGTAAAGAGGCATGATCAGCTTATAGAGTTGAACGTCTGATTGCAAATTATGCACTGCCTTTGAAAATTCACAGGTAATGTATTCATGTCCACTTAGAATGGACTTGCAAACAAATTGATTTCCGCTCCTCTCCCTTGCAGTATTGAAGCCCACTCTCAAATTCTTGTATCAAAATGGAAAGCACAGCCACACGCTTCTCACTGTTCTTGGGAATGTGTTTAGCCAGTATATCAATCTGCACACAATTATTTGCCATAACCTGGGTTAGCAGTGCCTTGCACTCTCCGTGTGTCCCAGTCTCAGCCCACACAGTGCTTTGTGCTGACTGTGAGCAATGGGTGCACACCCAGCCACTTCATGGGGAAGGGCCACAGCCAGAGTATGGCCACACTGTGAACTGTGCTGGGTTGCAGACTGGATGTTCCTGCCCTAATTCCTGTATTAGAGGACATGTGGTCAACTGGTTCCTATTTATTTCCCCCATATCATTCTCAGTTCTACAAATTTGAGCTATTAAGTTCTTTATGTTGGGAATAAGCATCTACCCAAACTCATAGAAGCATAGCCAGTTTCAAAAGTTAAAAGTTTAGCACATTCTCAATACATTAAAGTTTCTAGCAGCGCTAACTAGCAACCACTGTGAGGGTACTGAGAGAAACACTGCATTTAATCACATCTTAAGCAGTGCCAAAGCTAGCATTTAAGAGACTTTAGATATTTAAGAAAGGTGTTAGAATTTCTCTAGTCTACATCAACTTTATTAGTGGAAAATGATTCAATATGGGAGTAGTTCTAGAAATGGGATAGGAAGCTGTATTCCTGAAAGATGGATCAGCCTTATTTGTATCTTAAGCATTGGAGTATTCATTTTCCTGCTAAAGGAACAAGATTCCCTAGTCATTACTGCTTTCTTCATAGGAATGTGTTCATATTTGAAATTTATACTGAAACTTGACTTGTAACAGTAGCATGAATCAATTAATCCCATGAATCTAAACAAATGTGAACTGTAGCTGATATACAACTCACGGGGAATACAACAACTAATGATTGTCAGCTTCTATATATGATTACCTTAGTATTCTAAACCACTCATTTCAGAAAGATTATTTCAGCAGTAATACAGGCATTTTTTTTTTAGCCATGAGATGACCAATGGCTGTGAGTCAATCAGGGAATCTAAGGACTTAAAAAAAAAAAAAACCCTGTACATTTGTTATTTTTTCCTCTCTCAAATTACAATTGCAAGGTGTTTTTTTTTTTAAACCACTGCGTCCTGTATGTCTTCTATTATTTTAACAGAAAGACCTGTTATTAATCTTCCCAAGTACAGAGCAGAAAACAGGACATTAAGAGGGGAAGCTTTATGCTACAGATGCTACAAAATCTACAATTAAAATCCAGAATTAAAATCTGACAAACTAACATAACCACTGGCTCCACTGAAGTGACTGTATCCCACCTATTTTGCAACAGAGGCTGCAAATAGCCTCAAACAATGTGTTAGAAATTGAGTCACAGACAGTACATCTGTCCAACAAAACACCTGCTATGGCAGTTTCAGAGGCCTGTGCTGTCCGCCACTGCTTTGCCAACAAGTACATAAGCACAGTTACTCATCACAAGGCAATCCAGCTTCACAGGGAACAACAGAGCTGACACACACGCATCTATAACCAGAAATTGAGTCTGAGATATCACGGGCTAGTCACCTGTCTGAACTTCAATTCACAGCCTCTTCGAACACAGTTCATAGTCTACAACTTTTCTAAGCCACATCTATCTCATCCACTGGAAAGAGAAACATAGCTGGAAGCCAACTGACTTAAGATGGATTCCATAAATCATCTATACCGCTGAGTGAAGAAAAAGCCAAGTAGAAGATGCAGTTTTAAGACCACAGTACTAGTCCTGCGGAGCTGAGTACACCAAACATACATGACACTAGTAGCATTTTTTCCAGACAAAAGCTAAGTGATCCCCACTGCTACACCTTCTGTAGTCACCCAGCCCTCTATTGCTCCTTACATCTGGGTAGAAAGCACACAGACTAATACCAGACTGGTGAAAAGATGGACCATTATGATTCTGGGAGTACTCTGGAATATCAGTCACTGCCAAAAATGAGTTCCTTCTACCCACCAGGTCACAATACTCTATTATCAGACAAGAAGATGACCAACAATCCTAAGCCACTTCTCCTGACAGATTTCAATTTCAAAGCCACGCTCAGGGGAAAATAGCAACCTTTACCTTGGAGGTCTCAGCTATATTCACATAGTCTTCAACTCAAGTTCTGCTGCTCACTCTTGCCAGCTCAGTAGGGTCTATCCCTCTTCAAGGGGGATAGTTTCCTATACTAGACAGTGAACGGCAGAAGCTTCCATATATTTCAGATCAGAGACAATAATACAAAATATTACAATATATTACAAAAGCCCCATGCCTGAAAGAATTCTGTCCCTCCATTTACTCTTTAAGGTTCTGTGCAGCACAAGAATTTGCTTTCCTTATTTTCTCATAATGTACTTAAGATGAAAAGAAAAGCATATCCAAGCTATGGAAAAGAAACCTGCAGCTATGTTCACAACACATAAACTAACCATGAGATGACACGGACAGGCTTCATAATCCTACTGAGCTTAAGAACAGGGCAGCAGTAACTGGCATACTGCAGTAGTCTGATATGGATATATATGCATCAGTAACTTTTATTTCCATACACAAATGGAGTCTTGAATGCACTTCTGTTAAGTTTATTATTTAAACAGTGGATGTGTTAGTTACAAAAAGTGACTTAGTTTAGTGATAAATATTTACTACAGTTTAATTGCTGCACCATAAAGACAGAGGGCATTTCTTACCCTTGAAGAGTGCACAGCAACTTACAAAATAGGCAAGAATAATTTACTTTTCCTTTCATGCAAACCTATGATATTTGTCTCCCCTCCTGCCCCAATATTTGCAGTTATCTTCTCTTATAAAGAGACTTCCTTGCTGCTCCATGCCCTGAAGGGAAAAGACACGGTTAAGGTACACACACTGAGTAATACAGGTCAACCTGCTCCTAAAGGAAAATATACATCAATGACTGCCTTTTTCTTTTAATTACAGGAAAAGATACCTGTGATTGAAATTAGAACTATGTACTCAAATTCTACAGACAATGTTGGACTATAAAAAATATCCCAGTTTAACATATGTAAGAGTTTCATAGACAAATTTTCAGTATGCTCTCGTTGAATAGTTGGTGAGTTTCAGATGCCTTCTATTTCTGGGAAAAAGATCAGAGGTTATTTGGGATTCTTTTCAGTTTTCTGAAAGCTCTTTCAGGAAAGGGTCAACAACTGAAGATTACACACTGTTTAATAAGACTTTGTGACTGATACCTAACTACTTGCTATTATTTCACAAATAACCTAGTGATCCCCCAGTTCATGAACCAGGACACATTAGCTCAAGACAGTAATGGCCAGATGCTTGGAAGAATCCTACCAACCTTTGCGTACGCTCCTTTTAGGCATCTCCCACACTTCCACGTCTTCCACCTCACACCTCGTGTCTCTGCGTTTCAGTGGGGGCTTGCCTACTCTCTTCTTTGGCTTAACCAGAGGCGGGCACCCTAGAGAAACACCAGTTGTATCTTGAAACACACTGAGATGTGCTGGATTGACTGCACTTCAGCAATAGAAACGTTAGAATCAGTTTCCTTATCTTCAAACTCTACCAAAACAGCAAGTTCACTGTGCTTCATACCACACCCTTTTGATTATTTCTTAAAACAAACACTGAAGGGAAAAATGTACCTTGTTCTTCGCTCTTGGCTTGGGGTGAGGGACTACCATGTATTTGTCCAGTGAATTTGGGTTTAGCTCCACTTCTAATCCAGTACTCTTCAGGTGGTATCCCCATGCTCTCCCTCAAAAGTCTCCCTAATAGAAGAGTTGGTTTAAGATCAGTATTTTGCTCGCTGATGTTAATAATACAGTTCAAACAACCAGACAGTTTGCCAGAATGCAAACCAAGCCGCAGAATAGTAAGAATCTTTCAGAAGTAAAAAACAACCTTCTGGAGACCACATGAGAAAAATTGCAGATTACAGGCTGTACTACATCTGTAGATTTTGTAAAGGAAATAAGAAAACACTACTCACATTACCAGAAGTAGATCCTGTTTTAGATGCTTTCCATAAAAGTCTGTATTAAACAACAACCTCTTAGTGTACCAGTTATGAACCTTAATTTTGCTTATTCTCACTTCCAATTAAGTAGATATTAGCAGAAATGAGATTAAACAAATTTGGTCTGGGAAAGTTTTACTTAATGCAGTTTAACACCAGTTCTATAAAAATATAGCAAAACTTGGCTGCTGCCCTGCAGTTTGCAAGAAACAAAACCAATAGATTGATGCTCCTGCTGAGAAGGGAAGTTACACAAAGTAGGGTCATCAGATTACAAGGTTCAGCCTACAGCTGACAGTTGCAATTGTGTCCTTCACATTTTCTACGAATTAGCACCTTTTTCCCCCTCAGTATTCATCTTACCTCCCAAGAATTTCTGTAGTGTTCGCTTGTGTTCAGCTTCTTCTCTTCTTGCCATTGGCCTCTTCCTGCCATAATACCCATAGTCACTGTATACAACCTCATCTTGTTCTTTCTCCTTTGGTTTGTAAACAACACCAATATTTTCACTAAGCCTGCTCCTAGTTTTTATCTTCTCTTGAGCAGGCCAGCTAATTAAGTGAGCTGGAAAAGCATATTTTGGTGGCTTCCAGAGCACCCTTGGGCCAACTTGTCGGTACAGATTTCCTTTACTTGGCATGAAGATTCCATATGGAGCAGCTTCGTGAAAGAAATACTCTATTTCATCTACATCTTCATCCTCCTCATCCTCTTCATCTTCATCCTCCTCTTCTACCTGCACAGAGTATTCTTCCGAGTCCTCAATTTCTGAGGAACTCTTGGCAGCTTCTTTCTTGACAGAACAGATTTTTTTCCGACTAGAAGATCTAGGAAGGACTCTCAGCCTTCTGCCTTTACTGGAGGTCTCTTTCATCTTCATGGCTGAAGAGTTTTTGACATCTTGGCCATCCAAACTGTTCATCTGCTCCCTTCCTACCACTTCGTCTTCATTGAGGGACCCACCACTTTTGATTTTCTCTTTCTCCAAGCCCTCCGTACTTTTCTGGAAAGTATACGTGCTTTTCTGAAGCACATAGTCAGGTACAAAATAAGACACTGGGGCATTATCAACGGACGAGCCATCCTCTCTAGAGGACATGTCATCAGAAGAAAGACTAAGTACACTTGGATGTTTCCTTTGTGGCAAACACACGTCGTAGCCATAGTTTGCATCCATATTATCCAAACAAGCCAGCCAGCTGTTAGAGGGAACATACTTCTCCACTGATTCTTCACACCAAATACTTCTATCTGTTTGACTTTCATTGTTCGCACTGTGGCTTAGGTTCAGCTTTTTCTGCTGAAAACTCAAGTCACTCATTACCTCCATACTAGATGGAAGCAGTCCTGCTTGTTGAATAAAGCTGGATTCTTCTTGAGAAGCTTTTGAACCTGTGGATCTTTTAGATTTCTTAGCTACTAGCACATCCTGTCTTACTGCTGGTTGGTCTATGGTAACAGATCTTGCAAGTTCTGCTATTTGCACTGCCACGGCTTCACCTGGAGGGGATTTTGCCCTCTGACTTGAAGTCACCTGCTTCTCTGCATCCAGCTTCACTTCATTATCATGGACATCTTTTTCTTGCATAGTTTCAACGCTCTGTTTTGAAGAGAGGACAGCTTTTCTCTCATCCATGTAAGTCCCTGGCACCAATTTCTCCCCTTCGTGAGGGCCATAGATCATCCCCTCACATGAGCTAACAGAAAATACATCACGCTGCACCACGTTCTCTGGGACTGGTTTACCACTTGCCACATCATACAGAGGAATAGTTTCTTTAAAGGACTTCCACAGTTGAATGGCTGGAGAGCCGTTTCCATATTCTATTCTCACCTCTTCCTTCTCAAAGGCATAGCTTCCAGTAGGAAGATTTCTATACTGTGTAGAGCTGGAAGGACTATTATGAAACTCCCTGTCTACCACAATGGAAGATCCAGACAAATCTTGTTTCTCTGAAGTACTTTCAGTCTCCATACTTATGCCGGAAGAAACACAGGCCATATTTCCTGCATCACAACCTCTCGTTTCCGTATGGGTATCCTGATGCTTTTTCTGCTTGTTTTCAGGCTGCCTAGGATCAGTCTGTGTTTCTTTTGTCTCTGTTTTTCTCCCAGGGGAACTGTAGTGTCTAAATCGTGTTGCATGATAAAACATGGGAGAGGGTGGGGGAGCATTAAAATAAGGCCTTCTGTTAATTCTTGCATGCACTGGATGTTGTGGAACAAAAAATCCAGGGTACTCGTGGAGTGCAACAGAATAAAGTGGAAAATACGGATGTCCACCCCGGTAGCCTAATAATTGGAAACAAAAAAAAAAAAGAAATAACTTATTTCTGAAACAAGTCATTCTGATTAATAATTACACACACACAGGGACTGCTATGAGATCAGACAAACAGGCAGTTAAGACACTAATTATCAATATCTGAAGCAAGGCCTGTAGAAGGAGCCAGAGAGGGAGTTCTGTATTACAGAACAGAATATCTGGACAACTATACTTCAGAATAAGGCTTGATTTTAATCCCTGAAGCACGTGCTATTTTGCTGCCTTTTTTCCTGTTTGTTTGCTTGCTGCCTCTCCCTTCTTCTATGCAGTGTTCTGTAGCACCATCTTCGCTAGCAGAGCTCCAGACAGAAATTAACACAGGTATACTATTTACAAGATCTATTATATATTGTGGGTTCTCCTTAAAATTTGTATTTATGAGCTGTGTACATATACACTGTATATGAACAACCATTTGCAGTTACACTGATAGGATAACAGTTATTGTCTTGCATAGTTCCCATTCTCCAGAAACAGATGCTTTTCAACACAGATAGGCCACACTTCACTAACACTTGAAATTCAGTGCTTAAAAAGGAAAAGCTCGCATTAATTTTCCTTTAAACTCTCAGGCAGCTTTTTAAACACATTCTTTTCCTCCACTCTAGGAGGAGTTTACTACTTCAGATAGCTGTCAGTCACCTTACCTGGTGCAGGCACACAGTACGGGTTATACGCATGGCTGAGGTACCACGGATGTTGAAAAGGCTGTTGTGCTGTTGGCTGCGCATAGAAGAAGGGTCTCGAGTGGTTTGTGGAATATGACCCACTCTCTGAAGCAGATGCAGTATTCATTTTTATTTTAAACACTGTAAAAAGATAAGTGACCTGGATTAATCACTTTAAAACACACATGACTTGAAGACTCTTACCAGAATTCAGCAGCAACTTCTCTTCCTGTCTTCACTTCTAGCCCAGTGAAACAATATACTTCTAAAGAGACTACCCTTTTCCATACAGAAGTTAGAAGAATATTACTGTTAAAGGCTCTAGTTGCCTTTTTATAGATAAGCTTTTACACACAATCTGTAGTATTAGCACTTGAAGTCAATCTCATACCACGTTTTAAAGCCACAGTAACTCAGAGGTATTCTCACATGTATATAAGTAGTGTTTTCACCAGTTTAAAGTTAGCCTTTGGTCAATGGGTCTTGAGCAAAGTGTCTCAAGGAAAAAAAAAGTTATCAGGCTTCATATTTCATAAAGAAAGCACATACACCACATCTAAAATCACAGCGGAGTTACTGATTCCAAGTTTTGACATTAAATATGCACAGTAGCAGTGGCAGTTAACAAATAATTCAGTGACGCCATGCAGCTTGTGCTTAAGTTAAGGCAATAAGAAAGCCACAAGAAAAACTCTTACATCAGCTTATGTTCAGAGCCACACAAGAAAGAATAGAGACACTTATGCATTTCCTCAGTTAAGAGATACACTTACAGCAACCCATTAAGTACAATAATATTATCATACAGCTTAGAAAATGAAGAATATAAGGAGCAAGTCTATGAGCTACACAGAAACAGACAGCTACTCAGCTATTTACATCTCAGAGCTTAAATACTCTGGAAATACAGAGGAAAAAATTAAAAAAAGAAATTCTGACCTGTTATAAAGTAGCATACAACTCAGATCTAGAGTCTCAGCCCTCAAGAGGATTGGAGTCCTCTCCAGTTTCCATCCAGAACAGTCTGTCCAGCTTTTTCAAGCACCAAAAAAAACCAACAAACTCCCTTCACTCAATCAGGCCAAATAGGCCTAAGGAAAAAAAAGAAAATAAAAGAAAAAAAAAAGAAAAAAAAAGAAAAAGGAAAGCCCTACAAAAAGCCAAGCTACTTCTCCCCCACTAAAGCCCCCTCAAAATTAATGTCCTTGCTGCTGCTACCTCCAGCCCAGCAAGAATCTACCTTCCTGCTCAGCTCACCTTCTTTATAGGAGGCAGCTGCTGCTTGCCCACTCCCTCTTCCACCTGCAGCTCATTTGGCTGGTGATGTGGGACCCCTTCTATCCAATGGGAGGCAGAATCAAAACATGAGGATAGGAATAGCAGTAAAAGCCTTTATCCTGCACAGTGTTCCCATGACTGGAATTCTGTAATAAGATGGCTATAAGCTTTCAGAAGGGATAGGCAAGGAAGGAGGGGGTGGTGGTATGTCTCTCTCTGCTAGAAAGTGTTTAAATATCGTTGAATGATAAGGCTGAGTCTCTGTGGGTAAGGATCAGGGGGAAGGCCAACAGGGCTGATCATCCTGGTGGGGGTCTTTTATAGACTGCCTAAAACAGGAATGAGATGGATGAAGTGTTCTACGAGCAGCAGGCAGAACTTCTGCAATTGCCACAGCTTGTTCATGAGACTTCAAATTCCCTGATACATACTGGAAATATAATACAGTGCAGAAGCAGTAGTCTAGGTTTCTAGCGTATGTGGAAGACAACTTCCTGATGCAGCTGGTAAGAGAGCCTACCAGGGAGATGTCCCACCAGACCTGCTGCTCACAAACAGAGGACTGGTGGAAGAAGTGACAGTCAGGAGCTGTCCTGGCCAGGGTGACCAGGAAATGGTAGAGTTCTCTGTTTTTGGTGAAGTTGGGAGTGGGATCAACAAAACCACTACCTTGGACTGCTGGAAGGCAGACTTTGAACTATTCTGGTCAGGAGAATCCTTGTGAGTCTGTTCTGAAGGGTGAAGGGGCCCAGGAAGGCTATCTGCTCCTCAGGAAGGCAGCCTTAGAGGAGCAGGAGCAGACTCTGCCTCCGCTGTAAGATGTGCCAGTGGGGAAGACTAGCATGGATGAACAGGGAACATTTTCTGAGGCTCCAGGAGAAAAAGAGAGTCTATCTCTTGTGGCAGAAGGGACGGGCAACTCAGGGAGAGTACAAAGATGTTGCTGGGATATGCAGGGAGAAGCACAAGCCCTTTTTGAACTCAACTTGGCCACTGTAGTAAAAGATAGATTTACAGTAAGAGGAGGGCTAAGGAGAATCTCCATCCTCCTCTGGCTGCAGTGGGGAATGTGACTGCTGAGAATAAAGAAAAAGCTGAGGTTCTCAATGCCTTCTTTACATCTGACTTTAAAAGTCAGGCCAATTATCCCTGGGGAACTCTACTTCCTGACCTGGAAGTCTGGATGGGGAGCAGAATAAATTCCCTGTGATTCAGGTGGAAACAGTTAGAGACTCCACCTGGACTGCCACAAGTCCATGGAGCCAGATGGGATCATTCTGAGGGTGCTGGGAGATGTGACTGCTAGGCCACTTTCTACGTCCATCAGTGTTCCTATTAACCAGAGAGGTCCCAGAGGACTGCAGGCTTGCCAACACGACCACCATCTACAAAAAGAGTTGTATAAAGGATCTGCGTAACTACAGGCCTGTCAGCCTGACCTCGGTGCCAGGGAAGGTTATGGAACAGATCATCTTCAATGAAAACACACAGCATGTGCAGGACAATTGAGGGATCAGGCCCAGCCAGCACGGGTTCATGAAATGCAGGACCTGCTTGACCAACCTCATCTCCTTCTATGACCAAGTGATCAGCCCGGTGGATTAGGGAAAGGCTGTTGACATAGTCTACCTAGACTTCAGCAAAGCACTGTCTCTCACAGTATTATTCTGGGGCTCAAAGAGTGGAGGTGAATGGAGTTAAATCCAGCCTGCAATCAGTTATGAGTGATGTTTTCCACGGGTTGGTATTGGGGCTGGTCCTTTTTAATATCTTTACTGATGACCTGGATGAGGGAACGAGTGCACCCTCAGTAAGTTACAGATGACACCAAGTTGGGAGGAAGTGTTGATCCGCCTGAGGGTAGGAAGGCCCTTCAAAAGGATCTGAACAGGCTGGATAGCTGGGCTGAGGCCAGTGGGATGAAGTTCAACAAGACCAAGCGCAAGTCCTGCACTTTGGTCACAACCTCAGGCAGAGCTTCTGGCTTGGGACAGTGTGACAGTGCAGTGGTAAAGAACCTAGGGGTGAGAGTTGATGCTTGTCTGAACATGAGCTGTTAGTGTGCCAAGGTGGACATGAAGGCTAAAGGCATCCTGGCTTGTATCAGAAATAGTGTTGCCAGCAGTAGCAGGAAAGTGACTGTCCACCTGCACTCAGTTCTGGTGAGGCTGCACCTCAAGTACTGAGTTCAGTTTTGGGCCCCTTGCTACAAGAAAGACACCGAGGCCCTGAAGTGTGTCCAGAGAAGGGCAACAAAGCTGGTAAGAAGTCTAGAGTATAAGCTTTATGAGGAGCAGATGAGGGAACTGAGATTGTTTAGTGTGTAGGCCTTTTTGCCCTCTACAATTACTTGAAAGGAGGTTTTGGAAAGGTGGGGGTCAGCCTCTTCTCCCAGGTAACAGCAATAGGATGAGGGGGAATGGGTTCAAGTTGTGCCAAGGGAGGTTCAGGTTGGATATTAGAAATACTTCTGTGAAAGAGTGGTCATGCACTGTAACACTGTTCCCCCCAGCAGAGACGTGGTGGAGTCACTGTTTCTGAAGGTGTTGAAGAAGTGTGTAGATGTGGTACTAAGGAACGTGGTTTAGTGGGTGGTAGGTGGACAGGTGGACTGGATGATCTTAGAGGTCTTTTTCAACATTAATTATTCCATGATTCTAAGAAAGCCAGTGGTCTCATCTGGCAGGTGTTTAAGCTCCATCCCTAAGTCACTTCAATGGACTGCTATCATAGAGTTGGAAATTTAATGAAGAAAAATGTGTTGAAGGAAGTATTACTAATTTTCCAGTTAAAACTACTGTTTGTTTGTTTGTTGGTTTGTTTTTGGGGTAAGGTGGGAAGCCAGGGAGCATGCTGTGCTGGTGGTGAGTGACTGGAGGCAAACAGAGGCGTGGCTGCTTGGAGGCAGTTCGTGTATTTCAGCTGGGAAACTCTCCCGTCACTTTATTTCTGTACTGTTCGGATCAAGCTTGCCCACTTGCGGCAAGATGTGAACGACGAAGTGGGCTCCGACTGGGAAGGATGCCTGGTGTCACTGCGCACACGCCGTTCCTCACGGCTCGTCTGTCGGCCGCCTGTGTGTGTCACCGTGCGTCTGGCAGCTCCCAGCTCCTTGCATTCACCGCAACAGCTTTCACCCTCACAGGGAAATTCCCAGCCTTCCTCTTGGTGGCTGAAGGCTGTGAAGCACAGACGGACCCGAATGGAACTAAATACATCGGCGCCACCTGCTTTCCGACATACCGCCTGTCGGGATGGTATTTTCTTCCTCGGACCGCCCGTCAGCCCTCCCCCTGCCGCTTCTCTCTCGGGGAAGCCGAGGAGGACGCGGCTCCTCCCGGTCCGCGCCACAGCTTTCCCGCCTGCGCTGAGCCGCCTCGCCCAGCGGGGGGCGCCGCTGTGGCACGCATGCGCGCTCGCTCCTCGCGGGGCAGCTCTCCCGCTACGGGGAGCGCCGCGGTTGCCTTGGTGCGCGGGCGCTTGCGTAGGCAGGGGAAGCTCGGAGGAGTGGAACAGGAAATGGGGGCGGGCCGAGACGCCGGACTCGGCGCCCCTCACCCCCCCCCCCCCCCTCCCGTCCGCGGCTCTGGGCGTGCGCAGGGGCGGCCGCGCGCGGCGCGTCTTAACGGCCGCCGAGCGGCGGTGATGCTGTGGGGCTGAGGAGCGGGCGGCGGAGGGCAGCGCGCCTGCGCGCCGGGCGACCGCCGCCTCCGCAGCCCGGGCGAGACCGGATCCTCCGCCCCCGCTTCCCCGGCTCGGGGCGCCGAGGCGGATGAGGACGCGGCCGTCGGAGGTTTGTCCGGCGGGATGGCGGCCCCACAGCCGCTTCCCGTCTCCCGGGGGCCGGGCGCGGGGGATGGTGGGGAAAGGAACGACGGCGAAGGGGAGGCCCGCGGCGGCCCGGCGCTCGCCGAGCCTGGGCGCGGCTCTCGGCCACCCGCGAGGCCGGGCCGCGGTGCGGCGGTACGGAGCGGGTGGGGGGGGGGGGGGGGAACTTGTTGGTGTTGCGCCGGGCCCGTCCGCGGGTCCGCTGCCGTTCGAGGCGCTCGGGAAGGCGGGCGGCACTGCGGCTGCCGTGCCGGTCCTCCTCGCTCGGCCGATCCGCTCGGGTGCGCGGTGTCGGTGCCCGCGGGCGGGCCTGGGCTCTGTAAGGTGGGTCTGAGGAGTCCGAGAGTTGGCTGTGAAGTTTGACGGGTTAAATACGGGATTGAGCCGTCTGCGTGCCTCGGCTTTCCCAGCGCTACCTACTGCTTCTGAAGTAACTTTAAGCTGTGGTTTAGAAATAGGTTTGCGTTGCGTTTGGCGTCTGCGGTCGTTGGAGCTGTCCCTGCAAAGCTGAGGGTGACACTTGGTGCCTGTGCAACCAGCTGCTATGGCAGCGGGGTTTGGACTCGGTGATCTCCAGAGGTCCCTTCCAAACCCTACAGTTCTCTGTGCACCTCAAAGGTCGTGCTCCGGAGTGAGCCCAGCCACGTCCACATGAGTTCTCTAAAGGAGATGTGTTATCCTTCAAGTACACGATCCGCTCAGGACTGAGAGCTGAACTAGAGGGAGTAAGTAGTTCTTAGTGTTCAGCAGCATTTCGCAGTACTCAGGCATGTAAAACTTTGTAATCTCACTGCCTGTTGTGGATGTCACAGGTCTTCCTGAATTATTTTTGTGTGTGGGGCAAAGAGGTCGTTAGGCACGGCACCGTGCAGCCAGCGCCTGGTAGAAACAGACCCCAAGCTGAGGAAAGGATGTTGCTGCAGTGTTTTGGATTGAATTTTGGATATGGTTGTAGTTTGGTTTCTGTTATAACGCAGATGTTTTGGTATTGGTCACGTGACTGTGAAACAGCCCGTAATCCAAAAATGTCTCTCCCTTAATTTAGTAGGAGTTGCACGTTGAGAGTAAACTTTACGTGGCTGAACAGGGTATCTGTTTGGAGTCTCTAACCTTTCAGGAAGTAATTCATGGTTAGTTAAACCACACTCATTAGCAGTGTAATATCTTAATGCTTGAATCTGTAGTTAAGGAATCACTGAGATATGACGTTCAGGGGAACGATGTGCTTACGGACTGAAGTGTTAAGTTCTTAAGAAAAACAGACAAGCTCCATTAACATACCAGAGTTCAAAGGGGAACAAAGAAGCAAAATGCCAACGCATGCTTCCATGCCTTCTTGGTACGTGGCTGGCTCTTGCTGCAGGCGCCCGTGGCCTACTGATTTTCAAAGGCTGATTCTCTGAGACAGGCCAGGGCTTTCCACAAAACAGAAATGCCCTTGGGGATGGAAACTACCTGCGCTCAATGCAGCAGGCCAGTCGCCAAGTTCAGTTGCTGGTTTATCTTGTGTTAATTTTATTTCTGAGCAGGTATTTCCTTTAGTGTGTAACTTCCTTTAGGAGCAGAAAAACAGGAAAGAAAGTGATGGTGAGGAGAGCACTGCGACCAAACACGTTGTTAGCGTGGAGTCTGGCACTTCCAGTCTCTAGCTTCTCTCCAGCTCCAGAAAGTTCACCTGCCTTCAGCTTGTAGCTTGCTTCCTAATGGTAACGTATGGAAAACAGCACAAGCTTCCAAGTGGGCAGCAGTTCTCGAGATAAAAACGTTGTAAGGATAAATCAGTGCTTTGTTTTTTGTGGGATTTCATGTTCCTGACTTACTAGAATCTTCTTGATGTCCTCAGGTTTCTGGGCAGCAGTGTTATCAAAGATACCTTTGATGGCTTTAGAAAAGAGGAAAACATCCAAGCCTGGTGCTGCTTCATCAGTTACCTATTTCATTTGTGCTGCCAAGGATGCAAACTTGATACATTACTCAGGAATCCAGAGCTTCCAACGCCTCTTATTTTTTCTTTCCTTTTTATCTTTGAGATCAGTTGGCTGGATACATTGATTTAAATAATTGATTTTAATCGTTTTTAGTCCTTGTATCCCCTTTTGCCTTTAGTTGGTATAATCATCTCGAGGACTGATTGATTTGGAACTTGCTGTATTGTTAATGCTACGTATCGGAGCACCTACACTGGGTGCTTTCCTTGCTCTCTGCGCACTTGAGTGCTTGTGTAGTTTGGCTTAGGGTTGTGCAGTTCTTAACTCTGACAGTTCATTATGTTAAAAATAGTGAATGACTCACTTCATCAGACAAGTTTTCACTTGTGGTTTGTACGAGGCTGCACTTAGATGGGAACTGGGATTTGATTAGAAGTCCACAAATAGAGTGTTTAAATCCTTTTATTAGTTAAATAAGTCCAATAAGTTGACTGTCCAGGAAAGTAAGGGGTGTTGTTATGTATTTATTTATTTATTTTAAGGAAGATTGAGGTAAATTAGTTTAATTGAAGAATATTATATCTCTTATTCTTTTTCCTACTTATTAAGTTGGAAATATTTATTTCTTCTATGGTACAAATTGAACAGTAGGACAGCATTTGTACACGTGTAGTGTGGGATGTCTCTGTTCATGAGTCTTCGCCTGACCTCAGAAGGGAAGCAGATTCCAGAAAAGCAATTAGTAGCTTGTCCCATAACTCATTAACATCTGATTAACTTTTGGAATGGTCCGGTTCAGGTTTGAAGTATGTGAACAAGTGTGAAAGCCACCTCATTAAAACTGCTGAAGCTAAAAAGAATAATTACTTTCACCTTTATCTGGCTGTTGCTCCGTGCTGCTGTCCAGCCTGATAAGGGAGTTAGTTTGGCTCTCCGGGTTACGCAGTGGTGCAGTCTGCAGTCCAGTACTGTAGCAGCCTTCTGGAAGCTGCTTACTGTCCTGCTTCAGATAGCTCACTTCCAAGAATCTACCCAGCACAAAACGGTGATGTTGCTGAGCTGAGGGAACCTTCTATTCTGCCACCTCCAGTTTAGGGCAGTACGTGAACTTGGGCTGGAAGTCTTTTCATCTGTAAATCGGGAAGGCCTGCCTGTGTGGGACTGTAGTTCTGCAGGCATCCTGCCAAGCTGATAACATCAGCATCACCGTTTTTCAGTTAGCTGAGATTTACAAGCTGTGTGCCAGCCGAGCTCAGAGGCAGAGGGCTGGGACTGGGGAGGATGGAGCCTCTCACAAGTTTTCCTTCAGGTGTGCTGGTTCTCATTTCCGTGCCTCAATTTCTTAACCTCTGGAGTGAATTCATCTTCCAAAACCATCTTGAAGTTTCTGGGGAAAGGCTTGAGAGCCCTAGGTGGCCTGGGATGTTTTGAACAAATTCACTTCACTTGTGCAAATGAGTATTGATACAGCGATGGCTTTGGTACAGGAACTCAAGAGACCCCTGGTGGGCTCCTCTCCCGAGGAGGATTTGGTATGGCTCCACTAGGAGGGAGTGCAGTTTATTTTGTGACACATGCAAACGTTTCTTCTTTAGTGAATGATTATCTCTGGCAGCAGAAACTCAGCGTGGATGGGGAAACCTGGAGTGAAGTACGTAGTGTGTTTTACAAACAGAGCCCCCCCCATGCACATCATAGCAGAGAGAGTCTGATCAACTGCAAAACAGAGTCCAGCTTTGTCTAAGGGTGATTCAGATCCCATGAATGTTCTGCGATGAGACTCCTGTCATCTCCTCAATCTTCTCTGCCACTGGGGGTCACACTGAAATGTTCTGGCTATTTATAGTAATTAATTTCACAGTTTCAACTTGTCTTCTGTTGAGCAGGTCTGCTTTTTCAGTCGTAACTGTCAGCCACGCTGCCAGAAGTGTATGTGGTCATACTGGGTGGTGTACATCAACTTGTTCATGGGAACCTGAGGATGGGTTCTGTTACGTGATGACTAAAACGACGTACACTGAAGTTTGGTTCTTTTCCTTGCTCGTCCTGAAGCTTCGTCGTTTAAAATCACATCAGAATAGGAAGCGTTTAGGGACAATTTTCTTTGAGTAGAGTTCAGCAGTACTGACGTTCTCCTGAACAAAGCTTAATGCCCCAGGTTGTACTGTTGAGACTTTACTCCTCAGCCAGGAAAAACGATGCTGCGGAGACCCCGGATACCAGCAGGGCTGAGAGCTATTTATTTCTGTGGGCCTGACACACTTAGGAAGTCAGCATGGCTGCGTGGCCATTTAAAGTGCAGTGCAAAATCTGTCAGTGGATTAGGTTGCACGTTAAGCTGTTATCACATAACCGGGGTAGTGGTCAGTAACGTTCAGATACAGTGCACGGTAACTTGGTGAAAAGAAGCTGGGACTTGAGGCAAGAAGTCATTGCTTTAGGTGAGCAAATTCCATGATACGCATCTGCTTTAGTGACCTCAGCGTTGAACTGCACTTGGAAATTGAAGGGCTGAAGTAAGGGATTTGTGGTAATATCAGTTATTTCATCAGGAAGTGCTCACTCCTTCCTCTTCCTCCACTTATTAACTCCTTTTCTACTTTTCTTAATTAACTGCTTTCACTGGAACAAGCAGCAAATGTTGGCTTTCGTTTTGGCTTTCATATTGACTTTTCTGGTTAAATAACAGTGATAACTAAAAGTTAGAGATTCCTGTTCTGCGTATTTGCACAGCGTGATATTAAATGAATGTGAATGTATGTGACAGGGTGCTCTGGGGTCCTGTGTGGTAATGATTTTACTGTCACAGCTCTCCCATCCTCATTATATGTCTCTGTTTGAGTGAAAGATAAAAGGAGGGGAAAAAAATTGACCTCTTTTTGAGAGAAGCAGAGATGTTCTAAAAGCAATGACCACAGGCCGCCAAGGTCTGTTTTCCTGTGTGAACAACTCCAGCATTTTCTGACCTCCCTGCATCCCTTTGCTCCCCTTCTCTCCTTGTTTTTCCTGCCTCTTGCTAGCAGTGGTCATGCTTACCTGGCTGTTTGGAAGTTATGCACAAAGAGGAAAAAGTAAGTTGGACATGAATATGTGAAGCCCTTCTGCATGGAGGCGATCAATCAAATAAGCGTTGGGAATATTAGCTGTTAGGTTTTTAAGTCCTTGATGCTTGCTCTGCAGTGAGATGTCAGAGCTGATGGGTGACATAAATAGATGGATTGTGATGGTGAGAGTTTAGTTGGGAAGTGATGGAACGCTGAAGAAATGGTGTTTATGTTCTTAGCAGGTGTGGTGCTGACAAGCTCAGAGTACACAGAAGTGTTCCAACACAAAAAACAGCCACATCTTTTTCATCTGTGTTCGAGCAGCGGCTGTATCTGCGTGAGGAAGCGCGCGGGTGGGGTCAGTGGGAAAATGGGTAATTCAGGGAGGAGGAGCAGCCTTAAAACCCGAGCTGACGGAGGAAAGTATCTTAGCTTATGGGTTGAGATGGTGAGGAGAATTCATGCAAGGCTCTCCTGCTTTTGTGTTGTTTGAGTTTTCTTTCTGTGAGTGTTTCTGCGCACAAAATCAGCCTGTTAGACAATTAGTTCTAGTGGGTAGCTGCGGAAAGGAAATGGGTTTCCTGGAGAAGTGTGTAAATGAATTTTATTTTCCTGCTTTCAGTCCCTCAAGCGCAGCCTCTGATCACGAGATGTTACCACAGAACCTACCTCAGACTTCGCCTTGGCCGATCCGTTTCGTGCATCGTTATCAATCTCAACAGGAGCTGCGCAGCCACTCTTGAAGGTCCCTGAGTTGATTGTGACGTTGTCGAAGAATGATGACCTAACGTAGGTCAAAGTCTGGAGCGTTGATCCAGCGGTCCAAGATAAAGCTGCCTTTTTTTTCCCTTTTAATTGGTATCATTTCTGAAGTTACTTCAGAAACGTTCAGCTGACCTTCATCTGGCGAAACGATCTCGACTTTTCACTCTGGTCCTGGACATATTAATGGAAAACAGTCATGTCTACCCAGGACGAGAGGCAGATAAATAGCGAATATGCTGTGTCCTTGCTGGAGCAGCTGAAGTTCTTTTACGAACAGCAGTTGCTGACTGACATCGTGTTGATCGTTGAGGGTACGGAATTTCCCTGCCATAAGATGGTTCTTGCCACGTGCAGCTCGTACTTCAGGTAAGTGTTGAAAGCGGGGCTCCTGAACAGGAAGAAATGTGTGGTATCTGTTTCTGTGTGTAGTTCTGGTTAGCTGGGAGCAGATAACGTGCTGCAGACTGTCTTAGAGTGAAGTGAGAAAGTGAAAAAATTAAAGATTGCTTGCTGACATCAGAAGAGTAAAATAAGTTTTCCAGCATCTTGTGATTTATTGTGGAGTTTCCTACAGGAAATGAGAGGAAAATCCCATTTGCGATGGTAGTTTTCTTTAGGGAGCTAATTAAAACTGTAAGAATTAATTTCTTTTTATACTTACACACTTTTTTTCTCCCCAAGATCAGGTGACTACAGATCACTGGGGCTTGGCTGTGGGAGTTTCATTGCCTTGTTTATCTGTATTTTCTCAGCAGGAATCTCCGCTGGAAGCAGGGAGCGCTGTGCAAGCTTCATTTCCTAAGATCTGGCCAGGCAGTGAAGCCTGGGAGTGCTGCAGTTGTGCAACGTGTTTCTTTGGTGTTTTTTTCCCCCACATGGCTGTTGCAGTTCCTAATCCAGCAGCTTCCCCCCCCCAGGTGTCCCACCTCTTGAAACTTCTTATTAATGTCAGTGAGGCGCTGCTGCCTTTTGCAGGTACCTTGCAGCAATTGGTCGTTCTTTTAATCCACTCATCTGGAAGGAGTTTGAAACCAATCTCTGCAGATTCTGTGCATCTTCACAATTCATCAGGACGTTTGCAGGTTCAGTTTTCCTGTTGAGGCAGTCTCTCTGTACAGAATACTTGTCATTTTCTTCTGCGTAGCCTGCTTCTTCTATCAGGGTGCAGTTTTTAATCTGGGAAACTACTCCAGGATGAAATGATTTTCACAGATTTCTGTCCCAGCTATTGTTTGTGTTCGTTTTTTCTTTGCATTTCAGATGGATCTGGTGCACGTTTCAGCAGCGAGTATTTTGTAATCACTAGATAATGATTATTGCTGTTGGCCTTCTGCAGATGACACAGTTCCAACTGGCTGTTATTTTATAGACAGTGGAAACGTGGCCAGATTTAGTGTGGGTGGCTGATCATAAGGTTGGAGAGCTGTCATGAGTCCATGCAGTGTGAGGCATTAGAATATGCAGTCAAATCTCTTATTCATACATGTGTTTATTATTTATGGAATGAGGTTTTGGCACCGGTTAAAAGAAGCATCAAGCTTGCGGTTTTGTCAGATTCTGTTTTTTTCTTCTCTGCTTCGGTTTACAAAAAGATGTTCTTTTTCCTAAATTTAGCGTTTATTGTGAAAAATTGATAGTCCTGAAGGAGGCTGTGGGGAGAGAGAGGGGGCAGACCTGAAAGGCATCTCTTAGCGATCCAGCCATCCTGTGTGACTGCAGCAGTGCTCTGGAGCCAGGTTCTGCAGCAGCTCCCCTCCTTGTTCCTGTGCAGAGCAGCCACTTTGCTATTCTTAAGCACCTTGCTTTCCTTCAGGAAGCTGCCTGGCAAGTTGAGATGCTCGCATGGTCAGTGAGTGACTCCACCTAAAACGCAAGCTTGCCCGAGGAGCTTAGAAGAGGGCAGAGATGGAGTTAGGGCAGGAGGAATGGTGGTGGGGTGCTGACTTTGTGTCAGGTACTTCTGGAAGGGCTTTGCGTAGCGGGTGCACCTCCATGCTGCTTCAAGCAGCGTTTTCTGGAGTATGTTGCTTTAACACTGGATGCTGGCCTGAGGAAAATACTGAATAAACGGGCAACTGAAAAGATCATTCACCTTTGGGAGTGTCATTGCTGAAGACGTAGAGTGACTGCGTACTGATGGTTCTTGTCTTTGTGTGTGTTTCTCTTCAGAGCTATGTTCATGAGCGGGCTGAGTGAAAGCAAACAAACACACGTGCACCTGAGGAATGTGGATGCCGCCACTCTGCAGATCATAATAACCTACGCATACACGGGTAACTTGGCAATAAGCGACAGCACAGTAGAACAGCTTTATGAAACTGCCTGCTTCTTACAGGTAGGAGTGTTTTAATTTGAATATCGAATTTCTAATTTCTGAACCATTTTTCCTTGTGTTCCTTTCTGTTTAGAAGCTTCAGAATGCTCTTGTTCAGTTTACTTAGTACACATAGACAGCAGTTGCCTGCCAGATATGTTTTGTGTACGCATCTCTCTTTGCTTTACTGGCCCAACGGAGGATGGAAGTAGAACAGTGTGCTTGCAGTACTTAGTGTCTCAAACAGCCATCCTAATGTAACGTACACAATCTGCATGTCACTGCTGACTTTGTATGTTTGGGTATTCCAGGCCTGAGCTCTGCTGTCTATTCCAAAAAGCAAATGCATCCACCCGCTGCTGGAATGTGAAAGAACAGACTGTGGCAACACCTGATGTCTTTTCTTTTTGCCTTACAGGTAGACGATGTGTTGCAGCGGTGCAGAGAATACTTAATCAAAAAAATCAACGCGGAGAACTGCGTGCGTCTGTTAAGTTTCGCTGACCTGTTCAGCTGTGAGGAGTTGAAGCAGAGCGCTAAGAGAATGGTGGAGCACAAGTTCACAGCCGTGTACCACCAGGAGGCTTTCATGCAACTGTCACACGATCTGCTGATCGATATCCTGAGCAGTGACAATTTAAACGTGGAGAAGGAGGAGACGGTTCGCGAGGCTGCAATGCTGTGGCTGGAGTACAACACGGAGTCACGGTCGCAGTACTTGTCCTCTGTTCTTAGCCAGATCCGAATCGATGCACTTTCGGAAGTAACGCAGAGAGCCTGGTTTCAAGGCCTGCCACCCAACGATAAATCCGTGGTGGTACAGGGACTGTACAAATCCATGCCCAAGTTTTTCAAGCCCAGGCTCGGTATGACAAAAGAGGAGATGATGATATTCATTGAAGCTGCTGCTGAAAACCCCGGTAGTCTTTATTCTTCTGTCTGTTACAGCCCGCAGGCGGAGAAAGTTTACAAGCTCTGCAGTCCTCCCGCTGACTTGCATAAGGTTGGAACGCTTGTGACTCCTGATAATGACATCTATATAGCGGGGGGGCAAGTTCCTCTGAAAAACGCAAAAACCAACCACAGTAAAAGCAGCAAGCTGCAGGCCGCCTTCAGAACTGTGAATTGCTTTTACTGGTTCGATGCGCAGCAGAACACTTGGTTTCCAAAGACGCCGATGCTCTTTGTTCGTATAAGGCCATCGCTGGTGTGCTGTGAAGGATACATCTATGCAATCGGAGGTGACAGCGTCGGCGGGGAGCTCAACAGGAGAACTGTGGAGAGATACGACACTGAGAAAGACGAGTGGACCATGGTAAGCCCGCTGCCTTGCGCGTGGCAGTGGAGCACGGCAGTGGCGGTTCACAACTGCATTTATGTCATGGCGCACAACTTGATGTACTGCTACTTCCCCAGGTCGGACGCGTGGGTAGAGATGGCTATGCGACAGACGAGCAGGTGTTTCGCCTCAGCGGCCGCTTTTGGTGATAAGATATTCTATATCGGAGGACTGCACATTGCCAGCAACTCTGGCATACGGCTCCCAAGCAGTACTGTAGATGGGTCTTCCGTAACGGTGGAAATCTACGACGTGAATAAAAACGAATGGAGGATGGCAGCTAATATCCCTGCCAAGCGCTACTCTGACCCGTGCGTTAGGGCCGTCGTCATCTCTAACTCTCTGTGCGTCTTCATACGAGAGACCCACATGAACGAGAGAGCAAGGTACGCCACCTACCAGTACGATCTGGAACTCGATCGCTGGTTTCTAAGGCAGCATATATCAGAGCGCGTCTTGTGGGACTTGGGGAAAGACTTTCGGTGCACCGTAGGAAAGCTGTATCCATCCTGCCTTGAGGAGTCCCCGTGGAAACCACCAACGTATCTCTTTTCGCCAGATGGAGCCGATGAATTTGAGCTGGATGGGGAGATGGTGACTTTGCCACCTGTATAGCCCCCACGTTAAGGCTGCACGGTTACCTTGAGATCAATGATCTGGAAGGAAAAATGTCCAATCTGTCCTTGATGAGTTGTATTATTAGGCCCTACCTAACACTTGCAGCAATCCTGTATGAATTGATGAAATGAGCAGGTATGCTTCCATAGTCTGAAATGCTATTATCTGATAATTGAGAAACGTGTATGTATATCACGATCTTAAGCATCTGACTTGTCTAAAGAATTAATTTCTAGTTCTATCAAGCCTTGTTTCAGGAAAAACTAGCTTCGGAAAAAGAAAAGTAGTTACTGTTTCTAGGATGACGTCATGGCTGTTCTGAAACTATCTTCCAGTTATATCTGAACTACTTCTGGATATTCTAATTAAGTGCTAGTTATATAATTATCAGTGTGGCCTAATTAAGGGACCGTGCTGCACTTGATGCTAGTATCCGCGTTGGTATAGTAATATTGCCATTCAGAAACAAAACAGAAACCAATCCCACAGATCTACCTGTGGTAGGAAGGGTAGATCTTCCATTGTATTGTAACATGCAGGGCAAGATGACTGCAGGTTCAGTCAGGCTGTACGACTAGGTGCATGTACTCTATTTTCACAGACTTACACCTGTCTATTTAGAATACAGGTCTTCCAAGCAGCTGGTAGTTTACCAGGTGTGGACTTAAGTTGCTGGGCTTGCAATAGGAATTGTCAGCCCTCATAGTGCGGGTCTTTGTGGAGCTTTAATCAGTGAATGCCTCCACGTTCTGTATTACAGTAACATTGGCTCATGTATATTACTTCCTGCTGCTGATGTATTTTTCCATTGTAAAACAAAGTTTTAGTGTGGATTAACCAGGTCTTTATTTTCTGTTAATTTAATAACAAGCATTACTGTAGTGTGATTGTGTATATGTATCCCTTAGCTATCAGGTTTTTTTTTTTTTTTACTCCAGGGGGGACAGGGGGGAGGCAACCAGTTCAGGAATACCCTGTGCGCCGCGTGCAGGAGAGCAGATGAGTAGTGCTGCTCTGGCATTAACCCCAGGAACCACTAGCAGTAGCGGGGCACCGCCAGCCTAACACGAACACAGGTGCTTCATGACAGACCTTACTAGCATGTTCAGTTGCATCATGTTCTGGCACTGTATTTTGAATGACATTAATTTATTAAAAAAGACTGAATCCAACTGAGTTCAGGTGTGCTTTCTGCTTGAAGTTGACACAGCGATTCCCTCTTCCCCTCCCCCCCTTTCCAACAGTATCCCTTCATTTATTGCGAGCAATTTCAAACAGTTAAGCTCTGGGAAACTTGGAGCCATTGCTGTTGGCTGGGCTGCTTCGTTCTGGGGCTTGTTCTCACAGTAGCACTACAGCAGCGTTAGGCTTTGGGATGTGCTCTTAATTTCTAGTGTAGGTGAGCTAGATGTCGTGCATCTGGAAATGGGCACCAGTGGAAGAACTGGACTTCAGTGGGAACAAAGACAGCGGCTAAAAAAATCCAGTGCTCATTTTATAAATTGATCATCTCTGCTCTAAGAGCTCTAAGATAGCACCTCACTGCACAACTTCCACCCAACACCAGCCCAAACAACCTGCACCTGGCTTTGAAGTACATCTACGTACAGGTTCTAATGACTCCTCCTGTCCTCAAGCTTTCCTCTTACTTGCAAAAAGTCTGCTCTTTTTTCTCTCTGATAGCAATAACTTTAAGTCAGCCCTGTGTAATTTCAGTTCCCTGTACCTGAAGTAATAAAAGAACACTCTACCACCATTTTTAGTGCATCCACTCATTTCTACAGTTGTTTAACTACGTGCCTAATTGAGAGCTTAATTTTCACCCTGTGGGGAATAGCCAAAATCAGGGCAGTCAGCATTGTCAAACCCCACAGAGGACAGAAGAGGGGTAAGTTAACTTCCACAAACAGTTATTGGGTCATTTAAGGAAGCTCTGAAACTCTACCTGGTACTTTGTAACTTTGTAACTTTCTTCTCTCTCTCTTCTCAGTATTGCTAGTTACTGCTCTGCCCAGGGCAGCAGTGCTGAGGAACACCTGCAGCCGCCTCCTCCAATAAAGTCTCTGAATTCAGAGTTAAGTGACCAACTGAATTTGCTTCTCCAGTATTCTGCTTCACAGAGCACACAAGGGGTGCTATTCCCTGCATCTTTCTGAAGAAAACTGCGTCAGCCTTCACTTTAACATAAACATTCTTCATTCACTCTGAACGTTCTCACTTGATTTTCTTCATGCTCACCTGGTCTAGAAAGCACTCCTATTCTTGGTGATCTAGATTAAGACAAGAAAGAGAGGATTCTGTAGGTGATCTCTGCTACTGTTGAGGCAAACAGCAGTCATACTCTCACCAGCAGTACAAGGGCTGCCTTGCTCAGCACTAGCTATGCTATGAGTGTAGCTAATGGTGGTGACCACACGGAGCAGTTAGACCAAGTGCTCAACAAAATAGCTTCATCTTGGCCGCAACGAGTGTTGAAGTCTAGCTGCCTCTGTGTTAGTTATAAACGTGAATCGCATCCCCTTACTGGGAATAAAATCACAGAATTGTGGAGGTTGGAAGGGACCTCTAGAGATTGAGTCCAACCCCCTGCCAAAGCAGCTCCCCAGCCCAGGCTGCGCAGGTAGGCGTCCACGTGGGTCCTGAATGACTCCAGAGAAGGAGACTCCACAGCTAAATTCACCACTGCACTGCACTTGTAGAAGTTCTCCAAGTTCATGACTCCAAACTGTACTCACACTGATAAAGAATTCTCTGCTATTGCGGAGATAAACGTGCAGCAATTATTTGCTCTGCTTCATGACCAGGTATCACCACCCAAACCATCCGTGCAGCATTTGGAAGCTAGATCTAGTTCAAAACATGACAGTCCCACTTTAAGTTCTTGCTGACGCACAAGATGGCCGTGACCTACTGAAGACTTTAAACCAATTCACAGTGAGCAGTACCCTGTGGGGAATGAAACATCCTACCAGGCAACCCCCTTGTCCTACATTTGCAAAAGCAATGTCCACAATCAGTTTAAATAGAAGACGAGTCTCAAATGGATTGGCAGCGCGTTACAAGCAGCTTCCAATAGCAAAACCAGTGTGTTCTGGTGGGGATTACCTCCTCAAAATGCAGCTTTTCGAGCAGACACAGCTTTAAATAGGCTGGACGTATTTATTTTCAAGCAGCACGAGAAAAATCAAATCCATTGCTTCTATTTTTCAATGATCAAGTAGTAGTTTCTATGTTTAAAATCTGCATTCACACCTTCACTTTTACAATTGCATACAGCCGCATTAGTTCCTCTGCTTAGTAATAATTTCTATGGAAATAAGTTTGTTCAGACAAAATAATAAATTTAATTACAAAGGTGCTTAAAACAGACGTACAAACAAACGCAATGGACTAGAAGAGTGATCTGAAAATGGTAATTAATCGTTACATGTGAAGAAAGTGCTGTCAGAGGCATTCAAGAATTAAGGTGATGATGTGAACATGATGAAAAATGCTGAATATTTTACCCAAATGACACATCGGGTCAAGAGTACTTCATCTAGTGGATTTTTGGGGCATGTGTCTATGCATACTCAGTAGGCAGTTCCCCAAATACTGGTAACCTACAAGTAGCAGAGGTCCATGCCTTTGATGCCAGAAAGCTGAGGGAGGTGTTACACTGTATCACCCGGAGGTGAGTTCATGCTGTACATTAACAATCAGAAATACCTTTGCAATATACATTGTGACTGAGCTGCCAGCAATACCTTCACAGTTGACTCACTTAGAGGTGCTATCACCGATTCATTTAGTATTCTCTGTTTCTTGCCATGCAGAAATGGACGTCAGGGTCTTTGAAATAGAAGTTGACTGCATAAATCCTTTTGAGTAAGTAATAACGCCTGCACTGGAAGTTTTAAAAAGAGGGGAAGAAAATAACTTGCATTCACGCTGGATTTATGTGAAGAGTTCACAAACATTAAATTCAGAAAAGGACTCGAGAACTGAGATGAAAGACAGCGGCTGCTAACCCTCCTACAGACCAGAAGTAAATATAAGCAAGTATGAAGGAGCAAACGTACACGTTAACGAAGACAGCTCATTATGAAGATCGCTTCATCTCCACCCACTGCTGAGCTTAAATCACCATTCAACTTGCTAGCAGGATGCTGATTCTTAACAACACTGAAGATGAATACAAGTTTCTTAATCCAACCTTGTGTTGAGAAGCAAAGGGAAATACCCTAAACGTGGTCGTATTTTTGGCTCCACAACAGCCAGGGCAGCGGGGAAAAAGATGGCAAAAGCAAGCTATCGTTTTCTTATCTGCGTGCTGAATCAGAAAGCTCCACAATCATCACCAATAACTGCACCTTTAGCCTTGTTTCACCAGAGGTCTTCCTGCAAGTTGGTCATAATCTTTACAGAAGGTATTAATGTCTGTTACAGAGTTGTGGAATAAAGCATGAAAGAGCATCAGGAGATAGACACATACACACAGTCCATGAGCAATAGATCAAGTTTTGTAGATGCATTTTACTTCTAAGTCAGAAGCAGTGGATTAAAAGAGCTTTAGGGGCATTTTTTGCCCTTCTCAAGTGAAGCTACTCAAGCTAGCTGTATGCTTCCAGGTTTTCTACGGCTGTTCTACTACATATTTAACTTAATAAACTCTTTAAAACAGACCTTGTGTTTCTGAATTGCTATCTGAACCAATAACACTGAAAGTTACACTGTTGGACAGTAATTACAAGATGCAGCTATGCCTTTTCTACCAGCTTTTGAAATGCACCTAAGAAATTAGAGCTTAGCTTCTTAAATTACATCAGAACAGTCTTATTTATCTCTTGTACAGCTATTTTATTTGAGGAATGGAAGAAATAACCATGATTTGAAATCTTGGCCCCAGAAAAAAGCATGGCAAAACACAACGATAGCGATGAGGGAATAAACTATAAGAGCTTTCTAATACAGAGAAATTGGAATACTTGGTAATGCAACACAGAAAATATTAACAGTGATCGTGTGGGGATGTTAGAAGGAACAATGTGCACGTGCACTGCAACCAACAGCAAATAATCTGCTTCAAGAGCAGGAAACATCTGATGTGGAATATGTTTACGGATAGAAGACACTGCCTGCACTTTCCATACAAGTACTGCATTATGTCACACCTTTTCCTACAAACTATCATATTCCTTCACACAAGGATAAGAACTGCAAAGTTTCAGTCGCTCCCTCAATTCCGGTGTTACTTTCCTTACAAGAAAAGCAGTTATCCAAATAGAACGCTCCCTGAGTAGACAAAGAAAAATCTGTATAGCTGATATTCATTTGGAAGAGTCTTCATAACTTCACTGGCAACAAAAATATGCAGTTTGCTACTGTGCTAGCTTAGGTCATTTTAATACTCAGTATTCATATACATAATAATTACATTGATGGTGTAATTATATTCTAACAGAGCAAGACCTCAGAAAACTGTCTATGATTCAATCCTAATTTTGGAGTATTGTTTTGTAATACTTTTCTTGAAGAGATCTCTCCAACTGGAATCCTGTTCATGTCCCGGGGTAAAACACTGCCAAAACATATGCTCTGACAAAGGCCTACTGTGTAATACCAAGGAAAGAGTGATTTTGCAATTGTTACACAGACTCGCAGATGCTAAGAGAGCTAGAGACAGATTAATGCGAAAGACTGGGCACGGCTACAGGTGAGAAAGGAGAAACACTCAGCCACAGTCTTTCTGCATCCTGCTGATTCTAGTCTGCAGGTGGAACCAGTAAAATGCCACCTGGCCCTGAGCCCTTTAAGGGCTTCCACCCCTTCAACTGTTGCTGACACGCTCTCTAACCCAACCTCAAAGAATGAATCAGTAGTCAGTCGCACTCTGCTTATTTCTAAGATTCACAACCATTTGGCTACAAGGATTGAAAAATAGAACTACTTTACATAAATATCTTCAACATCCAAGAAAATGTACAAATCTAAAGTCAAACACGTTCGGCTTGCAACAAGCCTTGTTTGCTAATGTCTTTATAAAGGCTCAGTTTTAAAGTAGTCATCTTAAACACAACCAATATCCAGCAAATGCCATCTCATCTTATGGAGACACTCACCATTCTATACTTCTAGTGAAACCGAATGATTAACATTCCACACAAGCAACATATGCCTTGTTTTGGTCCTGGATAGGTAGTAGTCATCCCTACTTTTTGGAGCAGTCCTTTTACAGCTCATTGAAACCATTGCACCTGAAATATTCAGCAGCGCTGGGCAAAACCATCACTTAGTCCCCAAGGCTTTGGCTTGACTGTGTGAAAGTGGAAAACCACAATGACATGGCTGATTTTGCACTTGTGAAGGCTCCTCCAACCGACTGACCTGCATTATAAAACAACAACAACAAACAACTCTTAACTTTACCTTTACTGAGCTCCTTAAAAAGCATTACTCATAAAAAAAAAAAATAACAAAAACCCAAATAATTCATGGATTAAAATGAAATGTAACTGAGAGATAAAATGCTTCCTTAGAAGAAAGTACTGCTTAGATTCAAACCAGTTTAAACTGTTTCTTACCTACAGCTTTTCCTGTTTGCACTACATTTCGGCTAGTAGAAACCATCACATTTCCAATCTTCTTCCCACGTTCACTGTTCTGCACAGAACTAAACAAGAGAGATACTGAAGACTGTTAATCGACTGACTGATTAATTCCAGGTATAAATAAAATGCCTCCTCAAAATATCTACACACAGATCTATATGGCCTGTGTATATAAATAAGTCAAGTCCATAATTCTTGCATAGATTTTGTGTCTTGTCTGCTAGATAGTTCAGCAAGCTTGACCAAAGAATAGAGACTGCCAGCAACAGGAATCAAAATACTTAACTGTTCATTTCATGCTGATACATCTCATAAACATTTACCAAAATACATTTACAGAATCAGAACTGTAGTGGTTTTGGAAAGTTTATTTTGCTTCAGCCACTACTGCAACAGCTGTGCTGTTGTTAATATTTGCCATTACATTTTTAAAAGTACATGTCAAACTACTGTATACTTACTGTGACAATCTTAGTTTAACGTCTGAAACAGAGTACTGTCCCTGAAAAGGATGGCTAGAAGAGGAAAAACACAAGAAAACATTATTTTCTATCAAGAATCCATACCACAGCAACTTCAACTCCTAGTCATACTTGTCCCTGTGGCTTACAAAAAAATAATTAATCCATTACAGACAGGGTCTGTACCACTTTATAGAAGGCCAGGTAGTACTGATTACTCAGCCCTAGGTTTCTTACGAACTATGTGCAAGGTGCCTCCTATTCTCACACCAGCTGTTAATAACCTTCTTTTCACACTAAGGCAGACACCTCTTCCAAGTAAGACTAAGAATGCAAAAAGGAGAAAAGACCAAAAGAGCTTTACAGGTCTGAAGAAAAACAACTTTCTTCAGACGACATCGGCTGGCAAAGCAAGAATGAAAGCAAACAGAACTCCCTGCACTACAGTACAAATGCACGCTAAACAAATCACACACACAGCCTACAGCATTATCAAGCCAGGCATCATCTAATCCCGGAGTGGAAACGCACATAAAACAACCCAAATTATAGAACATGCAACATAAATCAGCCAAATTCCCTCCATCCCTATCAGTGACAACCCCAGACATTTCCTTGTAAACCTGGAAGTAACTGATGAAAAGCAATTAACATCAATAAATTTCACTTCTCCTGACTGTGGATATAGTTTTCTTGATAAAATTATATCCCAGAATTTGAGTGAGGCACCGAAATATTCAGTTTCTGTACTCACAGGACCTTTACTGCACAGGGTCACAAAGCCCTCAGGGCTTTGTAATGGGAACAAGTTGGACACTGATTCTACAGAACAGTATGTGCCTAACTACTCATAATAGGAGCATTCCATATTAAATGCTAAAAAAAAATCCCCAGTTCCTTACCTAGAATGTACTTCTGCAAGAGCTGGATGCTTGTTGCTATTCCAAACTCTGTAGTTGTGAGTATTTTTCCAGGCTGCTACAAAGGCTGTTCCAAAGTCTGACAAAGTCTTTTCATTGTCTGAGAAATTAAAATGAAGATGTTAACTTGTAGCAATTCATTATGGATGCAATAGAAGAACTGCATTTTACAGAAAAACTAAAGTTTTCCAGACTCTCATCCAATCAAATGTAAGTCAAACTCAGCTCTGAGAAATTACACTTAATAGGAGTAATAAAAAAATAATTAAAACATTTTTAAGTGTCTCAAAGCCAAGAGACAATAAAAACACTCAAAAACTAAGCTCAATCCTTTTCTCCCCTTATTTAATTTACAAAAGTTCTCAGTGAGCTCAGCTGGAGGGGAGAAAAAAAAAGCCACCCACATAAGAATTTGACTCACATTAGTTTTGCTCAGATACAATATGGTTTCCTATGCTATGTTAATACCCATTCCAATTTCAAATCCACTCCAAAACCACAATACAAGCTACCGTGGGATAAACTTATCGCAACACCCCCTTCGTCCCCTTTAAAATACAGAAATGATGGGAAACCACTTTAGAGCCAGACAGTTAAGTAGTATGAATTTCAGGAAAACTCCAACATCTCATTATCAACCACACGACCATCTTACAATATTAACAGGAACTGAGTTACTTAATTGGTGTTAGGGGAAAATAATTATGAAGAGGATGAAGTTAACAGACTTAGTGCTAGGCAAGCTTCCACAGATAAGCCAATGATTATTTAGGTTACGTTCATGCATGAAAGGATAGAACTCAGAGAATTCCTCCTGAGTTGAGACAAAGATGATGAGCTCCAGAGAACAGAAGCTGATAAAACCTCAAGCTGACATTTTCAGCTTAAGTGAATCCCTGCTGAAGACCGTGGTGGCAGCATCAGAGAAGCAAACTCGTAAAAATTCCTGAAATCAGCCACTTAACTTCGTGCCTCCTTGAATCAAATTAGTCAGTTTGGAAAACTAAAGTTTGTAGGATATCCGAGTTTGTAAAAGTCTTATCCCATACAGGATTTCAGGTGCTTCTACTTATAAGGAAAGCTTAATTAAAATCAAGAAGGAGACAGACAAAGAAAAAGTGGGTCTGTAAGGCTGCGAAGAGTTAGTAATAATCTCTTCAAGGAGCAACAAAGAGTCAAGGCCAATTGAAAAAAAGCAGCCAAAGTGAAACTTCAGGCAGAGGGTCAGCCAGTGACAGTTTACACATGTTAACAACACAGGGCAAATACTTTTTAAACCCACCCTCACCTCAGACCCTGGACAAGGCATTTGTTCTACCTGGTTGCAGCACAGCAGCAAGCAGTGCGTGAAGATAAGCACTGAACTGAGCCCTGATCCACTCATCTCCTCCTTCCCATCCAGTGCCATCAAGGAAAACATCATCTCTGTTCTCAGTTACGTGCTTCACCAAGTAATCTGCAAATCTCAGGTCAGCAGTTGTAGGGTTCAGGATCTTACGAAGCTCTGGATCATGGATTTGTACATGAGCATCTTCTATCTGTTTGAAATAGTTCCAAGGGTAAGAAATTTATCTAAATAAAACTGCTCATACACACAGTATACTGCGGTGGTGAACAACTACCTACATCTGAACCCAGCAGTTACAACAAATATCAAAAAGAAATAAATAATCACTGAAATTCTGAGTGAACAGTTCTCAGTGTCAGGTGTTGCTCTAATTCAGCCCGAGCCTGATCATTTTCCTGGTGGATTGTGCATACAGCAAAGCCTGCTCATTTGACAAGATTTAGAAGAAGAAGTTTGGTGCTCAGGTGTGTTTTCATAGAGGCTCTCTGATGCTCATTTCAATTTATTAAGATGATTACCAATACGTAGCTATCTCAGGACACCAAATGCTGATTACAAAGTTACTAGAACAGACACAGTGCTTTCTTAGATATTGTTTGCCCTGTTGATTAAATCAAGCAGAAGTCAACATCAATGCGCTTTGTTCTCTACCATATGTGTTCCTTAACAGCAAGCACTGATTTTGGAAGACCTTACTACAGAGCCATGAGAAAAAAAAAAACACAAGAAAAGAACCAAGAAAGGCACATTACTTTTGCATAGTTAAAGTTATGTCCCAACCCTCGATACAGATGGAATACGCTTCATTTATTTCATAGGGAAGTGACTCAAAATTTGGGCATGAGACTGTACATTCAAAATGCAATTTTTTTTTTTTTCTCCCCCCTCCCTTCTTCAGTTCAAGAAGCTTGAATACAAAGAGTCATACTTCCACAATCGCATCGCTCAGATGTTTCTGCTGACGGAACAGGATATTGGTGGCTCCCGCAACAAAGCCGCGGACTGTTACATCTGACAGAAGATGATGCTGCTGCAGTGCCATGTATGGCAAGCAAAGGTATCCCTAAAGCAACAGAGATATTCAGAGGATTAATAGAATGCAAAAAAGTTTGTCTGTATTCAGATTTTTTCCCCTAATTAATAAAAGCCACCATCTTGAACCCAGAATAAACGACTCCGTCTACTATAATTTTACTATGTTACATCTTCAAAGCTAAGGAAGCAGATTCCACACTTGAGGTTTCTAAGAGATTGTGCTACCTTCAAGTTTCAGGACTGAAACTAAAATACAGTGGGAATTGAAAGGAACCAAGCATGTTTACAAAGCAACAAACTAAGCAATAGGAATTGATAATGAGGTCTCCGGTCAGTTAAGAGACAGGAACTCAGTGGAGACAGAGATTCATCTCTCTATTTGCATATCAAGATATCTTCTAATGTTTCTCAGGTCTACAGTGTCAGATTTCCAAACATACACAACTGCTACCCACATCTGGAGGATGTAAATTTCCCAGGTGCAGAGACAGCAATCAGTTTTCGATGGGCACACACGTCCCTTCCTTAAAAGGACAAGATAGAAAGCAATGCTCTGTGCTATTCAACTCCTCCATGCTTATGTAAATCTAGCATTCCACACTCCAATTTAATAGAAAAAAAACAAACAACCCAGAACACTTACAAAGAAGAATCATGTGGCTTTGAGGTAAGTTATTCAGAGATCTGTGAGAAGCAGCTGGAGTTATTATAATTCTCCTTTTAAATAAAAGAGGAGCAAAACCCTGAAGTCTAACACTCAAGTCTAAATCCAGCTGTTCAGTTGCAGACGGCACAGAGCAGTTTATTCACTACTAGTAACCTGAAAGAGCTAACAGCACACTGGGAAGAAATAAAAAGCACATGTACTTCATCACACAGTAATTGGGAACATAAGGAAGAAAGGAGCACAACTATTCCCTTTTCTGATCTTGAATGCAAGGATGGCTTTCCAGATGACAAGCACTTATCAACTGAAAGCAAACAGCGTGTGTCAAAAGAACAACGGTGCTTTGAGATGAAATCATCAACCTAAAACAGAATGGCTTTTTAGAAAATACAGCTTAAAAAGCAGTCAAAGGAAGCCAGTGCTTTTTAACAGTTGCTACTCATGAGGCAACTATTCGAAATCATTCACAATTTATAAGATTGTGTCAGTGCCCAAATTCACCTTTCTCTAAAAATATAATAACGTTTATTTCAGTGAACACATTCAATTTTTATATGTTTTTTGAGCAGAAGTGAAATGGGTTTCAGACCTTACAGAAGTGCTACTAAGGAAACAAGTACCACAACCTATTTCTCCCCATGCTGCGGTGTATCTGGATACACGACTGCACCATCTCCTAAGATTTCTGCCCTTTCACATTTAGATGAGAGCTCTAAAAGATTCTGACTTTCGGTAAGTGGTTAAACTGTAACTTGTAATCAGATTTTCCTGGTAATTTTGAGACGTTTTAATTACGTCGGGTGAACTCAGATGAAAAGTGCCTTTGTGGAACAGAAGGTACAAAATGCCAGCTTCCTTAACATTGTTTGCTTTTCCATTTTATGAGCCGAGTAGCAATCTAAGTTTGCACCCACAGGTCCTCTTATCAGTGCCTCTTACTTTCAATCCAGTATTTTTGATAGAACTAAACTAAACACAAATTACAGGCTATTCTGTTGATTAGATAAACCATAAAGATGAGCAACGGATTGCAGTTCTGTGTTGAAAACCTTTTTCTAACAGCAACTTGAGGCAATACAGGGAGGAGGACATTTGGGGTGCTCACTTTGGCCTATGTTTGTGCTGCTTTTGTTGAAAGGTATTCCAAGAAGCTCAAGTATCATTACTAAACAGTGTTCTGCAAGAAAATGCAAATAAACAGTTCCAAAGGAAGAATCTGAAGGAGCCTTTAGGAGTTCAGTTAGGCATTATCTTAGTGAAAGCTTGAAGCCCAGCAGTTCAGCACTATGCACAGGGAAGGAGTCACAGACAACCAGGAATAGCTCTCATATAAGGAAGTATGAGAAAATATACGCATAAAAACATGCTTAGGTGGCAGATTAGACACAGCTTTCATAATTAGTTTGGATTAACATATCTAGACACTTAAGTACTCTGACCTCGGCCCATACAGATTAGATCAACAATCCTTCAAATTAAAAGAAAGAAGTAGTTACTGATACACACCATTCATTAACCATGCTGGGTCTAGAGGTTACGATCTTGTAGGATTGCAAATAGTGCTAGGTATATGTATGAAAGAAAAGTGGAATGCACGTGCACACATCCCTCAGACACACTTTCCACCTGCACACAAGCATGCAGCCACTCGTCATGCAGCCGCCATGTTTCATAGCACCCTACTGCACATTTGGAGTTGAGCAACCAAAAGTTAGAAGACATCTCTCACAAATGGGAAGTCTTCAGGAGTTAGCAGATATCACAGACAACCTATTTACCTTTGTAAAAATAGCCAACGGCATACCATACTGGTCCTCTTCCAACCCAGATATGAGTCCTGGAACAAGCACCATGTGTCCTGTGTTTGCTTGGGGCTGCACAGTGATTGGAAGGCTTTCAGAGCTCGTGCATTCACTCGGATGATTTTCCATCTGTTCTGACGCTGCTTTCTCACATTCTCCTTTTGTATTAGACTCCTCCAAAATGCTGGGATCCAACGTCTCCCAGTCACTTTCAGAGGACTCTGGGGAGGTGCGGGAAGGAACTTCCAAGTGTTGCACAGTACCGATGGAGGACTGAGCTCCATTATAAGTCTTCTCTGACTGGGAGAAATGCATGTTTGCTTTCTGACCTTCCACTGAGTGGTTTCCTGCCGTCTTCCTGACTCCCTTCCCCATTCCCAAGTTTGTATTTGAAATATCACCAGCAGACACAGAAGTTGAGTTATCTAACCATGGTGTAGTTTCTTGCAAGCCAGCCTCCTCTGATATGCTTTTTCTGGGTCTATAGTGTGAGCTGTCAGTCAGACCATGCTCAATCATACCTGCAAAGTGACACCACACATTAAAGTCAGCACCTCTGTATAAGTCCAAAAGACTCTTGTTAAAGGCAACAAAGAAAGTGCCACTGTGTGCATCCTGGAAATCACACATTTTACACTACTACTTAAAAAAAAAAAAAAAAACCCTCTTCTCCAAAGGAACCTACCCCAACTTTTTGTTTTGAGAAGACTGGGTGTAGTTAAGAATTAGTAAGGTTATGTATGGTTTTGCCTGTTTTGTTTTCAGAAATACATGCAGAAATAATTTTTTATTTTTAAGGAACTTGACTAATTCAGAGCCACATTGATGTTCCCCACAGGCAATATAGAAGATCCAATGGCTCTAATTAAACGCAAGTAGTAATTGAGACAGTGCAAACAACGTTAGGAGGTATGTCCACACAACATGCACGTCTATAAGTTATCCTGTTTTCCAGGCAAAGCACCAACAGAATTCTATTTTCATATAATCTGCTCCCCACATGAGGTGGTACATACAGCCCTACTGCAGCAACTGAGAAGTTCGAGCTTCTCTTCTTACCAGGAAATAATGACAGGACAGTCATTAGAGCTCCCACCAATCTATTTACTGGAGAAATATAAAACAGCACCTGGCGGCAGGAGAGGAAGAAAGAAACAAAAAAGGGAAGTAAGGAGAAACAAACAAACAAAAAAATCAAAATTACAGTTGAGTACAACAAAGAACACAAACTGTCAAAGGAGTTTTATTAAAAAGGAACCCTGCTCACCCACAAAGCTCTTACAACAGCTCATATCAACTATTTTAATATGCATATTGTATATTTGTACTTTATACTATTTATAATATATACACTATACGTACACGTGCCTGCATGCATAACATACAGACAGATTTTTCCGACTGAATGGTCTTTTTGATCCAGCATGCTGACTGGATCAATTTTAGAGAAAAAAGTATCTGATTAAACGACAGGAAAAAGTTGTTTCTGGCACTACTTGTTAATTTGTAGTACATTAACGTGTCTCTTATAGATCAAAGAGACCAAATAATCTCCATTCCAGAATTCTGGCAAAAAAACTCTATGAAAATATATTGAAAGTGTGTGAAAATTAGGATAACTGCAGCATGCCTTTACTACAGATATCTTCCTATGATAAAAACTGAGTTTACAGAAGCAGAAGACACAATTGATATTAACTTCAGTGAAAAGTACTAAAGTTCATAACATGGAAAAACAATCTCCTCTACTGAAATAGAGACACTGAGTTTAGTAAATTGGTTTGGAACTCAGAAGGGAAGATATCAAAGGGTAACAATGAAAGAAGAAAGACAAGTGTAACTGAATATTACTACTAGAGCTCTTCCAAGACCGACCTTCAGGGGAAGGAAAAGTAAAAACAAAGAAAAAAAAAAAAAGTCTTGTTTAACAGCGACGTTTTTATATCTTTAATGAAAAAGGAGAACAATACTAGCGAAAAATATATGAGCATTACAAGGAATCTACATCACAAAGGAATTCAGACTGTTCTGAGACAACTGTGCCTCAGACAACAACTTTCCAGGCCAGTTCTATAGGTACATAAAATTCAGAGTGTGCGTCTGCGTGCTTAGCAGTATTAACAGACTTCTGCTGTAAGCTCAGAAATCACTTTAGAGGTGATTAATGAAAAACTTAAGATCCACTCGCATGTCTACAAGCTACTGATTTGATGGAACAAGAGAAAGACCTAGGCAGTCCTAAACACGTATCAAGTGAGGTTTAACAGCACCTCAGCTGAAAATAGATTGTGTGTATTACCTTGTGCAACCATTCCCCAGGGTTGTACAAGGTACACCTTGCACACGTTCAAGTTAGCTGAACTCAAATTCCAGCATCTACAGGAAAGACATGACTGAAAGAACAAGCAGCTTATCTGAGACTACAGCTGTCAGCAGAAATTCCTTCCTAACTCCTTTTCAGATGCTGGTCAATATGAAAAATACTGAATGCAAGAAACTGAAACAGGAATCCTACAATATCCTCTTTGTCATATAGTATGTACTTGTAGCAAAACTTGTTTTCAAGACTACAGAAATAACTGTGTCTACAAAGAAGTCCTTTGTTTTCAAGAAACTTTCTCAAATTTATCTTCAGTTTGGGTGGACTGACAACTTAAGCCAAGCACTTTTATGTATTTGTTCCACCGAGTTCCTCTGCCATCTTTCCATCTGCATGGGTGCACGTTCCCTTACCTACATCACATGACCTACAACATTTAAATCAGCCAGCTGGGTGGTCCTGGCAGCAGAAAGCCAAATGATCACCGTATGCAAGAGGTCTTCTAGCCCAGTAACAGCTGAGAGGTGGAAAAAGAACAAAACAGGCCACCAAAAAGCCTGTGGAAAGGCATCAACCAAACTGCCAGGAGTTACAGGAAAGCAGCTCGTGGCAGGGAGGCACTTTTCAGCTCTAGGAAAATTGGCATTACTATAATGTGCAAGGCTTCTTCCATGTTATATTTAAGGTCTCTGAACACACACATTTCCAGTTATTCTGGAACGTTAACATCTGTCAGAAAACAGGCAGTGCCAGAAAACCAAAAGTCTTGCTTTTGAAATAGCAAGTGCTGTCTTCCTGTTGAAGCTTAGAGGGAAAACAAACAATACAAAAAGCTCATAGGTTTATTAATATGTATCCAGCTCATTTTCTTTAACTTTTTATTTGTAATTATTTTTCACTGGTACGTTCTCCATATTTTCATATTAAAATAAACTGTTTATATTTCCATTATCTGACTCAGCCTACAAAACTATACCTTTTTCTCTAGAAGAATCAATTTAAAAAGGATCAAGACCTGAAAAAACAAAAGAAACACATAGTAAGTGAAGCAGTGCCACTTATCAGAATTACTGTGCCAAGTTTATCCTTCTCAAAATTTCACTGCATAACTGTCAAACGATCAAATACATCTGAACAACAAAAAACAAACAGTGTTACACACTGTCTCCACTAGAGCTCTCTTTGAAATGGCATATGAAATTAATGATTGGCAATTCAAATCATACACAGCTTATAAAGAAGGAAGAACATACTGTATCATTCCAGAATTTAAAAAAGTAATACAATAATTGAATAAACACAAAAGTTCTTTTGCGTAATTACAGAAATAATTTGAGCCAAACTGCTGAAACAGCACTCACATTACCCAACGTTAGACATCTACAGATGAGGTATCTAGATCAGCACTAGCTGTCTAGACTCTAAGTCCACGGAAAAAAGAGATACTTCTGGGGCATGTGAAGTGAAACAAAAGGAAATTCTACCCCAAAAGTCTATTAAGCATGCACAAGTACACCGTTAAATGCAGAACCTCAAATTTCTTTCCCTGATGCCTCTCAGTTACAGACTTCAAATGTTATTTGTAACTTCACTACAGGATACAAACTCAATTTCAACAGCCATTGAGAAAAACAAGGGGAGCAATTACAAATTTCTTTGGTGGCAGGAGCTGCGAAAAGTACATATCAGGAAAAATGCTCCAAGTGTCTGCAATGACTTTAGCAGTATTCTTCCATCACTTTCATTTGACAAGGCACAGGAAATAGAAACAAGCCCATAATTGAGATACCACTTGCACTTTGGGCCAGGACTAAAGAACTGTAACACAACCCTAAAAATCTGCAGGAAATCCAAAAGACAGGCAAGATTTCTCGTTATGGAACTTACTTTTACAGAAGATCTGTAGATGGAAAAGAAAAAAATCAGGAGACTGTGAGCACAAATACCTAAGGAACACTCTTACTTCTAGCTCATGTACGTCCAGACATTTATTTTCAGTTCTTCAAAAAGCATTTCACACCTCAAAAATAAGTGCTGTGTTTCATAAATCTAGCAGAGAAAGCCTACCTTGTGTCTGAAGTGAAGAACCAGATCCCGAGGAGATAGACCTGAGATACCAAAGGAACAGCAATTACTCCAGTTCAATAGCTAGTAGAGATACTAACATTAATTCCTGTCAGCTTTTTGTGAGGAAAGCGGGTATGACCATTTTGCATTTTATGTGAATCTTGGTTATCTCAATAGCAGAACTCAGACTGCATTCTCTCCTTTGTTCAGGTGAAATAAATTACAGCAGAGCCAATAACATGATTAGTGACACTCTGAGTTACTCCTGTTGGCTATAACAGCATTATGGAAACACTAAACTAAATCCTACATCGTGCATTCAGAAAACAGAAAAGGGTCAGAATCAGATGGGAGATTTCCCAAATAACAGACAGACAAGAGATTTAGCACCTCAAAATTTCACCTTTATGTTAACAGAGTATTGTTTCCCAAAAACAGCTGAGCAGTCATTTGTCAGACTGACAGGTCAAGAAGCACGATGGCTTTCAACACACTATTACTTCCATTATGAAAGCAACACTGTATTTATTTGACGTTTATTTAAATCCATGAAGAAAAGTGTAACAGAATTCCGTGCAGGCACACTGACCTCTATGCTTAATCTGTTAATGAACATAAGCAAATTAGCTAAGGAAGGGAACACGCTGATTAGCACAACGTTATCACTTCCACTTGCACAAAAAAAGCCACTTACCAAGATAAACTTGTGACCCTTCTAACGAAGTCCCTCCCAAGGAACTATTCATATGATCATAAAGTTCCTGCAAAAGTATGAACAAAAGCACACAGAGAAACATAAATTCAGAGGTCGTTAATGGTACACAGTCATACAATATCCAGCATTAAAAAAAACTGCATTACTGAAGAGTTTCAATGTCTTACTCTAGAAAGAAAGTCAAATTTTATTGAGTCAAGGGAGATACTGGTTGAATATTGTGTTCATTCTTCTATTTCAAAACACATCGGATTTGTAATCTGTCAGGAGGGTCACATAGCTTCTCTACGTTATTAGGAGAGCTGAATGACCTATGAAAATGAAATACTGAGCAAAGCCACTAATTAAAAAGTCTGTAACCATACGCTGAAGGCTCTGTTCCACATAGTTACTACTTACAAGTTACCTTTAGAATTGAAATTTGCGAGAAGTCTTTTTCTTCAAAATAGGCATGAGTAATGAGCTGCAGCTTTGCCTGAAGTAACCCATACAACGGCTTGAAAGAAAAATACAAAAACAAGTGAAAAAAAAATCAGCTCAGTTGTTTTGAACATCAATCTTCTCCCATTCTTATCTTGCAATACAGTCACTTTATTACACACAGTTAATGAGAGGAAAGTGATAAGGCCTGAACCCTTATTTGCTAACTTGTAATATCTTTCTCCTACACTCGTTTTAAATTACTCTATTTTGATTCCACTTGTATATACCTTACCACCACTGAACATCTTTCTGGAAAAGTATTTTAAATGTTGAGCTGTAACGATAGCTCTTTCTACTCCCTGTCTGGGGAATAGTAGCTTTTGCTAAGTAGTGAAGATGTCCCTTCAAAAGAAGAATATACTGTTTCTGTGATCATCTTCAAACCTCTTTCATGGTTGATAATAGCCACTCCCTCTATAATAATGACCTAAACTCAAACTCCTATTATATATGAAGAACTGGTAGTGCTTAAGAATCAGCAACAACATAAAAAATAACAAATTTAGAGCCAAAGGAATAAGGAAAACAAATAGAGAATACGCCATTTAGGAGTGTTTTGAGAGTTAAACCTTCTTACCAGCTGACTGAGAACACAGACACTTTTCTGCACTGTTTCTCGGGTGATGTCTGCTTGCCGCACTTTCAGTGCCTAAGGAATAGAAGTGTAACAGCACGTTTACCTAAATACACTTTCAAAAATAACTGTTTCACAGGTCAAGATGCCACACATTCCCTATTTAAATAAAACCCCAAGATCCTCTGCCTTCAGAGCTGAAATATCCAAATCACATCAGAGTATGTCTTTACCTAGTACAGTCATAACACTGATTCCACAGTTATGTTCTCAACTCACACATTTATGCACAGCATAAATCCAAATACAGCTGTAATGACAGGCAGAGGACAGTTTGAAGGGTACTAGTTTGAGGAAATAGTTCTGGAGTAGCCCAGAAGTAGCCCTGGAAAAGGCAATGGCATTTTTAACTCAGTAACAGGAGAGAAGCAGCCACAACAGCTTGCTCTTCTCTAATATCAACTATGAAAGCAAACTGTACTGTAAAGTCTTTGCCTGGAAATTGTTTACTTTATACTCAAGGATTTTCTCTAAGCCAGCCATAAAGTAAAGGAGGTATTATCTCCAGGAGGAACTCCATTCTCAGCCAGGCCAAACGGTTTTAGTAGACAAGAGCAAAACTAGGAAGGGTAAGGGCAGAAATACTGTAGTGATTCTTGTTACTGCACAAAACAATAAGCATGTGGATTGCAGCCCACACATCAGAAAGCCAGATGGAAAGGGTGCCTGAGTTGTTATATGAAACACACACTGTCTTGTGTTCTACTTTCTCCGGAGAGTACAATTTAAACAATCATCGTAATTGGTTAGTGAACAGCATAAACTTGAAACCAAGACAAGACAAAGCCATGTTAAAGGAACTGAACAGTTAAACAGAGCAAGTCTAATCACAATAAATGTGAGGACTGGCTGTAAAGATAGTGAGTAAAAAAATCAACAGTACATCCAAAAGAAACAAAACTAACCTATGTATGGAAAAATTCTCCTATAGCATCAATAGAAACTTGAAATATAATTAAGGCATGCTAAAGACAGAGTACAAACTTTGTATCTTCTGAATGCAAAACTAATTTACACCTCAAGGGCACACAGCATTCCAGATTTTTTGTCATGTCACTTGAAAATAAATGATTTTATTTTTGAAGAAATCTGTAATAACATCTCCATTGTAGTTACACAGACTACTACTGTTGCAACTTTTGAAAATCAACCATATACTGTAGCTCTCACCAGTTCTTTCCAGCTTTACTGCTAAAAATTCAGTATCAGCAGGTACTTACACAGAGCTGCACACAATGAATGGCAAGATTTTGGTTTACCATGCAAGCCTATTTTTTGCAAAGGAAATAGGTGAAGACTTGCATGATCAGACCCCAACAAAGACTCTGAAAGTCTTCACAGACCAGAGAAATTTTAACTGCTTCCACCCAAGACACTTTCTTCCTGGCAACATAACAATAACATAATAATAGCTCAAGTTCTGTAGCTACCTACTGTGTCCATTTTCACAGATAGTTTCAGAAGTAAGCTGATCGTGTAGTTTGAATGCTGCTTTTAACTTTGAAATTCAGTGGCTTGTATTATTAGTGCATCAAGTCTATTACTTCAGTAGTATTATTCATAGCTTGGAAAGTTACCTTTGCTTCGATTTGCCTATAGCAAGAGACACCATATACTGTGGTTCGGTCCCCACATCTTGGTGGCAAGTGGAAAAACACAGTATCTGTCAAAAAAAAAGCAAACAAAACAATGTCCCATAAGTCAGTAACAAGTGTAGTCCTGTTGTCACCATTACTCTCTTTTTAAATGGGTTATTGCTGAAAATACTGATGCATTTTCTGATATATTGGGGAGGAAAAAAAAGAAAGCCATCAATAAAGCTATGCCTGCACCCGAATTAGGATTTCCAAATTGCATGGTACTTTGTGAAAGAAACTCTAGCATTGCTAATGTGGATGTTCTGACAGCAGCCTCACAATTACCCTAATTGAGTTCCCTTATAAGCCCACTGACAGATGTTCAGAAGCAGCTGTTGATAGCACAGAAGTGCCATTGAACCCAACAGCCGTACAGCTTTTCCAATTTAGTACAGAAGAATAAAGACAAGGCATTGGAAGTCAAGGCCCACAGAACTGGAGGAACAGAGCATACAGCAGGACCACAATGCCATTAGGAAGTTAACTGCAAACAAATCAAAACAAGGAGGACATACACAGCTGAGAGGTCAGATTTGCTGATATTTTTGCTGAGGCAAAAGTACTCTGACACAGAGTATAACACCACTATGCTAATAAAAGCCATTTATTCACCCAAATGTAGGACTCACAGAATCACAGGGGTTGGAAGAGACCTCAAGAGATTATTGAGTCCACCCCCCTGCCAAAGCAGGTACCCTGCAATTGGTCACATGGGTGGGCATCCAGGGGTCTTGAGAATCTCCATAGAAGGGGATTCTATACCTGTTCCAGTGCTCTGTCACCCTTACGTGCAGAAAAGCTTTTTTATGGTTTGTATGGAACTTCCTGTGTTCATGTTTTAGGCCATTACTCCTTGTCCTATTACTGTGCACCACGGAGGAGAACCCAGCCTCATCCATTCACCTCCTATCTCCCTTTCCATATTAACAAACATTAATCAGATCCCCCCTCAGTCTTCTTTCCCCCAGGCTGAACAGACCCAGGTACCTCAGCCTTTCTTTGCGCAGGAGATGCTCAATGCACTTTACCAACTTTGTGGTGGACTCCTTGGTGGAATCCTTCTAGGAGATCCACGTTGTTTTGAACTGAGGAGCCCAGAACTAGATACAGTAGTCTAAACGTGGCCTCATCAGGGCAGAGTAGAGGGGGAAGATCACCTCCCTCGACCTGGGGGCTGTACTCTTTTTAATGCACCCCAGGATACCGCTGGTCTTCCTGGGCACCATGCTGGCTCACGGCCAACCCAGTGTCCACCAGAACACAAACACATTTCACTGCACAAGTGTGACATGAAAAAGAAATAGCAAGACTGAGACTTATGCTTTGGGATTGTTAACAGTTTACCGGGCTGGATCGGCCCAGTTCCGTGACGATTGGTGCGGGGGACCCACGGACCCACACCTCAGGAAAGGGGAAGGGAAAAAAGGAAAAGGGAAAAGGGAGATGGGCCTAGAAACAAAACAGCGGCAACGATCTGAGGAGGAAAGCTAATTTACTAAATAAGATATCAGAAAGTAAAATAACACAATATAATACAATATAATTGGAATTGAGGCTAATGAATCAAATAAAATGAGCAAGAGAGAGAGTGTCCGATAAACCGAAGGCCTTACGCTAACGCTGAAGGCGATACGGCAGCGAGCACCCACTGCTGAGTCGATCCCGAAGGAAAGAGAGTGTCCCGTGACCGCTGAGGGTTTTTATCTGTTCCCTCTGAGCGGAAAACACGTAAAAATACAAAGCATCGCAAAGTCCTCTGGGGAATGTAGTTCTTCTCTTCTGAGACAGGTATACCTGGAATTATCAATGATCTATGGAGCTGGAGTATTAGCTCTTGAACTCTTAATGCAATACATGATGTTATGATGTGGAATACCAGTACCAAAAATCATAAAACCATGACAGGGATATACATACATACATACATACACACACACACACACACACACACACACACACTTGCTACTACTGCCAAGAGTTGCCAAGTCATAAGTAAAGGAGAGGAAATATACATACGATTATTTGGCTTTCAAAAAATAGAGTGAAACCTGTCCTGAAATCAAATGAAAAACATTTTACTTCCTTTGTACAAACGACTGAACAGAATAGATAACCCAGTATGTATCAAGTCCAATGGAGAGAGGAATTATAGATTAAAAAAAAAAAAATTCCCTGAATAAGTGAGGAGATATTTCCTGTACCATGCCACGCTCCTTGCAAAAAAAAGTAACTGTCAGAGGGCGTAAGTTAAAAACTGTGAAGAAAATGGAAATGTAATAACAGTTATTTTATGTTTACAGAAACTTTATCTGAAACGGATTTGTTAATTTCAAGTTCATATGTATTCCTGACTACAAACCATAGGGCCCTACACCCATTTTGTTGTCACATCTCATCTTTTTCTTTTTTTATTCTCCTTACCAAAAAACACACATTGATAATCTTTTAGTGCAGCAGTATAACCACGCAGAGTTGGGTGTTAACTGAGGTGATGCTGAGCCAATAGGGAACTGACAACTGAGGCTACACATAATTTCCCTAGCTTTAAATGTAACCTACTGCTCATATTTAGCGGTGCAGAAACAGAACAAAATGATGACCTGAGTGTCAGAGAGATTCTTATGGCTGCTAGGGAGTGTTTACACAGTATAAGTACCACTCCATGCTGCTGACAAATCCACTGAAGATCCTGCCTTTTACATCTGCTAGTTTTCAAAATATCGTTCTACAGACAGAACAGCTTGCAGAATCATTACAGTTAGTGGAAGATATGAGTACACCATACAGCTTAACTGTGCAGCTTCACTTTCTTCTTACCTCAAAACTGGATTAGGTTTTACTCAAGAGTTAATTCATACCTCAGATAATGGTTTGAAAGAAAGCTGCTAGCTTTCTCTCATATTAGAGCTACGTAACCTTTAAACTGAATTTTCTTCATGCAGGAGATATTACGATCTATTTCCATTTCAATCTCTGAAGTTTTGTGTCAGTTATTCTGCACCTTAACTGAGAAGTTTATTTCGTTATTGCAAAGAGAACAGTTGATTAGCTGTTCAGATATTGAAGGTTTTTGCTTCAGCCACAGTAGAAGCCTGCAGGAGGCCTCAACACGTTCACCTTCCTTGCAAGCTTCTTACCCTCCTGGTAGTTGTGAGCACCATCTGGTAAGGCAAGAAATGGCAAATACTTCCATTCCTCTGGTAAACCGTGGCTGTCATGTCCTCCACCAGGAATCAGGGGAGGGTAGGAGAACTCAACCTAAAGAAACAAAAAGGAAGCAAGAGGAGAACAGATTATTGTTAGCAAACAAGCAAGCTTCTATAATTCAGCCTGGTGTTATTTTTCTTTTGCAATTCCTTCTCTCTTCCCTCAGAGCACCCATGGATGGACTTATATGCAGTCTGACTGCTGGCCTTAGGCACATTTGGCTTCTACAGAGCTTCTATCCAGTCTAATATTGCTTCTCCAAGAGAAATACAAGACAGATGTTCAAGAAGAGGACGCCACCTTTTTCCCTGTATGCACACAGCAAGCAGCACACTGCTGCCCCTGCAATATCAGCAGCAGTGATTGCTGGGGCACATCCTGAAATCAGATTTGGCTTCTGATTATCTCGAGTCCTCATGATGTGCTAATGCTCTATCACATGCAAGCCTTTGTTTTACCCTAGTGGACAGCAAATAATACACCAACAGCAAAATACTGTTTTCAAAGACTTTTTTTATGCCTTTGACCTCAATGATTCAGCAAGTATTCCACTTCTACTAAAAATGCCTCCCTTCCCCCTCCCAAGAAATCCTGCCTTTCTATTTCACTTTTCATTTCTTTGCCTTTTACCTCTTCTTCCTAGTATAGTGGCAACCTCCCTATTTCTTGTGCTATAATACCAGTCTACCACGGCTCCTCAAAATCAAAGTCCTCACACAATCATCTTTTTTTGTTATCACATGGACCTCAGTTTCCAGACACTTTCAACAGATCCTTATTTCCAGACTTAGATATCTTAAATTACTAAATAAAAATAATAATAATCAAAGCACAAGTTTATCAGTAGAAGAAAACAGTTGCAGCATATTGCATCTCCTCTTGAAAGGCATTTGGCTAAAACCTAGGCAGTTGTATGATGTATAAATGGAAATGTGTAACTTGCAGGAAAAAGTATGACAAAGAAAGCACGCAGAACCTTAAAAATTGGAAGGATGATAAAAGAAAAGTACTGTGAAAAATGCATATATCAAAGAAATAGGAAACAACATAAGAAATGAAATTCTCCACCGTAACACATGGTGTCACTCTTTTCATGATCAACGCCACCTGGCTCCTGTGTTCTTACAGTTTGCTGAAGAACTACTTGGCCTTCTTGGTTCTGGCTCATAATAGCTCGGGTGCTATCACATACCCCAAACAACAGGGATTTCTGCAGGCTCTGACAGCTCCAAATTCAACAAACCCAACGGGCGTTCATGACACCACTGATAACCTTGTTTTAATATCAGCCTGCTTCTTTCAAAGATAAGCATCTTAATATAGAGATTTGTGCATTAATTATACAGGTGAGAGAAGACCACGAGACAAAGCAACATTAAGACTGTTTAACTGCACTTAAATAATCTATTTTATACATAGGTGCTATGACACATCTGATTAACATGCAGTAACACCCCTCTTCCTTCCCAAAAAGATCCACGTTGGGAACTCTCTGGTTCCTAAGGAGGAATTCAGTTTATGTAGTTTAATAGACTGCAGCCTGGGGAAGTACTGCCTCATTCTGTGGCAGCTGTAGGAAGAAAAAGGACAATTTAACAGCAAAGGCAGCATGCAATGCCCTGGAGAACTTTCTTCTACACCTGTTTCCAACTACAAAGTTCTCAGCAATTTCATTTCATAGCAGTTAAGCTGAACTTTTTCTCAAGTACTCACTGCAGGTGGGAATCGTGCCATCCAGCTACTTATCAAAAAGACAGAACTCCAAGCCAGTTTTCCCAAGCATTCTACAGCCAGAGAAAACAGACACCTGCAGTGCATGATTCATCCAGTCTATTTATTTCTATCACCTCCAAAGAGCACTAGCTCAGACTCAGAAGCCTAATTTGCAGATGAAAGTCACCCTAAATGTTCCTTATCTTCCAGGGATCCTGCTTGACTTCTACAGAGCAATTTGCAGAACAGCATAAATTGCAGCTAGGAATGTTTTGCAAACAAAAACACGATTTCAAAACCAAAGTGGTATAAAATACTGAGCAGCAAAAAACACAACCTATTTATCTATCCATAAAACAAACCATTGGTATTGGAAAAACTTGGAAACAAAAACTGCACGTGTAGGTAAATAAGGTAAATGTGGTAGTGAGAATCTCTGAATTTTTGAACAGCACCCTTAGCAAAATTATTTTCTGTATGTGCATGCATAAACACGTGCTTCAGTTTCCCTGTTCCTAGTTGATGCATTTACGCATAACAAAAATCATCTGCAAATAAGAGCAAACATCTCTGTAGCAAAACTTGGTATTCAACGGGAACAAATGCACACAGGTATTCTGAGTTCAACGCCTGAGCAGGCTTTACTGCTCTTATCCCTTCAAATGAACTTAAGAAGTCCCCTCAAAAAAGTGGAATTCTGATTCAAAACTGAACACCTCAGAGACTTCAGCAGAAGCTATATAAAAAAAATGAACCTGAGTCTCCACTCATTTCTTACTCTTTCAAGTGTCAGGGATCTTCATTATAGCTGGAAATATTGATTAAAACTGTCAGAGAGTTTTGATGGCAACGTTTTCTGCCTGCTCCGACTGCCTTCTTCTGCATGCAGAGTGCTGCTGATGGATTTTAGAACTAAAAGCAATACAGAATACTGTAACATGACTGAGTGGAGAAATAAGTAAGCGTGCACTTCACTGCACAAAGTGACATTTGTATTTTTCTGCAATTCTGCTGCATTAACCAGCCTTTTGTTGAGCAGTTTGTATTGTATTCAACAGTTCGTAAGCAAAGCACCTACTGATAAGCAGATTCCTCCTCTTTAAAGACATTTCCTAGCCAGAATAAATTCGCCAACTTGTAGTAAGAAATGATGAGTGTGAACAAAATAAAACATATTTCAGATCTTATTTCTAGGAACTATGAGAGATTTTCTTTGAACGAATGCATTAATATCAACTCCTACTAGATGACAAGAGCACAATCAGAGGAAAGGTCAGAAAGACTTGGATAAAAAGAGGAATTTCCTAAAGGTACGTGCACATCCATCCATCACACCCAAATAGTAGACAGGTATTATTCACTGATATTCAACAAGCTTTTTATTTAGGGCAGGTTGTTTTCCTTATACGTAAAGCGTTGCTAAGTGAGAGCAATCACAGCAGGAGTAAGATCTTTGGTGAACATTAACCAGCGCTAAGTCAACGTGCTGGTGAGTCAGTATGAACTACAGACTTCTCATACTCCCCACTCCAGTTACAGTCATGTGTTTGGACTAATTTACTTACAAGTTAACTCTTCCTACTCAACAGTGTACGCTCCTCTGTACAGGTATACACAACAACCTCCAACGATAGTTTTTCTTAACGTAAGAATACATAAATATGAGTGTATGTCAGTATATATCTTTTACATACACACACAAAAAGTGGAGAGAAATTAGTATGTCAGAAAGCAGTAGGGCATTGCATTTTCTATCCTTCCAGTTCCACACATGGGCCTATCACCACAGCTATAGAGCAGCCAGTTACACAAGCTCTAAGGCGCCATTTGGATTGCTACAGATCCACATTTGCTCTGAAAAATCTCTAGGTTAGTAAAACTTGTAACTCTTATATCCTTAGAACATAAAATCTGAGAAAACTGAAACCTTCGTACTCACACTCTTCCCAAAAGAGGAGCACAATATTACTGCAGCAATTCCAGTCCAGAAGGGCTGCTATGGAACAACGTGCACCCACAGGCTAGTAAAGAATATAACCAGCTACAGGGACTGGCATTTCCTTTCTCCCAGCCTGCAGCTGGAGCTCATCTCACAAGATTCAGACATGCATCCTTCCCCCCAGCTCTGATGAATGCCCTGGTTTCCAGCAGGAGGGAGATGACATGTGCGAGCAGGGAGCTGGCAGATCTCAACTGAATCACAGGATAGCCTAGGTTGGAAGGGACCCATGAGGCTTAAGTCCAATTCCTGGCTCCACATAGGACCACCCAAAATTCAAACCAAGCAGAGTTCAAACGCTCCCTGAGCACCAGCAGCCTGGGGCCATGCCCACTGCCCTGGGCAGCTTGTTCTATGCCCACTACCCTCTGGTGCAGCACTGTCCCTAACCTGCAGCTGCCCCTCCCCTGACACAGCTCCATGCCATTCCCTCGGGCCCTGTCACCTTCACAGAGCTCCCTGTGTACTTCATAAATGGTCTACATAGACGTGCAAAGAGCCCCACTGTTAATTCTACTGAAGAGATGAGACTCCGTGGGATGGTTTACAGAAGCATCAGATACCAACTGCACCGTGTACTTAGCAATGCATTGTCGATTTAAAAAGATTAGCATCCCACGCTAATTTGAGTGGCCTTTCTAATAAAGCTAAAAGGCTCCTGTCAGAATTTCTACCTGCTGAGCATAAGCTAATCCTTGTTTCCACTGAGCGCTCAACACGTTACAGGCTAATTTTTGATACTTGTTGTCTGTTACTATTAACATCATTAAAAGATTACACGCTCATAACACTCCCTTAAAACATTTCAATGTTCCTATTGCAAACAAGGAACAGAAAGAAAGGAGTTGTGCTCATGTTTTCAGGCTATCAGCAGTAGAGTCAGGAACAAAACCCTTCCACTAGATTCCAGTGTGGCTCCTTTTCGAGGTACTTGTTGCTCCCATAGAAGACTCGGTGGTATGGTAATGTTCTGCAGTGGTTAAATAACCTATTCCCCACAAATCCAAAGACACAAGAACTGGAAAGAAGAGAAGGCACACACAGCACTTCCATTGTTAAGACACCATTAAGCAAATCTAATAGAGGCATAACCTATTTTAGAGGTTGGCAATTCTCTCTCGGAATCGAGAGCTATAATGTACAATACAAAAACCTGAAAACACAAGCAGTGATCCAGTGTATAGAAACAGTAGGCTCAACTTGCTCTTTCTTTACACAACTCCTCATTCTGCAAACAAATTCAAATACAACACGTCAAAAATTCTGAAGATATTCTGACCTCTCACATGCTCTCTAGACATAAACAGGCCACATGCACTGACTGCTCAGGACACTGCGCACGCTAATTGCTGCAGATCACAATAAACATTACCTTCCACAGCTGAAGTATTTAAAGCTCTCAAATTACAGGGAGAGAACATACATAATTCAAGCAGGTAAGAAATCTTGAAGTGCCTTCTTCCCTTTAAGATACCAGAATGTACTCAGACGCTTTTCTAAAAAGTACACATCAGTTGTTTCATTTATTTGCTCATCAGGAATAGAACTCACAGGCAGTCAAGATGGGAAGAATGATTTTCAGACACAGTCCACACAAAACCACTCCCACAAACACATGAGTCACACAGCACTTGGGAGACAACAAACATCAGGTTCATGTGAAGACGTTAAAATACTCAGAAGTATCTCAAAGGTCTTTCAGACAAACATTGTGTATTTTTTTGGAATCCCATCTCTGTACTTACAGCAGTCCACCACTAAATATGTGACATTAAGAAGCCATTCTCCACAGTGTACACAAAGAGGCTGCTTATGCTGACCTACTGAATTTATAGAACAGAGATCTCAAGCAAACAAAAGTGACTGAGAACGTGATCAGCCTAAGACACTTCTCTACAGTACAGTTAGAAATTCATATGTTTGTATGTTTAAGTAAACAAAGGGCAATTTGGAACATACTGAGGCACTCCAGAGTATACTCTAGGCCACGTTCACTCATTGTACAGACCTGCACAGGACACTGCACGTGGAAAAGCCTGGCTTTGTCCTACAGCTTCATAAACAAGAAGCTAGATTACACGCCATAACTGGTGACAGTGGAGCCTACAGGCTCAGGAGACTGAGTCTGCACACATTAACTAGTTCATGGCCTCGTAGCAGAAATAGAGGGCCGGGTTTCTTACACCAGATCAGGTAGTGCAGTGGTAGAGGGACCTTAAAGCTTTTCAAACACAAGTCATTGGGCTAACAGCAACTTCTGTGCAACACCTTCCTATAAGCTCTTCCAGCTTTGCTAAAATCATTTTTTCTTCCTCTCCTTTTAAAAACAACGAGTCTTCATTTTAACTTTACCATTAAAATGAATCACTCTGGTACAGTACTAGTACATTTTAAGCCTTCCTGCATCATCAGCTTTATCTCATTCTGCCTTGCCTTGCGTAAATAAAACTTAAGATGCAGAGAGCTCAAACTGCCTAGCACACAAGAGTTGTGGTGGAGAATTACACCTCACTTCTCTCTACTAAGTGATCACCTACTACGTGCGTTTTTCAACACAATGTGCACCAATATCAGTCAATTTCTGTTCAGATTAGATTTTTGCAGAAGACTTCTATCTTACCTTAAGTAAGAATTTTTTACTCTGTGTTGCTTTCAAAAAAAAAACCAAACCTAAAGACATGTAAAGGCAAATCAAGATCTTTATCTCTCACTGTCATGACAGAACCCTTTCCCTTTGTTTCCTGTCAAATCAATAGTCATCACTTCAGCTCCTGAAAACTACCAAGGAACTCAGTACCAACTGCTCCAGAAAAAATGGTGCGAGTCCTGAATTCTATGTCTTACAATCCCGCACTGAAGTAGGAAATCACCAGAGCTACCTGAAACCCAATTATCTGGACCAGTACCCTGTGGCAGAAGCTAATGAACCAAGCAGCTACAGATGCTCCAAAACAGATTACACTGTTTCTGTCTGGCTCTCCAGAACAAACAGTTTAAGCTCAAAATGCTTTTATGACCAATTTTAAGGACTTCACTCCCTCTCAGCTCCTTTCTCCACCTTTACCTCTGTTCACACTTTAATTTCATAGACAATTTAGATGAATACATATATATTTTAATCAGAGAACAGTGCAGAGTATTCTTAATTAGGAATGTAATGCCATGTCTTCCAGGTTTATGTTAGCAGCAAACCTTCTAGTGGAAGGTCTACAGAGCACTACTTTACTGTGGACTAGAGCTGTAACAGCTGACACAGTATGAAGCCACTAACAAAATTCTGTGAAACCACTTCTATCTGTATGAATTCTTCTATAAATCATCCTGAGACACCTTGCTTGCTCTGTGTTCGCATAACTAGGAACTATACCACGCATAAAGGATAATACACGTGTAGAAAGAAGCTGAGAAGTGAAGATAATCTGAGCAGACAAATGAGGAATTTCATCTTATTTTCTTAATTATTACTAACTTTGCAATTTCTGGCTCTAGATTTGTTTGCTTGCACAAATACAAATGGCCTTCGTTCGTTTTTGTTGGATCTTTAGATAATTTCCTCATTTTTCCCCATGTGATTTAAGTAGTAAACTAAAGAGACCGATCTAATCAAGCATGAACTGCTATGAAGTCACGAAAGGCTAAGAAGGAAAGAAAGAATTATAACTAGCACCTTTCTGTGGGATCACAATGACCTGGCATCCAGTATCTGTGTCAGAGAAGCAGTGTTCCTCCACGGGGCTTAATTCTTTTGCATCCTGTATAACTCCAGAAGCCTGAAGAAATTACTGTCACATCAAAACACCACGCTTCCTATTCGTGAAGACACAGCGAGCAACTACAACTACATCCAATGAATGGATGCGTTTGCCACTGCTGTAATCAACGACTCTTACCAATACTGAACAAGCACCAGTAAAGCAACTTCTTTGGACTACTTTTTAAATATATTAGTCATTTCATTTCAGATAAATGAAAGCCTCAACTGAATACTACACAAGATGTTTTTGCACATTTCAAGATCTCTGCTTGTATTCCTGTAACAAGTCAGCCTGTATGTATGAAGGAAACTCATCGCAATGCATGCTTCAAGCAAATTATCATTCCCTTCTTTAATAGGCTGCATGAGAGCATGCCAGATACTAGAAGGATCTACTTCACAGCCAAGCTTCTCCTCCCATTCTATGAGTGCTCTGCCTTAACTCCATCTTCCTTTTGGCAAAATGATGAGCACTTTTGGAGTAATTCTTTGGTACCACAGTATAATTCAATAGCTCAAAAGATTAAATGAGGGATTTAGGTTCTTTTTAGCATAAACAATAAAAGCATACAGCTTCTCCAAAAGCTCACTCAATGCTTTGCTGGAGAAAACTCCTTAAAACTGATTACTGTTTTTTAAAACTTCCTGAAAGCAATACATAACTTATACAGAGAACACAGCCCATTTCACAGTGAGGAGCAACTCCAGGTTTAACAATTACACAGGATACTAAGACCTCAGACTAAAAGTACGTATGGTAAACCTCAACTTTCTTACATAAGTGTACTTCAAAAGGAAATCAGACCCACGGGATAGCAGTGTGCCCTTAAAAGGGGCATGGTAGAAAAAACATCACATTCACACTATGAATCAAGAGGAAATGAACAGATTCCTTGAATTTCACTCTTTTTTTTTTTTTTTAAACAAATGTACATGGACTTTTTCCAAGCATGAAAATATGCTCTAACACACTTTCAAATCATGTATAAAATGCTTTGTTGCATAGGTAAGCACTAGACAAGTTTAACCTCTAAGTTAAACAGGAATAGATATACACTTCTGACAATCAAAATCTAACCAGAACAGTATTTGCCATTTATCATATCCGATCTATAGCTTGTCCAGTTCACACGCATTCGTTCTTGTGCCAGCATTATCTTTTAGATTAAATAGTGATTTTTCCTCATTATTTTTCACTTTCTGATGTTTGCCTGAAGTACAATCACACGTAACGCAGTGGTTCAATGAATACTTCAAATACCATTAGCAAACGTAATCAAAAGTCTCAGATCATCAGCATAGCTGTCTTCTGCAGACAAACTCAGATCAGAATCAGCGAACAGACAGCAGAAAACCAACCTACCAAAATAAAGCTTATTTTTTTTTTCATCACCTCAGTTCCCTGTTTCAGTTCACCACACAACTGCTTCTCCTTTGCAGAAGTGGAAAGGTGGCAGAGAGAAAAAGGGTAGAATGTGCACGTACTCACTGATGTCACGAAAGCATTTATCTCACTATAGCCTAACTGACTTCATTAGCCCATCTAGCCTCTCCTAAGTCATCCTCCTTCTCTAAAACAGAATGGCCAAGGAATATCACTTCCATTTCTGGAAGTGACAGAGAGAATCTGAATTCACTTTCATAAAAGTTGGAACAGAATGTTAATACACTGACAGACATGTTAATACGTTATTATTATAGGAAAACATTTGTTGCCCTCTTTCCTCCACATCACTCCACTTTTGTGGCTTATCCTGGATCACATGCAATCTTTTTTTCCCTTCCAGAGGTCTTCCAATGTAAATCCTAAGCATACATCATTATTACTCATTCCTATTACATGAATCATCATGCAATCCCATTGCTACCATCCCAGTGTTCATTATTATCCAGTCATCGCATGACATCCCAGTGCTCCTCTGCACCAGTGGCTCTCAGAGTTTGGTAATCACTGTTAGATGTGACTGTGTGCGTGCTGCCACAGCCACTCACAATGCCCCAAGTCAGTCTTGAGAAACACGGCTTGCAAGCATAGCTCAGATCAGCAGTTCCTCTTCTGACACTAATCCTCTTCATAGTGATCCTTACCCAAGTTCTATCACTTGTACTAATTCTCTAGCATCTCCAACTTACAAAAAGGTTTACTTTGTTCTACTGTGAGATGATAATAGTATCTAATTCAAGGCAAATCAGAGCTACTATATTTATTTTACAGAGAAATACAATCATTAATTCTTATAAAAGATGCAGGTCAGTCAGGCACGGTCTATCTTTAGTGAATCCATATAGGCCTCACTCTACTTATTTTCATATTGTTAATTAAATTTTTTCCTTCCCAAATTCTCTAGAGCCTTATATGCCACTGATGAAGCTCATTAGGCTGTGGCTGTGCATCTCCCTGCCTACAGTTCTTCCAGGATACACTATGTATTTCAGTAACAAAGTCTTGTTCTTAGGGCTCCAGCTGCATGGATGAGTTCTTCCTAAATTGTGAAACAAGCTATCTGAATTCTTTAATCAAGCCAATGGAACTCGTGTCTTTGCCTCCCCATCCCAGCTTTATTTTCACGCTTGATATTATTCCTTTCACTGAAAAAGACAACAAAGGATTTAACGTAATCTGCACACGAGTCAAAGAAATAAGCCTCCCATTCTGCTTATCGACTTCCCTCATCCAGTTCTTTTTATATTTATGTGTCTGAAGACTGCTGTAGTTGCCCTTCCTTTACAAAGTCGGGCTGTTTGTGGCTCGAAAAAAAATGTCTTTATATTCCTGCAGCTCTTATTCCAGAGACACTGCTACTCCTTCTCCCTTCCTTTTGCAAATCCTCCAATTATTTCTCAAGACAGAGAAAGAGAAAACCGATTTGAAGGTCTCCCCATCCACTTTTTTGACAACACTTGAAAAATCACTTCTAAAACCCTATTGCTGGCAGCGAGGTACAATTCAATGTTACTTATAGTTTTTGGTTTGCTACTGTATCGAAGCTGCATAATACTACAAGTAGCGCAGACTCACACATGAAAGCCACACCTACTTCTGTCTCCAATCTATGTTTTTTCTAACTGGCCAACAACAACAAGGGTGTGAGCACCTTTATAGGTGTTCTTCCTGAGACATCCAATGGACGTTCACCTCTTAGGAGGCTTTGGCAAGAAAGCAACTTGCTAAATATTGCAAACCTTGCAACCCAAGGTGATCGGATGACATCTAGAAACTGATCCTGCAGATATCCACGTGAACAGACCCTGGATGCCTTGAGCAGGATGCATTACAAAACGATGCAGATCTCTCAGAAAAAAATAGCTTTAAGAACACATACAATGATGACAGCTCTTAAGCATCAGCCTTTGTGGTATGGCGATTTGTTTTACATGTTAACATCCCGAGTTTGTTTAATTTCCTGAAGTATTAGCAAACATTAACTTAACTCTTTGGTACCTTGCACAAATGTGATCTTCACACCAGGACAAATTCTCAGATAATGACTACAGCATGAAATAATGTTCTCAGAATTTCCATGGAAAAGACCGGTCTGCCTTCCCTCACTTTCTAAAAGACTTCTTAGAAATGCTGAGCCACATTGCTGTAGCAGTGCTTCCTTAACTGGATTGCTTCGGTTTTCCAAAGCATATTGGGGCCACTTCAAAAAACACCTTCTGAGAAATGCAAATAATGAGTTCTAGTGAGTAGCCAGCCCCACTCACTGGGACACTGAAACGGGATCTTTCAGGCTTAGATAAGGAGAGAAAAGTAAGGAGGAGGAAATGGAAAGAAAAATAATTAACATATATTAAAAAAAAATAGATTAAATTTAACATTCTTTAATGTAAATTATAAGCTCAAGATACTAAATTTGGGGTTGGCCGTTGTAACTACGTTGGCTGCCACTCCATAAACTATCTGCTTGATAAAAAAGGCTGCTAGTCCTGCAGACTCACTGCAGGTCAAGCCCAACGTTACAGCTATCTGCTGCGATAATAACAAGCAGCGACATTTGGAGACGAGCTGGGTAACAAAATCTCACTTCTAGCGCTTTCTTTCACTTTATGAATGGGCAGTCCAAGCACTCAGAGTTACTTTGGAGCTCCACAACGTTTAAAAACAAACTAGCTCCCATGTGATGAGAAGTTATACATCACTTGAAAACTATTCGCCTTCCTGACCGCAGCACTGCCTTCCGAAGCAGAGAACACAATTTATTCAGCTTTCTAGAGACTGCCCAGCCACAGAACGTGCCACGACTCCTGAAGTTTAAACACCAGATGCAAGACTTGGAAAAAAAAAAAAAACCGTCCGAATACCTGTCATTTGATCGGATCAAATGCAGTTCTATACATACAATCTCAAAAAAGAAATCCTCCCTGCAACAGCCCCGCTAAGATGAAGCTAGAACGCGAAGGAGCACAAAATACCTCCGAAACACAGCAGGCGCAGGGCCCCGGGGACGCACCGAGCGCTGTGGCGGCCCCATCCCCCGCAGGCAGCCCCCAGCCCGCTCTCGGGGCCCAGCACCCGCGCCCCTCACCTGGCAGCCCTTCTTGTGGTGGAAGCCCACCACCACGATGTGCAGCACCGGGCCCCGCGGGGGGGCGGCCAGGGGCGCGCCCCGCTTCTCCATGGAGCCCGGCCGCCGCCCAGGCCGGGCGCTCGCTCCGCCTCCCGGTGCCGAAGGCCGGAGGGACGGACCGCAGCCGGCTGCGCTTCCGCAGCGCCCGGCGGGGGGGAGGCGGGGCAGAGCCGCCCCGTTCCCTTTCGCCCTGCCCACAGCCGCGGCGTGTGCCCGCCCGCCCCTCCCCTCCCGGCCTCCTCCTGCACGCCGGTTGCTTAGCGTGAGAGGCAAAAGCGAGCCGCGTTTAGCTGCCTTCCCCCACATCGCGCTGCCTCGTTGAGCTCCGTGATTTGGTTCTGTTTGCTTAAAGCGACAGCGCTTCCCTGGGATTGCGCTCAGCGGTCGCTACGATCCCGTGTGGAAATCAGAGGCAGGTGGGCTTTTGGAAAGGGCTGTAAAAGAAAATCTCAGTGCCCTGAGGCTCACATTATAACAATAAAGCACGTAATCGCGTATTGTTCCTCAGCTTCAACAGAAGATCTACTTTAGGGAGCAAAAGACGAGCTACAAAGAAGCACTGGCGGCTGAACGATTTCTTATCGGTTTTATTCTGCAACTTTTTCATGATATTTAGCGCAACGAAAAGGAAAAAAAAAAAAAAAAGAAGGCTGATTGACAGCGTCGCTCTTCACGCCTCAGCCCGCCTCAGCTTCTACTTCCGCGGGAGGCGGCGGCCATTGGCCGGGTCTGGCGGCAACATGGCGGCTAACGCGAGCACCAACCCGTCGCAGCTCCTGCCGCTCGGTGCGCTGCGCTGCCGCCGGGCTCCCGCGCGGGCTCCGTGTGAGGGGCGGCAGCGGCGGGAGGGGGGGTGTGCGCTTTGAGCGGGGTGGGAGAGGCCGTGACAGGGGGTAAAGCGGAATCTATAAGCGAGAAACGAAAGGAGTTCCCCGCTTCCCGCGTGGAGGAAATCCGTGATCCGGGCGTGGCGTTGCTGCTCGCTGTCGGTCGGGGACCGAGAGAGCTCCTCTGGGTCCGTTGGTTTCTGGGGAGTGCACTAATATACTTCTTGTTGTTTTGAAATCTCCAGAGCTCGTGGACAAATGTATAGGCTCTCGGATTCATATCGTGATGAAGAGCGATAAAGAAATTGTTGGGACGCTCCTGGGGTTTGACGACTTTGTCAGTATCCTTTGGTGGGTGCTGTTGGCGGCCACTGGCTTCATGGGGATGCTCACGTCGTTTATTCCTCTGGCAAATTCCTAGGGGAGAGCCCTTTTGCGTGCATTAAGTATGTTCATCCACGTGGTGTCAGTCTGTTTGTGCTGTGTTTTGTTTCTAATTGGCAGCTAAAATCGTAGCATTATTTATTTTCATTCTATATTGCCCACCTCTGCTCTGCCCTCATAGAGGCCCCATCTGTGGTACTGCATCCAGTTCTGCAGCCCCCAGCACAGGAAAGGTGCGGAGCTGGTGGTACAGCTGGGCTGGAGGGCCATAAATATATCACAGGGCTGGAGCACCTCTCCTATGAAGAAAGGATGAGGGAGCTAAATGCATTTCTTTAGCCCAGACAAGAGAAGGCTCCTGGGAGATCTCATTGTTTCCTTCCTGCGCTTGAAGAGAGCTTGTAAGCAGGAGTGATTTTTTACATGCTCTGATAGCGATGGGATAAGGTGGCTTTAAAACTAAAGAGAGGAGATTTTAGATTAGTTGTTAGGAGGAATTTTTTTCTCTGAGGGGCTGGTGAGACACTTACACAGGCTGCCCAGAGAAGCTATGGATGCTTCCGTTCCTAGAGGCATACAAAGTCAGGCTGGATAGGCCCCTCAGCAGGCTGATCTAGTGGGTGACAACCTGCCCACAGCAGGGAGTTTGTCTTTCACTGGTACTGGGTGGGTTTTAGGGTCCCTGCCAATTGAAGTCATTCTGTTATTTTCCTTGAAAGTGAACTTTCAGATATGGTGTTAGAAGACGTGACAGAATTGTAAGTAGTATTTCTGCCTCTCGTTGCTATTTAAACTTTGTTTTCCCAAGGAAGAATGTGGTGTAAGATCTGCGCAATTACAAGTACTTACAAACTGAACAGCTTATATCCTGGACCTAAACTACACAGGATGACCTATTCAGGACAACCAAGAGTAGTTTTGTGTGATTTATCTCAGTGAATGCTCAGAATCAAGTTCCTAAATCGTAACCTTAATTTTGTATGCACTCTTCCAGTTGCTTGCTTTTTTACGTTTCCATAATGTGCAGTTTTAACTAGATTTAACTAGTTGTCATACTAAAGGGTTAAATATTTTTTACTTTGTCATGCAGTGTTGCTGTTTGAAACCTATTTTGAGTATCGGTGTTATTGAAGAAACTGCCAAGTTTTAGGTGGTCAGTGTATCGAGTTGATGCTACAGCATTATTTCCAGTAAATGCCATCTTAAATATGTGGATTTGCATCAGTGCTGTAATCAAAACTGTAGCTATTGATGATAACGTGCTCATATTTTTGCATAATATTGCTTCAGTGAGATCACACCTGAGGGGAGAAGAATCACAAAACTGGACCAGATTTTGCTAAATGGAAATAATATAACAATGGTAAGTCATCTCTGTGAAAAGTCTGCTGGAAAAGTGATCTTATTGCTCTATTTCATATATTTTACAGTTTATAACGCATTAAAAGAGGAGTGTGAGCATGACCGTGATTTTATTTTGGTAATTGCTTTTCTTGTTGTAGTATGTGAGGGAGTCTTTGGAAGTCTGGCTATTATTAATCATTATCATGTGATGCCTAGCGCTCTGGAAAAAGTAAAGGTGGAGCTTTGTTGGGCTGTAACAAACTGATGCCTGTAGATCAGGAGTAAAACAGTAATATTGCAGTTATGCATCACTAAGTGAATTCTGCAGCATCTAGGATGCTTTACTACAGAAGCAGACCTGCAGTACTTCCTTTGCTTACCTGCACAGATGGCTGCAAAATCTGGACGTCCTACGTAAGGGTGTTCATGAGTTTGTGGAAAGAGAAGAGGAAGGCTGACTGGAGTTTGTCTGCTCTCTGTGAATGGGGAGTAATCTCCGTATTGCTATCTCAGCCTTCTGAGTAAAAGCTATTTTGACTAAATTTCCAAGCCTTTTCTTGCTTTGGTTATTATTCTGCATCCTTAATGCACTGTGCGTGCTTTGGCTTCTGGCATGGATAAAATAATCATCATCCAGTTCATCTGGTGGGATATTTCCCTTGAAGCAGAAGCTGGTGATTCTTAAAGTACATATATTCGGCAAAACCCTACAGAGCTTCTGTACTGGGGATCTTGTGCCTCTTTTGAGGGTATAATTATCCTTCTCTTTTCCAGCTGGTTCCTGGAGGAGAAGGACCTGAAGTATAAATTGATACAGATGTCATCTATGACGACGTGTTATGTATCATCTAAATAGAGCCTTGGGGGTCTGGGTGATTTTTTTGTTTATTTACACACTTGCAGTTGACATTTGATAAAAGACCAAGATTTCCTTTTCAGGAAAGGTGCATTGCTAATGCTGACTTTGTAAGTTGAAATCATGACTTTCTTGTAAAGACATACTAATGCGCTCAGAATAAAGGCTTTTGTTTTGTTAAGCGTCGTGTTTTGTTGTCTAAGTGCATGAGCTTTTAAGAACTGTGTTTCTGTTCCATCAACCAGTTTAAAACTGTGTTTCAGTTACTGCCAGCTTTCTGTTTTTCTGTTTATTGCATTCATTTATGGCCCAATAGATACACAAGCGTTGCTCTTAATTGGAATAGAGGCAAAACTAAGCTGGATCCTTTGTTTAAACCCCACTTCAGGCTGTGGCACCAAAACCATGTGGAGGAGTGTGAATGCATCCATTTGGTGCTCAGCAGCCTTCTGTTCTGCTGTCTGAGTTTCAGCCCTCTTGGCAGATACACTTTCTTACAGTAAAGACACTAACAGTATTTGACAGATAAGAGCAGGCAGGTCAGACCTCAGCCCATATTGAGCAGTGAAAGGCTGGTAGAACTTTTAAGTTCGTATTGGTGATGATTTCATCTTTACCACTAAGTGGTGCTGTGTGTGCTTTTACGCTAGGAGCTGCCTATGCCAGTTCACAGTTTGGAGTAGTCATTTTAGAAGATTGTCTTTATTCTCATTTTATTTTCCTGTGATTTAAGAAGTTGACAGTTACTGGAGGTAATTACTGCTTCAGGAGAAGTTCTATGAAGTAAGACATTGGTGTACGTGTTGGTTCTTGGGGGGAGCAAATGTCTGATTCCGAATCCTGTCCAATGCAGCTTGTGCTTCCATAATATACTGTGCACCTGATTCCTGTGTTTGGATCTCTTTGGTGAAGGATTGGAGGTGCCTGCTGTTACTATAGAGAAACACAGGGTAGAGCATGGCCTCAGAGGCAGGAGGAAATGCCTTGCCTTCCCACCACCAGAAGTGGAAAGAAGAGTTCGAAGAAGAGAGTTTGGGAGCAGGATTCTGTGAGGAAGTAGCACGAGGTCCTTTTGCTTAGCTTTATCTGACAAAAGAGCTGCCTTGAGAACTTGCTTTAACCTTCTCAGGAGAAAGAGGCTCTCCCTTCTCTAGGGAACATGCTGCATTGAGATGTAATTCTGGATATACCGCCTGCAGTTGTCAGTGAATCTAAGCTCTATACCACTGACTGAATGGTTTTTCATTTCCAGTTGTTATTTTTTAAATATATCAACTAAAATACTTTATGTGACTAAAACATCTGTTTGTTTGGATCCTTATTTCCTAGAGATGAGTCTTCACATCAGAGCACTTAAAAGATTTCTAGCCAGCGTAGTAGTAATTCTTTTTTTCCTTTTCAATAAGATTCTATACGTATTTTAGGCTATGCATTCCAGTCAGTACTTTGAAAACATCACTGAAGAGTAGTTTTGTGTCAGGAGGGAGAAAGCAGTTTCTTTTCTCTGTTTCTCAGTTTACTTTTTTGACATGCTGGAGGCTGCCGAAGGATGGGTTGGTGTCACAAGTGCTCAGGCACAGCATTTCCACTTTGATTCAAATAATTGGCGTGTGTTTGTTAGGTTGCTGATGCCTATAAAAAGCATTTCACTATGGTAATAGTCCCAGGTGACAAAGTGGAAAGGTCTGTCGGTTTAATTAAGCCTCTCTTGCTTTGGTGATTTCCCAACCCCATCCCCCCAGCTTGTATAAAAAAATCAAGTAAAGTGGCCATCTTGAAATAGAAGTGTTAGTGGGTTTTAAGGAGAGGTGAACTGTTCTTCAGTCTGCCTTCCAGTATGCAGTGGTTTTGGGTTGGAAAGGGTATTAGAGATCATCCAGTTCCAGCTACCTTGTCGTAGGTAGGGACGCCTTCCACTAGACCATGGGCTGCTCAGAGCCCTGCCCAGCTGTCCCTTGGACATTTTCAGGGATGGGGCATCCACAGCTCCCCCGGACAGCCTGCTGCAGTGCCTCGTGGCCCCCAGAGGAAAGAATTTATTCCAAATACCCAATCTAAAGCTACTTTCTACTTCAAGCTGTCCTATGGCTGTACTCTGGATGAAGAGTCTCTCTCTAGCTTTTCTTGGGGTGAGCACCAAAGGAGCTTTTTGGTGTTACACCCGGGCCCCAGGAAGTGTGCCCTGCAGTGACTGGCCGGTGGGTGCTGGGGCTCAGGGAGCTGCCAGGGCCACAGCTACAGCCTGCTGACCCTGTGCCCCGAGGAAGCACAAGCTGAGTGGGGTCAGAAGGGTTTCTGGGACTGGAGCTCTGCTGCTGCGTGCCCCAGGACAGCCACTGATAGTGGCCACCTTGCAGTGCACACAGCCGCACAGTAAGGAAGCAGTTTTTCATCGCCCAGCCTCCTGCAGTGGGAAGGGCACAGACAAGGAGGAATCAGGTTGCATCTGCTGTGACAGGTGGCCCTGACATGTTCATGGTTCCCTGCAAGCACATGTTCTGCCTCTGCTCCATCCTCCTGTGGACCAGGAGAAAACTCACCTGCCACTAATGTCATAGTGTTTGGTGATATTTCATGGGTATTTTCACAGATATTTCACAGGGAATCAGAAGCTCAGGAAGGAAAAGCTGTAAAAACTTTATTCTAAAACACAAATGTCTGTATGAATGCAGTAGGAAAATGCTCAGACACAAGACTGTCCTTGCACCTCTAATCTGTTTCCACCTCTTTGGTTATTTTCTCCTCTCCTGTCCTCCAAATTTTTCTGAGCATCTTAGTGTGTATTACACACTAAATTATCAAAATACATGGAGTATTTAAAAACACACAGAGTGTTTAAAATAACTGAGATACACACATGCTTCTTCATGGATCGGTTTGTGTTGTGTCTAAAACTACATGAGCAGAGTTGTTTCCTGTTGCTCAAGAATCACGTGCCTAAATAATAATTATTATTAAGAGCTTCAGTGTAGATTGTTTATTAGCTAAGATTTATTACTACATCTTCAGCTGTGTTCTTGGGGTTTGTGAGTCTGAGCTCTTGAGTATAGTATACATACAGATAATAGCTCACAGCTATTTGTGTTGGAGGAAATGGCAGTTCATTCTCAACATTTGAAATCGTTGCTTCTGAATTTAACACAACTGAATTTAATAGTATGCATATGAGTGCAACGTTGCAGGACAACAATTACACAGAATATCAAAGTAACAGTTTACAATCTCCAGCTTCAGCAACCAAGAGTCAGCCTGATGTATCAAAAGACCCTTTAAAAACATATCCCTCTGGTTTCCTGACTGCATCTGCTTGCACAAGGGGCTAAAAACTTTTATAAAATACTCCAGAACAGCCTCAGCTTGTTTTACATCTGTAAATATTACTCCTGCTGAGAAAGCATTAAGTGAATCCTACTGCCTTCTGGCATCACAGCACAGATATTTGGGTATAAGGAAAGTGATAAATGCTCATCTGGAGAGAGAAACTGGAGGGGGACATGTCTGCTGCTGGAAAATAATTCTTTAAGCTGCCTAAGCAAAATGCTTCTACCATTTCTGATAATTTCTATCTTTGGAGATGGAAGTAAATTTCCCACTCAATGTACAGAAGAGAAGCTAACTAGAATCTGGTATTAAAAAACAATCAATCAAGCAGTAGATGTTCTAAATAAATACATTTAAATTGCTTAGTTCACAGGAGTTCATATGTCTGTCTTCTTAAATCATTCAGATCTACCGAAGAAATCTTCAGAAATGCTGGCCACAGTCTTTAGTGACTTAGTTTTCTGCATAAATGAAATTGTAGGAAAACAGAATCTATAGAAACAGATTCTGTTATTTGTGTAGTTCACACTTCTGAGTGTTAAAAGACTGCTAGCTGTGAGGCAGCAGTGCTATGAAGATGGTCAGTCCAGGGGGTGGTGGGGACCAGCCTGCAAGAGGAAGATGGGGTTTATTTGCTCTAGGAGAGGGAAAATCAGCAGACAGAGCAAGAATACAATGGCTGAATTCACACTATGTCACAGATGTGGCTTTGCAGCTTGAAAGCCTGTTTAGTCAAACTGACACTCTATTATTTCAGCACTCCTTCAGATAGCTCTAATTAAAATAGGTGGGCTGATGGTGAGGGAGAACAGGAGTGCACTTTCTTCTTCCCCCCTTCTACTCTTCCTCCCCCCCTGCTTGTTCTCTGGTTGCTGAGCAATGCTCCTTTTACTGACTTTGTATCACAGGCAGACCTTGGTGTCATGTATCTGCCGTTCCTGCTCTGCCTGATTCCACGAGGGATAAAATGTCCTACCTGCTGGCAGAAGGTTGGTTGCCTGGCCAAGAGGAAGGCCAGCACATGCAGCTCAGGTCTCTTCTCCTTCCCTGGCAAATGTTTGTGTGTAAACAGGGCACAGCCCTAGCAACTGATTTGAGGAGGCAGTTATCCTTACCATTTCCATGAACCAGTGAAACCTCATTTCCTGCAGGTTTGTGATCTGCATTTAGTGAGGGATGTTTGGTAAGAAGTAAGTTGAAGCTGCAGTATTCCCCACAGCGGGGGAGGAGTTTTTAGCTGTTTGTTCCTACAAATCTTTTCATTAATTTGCATCAGCTTTGCATCTTTGGGCAGTTTTCACATCTCTTTGGATCTAAGGCATTAAAAATGATGGGGAAGGCAGTGATCCTGAACACATGATTTTCCTTTAGGCTGAAATAAAGCAGCAGAAGATCATTGCCAGCAGAGTGATGGACTCTGTAGTTTCATTCCCTTTGCATTTCAGAAAAATAATAGACTCTGGGTCTATAATATACACTATAATATTTACTTTGGCCATTGCATCGGTAACATGGCTGTAAGGCAGCTTTAGCTTATAATTCACCAAAACATAATTGTCAGGAACAAATCTTTTGTTGCTTTTTGGAGTTTGTGTACAGGGAGTGTATAGTGGGTGTCTGAAGTTTTATGGGAGTCTTGTATTTAGAACTTGCTTGTGATGCTTTGAGGAAAAAAATACATAGGGTCGCATGGTTAAAGACAGAGTTATATCACCTAGGCATAATTTGGCTTCACACTGGGCAGGAAAGGTTAATTTCTTAAAATAAAACATGCCTAGATTAATAAATCTACAGTGATATACAACATCGGTACTTTTGCTCCTTCCACTTAAATTACTTATCTTTTTGGAAAAAAATATATATATTTAAATAAAACAGACCTTTCCTCACCACGTATCACATTTGAGAAGGGAGAAATAGAGTTCTAGAAGGAAGGCTAGTTGTACTCAGTCCTTTCCTTGCATGCTTATAAAAATAATTTCTGATCAAGAAACATCCCTAGCGAGCAAAACATTACCTACCTGACATGTTACTTGTGTGGAAACTGTCTTAACTGCAAGGAGAGCCTAAGAGAAAATTCAGGCAGAGACAATGAGAGTAAGCCTAATGAAATAAGTGCATGGGATTGGAAACATAGGCTATGTACATCTGCTTTCTTGCTTTCTGATGCGTTCATAGCACTGTTTTTGTCCAGGAAAGAAGGACAGCATATATGCATAATACTTCCAATTGCTACAGTAATGAAATGCTTTTAGGACTTGCAGTGCCCTGGAGAAGTTTTATGACACCGTTTTTACAGATAGGGAATTAATGTCAGCTTTGGAAGTCTCCAGCAGCTGAAGACAGTCCAGTTTATGCGAGAGCTGTGGTAGTGATGCTGGGATGCTGTTACAGTGTTTGGTGTCAGTAACTAACTATAGTAAAGTCTGTAGTTATAAGCTGCAAATACGGTTTGGTCAGTGATGCCATGATGGTTTATATTCCATTATCACAGAGGAGTTGGAAGGTGCCCCTGCAGATCATCTAGTCCAACTCGTCTGCTACAGGCAGTGTTTTATTCAGTCAGGATTAATACGAGCACAAGTCTGGATGCTGCACTGCTTAAGAAGTCTTGAAGAAGCTGCAAAGGAAGGAGGAGATACGTCCCATGTCTAAGTTTTCTATTCAAGGAAGCAAAAGTTATGTACTCAAAGGATGCAAATCACCTCAGGCCTGCGTCCACTCCCCACAGTACGGTTACCTTTCCCTCTGTTTATGGCAAGGTAACCCTTGGAGGTAGTACTAAACGACAAATAACGGCATTAAGAGGTAGTGTGAAGTGAAGTGTGAAGTAGTGAAGTGTTCAATGTACTCCTGCCCCCTGACGAGGAAGATGAGGGATCAGTGCTTCTTTTCATGCCACTCCAGGCTCAGGCAACGCGAATTCCCGCCCCACAACCGACACGCGTCCCCGTGACGGGGCTCAGCAGCGGGCACGCTCCCCAGAAGCCACGCTGTGGCCGAGGGGCGGAGGAGGCGGTGCTGGAGAGCCTCCTCGACTCCCCCCCTCCCGCTTCTCTCCGGGAGTGCAGCCGCCTGCGGCAGGAGCTGCGGGCCGGCCGGACCCCGAACTTCCCGCGGCGAGGAGGAAAGGGCAGCGAGGGCTTCCCGAGAGCGGGGCCGGGACATGGGCTCAGCCAGCTCGGCGCTTGGCCGGTCTCGGCGCGCCCCGGGCCGGGGGAGCGCGGATCCGCCCCCCGCACCGCTGTCCGCGGTGCTGGAACCCCGCCGGTGCGCTGAGGAGGAGGAGGAGGAAGAGCGGCCCCGCCACGGCCCCGCCACCCGTGAGTGTGGGCTCAGTGGGTCCCTGCAGCTTCCCGCCCGAGGGGAAGAGCAGAGGGGCCGGGAGGCACAGGGAGGCACAGGGGCTCGTGTGGAACCAGAGCGCCATTTGCTTTGCGAGTGTGGTGTGGAGAGGGGGCAGGGTTAATTGCGAGAAAGCGTAGCACTGGAAACTGTATTATCCTTCTAGTTTTCTTACACGCCTCCCGGTGTAGCTTTAGGATGAGGAACGAGTTTGGCGACTGGTAAGCAGTTTCTTTCTGGGACGTTGTCTGATCGAAGTTACTACCTCTGTTAAAACTTGCACAAAGATTTCCAGTCTTACTGTGGTGCTGCAAAGACTTTTCCATTGCTATCCTTCAGTTTCAGAGCAACGCACCCCCTTTTCATTATTATAATCATGTTATATGATCAGCATTTGTTAGTCAGCTAGCACAAAAACATTCAATAAATTCATTCAATAAAAGCATAAGCTTTGATGCCTAAAAAGTCTTAAAGAAGTTGCAAAGGAAGGCAGATGTATGTACTTAAGGAAGTAGATAACCTGTTTTTTAAGCTACTTAACAGCAACTTTCTCTTAAATAAATACTTCCGATGACATGAGGTGTTAGGTGATTGTAATTTTTTTTTTAATAAGGCCTGATTTGTATCTCATCTTTGTTCTTTCTACTCTTTAGACCACACAAATAATCATTTGAAATCAATGACCTAACAAGGCTTAATCTAACTAAATGCCAAGTGTATCTCCTCACTTTTAAATGCAGGGTCAGTTGAGAGAAGATTTGACCATGCTGACATTTTCTTTCTTGTAGCATTCCTCCTTTCTTCCTATTATTTCTTATTCATGATATTACAGGAGTTACAACAACTGCTTTTATGTCCCATCAGTTTCTTAGCTTACTGACTCATCAGTTATGTCTTTTCACTTCAGCCCCTGCAGTTTTCTCTTCAGTGCAATGCAGTTGATATGCGATCAATTCAAATATCACAAATTCCCCTGTAGCTCAGAGTAATACAGTCAGAACCTGAGATATTGTAAACCCCTGAAATATACACAGTTATAACTATTAACACTGTCAATTTGCCATTTGGATTTGTCTAATTATGCTTTCTAAGTCCTCTCTAGAGGAAAAAGGCGTACGTACGTGTAGTGGAATATGCAATCTTTTGGTGCAATTTTCTACTTTACCTGGGTTGAGATGCCATTTATCTGGAATTTGAGAAGAAGTAATTATGCTGGAATTAATTCTGTATTTAGACAGATTTTAGAGAACTCAACCTTTTCCTTTTCCTTTTTTTTTTTTTTAATACTTTTCTTTTCCCCCAGTGATTCTTAGATTGTTGAATTCAAATTCTTTAAGAATCTTGCTAAGAGCATGAGCGGTGTGACAGTCATTTCAGTTAATAATCACAGAATCACGGAATTCTAGGGGTTGGAAGGGACCTCTAGAGATCATCTAGTTCAACCCCCCTTGCAAAGCAGGCTCCCTAGACCGGGTTGCACCGATAGGTGTCCAGGTGGGCATTGAAAGTCTCCAGAGAAGGAGACTCCACCACCTCTCTGGGCAGCCTGTGCCAGTTCTCCATCACTCCCACTGTGAAGAAGTTCCCCCACACATTGTGCTGAACTTCCTATGCTTCAGCTTGTGGTCGTTTCCCCTTATCCTGTCACCACACACTTCTGAGGATAGTTCGGCCTCATCCCTTTACCTCCCACACTTTTTTTTTTTTTTGCCTCCCCTTTGCTTCTCCTCATATATGAGATACTGCAGGCCCTTTGTCATCTTTGCATCCCTGTGTTGGACTCTTTAAGGAGATCCCTGTCATTTCATACTGGGGAGCCCAAAACAGGGCACAGTACTCCATGTGAGGCCTGACCAGGCCAGAGTAGAGGGGAAGGATCATTTCTCTTGGCCTGCTGGCCATGCTCTTATTAATGTATCCCAGGATGCCATTGGCCTTCTTGGCCACCAGGGCACACTGCTGGCTCATGGCCAGCCTGTCATCCACGACTGTGATCACTCTGGTAAATCTCAAGAGAGTGGTCTGGCTGTGATTACTTCCAAATGAACACTGAAGTTCACAGAATGTTTGTTGTTCCATAGCTACACATTCTAGATCTAAGTAAGAGGGCTACTCTGAAAGTAATGCCTCCTATTTTAACATGTTAACCCATGTCATCAATGTCAGATACTGATGGTTTGGCAGTAGAGGCTGAACCTTCTTGCCAATATTCCATTACATTTTGTTTCTGTGTAACAGATGGCAGCAAAGGGGCAGTCTGACAAAATAGCATCTGACATGGAAGTGTAGATGAAGCAAAAGTGTGTAATTGAATTCCTTCATGTGGAAAAAATGGCAGCCATTGACATATGTTAACACTTGCTGTACAATTTGGAGACCAAACAGTGGATGTGAGCACAGTGAGGTGGTGGCTGGTGTGTTTCAGCAGTGGCAACAGGAATATGAAAGACAAGACACGTTCCAGACAACCATGCAATTTTTTACAAGTGTGGCATGCAGGCTCTTATTCATCATTGGTGAAAATGTATTGCGAACGGTCATAACTATGTTGAAAAAATCACGTCTTGTAGCTGAGAATTTGCTTTATCAAACAGTGCTTTTTTGCTCTTTGTACCTGTTGTAGTTTCTGAAGGAATAAATAGGAAGTATTACTTTTGGAGTGACTTATGTCTTTCCCAAGACTGTTATTTTGGGCCAGTGATAGCACTTTTTCTTTTGTTGCAGCCATTTGAATATATATATATAGGCAGAGTGACTGGAAGCCTGCATGGAGACAAAGGACCTGAAGGTGCTAGCTGAAAACCAGCTGAACGTGAGCCAGCAGTATGCCCAGGCAGCCAAGAACATGATGACACTCTCTTGCATCAGTAACAGTGTAGCCAGCAGGAGCTAAGAGGTGGTCCTCCCTCTATACTTAGCACTGGTGAAGCTGCGCTTTGAGTACTGAGTCATTTTTGTGCCCCTCACTACAAGAAAGATGTTGAGGTACTGGAATGTGTCCAAAGAAGGGTAACAAAGCTTGTAAAGGGTCTGAAATACAAGTCTTATCAGGAGCAGCTGAAGAAACTGGGATAGTTTAGACTGCAGAAGAAGAGGCTCAGGGAGACCTAATCTACAGCTCTCTACAGCTACCTGAAAGGACAAAGGGTAATGGCCTCAAGTTGCACTAAAGGAGTTTCAAGTTGGATGTTAGGAAAAAAAAATATATTCTCAGAAAGAGTGCTCAAGCATTGGAACACACTGCCCAGGGAAGTGGTGGAGTTGCTGTCCCTGGAGGTATTAAAGAGAAGTGTAGACGTGTCAGTGAGGGACATGCTTTAGTGGGCATGGTGAGGATGGGTTGACAGTTAGATCTGATGATAGAGGTCTCTTCCAACCTTAATGATTGTATGATACTATATGAGTAAGATAAAAGGCAAAAATTAACAAAACCATCATTTCTCTGTCTTTTTGAAGTGTGATAAGGCCTCAGTACAGAAGAGTATTTATTCACCTTGAGTGCACCAGTGTATCTAAACCATGAGTCACTGTCCACTTTATCACATGAGATGTAGGACATGGTCAAGCCCTCACTTATTAACTGGTGCTAAAAGCTTACAAATTAACTCTTCATTTTTTCAAGCACAAGAAAATTTCTCTTATGTTTGTTTGTTTTTGAAAAAGTAATTAATATGTTCATTGATATATTCAGCGACTGTTTGGGTACTGTCTTTGCCCGTCTTATTTCACTGCTGTCTTTCTGAGCAATTCAGCTCCTTCAACCAGCCATTGATACCTTCAGAGCACTTTCCCGGCCCTCAGTCAAGGTTCTGTAAAATCCACCTGAGGCAAGAGTGCTCTTTTCCAGCGCTAGCACGCAAACAAACATCCCATGTTGTCTCCTAGCAACCTGGCAACTCTTTATAGAGCCCTCAGATGTTGAATAGTTGTTTCATGTCCAATCACAAAGGTTACACCTCCCACCTTTTCCATAAAATCATGAGAAGTTGACGTGTTATCTGCAATGAGTGCGAAGGGTGAGAGGACTCAGTGAGCTTCTTTTTATTCTGCCCAGGTGCCAAACAACCCCAGTCCTTATAGTTAGAGAGTGCTGTAAGTAGTGAGGTGCTGATTAGTCATTTTTCTGTTTCATTTGGTGTGGGAGTACAACAGTACAGACCTTTGTAGTAATGAAAAATGCTGTGTAGAAATGTTAACATTCTCGTTAGCATTTTATCTGTAGCTAGTCTGTTATTGAACTGTGATTTATTTGTTTTGGATACTTCTTTTCAAGTTTTTTTTAATCTGTTTAACATTCTGTCTAATTTATAGGATATGTTCTAAAGATAAAGTTGTGGATAAGTATATCACAACAGGTGACAGGGTATTTTGACTATTGAGGAGTTCGAGCTGCAAGCATCAAGATACAAAAGAATTTCCTTAGTTCAGCAAAAGTATTTTGAGCCTCTTATTTGGCCATTAGGGAAAAAGCATCTTCTGCATTGAGAACTTTCAAACTCTTCCTCTGTTAACAGACAACATTTTCCCATAATTCTTAACATGCTATGTCTGCATGGATTTCTGCTGATTGTTTTCGACTTTTTTTCTCTTTTTTTGGCACCTACGTTTATGATTATTTTCTAAGAGACACAGAATATGTTATAATGAATGCAAATCTACAAAAATTGTTTGACTTCTGGCAGTATGTGCATACAAAAATAGTTTAAAAATACATCTATATTAATTACTTACTTATGGTGCCCCAGGGCTCAAGTGCTGTTTATGGAAAAAAGGAATAATTCAGAAGGTTAAATTTGTATTAAGCAAGTGAGATATATGTCTTTAAATTGAGCTCTTGGGAACTGTTTCAGGGTAAGAGCATGCAGTGCTGACAAAACTGCTAATTATTGGTTAGCAATGTGATTGCTTCTATGAAATAGGAAAGATTGGGATCCAGTCCACCTCAACTAGCTGAAAATAAGAAAGAACAGTAAAATAGTGACTTGATCTGAAGATTTTTATGGTGAAAAACAAAATGGCTGACAGTGTGTCAGTGTGGCGACGCTTGGCTCTCTGAGCAGTGAGGACATATTGCCAAAATGTTAAGAAGGGATTTTCAGAAAACACACCATTTAATCAATCGGTGTGCCCACAGCCTCCTGGTCCAAAGCACAGACCTCTGATATTCCATCTAATGGGATAATAATGCAGCAGTACTTGACATTATTGTCCTTTTGAGCATATAAAGCGGATGTTGCCTATGGTCTGTTAGATGAATAATTTCTGTATAGTAACATAGGGTTATGGTGAATGGCACTATGTCCAGGTGGAAGATGGTGATGAGTGGTGTCCCCAGGGGGTCTGTCTTGGGACCAGCGCTCTTCAACATCTTCATCAATGACATCGAATACATCCTCAGCAAGTTTGCCAATGACACCAAGCTGAGTGGTGCAGTTGACACGTTCGAATGAAGGGACACCATCCAGAGGGACCTCAACAAACTCAAAAGGTGGGCCAATGTAAACCTCATGAGGTTCAGCATAGCAAAATGCAAGGTTTTGCACTTGAATCAGAGCAATCTCAGATACGTATACAGACTGAAAGAAGAACTCCTTGAGAGCAGCCCTGCAGAGAAGGATCTGAAGGGCCAGGTGGAAGAAAAACTGAACATGAGCCAGCAGTGTGCTCTTGCAGCTCAGAAGACTGATGGTATCCTGGGCTATATGAGAAGAGGGGTGGCCAGCCGGGACAGGGAGGTGATTGTCCCTCTCTGCTCTGCCCTAGTGAGGCCCTATGTAGAGTACTGTGTCCAGGTACTTTCCCAGTACAGGAAAGATGTGGAGTTGTTGGAGAGGGTCCAGAGGTTGGCCATAAAGATACATCAGAGGGCTGGAGCACCTCCTCTATGAATACAGGCTTGTGCAGCCTGGAGAAGGGAAGGCTGCAAGGAGACCTCATTGCAGCCTGCCAGTATTTAGGTGGAGATTATAAAAAGGAGGGGAACTTTCCTGCCTGTGTTGGGACTCCCCCTGGCCATGGCTACATCCCCTGGACATGATCCTGACATAACTTTCTGGCATGGTGTCAGGCTTGTGCTATCTCCAACATTTTGTCTGGATTTGTCTCAGGCTGGATTGTTTACACCGGGTGATGAGCTTCACAAATATTGCTGCACCCCTTTGGATGCTGGATGGCAGTTGGCAGAGTGTGGTCTCAGACCATATGGGCTGTCTGATTTAGGCCACATGGCACAGTTATGCCATCCAGTGGGGATGACCAGATATTTCCCAGAGAACAAAGTTCTCTTCTTCCTTGTCTCCAATTCTGAAGACACGATTTTAAGAAATATCCACACATAGATCTTGGAAGACTTTTCAAGGAAGGTATAAGTCATTATGCCTGTCTCATGGGTGAGGAGTCCAAAGCATACCAGCTAGCTGGAAATAACTAAGGTACTGTGCCTTCAGGAGCCACTGCCTGCAGCTGAGCTATAGCAGTTTTGTGTGTGCCCTGGGCCTCAGCATTAAACCAACTGTTTCTGCTGGCACCGAGTAGGAATGTAGAGAGAAATGTGTATTGATTTCTCATAAGCAATAATTCCAGAGCCTTATCTGTAAAATACAATCCATTTGGATTTCCCTAAAGCACTTGGTGTGCTAGATTTACTAGTCATGGGTGCAAAGACAAAACAGTTTGAGAGCTGATGTAGCCCTGGCAAATACTGTTCTTTCCTGCAAATATGTTGATATATGATGATGTTCTTTAGTTACTTCTATCGCCTGTTCTCCAAAGGACGTCAGATGGTGTGGAAAAAATAATCTCTATGCAGTAAAGTTCTTGGCGATCCTGTAGATCCATGGGGATCTGTGCTTCTGGAGAAGTTCCAAGCCAACTTCTTTCCACAAATACAATGAATCTGTGTTTAACAGGTATCTTAGTCCTGCTTTCTTAATACCTCTCCCTTTCTTCATATAAGCAAGCATCAGAGAAGTGATAGGGAAGAGTTGCTCCTTCTCTAGGAAGTTTTTCTTTCCTATTAGCCTGCTATATAGCTGTGCTGTGACCAGTTATTTACTTTTGCCTCGAGGGGGCAAAGCTCCTGCTGGAGAGACAGGTCAGTAGTGAAGACTCTTCCCAGACACCAAGCTGATATGCTGCTCTGCCTTTGGGAGAGCAAGCTTGACAGAACATTGCTTTTCCTTCTGCTTATCAGCCTCAGGAAAGGCAGGAGAGGAACAGAAGACACACTTGACCTCACTCTTGCTGAGGGCTCTTCATGATTAGATGTGATATCTGAAATGATGGGCAGTGGCTCACTATGCTGTGGTTTTTCCCTCCTGAACCTTAATGCAAACTGTCTTAGTTTAAAAACCTCAGGAGATGACAAATGCATTATTTCCTTGATGTTAAACTTGAGCTTTCAGAAGCTACCTAGATAATCCCGGCAGCTATTGTCAGTGTAGTACGGGGTGGAATTAAGCTGGAGCTGTGAGGGGCGGCTGTTGCTTTAATTACTCATCTTGTGGTGTATTTACTGTCTTCGTAGCTCTTCTTTGCATTCTGAAAGGACACGAGCATCACAAGGCTTGTCCAGGTCTCCATTTTTCAAGTTTGGCAACGTCCAAATCTGATGAAATATTTGAATTTATTTCTAGAATGAAAAACAAACAAACAAAAAACAAACTTGGAGGAAAGTAATGAAAGCCCTGCCAGTGTAACTGTTACAGTCTTTTGCCTGCACGTTTTTTTCCTCCTGATGAGGCAAAACTACAAACATGGTAGTATTTCATACACATGCAAAAGTCATGCTTGTACTTCTGTGCTTTTATGAGCAATAGCTCAGTGTTGTTCCTGAGGAAATGAAGTTCATCTTATTTTTTTTCACTTCTGTGACCTGTTTACAAATCAACTTCTGGCCGGTAAGAAGAGAATTTTGGGAAGCCGTTCTGTGAAAATGGAAGCTGTACAGCACTGCCTGCTGATACTACCCCTTCTGGTAGGGCTCTACCACAGTTGCATATAGTACACTGAGCTAAAGGGACCTTTGGCCGTGGTGCTGGGAAATCTATGCTATGAGCTTCGAGGGATGCTGCATGCATCTGTGTGGACTTTCACTGTTGGGAAAAATAGTTAGGGGGTAGCAGGTTTAAGAAGAGGATTTTTTGTTCCACATTGTATTTACATCTTTCCTGAAAGTGTTTGAATGGAATCTATAAAACCGTATCAGAAAAACTGCAGGCGTAGTGCTGAACCTACATTTTCATTTCTGTTTCTTCCTCTAAATTATGAAGCTCCTTTTGTTCTGTGTGGCCCTTGCCACCGTGTAGAACTTTTATTTTTTTTGTAGTTCTTGTCAACTCTTGCAACTTGCATTTACTTATCAAGGGTGTAATTACATGAAAGCCTGACACTGAGGATTTTTTTTTAACAACGCGATGCGTGACTCAAGATTATTGTTCTGAGCTACAATTAAGTGTTCATTTTATTTCAGCGGGCCTCAAAGGAAACATGATTGTTATTATTAACTGTAAATGTGAATACGTATGAGCCACAATGAACAATCACAGCTGTTATATAATTGCCAGTGCAACAGTAAACTGAATCCTCCCTCAGTTTACTTCTCTCTCAGTTTTTCCCTAATTTCAGGATACAATTGAATGTTTCCATCTGTGTTTTGCTGCTGTTCCCTGCATGTATTCATCCAGACCTGGATTTTGAATTCAGGCTGTTCCTTCCACTTGTGGGAGAAGCAAAGCTTCCTTTGAGTCCTTTTGCGCAGGCTAAGCTGGGGAATCTGTCCCATTTGAAGGAGGAAGGGACTGTTCTCACCAGCTGGTGACACAAGGCTGGCCTGGGTTTGCATCCCTTCACAGGTATGGCTCAGGGCCACCTGGTCCTACAGCATACCTGAGGCAAGTACATTGCAGGTGGGTCTGCCTGTGCCACTTTGCCCCAAGACCAGAACTACTTTTGTCTTTATGTACTCCAGTAGGTGTAGCTTTGAAGGTTGATCTCCATTGGATTGTTTGATATGCCATGGTTTTATAAGAGGAATTCCTTACAAAAGTAGTATTTTGTAATACTGCCCTGGAACTGAAATAAGAATTCTTTTCCTTCCTTCCTTTTCTTCCTTTTCCTTCTTCCTTCCTCCCTTCTTCCCTTCCACCCACCCCTCCTCCTTCCCCCCAACCCCACTTTCTTCCCCTCTTCCGCCGTTCTTCCCTTCCACTTTCATATGCAAGCTCTGCCTGGTAGAAAACTATCATTTGCAGAGGCTAGCCTTCTCATTTTACGTGCACATACTCTAGGCTTATGCACTCACCCTTCTTATGTGCTTCTTTGCTTCCTTATTTGTGTTCAAAATAAAGTATAGGATTGAAGCTGTAGGTGAAAACTAAGTGAACTGAAAAAATGAAGTTATGATTATGTTGAAAAGATTTGATAGACAGGATTGACTTTCCAGGAAGAAAATGATGTATCTACCTCTACAGTATTGGTAAAAAAACACAGGCAGAGATAACCAGAGCACAGGCTTAACTCCACTCTTTCCATAGAGATTGTGTGTCTAAGGATTTAAGTCATAAATGTTCATTTCCATTAAAAACTAAATTTGGTAGTCCTTTGTTTCTGCCTTTTCTGAGCCCCATTTGTACGACAAATTCCAACTACTCCAGATTGTGGTAGTTTTATGATGTCCATGGTCAATGTCAAGTTATTTATAGTCAAAGTTAAAACAAAACTGAAGTACATGCACCAACCAGGGTTTAGCTGCTTATTTATTTACGTGTTTATATATTTATTTTATTATATTTTATTTTATTTCCCCCAAAAATTTAAATTGATGCCTTACTGAAGTAAGTCAGTGTGCTTTAACTTTGGTGGAGCTGAGTGCTACCTTGAAGATGTGTGCTTCAGAGATCCCTGAAATCTTACAGCTGCTTGCCTCCCCCCCTCCCACACTGGCCCTTTTGTTTTGATAGATCCAAGCAAACAAAGCCTTAAAGTATTTCTTTTCATTTTGATGTCTCAGTAGCTGCCTTCTCCTCTTCCATCTGGTAGGTAGGTAGCTGCTGTGTTGCTCTGAGAACTGCACTGGTTTAAGTAACTCTGCTAGAAGATGTTATTGCTGCAGATCTTCTCCTTCCATTTTCCCTTTGCTGGGGGCCACCATCACAGCAATGTCAGCAATGAGTGCAGGCTCATCAGCTGCTGCAGCTTGAAGCTGTCTAGAACAATCCATTATATCAGAGCTGTGTATCATTACAACTGAAGAAATGTTGTGTGCTCACTCTTGTTGTCTCTTTTGTTTCTGGTGTTAATCTCCAGCAAAACAAAAGAACTGGAAGAGAAAAACACTGCTAATCTGCCAGAGTCGGTAGGGCAGTGCTGAGCTGCATGGGTTGCATTGGGATGAGATTCAGGTTGAACTGAAAACAGCAGGGATTTAACTAAGACACTCAGTAGGGTCAGCATCTGGATTTTATTTACTTGATTTTGTTGTTGCTATGCTTCTGAAGTTCTGGTTAACATACATTAGAGTTAAACCCTGTCAGCAGTAGAACAGAGTCAACTGTTGTAATATAACTTGTCTGAACTTGGCTTTTCTGTTTCTAGCTGGAGTGTGAAATGTCCTGTTTCACATCAAACTTGACAATTAAAGAAAACCAAATGATTCTTCCAAATGCTCTTACCACATATGCTTATATGCATGCAGCGTTTTTCTGACTGAAAAGTTCTTCTATTCCTAAAATACACTTTAGAGCATTACAGACAGCTCAGCAAGGAGTCATCCCCGTGAATGGGCCTTAGGTAATCAGGCTGTACTGGGGCAGCAGCTAAAACGTCCAGCTAAGCAATTCTCAGCCCTGCTGTGACTAGAGCAAGACTTCCCATAATCTGGGAAGGGATAATTTTCATGAGGTACTTTTCATGTTGGGTTTTCTGCCTGAATTCCACATCTAAAAGTACTGCTCTGTGGCTGTGGTGCATAACACAGGTGGATGTTACAGCTACGGAGGCAAAAATTATGAACTGCATTTTTTTAAACCATTTCTTGTTAAGTCTTTTTAGCCTTCCATGTTATAAAACGAACGGGTTTAATTACTCTTTTGGAGTGAAGAATAAAGAATTCTGCACGAGTCAGATGTACCCCTGCAACTGGATTATTCATTATGTTATGCCTTCATTAGAAACAAGGGTAATGTTTGCAACTGATTGCTAAATTTGAATGATCTTCTAGTATATCATGTCTTCTAGCTAATGGGGACATTGCTTGTGCTGGAGTACTGCTGCTATGGGACTATTCAATTATATTGTCAATATTATTTTGTGATGCAGAAGCAACAGAAGCGTTGAGTTAAAATCAACAAGGGCTTGAAATATACAGCATCTGGTTTCCTTTTTTTTTATTATTATTTTTTATTTTTTAAAGTATCAGTAATCAGTGATTCAGACAGGACCACCAGTAGGAATTGCACTGTAGTGCTATCTCAGCCACCTTGCTATGTAGATTCTGTATTGGGCCAGGGTCTAAAGTATTTATTTAGCCTTATATATTTGTCCTCTCCTTGCAATGAGTGCTGTGTTGAAAGCAAGCAAACAAACAAAATAAACCCACCAAAATTTGCGATCTGGGGAAGGACAACTATTGACTGAAGCAAGCTTGACAATTGTGTGTGCAAATAAGATTTACATGGATGAAACCTTTCCAAGCTCGGAAGCGGTGGGGGCAGTGATTAAAGGTTGGAGTAACCCTTTGGCTGTCCAAATGCATCTTCTAACAACTGAATCAGAGACTTGATAGTAGGAAAACAATCAGTAGCACTGTGGAAGAAACGTGGTATTTTTTTAATTCATCAGTTTCCTTTGTTTCATTTATCCATACTCAAAACATACCAAATGTTTAGTGTCAGTGACTCAAAAGAAAACAATCTCACTCTTCAGAAGTAGGCCTGAGCAACAAACGTTGCTTAATTGCATTGCTCTGATCCATCCTGGGTGCAGAACACAGCATTTACTTTTGTTGATCTTCATGCCATGGCTAATTGCCCAGTGATCAAGGTATCTAGATCTTTCTGCCATACCTCTTATCCCTTGAAAGGATCATCTGCACCTCCCATTGAAGTACTGCCAACAGTCTCGCTAAGGATGCATTTGATTCCTGCATCCAGATCATTGGCAAAAGTGTTGAAAAAAAAATATTAAAAGTCTTGGAAGGAAAAGAAACCCTATTTTCTCTGTAGACTGAACACCTCTTAATTGTGGGAAATGTCATATCATTTTGTAGAACCTGCTAGGTAAGTGACAGCGCGAACAGCTCAGATTTTACAATACAAGGCTTCCCTTTGGAAGGCAAGCCCCTCTCCCTCTGCTGTCCGTGCACCTCAGCTGCAGCCTTTTCTTTATCTCCATCTAGTGGCCACTGTGATCACAAACTGACTCAGACTTGGTCTCGGCGGTATCTAGATACAGAGGTACTGCAACTCAGGCTCTGCATTCGTTAAGTAGTTTCGTGATCTGTCCATGAGAAATGGGTGAGATCTTGTTTTTTTTCACAGTATTTGGCCCCAAAATTAGCATGATGAAAGGGGAACTGTCTAAAGCTTATCAGCACTGACATGATAATACTCTTTGATTCTTGCCTCTCTGGTATTTAAGTGGGGGCTGCTGGGATGTGCCTTCCCCTCTTCACATCCAAGTCATGGATGTTCAGCCTTCTGGCTCCTCTTTGAACCACAAATAAAATACATAATAATGTATATAAGTATAACCTCTTTCTTAAATGGATGTATTTTTCATTTTTAGAAAAAGAAAGCAAAACCAAAACATAGTCCTATTGGGATATTTGACTCTGTTTTTGTCTAATGCCTTGCCTTGCTTCAGTGTCAGTGGCTGCTGTTTTCAGTGAGCTCTCAGGGGGCTCTCAGTGCTGTGTGCAGTGTGGTGGTTGCTCCTCAGGGTGGAAATGAGGGCAGAATGTCCTGCTGCTGGGTATGTTCCTGTGTGCGGGAGACAAGGGGGAGATGTGGAAACCTATGTGCAAACTCTGAAGTTCAAAAAAGAGTTCCAAACTACTCCTTTTCTTAAAAAAAAAGAAAGAAAGAAAGAAAGAAAAAGAAAAGAAAAATGTGTATTTTCTTTTGTGGTTTTGGCTTTTTTATTATTTTATATTGTTATTTTAAATTACTACTTGTCCAATCTTGAACAAAAAGTCCAAGTGAATAATCTTCCAAGTGATCCAGGGACTGGATATTCCTGCTGACGTTCAGTGCTTTTTCTTGTCCAAACTGAAGTTTGCTTCTTCACAGGAGCAGCTGCCTCTGTCACTTCTCTTCTCTCACCCCTCCTTTCCACTGGGATGGAACGAGGGAATGGGACAAGAAGGATGGGCTCCTAGGATTCTTGGCTGTGAAAAGACTTACCAGGAAATGGAGACTCCATGTGAGCTCACAGGATGAGCCTGAGCTGGGGGTCTCCTGGCTAATGGTAAACTTACATTGCATCTCTGCAATGTTCGAGCCCCCTAGCAGTTGAGGTACTTCCACTGGACTCCTCTCATTGCCCTGGTACTGCAGCACTGAGGATGGCAGTCCCTGCCCTGTCCTCTTCCTCAGGACTTTTTGAAGAATAGATAAGGGATCTTGGGGAGGGATGAGGGAGGGGGATGAGAAGGATGGGCTCATGAGCTTTTGCAGCTCAAGGATGAGCCTTGGCTGTGAAAAGAAGAATTACCAGGAAATGGAAGCTCTATTTGAACCCACAGGATGGCTCTGAGTTGAGGCTTTCCTGGGTAATGGTAAATATACTGAATGGGAGGATCAGTACCAGCATCAAGGCAGCTGTTTGGAGGGAGGTGGACAGATCCCAGCACATCTGCAATGATCTGTTGGGCACAATCTCTTTCTGGTTGGCCTGACAGTGATGGAGCATGGTCTGCTCCAGTAGAGGTGGATCCATCTCCATCAGCACATTCGCAGAATGTGGCCCACCATCATAGGCTCTCCATCACTGTCAGGCAGCTCCACCTCCATCGGCTCAATGTCATGTCAGTAAAATGGTTTCAGGAGGACTTAAACATAAATACTGAATTCTGTACTGTGTACAGTAAACAAACATATCAGAAAGACTAAAAGAAAAAAACAACAACAAGCACAAAACAAAAAAAACAAACAAACCAGGCATTTTGATCATGTTGCTAGGTATACAGAAACTAAATTCATGTATTAACAATAAAATAACATGAACAAAAGGCTTTCAATGAATAAGAGGCTATCATTCATTGTGTTCTCTTGTGAAACATGGACGGTAACACACTGTGTAGTAAGCCCTTGATGTATGAGACTCTTTTTATAGGGACTGAATATGGAAGGAGTGGTCACCTTTCAGTCATGACCTGGAAAAACAAGTAACGTTTTAACAAACAGAAAATATCAGGGCTTTTTCTTCAGCAATTTATTTTCCTCCTCTTGTTGCTTAACATCAGGACTTTAGAGTCAGCGATAATGCTACCGAATAGCACACGATTCTAGTTTGTAGCAGCAAACTCATTCCTTGCTCCCTCTCCTAGTGAAGGCTGCCTGGGAGTTAGGGGCACCTGCTGGATCAGCAGACCTGCTGGCACCCAGTAGGGAGGTGAGAGATGTGGGCACAGCAGGGATGTGGTGCCCACTGTGGTGATAGTTGGGTAGGCTGGGTGAGGAGATCCCCAAGGCCACCAGTTGTAATCCATGTATCACAGGCCAGCCTTTGCAGAGCTTTTATGCATTAAAAAATGAAGTCAATTTTGGCCAATGTGTAGCCACTATTCCGTGTATCTGAATTACTAAGCTTTCCATTGAATGAAACTGCCTAGGCTCTTCATCTTACAAAACAATTTTGTAACTTCCCCGCTGCTATACTCTCTTTGTTCCATCATTGATGATGATGCTAAGTGATAAAAAACACTTCTTGCCTTCAAAGTTACATCTAATGACACTCATTTTCAAGCCAGCTGGAACTCTTTTTTTTTTGTGGAAGAAGATAGGAAAATAATAGGGTGGTCATTAGTTTTTTCCCCCATAACCTGGTATAATGAGTTTTATTATGGCCTTTGATAACCGTAACCACAGCAACAAATACAGATGGATATACTGCATTAAGGGTCTCTCATTTCAGAAGTCATATTCTACTTCCAGATGCCTTACAGGTCAGAAAGTAAATTAGCACTTAGCAGAAATGCATTGATGATGCACAAAACTCTCTTCCCTTCTAGCAACCTCCTCGCAGTTGTTGGAGACCTTTGAGCGCTAGTTACTTATACAAGCATATCCAAGCTTTATACTTACTGAGTAAGTCATGTAAAGGCTAAGGAACTCATTTGCCTGGAATACTTGTAGGGGCTCTGCAAGAATCAGCATGTGAAATTGGACGTAACATATATAAGCAGAAGAATAGAAAACTACCTTGAGGGGGCAAGCTATGGTGGAGATTTTGGGAGGAGGGCAACTTGTGTTTCTTCTTAAAAAAACAAAACAAAACAAGAAACAACAACAACAACAACAAATCACAAACAACCCCCCTCTCCAGGGGTCCACCAAACCTATCCTTTTTAAAATGAAAGTGTGTTGTTAGTTGTATTTCTTTGCTGCTATCTTACATCCTAAATGGTGGCTAAACAGCATGGAATTGTGCGTCATGCTTTTTTGTGAGTTCTCGTGGTCCAGGCACCGATGTGAATGTAACACTAACATGTCCTGTAGTCAAAGGAAGGTATGCTCTTGCAAGAAGTCTTGGATGAGTGTAAAGCAATTGCAAGAGAAAGTTAACATTTCTGTTTCCCCTTCATAACACATACAGAGGAATGAAAACCGCCTCTGAAGTGTTTTCTGAATGCAATGGAGTGCAGCTGTATTTTCTATGAAAAACATATGTATCCAATCCTTATTTGAAGGGTTGTTTTTGGCCTCGCTGAACTGAGGAAGATCGGTATGTCCAGTTAAACTAGACATTTGCTGTGTGCATAAACAACTTAACAGAAGTTAAGCTTTTGCCCATTTGCAGGATGTCATAAGGGCAGTATTTGAATAAGTGAAATAAATTTCTTTTTGGGAGTGTCTGTCCTTTCCTAAAGAAGTTGAAAAGACATGCCAGCTTCACATTCCTGAAGTCAGCCTAATGTCAGCCCTAGGGGGTGATTTTGCAAAGCATTGCAGAGATTAAACAGAAGAGTGAATGAGTGAACAAATGATTAGACGTATTGGTTGAGTTTCCTATAAAGCTGCATGCATGCTGTTAAATCTCTTGACCATTTCAGAAAGTATTCTTCTTATAAGGTATAAGGTATTCTTATAAGCAGAATACAGTTCTAGATATTGATCCCAAATATGAATTATAGTATTGTGAGGAGAAAATAAATTTCCTTAAACTCTATTCAATCAAATTTGTCTATGGTTGTTATTCTCTTATTGCTAAAATAATTTTTTATGAACAATTAAAAATACATAACTATTCCAGTCATGAGAATATGTAAAAACAAAACAAAAGAAAAAATCCTAAGCTACGCTTGAAGATACGTTTAACAATAACAAAAGCATTAAGCTTAAATTAGAAAAGCTAGATCTCAGAGAATTTTAGAGCACATAAAAGCTTAGATGTGACTTGAGAGAAATATTTGTGAGACTATTTATTTGAAAATCAATGCTTTGTTGTTTGTTGATATTAACCTATACTAGGAGAATAAAAAAAAATACTGGAAGTTGTGTGTGGTTCTTATTGATTGAGTAAAGCTCCAGATATTTGTCTTCAAAGTATTTAACTCGTACATATAAAACCAAATGAACTAGGACTTTCCTGGTGAATGTATGGATGCTCGTAACCTCAGCTCAGGCCTTCCAACTGGTGTATATGGAAAAAGGGGCTGAGAGTACATTGCTGCTCCCTTGCTCTGTTTTAAGCTGTGTGTCCCTATCTGTTGCACAGCTAAGGGATTTTTTCTCACACCTGGTTAAACTGCACTTGTCACTGACCTCACTGCAAGCCTAATCTGAGTTAGGAGATGTTCTTCCAACAGGAGTGTCTTTTTGGACCGAGGTTGGTCAGGACACTGTGGTCACTTTTGCTTTTACTCATACAATGGTCCACTGCAAAGGTGTTTCTGCTGATAGGAAAGTGGATGATCTTTTCAGACTTCACTAAACTACTATAAAATGGTGTGTGAAACATCTAATTCATGATTTCCAAGCCTGTTATTAGATTCCTTACGCAGCTATGTTGCAGTCTTGGAAACAAATTTATCTTCATTCTGTTAATAAACAATTTATTTAAAACTTCTGTTCTGTGCACGTTCCTATCTTCTCTCAGCTATGGGGATTCTGTGCTGATAAATGTCCTTACATTTGCTTGTTGCATAGTTGTGCTTATTTTAAGCAAAGGGTAGATTTATCTAATTTGAGTAGGACCTTTAATCTAGGAGTACAGGAGTAGAGATGTTCAGTGTTAGAACAGAGGAGATGGCTGCAGTAACTTGGATGGTGTGGTAAGGAAGACCTGAATAAACTAAAGATTTATCTTGTGGATTTGTCTTAAATTTGAAATAGAAGGTGGAAAAGTGGGTATTCACGCCCTACTCAGTCTCCTGTTAGTGTTCAATCTTCTTTACACCTGAACTGTGAGAGAATTAATTCTGTATACCTGAATGAAGTCAGAGGTTTTTTGTTGTGGTTGGCTGTGTCAGAATGAAAACAATTCTGCTAAAATGTTGGAAGAACTGTTGAGAGGTGCTGACAGTGGTCTGGATGCCAGGACTCCTGCACCTATCCCTTCCCATAAGAACTTTACTTCAGTAATCTGCGGGGTTTTGCCTGCTCAGCAAGCTTCTGAATAGAGATAAAGAATGATAGTGTTTTTATGATAGTGATACTGGAAGTAGAGATAGAGGAAGCATTGTACAAGATTGTTTTGGGAGCTCTACATTTCAAAGCAAGCTTTGTTCTTCTTAAAATAGATGGAAGCGCAGCCTTGCTCTCCTGGATGAGCTCCTCCTCTGTTGCAAGACAGCTGGGTAAGATGAGCAGCAAGGAAAGTGGGAACTTTATTGGGAATTTGTGGAAATAGTCAGCAGCTTTATTCTTAGATATAACTCACCTTGAGAAGTGATTTGGGAATTCCTGGGCTCACTTAGGTTGCACTTAGTAGTTACAAGGAACTAGAATCTTACATCACTGAGAAAGAAACAGAAACTCTCTGAGGACATCTATCTAACATCTATTGTACAGTTGTGAAACCTTTTTCTTAACCAGACAACTTGGTGATGGCCTTCGGCTTTGCAGTACGTACTTTCTATCTTCTATTAGCAATAAATTCGGTGTCTAGGGGCAAGTATTCCTCTTCCTGAAAATAACTGCATTAGAAATCATATTTGTACCATACTGCATTGTGCATAGAAATAATTAAATCCGGTGAATGTTAATTTTTCTGGTGAAAGCTCTCAGGAAAAGTATATTCCAGACATGCCTTTTTTTTGTTTGAAAACATGCATTTTTTAAGCCTGAAATTTTCTTTACTGATGTAATTTAGTCTCTGCTCGTTATGCTATAAATACGGAACAAATTAATACAGGCTTCGTCTGACTCCAGAGCATCTACAGCTGCTGCTTCTGTTCCTGTCTGTGGCTCATGCAGGAGGATGCTACAGAGACCAGTTAATCTCAGCATTGGCTCGGAGCAGAGCCCCTCAGGGCCCAGCAGCGCATTGCCCGTGCCTTGTCTCCCTCTTGTGGCCTCTGGTGAGCTGCTGACGTGCAGCGAGCTCTGCTTGCCCTCATTCAGAGTTCAGTGATTCGAGGAACCAGCAGCTGTGCACGGGTCTGAACAGGTATTTCTTGTTTAGCAGATACGACTATTCATACAGTGCTGTGTCTGCACAGAACAACCCAGTCTGATAAATATATATATATATATATATCAGAAAGTAAATTAGCACTTAGATAAATACAATCTGGTAACCACAGGTGGACCTCAGGTGGACTCTTTATTACCATATTTTTACTGCTGTTTTACTTCCAACAGCATTCTGCAAAAGTTCTCCTATCCTGAAGTACCAGCTGGAGACTTTTGCATTTTGAATATACTTGATATTATTATCTGTTTTTCCAGTAAATTACAGTTCGTAGAACGAAGGATTAATTTTCAGCCATGAGCATCCTCTGCTGAACTGAGTTATTCGGTTCATTGTTTGACATGAACAGAACATTCTGTGTGAGACTTTACGTAAATCTCCGTTCACCTCACCGAATGCCTCAGAAATGTCAAATGGAGCAACCTGTTCCTTTTTAAACAGCAGCCTTCCCCCTCTGCAGTTCAGACCAACACAGCAGTACTGATCACATTGCCAGTGCTCAGGTACTCGGGACATGGCTGCCTGCATTGCAGCAGGGCACGTTGCAACAAACTCAACTATTTCTGAGGCCTCAAAACCATGGAGGATCTGAACTCATCAAAGCAGTTGCAGAGGAGACAGCGACATGGTTGTAGTCCTTGGCACGGATGTTCTCAATTTTGAAGACTTAGTGCAGTGAATACTATCTCTCTAGAAGACTATGCTACAATCAGTAGTGGCTATGTGGATAATATCGCAGCTGCAAATGTGGAAAATTGAGTTCTGACATACTGTTGACAGTAGATCCTCTCCCTAAACTCTCAGCTAAGTGTCACCAACACACACTGAAGCCATGCCACCTCAGTTGCACTGTCACTGGTACGCCTGTCGAGTTACAATGATGGAAGGGTGTATTTTTCTCTGCTTCAGCTGCCTGTAACTTTATCCACAATCGCACTAATCCAGAACTCCTGAGTACTTCAACCTTTAGACATTTTTCAAACAAATTTCTTTGGTTAGGAAAGACATAACTTCTTTCAGATTATTTAATGAGAAACTGGATATATTCATAATCTACAAAAGGTTTTTTCTTGGCACCTTCCTACAGTAACTTCAGATAGCTCTTTCCTTTCTGAAACCTCTGTCTTCATGGTTCAAAAAACCCAATGCAGACATAGTTGAATTTTTAGCGCTTCTCTATATCCCCTACTGTCCTTTCACCAAATGCAGTACCCTTCTGAGAACGAAACTGATACAGAGCTTGAGTTTAACACTTTGACTAATAAAGACAGCCAATGACCTGTAGTTAAACACTGATATGTATTTGTAATATGTATGGGAACTGCTGAATCACAGCTTGAACCACTGATGGATCACCTGAGGTGAGCACTGAGTCAGCCACAGGAGCACAGGTGAAGGCAATGCACCTGTGTGACCAGAAGGGCTGGAGTCTGGCTCCACCTCTCCCAGACCCCATTTAAGGGCTGACCACCACTGGGGAAGGGTCTCTTGTTGGAGATCCCTCCCTTGTGGAGTTCCAGGTGAGTCTTAATTGTTAGTGACAGGTGAGCCTTCCTCGATTTACTGTTTGTCTTTATACCATTTGGATAAGCCATACAAAAATATACCATCCACGTTCATTATTTTGTGTGGGTGCTATTCCTTCAGGGTAGTCACCCTGCATAATATAAAGTATTTTAGCCTTTCAAACTGCTGTAAAAAGTTTCTTTTTGCCATGAGGAGTAGCTGTGGTACGGAATTCCTTGCTACGGAATTCTACTACAGTGAGGTGTCTGTATGGATGGTGTGGTCTTCTGCAGTTGGGAAGGTAATCTAGTGCCTGCGAAAAACAAAACCAGAGGTCCTGGACAAACTCACACTTTCTGGACAGTGTCAAGATGTAGATGGGAGAATCAAGAGATATCAGGGACAAAAATAATCTAGTCTTCTGTTAATATGAATGCTTGTAAATGCTTGTGCTGTGATAATTGCAAGATAACTTCAAATGTAAAGATTGCAAAGCATGCATAGTTCTCTTGCTCTATGTGGCATATGGTATCTCAGTATCATTCAGTAACATCAGAACTATCAGAAGCATTGTAATGGAAGAACTAATTATTCCTTAGAAGGACTTGCCTATTTTGCCTTGGGATTATTTCTTTTGTTGGCATGGTTGACAGCTTTCCTTTTGAAATAGATGTAACTGTTTAAAATACGAGGCTATTAATAGACTGTGAGAAATTCACACTTGATGAGTATGAGCTGATCATTTAAAAATGTTTAGCTAGTAATTGTTCCAGATGAAAGAAGTTCTGCCTTGTCAGACAGAAATCATTGCTGTGCTTCAAGAGTGGAACTGCAGGTGCTGGTGGCACACTATGTACTCTGTATACATATTAAAAACCACTGCTGGCTCTATCTACTTCATACTGTTAACAAAAGTGCAACAGCAGCTTGCATGCTGCAGAGTATCTTCCTCCTTCCCGTTCTGCAGGCTCACTTGCTGCCTCTTAAAGGGAAATATCAGTGGTAAGAAATTAGAAAACCTGCCAAGAAGCTGCATGCTTGCGGGTGTTGGTTTTTTTTGGCATTCAGTGTGGCAGTAGTGGTAGAGAAGTGCTGCATGTCATTGTTTGAGAGTACAGGGTTATAGGTTCTTAGACTTCATTTGGCTTTGGTTGGGATGACAGACTTGTTCTGTGTTGTACTGTGAAACTTTGGTAAGTGATGTGTGCCAGAATGACTGGGAGTTGGTTCTCGTTGATTTAAATTGCTCTCTTTAACATGAGAAACATGATGACGCTGATCAAAAGCCTAAGAGCACAGAAATGATTAGGACCATGCACACTTGTGTATACAACATATAGGTATTCTACCTCCTACACGATGTCTGTAACTTTCTCACTGACAAAATATTTCCAAGAACTTTGTTTCTTTAAGCTGGTGTGCCTCATTCCTGTATCATAGAAACTGTTTATATAAAATTTACATTTCTGTTAATGTAGCTTATTTTTCCTCTTGCTTGTGTAGCAAGGTGCAGGAGCAACCTCAGCAAACTTTTATAGGAAATTTCCACTTTAGAATTCCAAAAAGGGAACTCAAATCTCCTAATCTGTTTTAATCACTAGAAATTTCATATGTAATGCAGAGGAAAAAATGGAATATTACTGTGCTCTTCACTGTACAGATGTTTGTACAAAGTTTTTCTTGCCTACCTTTTGTAGTTCAGTAGTTGTTTCTGGAGGTGCTGGGTAATAAAAAGGGAATGTGGAAGGGAGAATAGGAGCGATGCCTATAGATTACCACATTCTATGTTCAAGTTAAGTGTTCATCCAAGCACTTTGCATCAAAAACTCTTTAGAAACTTGCTTTATTTTTAGACATCCTTCAGTAGTTTTACAAATATAAAGATTTCTCAAAAGTACAATGAGTAATTGTTTTCTTTTGCTGCAGTGTGAAAGAATAACCCATGACTAACTTTTCTATAGGAATACAAATAAAATCTGAGTAAATCTGGACTTCAGAGGTTTTGTAGCAACACAGTAGAGCTGTGAGATGACAGGCTCACCCTACGCTTTTAACACCTCACTCGCCCACGGCCTGCAGGCAAGCGGAGCCAGAGATGGCCAAAAACTCAAGCTGGTCCATATCATGGAAAGACAGGGGCACAGATGGCGTGAAGTTTCTTTCCCACACACCTTACCTATTTTGAAAAACATAAATGATTCCAACCTCCCTTTATACTTTCTTTTAACGTTGGCTACTAGCTAGTCACTTGGCCATGTCAAGACAACTACAACTGTGCTTTTTGGAACAGTTAGGATGTTACATTTTCAGACTGGGAGATACTGTCATTTTCATGGTATCTTGTTGGATGAAGCGTCATATGTCTCAAGTGTTAAACTTAGCCAAATTGTCTTGTCAGTTCAATCACAGATTTCCTCAAGCCTGGGTCCAGAACCCTTCAGCTGGACACAGGCTGCTATTTTGCTTTCTTGCTCTTCACACTGTAGCATTTGTGTACTGAAGCCTATTTCTCATATTGGGTTATATCACCATGCACATAGCCAACTGGTTTGATGGGAGTGTTTATGCATCTCTCTTCATCAGTTCTGAGGCTGTATTTGTAGCACTGCATACAACTTTGGGCTCCTCAGTACCAGTAAATTGACACATTGAAGAGAGTCCAGGCACTGCAGTGATCAGGGCAGGACCTGAGAGATAGGTTTGCACAACCCTAAGGGTTGGAAGGGACCTCAAGAGATCATAGATTCCAAACCCCCTGCCAAAGCAGATTCCCTACACCAGGTCACACAGGTATGCGTCCAGGCGGGTCTTGAATATCTCCAGAGAAGGAGATTCCACAACCCCCCTGGGCAGCCTGTGCCAGTGCTCCGTCACCCTCACCGTAAAGAAGTTGAGCACATTCGTGCGGAACCTCCTATGCTACAGTTTCTGTCTGTTTCCCCTTGTCTTGTCTCCACACACTGCTGAAAAGAGTCTGGCCTCACTACTTTGTCCCCCACACCTCAGGTATTTATAAACCTGGATCGGGTTCCCTCTTAGTCTTCTTTTCTCAAGGCTGAAGAGACCCAGTTCACTTAGCAGTTCACTTAGCCTTTCTTCATAGGGGAGATCCTCCAGGCCCTTCACCATCTTTGTGGCCCTGTGCTGGACTCTTTCCAAGAGATCCCTGTCTTTTTTGTACTGGGGAGCCCAGAACTGGACACAGCGAGTTCTTGACTCACTTCTGAAATCCGGGAAAACAAGCCCAACTTTGGCATTTTTTTCTTCTGGTTGCTGATACTGCTGTGGCAAACCCAGCTGTGTCCAAGCTAGCTGTGGTTGTAGCAGGGATGCTGTGGCACCACTCTGCCTGGCAGCAGTTCTTTGTTCTGCTGTTCTGTGCAAGACTCAATTCTAGGGAGCACAAGTATTCTGAAACAATAGTAAACCTACATTGGTATGAAGTCCCGCTTACTTATTTTCCTGTACATAAGCCACTGTGAGGAAGCTCCAGGTTACAGCACTAAGAGTAACTACGTTGTCTTGGAGAATGAATATGTTTATTCATCTCCTCACTCCTCAAATCAAACAGTTGTACTGTGGTGTTCTCTGGTTATTGTTGCATGTCATGGCAAGGCTTGAGCCCTTCAGCCATTCTTTGTTTCCAAATTCTTTCATTCCTGGGTTGAAATGAAATGTGAGTACTTGCATGCCAGGGATTACTATACAAAGATTCTTTGGGGCTGGAGCCAGAGGTCCTGAATAGAGATTAATACAGGAAGTGAAACATTCAGAATGTCCTTTGCTTGTTGGAGAAATTGCGTGCATCACAAGGTATTGTACCAAGATAAAGAACAAGGTTAATTTACTCCTGTGCAGAATATTTTATTTTTCACAAGGGCTATAAAGCTGTTTTTGAAAGTTTAGAGTGTGTGTGTGTGTCTTGGGGGGGGGAAGGGGTATTAGGGTTAGGGGGCATAGGGAAACAAATTGATCACTCTACAGAATGCTTTGAATTCACAAATATTCTGCTGCCCTTTCCACCACAAAGCATCATGGACAGCAGCATGTGACTTCTGTTGTGCAGTGGTAAAGTACGTTGAAGTGTCTGTGTAACAGAAGCCTGTTTGACATGATTTTTGGTTGTTTCTCCTTCCTCCCCAGTCCCTTTATTCTCCTGCAGACTGGTCTTGTCGGTCAATATCAGTGTGACAAGATATGGGAGTAAGCAAGAAGTCTCTGGTCTCCTTGGCAATGTGGTGATTAGCACAAGCTATACAATGATGTGATTCATGCAGAGGGGGCGAGTGTGGAGTTGTGAATGCTCTGCTTATGTGGCACTGCAGCACCTGGGCATATACGGCAGATTGCTACTGCTTGTAGTGCTTTAATCTCACATTAAAAAAAAAAAAAAAAAAAAAGTTAATTCTCTACTAATTCTTCCAAGCTTTGAGGCACCCAGTCATCACCCTGTATCAACAGGAAAGTATCTGCAATAGCTATGCTTAGAGGATCTTTTCTAGTATTTTTGCCTATCTCTGCTTGTGCTGTGCTGTCTTCAAATGAAGCAGAAGTGAAGGGTTTTCTTACACATTTAATACAGTGGGTTTTTTTTTTTCTGATTTCATGCAGTTTCTTTGGAATTACGCTGTATGACCAAGAAGTGAATCAGTCCTAGTCTCTCAGTAGTACAGTCACACAGTGAGATTATTGGCTGTGTCAGGGAAAACTTTTCTTTGAACGTGCAGCACTGGAGCTTGAACTATTTGTCTCTATGTTTTAATTTCAGTGGCAAGGATGCTTAGTTACCCAGGGAGCTTCTAGTTGGGAAAAAGGACCAATCTTTGTATTCTCTGTGTTGGCTTGTGTATCTGGAGACTGCCTCCTGGAAGTAGTGAGATGCGTTTTTCTTTTATGAGAAAAGAGTTGTGAAGAATACAGCCTCAGACAAGCTTTCTGTCTGAAATGCACAAGAATGACAGACCTACGATCTTATTGAACAAAAAATATTCTTCTCTTGAAAAATGACATCTGTTTAAATACACTTTTCTTTATTCTACTGACACTACTCTTTTTCCCAAGGCTCTTCCATATCGCATTTTGACAATTAATGTATTTTCTAGAATGCTGTTGCTTTATGGTGTTGGCTCACGTGGCTGCATGGGTCTTCAGTGTTTTGAGGTAAAAACAAGGCAATTATTGTTATTTTTTCCCCCTTACATTAATCCTCACTGTATGCTTTTTTGCTTAGAAACAGCTTGCAGACTGGATAGTTACTGGTACAGATCTTTCATTTGTCTCAGAAGTATGTGGTTTCAAGGGAAGCTACCATATGAGTGATGTAAACTACCATTTGGCTGTTCTCCCTGCCTTGTAGCAGAAATGTGAAGTCACAGTTTGAAACAGTGATTGAGCACCTGGTGGGAAGGAAGGGGCAATCCACGGACTCATGCATGCAATGCACCTGAGTGACCAGAAGGGATGGAGCCAGGATCCACCCCTTCCCGGACCTCATTTAAGGGTTGGCAGTGGAGGTAAATGTCTCTGATCTGTCTACCTGAGGTCATCCAAGGGTAAGACAATTTTCTTCCTTTGTTTCTGTAGCTGTTGCATTTGGGCTTGTCCTCACTTGCTATAGCCTGGGACTTTGCCACCCTGCTATTATTGCTGTACTTTCCATCATATTACAATATTACACTGCTTCCGTTCATTCACTGTGATTAGACCTCTTATATGAAAATACTGCTAGTCAAACTGCAAACAAAGACAATAAAATCGTGAATTATTTTCCCATTACTAGCTGTTTTACTGTGTTCCTCTGTTTTGCCTCTTACTGGTGAGGCTTCCTAGTGTACTGAATGCCCAGATCACTGGCAAAAAGCAAACATTTTTTAGTTTGCTACTACATGGTTGTATTTGTCACTCATTATAATTAAGTATTGGTGCTTGTGAAGTCTGTACATGGACTCTTCTGTTCCAGGAGAGTTAAGACAACCAGAAGAAGAATATGGTTGATACCTTGTCTACTGCCGTGGGGAGCCCATTCCATGCCTGCTCTATTTGATGAAGATCCTTTTTCTAGCCCCCAGCCTTCCTCTCCCCTGATGCAATTCCCTTGAGTCCTGCTGTTGTCACCAGAGAGCAGAGATCAGCACTGCCCCTCTGCTCCCCTTGAGAGGAGATGTAGGCCACAATGAGGCCGCCCTTCAGCCTCCTCTACTCTGCCAAGGGACCCCAGCCACTCCTCATATGTTTTCTCCTCATATGTCTTGCCCTTTAGACCCTTCACCACTTTCATGGCCTTCCTTTGGAAGCTTGTGATTCCTTGCCTGGCTTTGGACAGCGATTAGGAACATTCACCCAACCAGCATTTGGAGATGAATTAGTAACTCTAGTTTTGTGGGCAGCGGTATTTGTGTGTCTTTCAATTAAACAGCTGCGGAAAGAATGGCAAAACTTGAAAGTGACCTTTCACTAACAGTCTCAGGAGCATTGGAAATTATTGGTTTACTTAGACTGACTACTCCCCGGTGAACAGTTTCAACCTATTGAATTTAATTGGTCTAAAGATGTTATTCTCCTGGTTTAGTTTGGCATAGAAGTAGTGGGGGAAGGGAGAAGTTAAACTGGCTACTTCATCTCTTTCCATGTTTTGTTTTTTTTTTTTTTTTTATATCTTTTTGTGTGCTCTGCAGAGGAAATTAAACTGTAAGAAATATATGGACAGAGGAAGAGAAATTTATTTGAAACCTGATTTAGCAGAGTTTAAGTGGGAAGAGAAAAATATGGTAATGGCTTTGTCTATCGATGTTTTTAAGCATATTATACCTGCTGGAATCTTGGATCATATTCCAAATACCCACACCATTCCTTCCTGCCAGAAAAGTGTTGTTATCCCCATTGTACTGATAAAGGCTATATGTCATGATAGGGTTTCCTGTCTGTACCCAGACTTAAATTTTTGCTGTTAGAAGTTGAAGAGCTCTTTCACGTCTGCCTATTCATATGAAATTCTCTCAGAAAGAGCAGCAATGCTTTGATAAACCTAAATGTCAATTACATGGTTCAAGGCAGAGAAGAATTGGACTCAGAAATCTCATCTGGCCAGTGCAAGTAGTTTAAAGGAGTGTAGAAGAAGAGAAGCAGAAGGCTATGCAACAGATACTGTTTGGCCTTGAGAATATGTTGTGATATGGGGATTTGCTACGCTGGTGTGATAAATGCAATGAAGTCATAGTTCTTTCTTCCACTGTCTCTGCTTCTAGCCTGTGTCCAATTCAACTGTGGAGAAAACCTAGGGCTCTGCTCCCTGTCTTCTTAACCAAATACTCCACCTGAGATGCAAGCCAAGCCTCTTTGTGGAAGGCAGATGTGCAGTGCTCACAGCTAGTACCTGGGGTGTGTTCTGAGCACTGATCTGAGCTTGTCAGGCTAGCTGCTCACTGCCTGTGCAAGAAAATCACTGTGCCAAGTGAGACGTTTCTGCTGGGCACAGAGCAGTGTGAACACGAGAGAAACCTGCAGTTTCATCTCCAAATAGGTGTAAGAGCTTCTAGTGTTAGTCTTCTCTCCAACTGATCTTTTTTTTCTTCTCCTGTTGTCAAGGTAACACTTTAATTCTGTTTAGTGAGAAAGCTCCATATGTAAACTTGACCTTTGGGACTTCTGTGTCAATAACAATAGCGCTCTTGTATTTGCTGCTTCTGTAAGGGATGGGGCTAAAAAAAATCTGAAGACAAAAGGATCGGAGAGAGGTTATGTTTCACATTAAAGAATTCACAATTATTTTTGCAGTTGGATTTTATTTAAGCGAATAATCACGTAGTAAGTGCCCTAGAAAGGTAAAAATCTGCAGTAAATTAGGGAGCAAACACTTCATGGACTTAATTTTATACTACAAAAAATTAGCACCAGAATGTACCACAGTTAGGCTCCAAATTTTAGTAATGCCCATTCTTCCGTGGGATTTGCTCTCGCCAGGTGCTGAGTGCCCTGGCTGTAATCCAGCAGGATTTAAGCATGTAATTTAACTTTAAGAATGTAAGTAGTCCCACTTTATTGAAAGAATTTGAGTGATCAAAGGTACGCAGGTGGGTAAGTGCTTTTCTGGATGGAAGCCAGGATGCACAGCATCTTCCGAGATCTAATTTTTAATTATTAAATTGATTTAGAGCAGTTCCTGTATCCAAGGCAACAATGACAATGAGATTGAGTACTAAACTCTGTATACTTTTAAGAGAAAAGTAGTTATTTAGATTCTGCCAAAATATGGGTTTGATTATGGTGATCTGTTTGTGATTGATTGATGGATTACTGTGGTCTGTTCTCAAGAAACGCAAGAACTGGCTCAATTGTTGCCTACAGATGGATTCAAATATAGCATGGATCTTGTATTACCTTGACTTTCTGTCAGCATTGGGTAAGACTTAGTTTGTCCGGGTGATCAGCAGGACTTAAGGTGACACTGATCATCGTGTCATTTGGTAACATTTGAAATATGTGCTTCTGTCTCAATTTCCTAGCTTCATTTAAATACAATAAACTTATGTACATATATGTTTACTCCAAGATTTAATTTCCCTGCAATATACTAAACTATTAAGTAAACTGGAAGTCTTAAAACATGGAAGAGACTTGTTTCTTGTTCTATTTATGTTTAAAGAAGGTTTTGATTCTAAGATCTGTCTTACTGTTTGTGGTTACCTAAAACTAGAGAACTGCTAACATTGTAGCTCCAACAAATCTATTTGCATGGAATAAGTTCTACAGTATTTTCATCCCAACACTCAGTTGCTATGAAGCAGCTGAAATACAATTCACATTATTGGCCAAGATGGAAAAAACTCCTCCTGGGATCTTCTGTGGAGAAGGAAAAATGGGGAAAAAAATATGAAATTCAGCATGGTGCTGTTAGTTTTGGCATCTTTCCACCTAACAATAAGATGGTCTTGATTATGGTGAATTCACTGCAAGAATTTACTGTGTTGTCTGAGTTTCTCTGTAGTATCAATTAGTTGTTAATTGGTGTCAGTGATGGGTCAGAGAATGGTAATCATAATGTATGATCTGTTTATTTGCAGTTTATTTCGATACTGCTTTAGTGTGACTTCATACACTCCAGAAAAAGCAGACTTTAAACTTCTATAAATAAACCCTGGAGTCCCCATTCTCCATGGCTTTGTGCATGAAACAGTGATCTCCGTCAGTGTAGAGGAAGGGCACCCAACCTGCTCCAGTGTTGGCTTTGCCACACTGGTAAATGACACCTTTCAGTGTTGTGGACACTGAGGCCATTTCCTGTGGTCACCATTATGAAAGTTTTGTGAAAGTTTTGATATGGACGTGCATAGTGGAAAAGGGAGAGAAGAAAAGGTCTCCCTGTCTCCTCTCCTTCTTTTTCAAAGGCTGTTTAAGTGGCAGGACTCACCGACTGGTTATCATCAGTTGGGAAATGAGAACAAATGAGGGAGACTGGGGCGATGTGGCTGAGAAAGCTCCTCATTGAGTCCTGCATTTGACACCCAGAGATCTTCTTCCCAAGCAGAAACAAGGATGGGGACAAGAGCGCTCAGAATGTTTGTATGGGGGAGGTGTGGGGGGGACATTAGTACTCCTTTACTCCTCAACAAAGCTGAGTTAGTACTATAGCAAGTTAAGAAATAGTGTGCTTGCAAGTAAACAGTTGTTTAAATCAGATGCTATGTCATGTGAAGATATCCTTTCCAGTGAAGTTTCTGAATTTGTCCTTCGTTACTGGAAATGAAGACAGTGATGGAGGAGCTCTTATAGACACCATTAGGTTACCTGCTGTAGTCCATATACACGTATATATAAGGGTATGCCTACTGAACATTTTTCTTGCTTTTGAAATGTAGTGGGCTGCAGGGATACAATGCAAGCATACCTTGTCAGAGAAAGTGTTTTTAGATCTCCTTGGTAAACTTTTTCCTCCTACTCCACAACTTATTCACTCTGCAGACAGTATTAACACTGTTAATCAGTGTAAGGAAGTCTTTAAGTTCTGAAATAGGCAGTAATAGATCTTTGTATAAAGAAGATCCAAGCTTGCATGTCATTACTGGGAGTGCTTAGTAAAAAAAAAACAAAAAAACCCACCAAAACTAGTTTTATTATTCTGGTATTATGTTAGAAAATCATGCTGCTAAATAGATGAGATTTTTGTAATGGAAAGTGTCTTAATGTAGCTTAAATATCTGATAAAAGCATTTCAGAACGGAATCCTTCGTGCTCCCACTTGCTGACAGCTGTAACCTGCTGCTTTTCTCAGGATGGTACAAGGTCTCTGACTTGCAAATTAAACATTAGCCAGCAATGGAATAGGAAATCAGGGGGAAAAAGTAACTATGAAAGATGAGCACTGAGTTTGCATCACAGCTGTGCAAAATGATGCCTGTTTTGATCAACTGAAAAGCTCTGAATTGGTTTTTACCATGACATTCTCCTGCAATGTTTTTTTTTCCCTCACGATCTGAAAGTTCTTTGAATTAAGCCTTTGACAGCTTACTAAATCTGAACCTGAGTCTTCCCAGAAAAGTAGTGGATTGGACAGACACCAGTGGGTTCAGCTCTACAGGCACCAAACAAAATGACACAGTACTGTGACCCAACAGACAATGGTGTGAGCAGCAGTGAGCAGGTGATATCAACAGTGCAGACCCTGTATGTGCTTGTACCCACATCCTTTGGCTCCAACAGGGTGGCTTCATCCTTTAATGTATATTATATGATACCTTGTGAACAGTCTGAGATTTAAAAACCTACAGTGATAACATTTTCTTTACCTCCATAACAACTAAGGGAGCTTGTCATGTGTTGGATTCTGTTCTCTCTTTCGTACTGCTGCCATTGGCGCTAGTGGGAATGACAAGTTGGAGTTGAAGGCTGAATAGTTCCTACTGTTTTCATCTGCTTAATGGTCTTGTATAAAAGCTCTGTGATCCTCATCTCGGGGCTGTTTGTCAGCCTCTGGACAGCTGTCTTGCCTAGGGTATCACAATTGAATTTGATTTTTCTGTGCTGTGTTGCAGGGTTATCTTTGCAAAGCTAAGTTATTGGGTGGTTCACACATGCCATGACAAATACGTGGAAGGTTAAGTTAATAAGTTATTGCTTTATTTTTATGTAATCTACAGCAAAGAATAAAGAGCATTTTTGTTTGACTTATTTTTTCTCAGGGAGAATGTGGACCTCAGTATCTACAAGATATTTCACTCTTCCTAGTATATATTCTTCTCCATCAATTAAAAACATTTTCAGTGCCCCAAATCACAAGAGAAGTAACATTCACTTCTGAAGTAGTGAATCTCTTTATGAGATTTGAAGTATCTCATTTTGTGATCTGTTCAGCTTCAGAAGTCTGAGCAATTCAATTGTTTGGGCTGTTGCTAGGGAATTTTATTTTTTTCCCAAACTCTGGTTAATAGATGTAGCTGAGAGTCAATTGCATACAATTAGGCACTACACTTCAGTATGCGTTGTGTGCTGCTGAATTGAATTTGTGAATGTAATGTCTCAGTATTGTCGAGGAAATGGAACAAAGATCTGTAAATGTGCACAGCTTGGCTGGGTTGTGATCTGTGTTTTCTCTTTTACGTGCTGTAGGAAACAGTTTACCCAGAATCTTTGCATTAATTTCATACTTTTGAAATCCACAGCCGTGAAGTCAGGGCTTTTGAATTCTGCAGTTCTCTTTTCTCCATTACACTTATTGTTTGAGTAAACTCTGGCTATAAATAAAATAGGAAATAAAAGATGTTTTGTTTCAGTCTGTCAGAATACCATAGGTAGCAACATGGCGAAAATGACAGAATACTGAGCACTTAAGGTATGGTTTTATGCTTAATTACACTAAAAACTGCAAGATTCTATCAAAAGAATGAAGCTAGCAAAGTCAAACAATACAGAAATTACAGGTAGGAGTATTTGACTTGTGCATCATATCTTTGTCCATGTGCGTGAGTGAAGAGTGAATCTTTGAAGGTTGAAATCTTTTTTCACCTGCTTTAACAAAATGTCATAGTGGGGAGAAAGCAAATGTGCTTTTGATATAGTTGTGGCTAGTTAAGGTCAGCTCATCTTACCCTCTTAGCTGGGCTTTGCATGGATTGGCTTCAGGTAAGAAGAAACGTACCATATTAGAATATTATTTAGTGTTTATTTGTTAGCTGAGGTAATTGGGAGTCACCTCTTCATGTTCAGAAATGACCATTTTGGTAATTCCTGTCACTTTCTCCTCTTATGAGAGGAAAAATGAAGTGCGAAGGAGGGTTTAATTTCTTATTTATAACAACTATCCAGTGCTACACTTGCTTATTGTGTCTGGGTCACTCCCTGCAGCTCTGCTCGCCCCAGAACAGCCCTGTACTACGTGGGGCTGCTGAAACTACCGAGCAACCTGCCCCGCTGGGAGCAGCTACAGGTCTTTTTCATATTCCACACAAAATCAAGCTCAAACATGCAGCAATTGTGGAGCAGCTCCTACAACATCCCATTGTAAAAGTAGCATTTAAGATGATAAACAATATTTGAGGCAGTTATATTTGCACTGTGACATTCTCAAAAGTTCTTTTAAAAGGAGTATCTTCACAGTTTTTATTTTTCTTATGCTTCTCTTTGCTTTTATTCCCCTTCAAATACTATTCTGACATATTTTAAGTGTGATAGAAACTGGACAAAGGTTCATCTTTGGAAGAGTGGTGGGAGGTAGCGTAGGCTGAGGTTGGCTCAGTGCATTGTTCAGGCTTTTAAGTGGAACTGAAGAAAATCGTGAAATCAAGGTTGCAAGGAGAGGTGAGCAATACAGTTTTCTTTTCAGATTACTGTTACAGCTGCAAGGTAGAAAAACATGTTGAACGAAGAATAAAATAACTTAGTTTTTAATGATTTCAGATAATCCTTCCTTTGTATGCAAAGGGAACAGAAAATGCCAATGACTTTCACTTCTGTTAAAGAAAAAAAAGAGATCTTAACCTTTTGGTCAACATTCTGTTGTTTGTTTCTTGTTTCCCAAGGCCGGTGTGTGTTAACAATATCTGCATTGTGCAAGTTCTTGTGGATCCTGTTGTTATGCCACACATTTGTGGGATTGGAAGGCCAGCTCAGGTTGCGCTGAGATGTGTTTTCCATGCGTTCAAGTGATTCTAGTGGTAGGGCTTGAAGAATGGTGGGGGAGTGGATCTGTGAAGTGCTGGAAAGTGAGGATGTGAATTAACAGTGAGAACGAATGTTTTCACCATCAGAACTCCTTTAGGGTTGTGTGGGTTAAAGTAATATCAGGCATTTCAGACAATTTATGTAACAAGTTTTGTTAAAATGTTCGTTATCTTATAATGAGAGTGACTTTTGGGGGAGGAAAGAGATACTGCTATGGACCCTGTGGCTTACATGTGTTGGAACAAGTTTATAGTTTAGATTTACTCCATTACTTACAAGTGTAAGTAATACTTATTGTCTGGAGTCTTTAGGGAAAAAAACATTGGAAGTTTTCTGGTGAGCAGAGAAGCTAAGTCACTTAAAACAAAAGAAAAAGGTCTCTTATCTATTGGAATAGATACTCAGCGACAGGCAGAACAGGTAAATGTTCAAGCCCTGGTAATGTTAATGGGAACTGGATGCTTCACTCTTTAGCTCTGAAATTAATTCTCGGGTTTATATCACCTTTTTTCTGACTTCGGTTTGTGCTTGACTTACAAGAAGTTCTGAGTAAAGCAAGCCTCAGGGCATGCACAAATGAACCCCATGGGATTGATCTTTGAGTTATCATTTCCCTCTTTAACTATTAGAACATATCAAAGCATTAATGGCTATACTGTTAACAAGAGTTCTCACTGTGCTAGTGATTAAGAGATTGCGGAGAGCTACTCAAAGGCCTGTGTAATGCTCATATTCTCTATGTATAGGTATTGTAGGGATAATTTAGCAAGTCTGTTAGCCAAGAACACCTTTACAATAGGAAATAATCATTCACATTCCTGAAACTGAAGGAGCTGTATTCTTAAAGTCTCTTTTCAGGTCAGCAGTGCTAGCTCATTATTGAAGTCTGATTTCTCACCTTTCTCTGTCACTTACGCTTCGTACAAAATCAGGGACTGAGCATCCCTAACAGGAGCTGTCAGAATCAATTTGCCACTTATGTCTACCTTCTTCAGTGACTCAAAGACCTTTTTCCTTTTAAACCTTCTCATTTGTGGTTTGCAGTAACAATCATTGAATGTTCCCTGTTGCAGAGCTCTCTGAGCTGAGCAAGTTGACTTGGCAACCAGGGGATGTTGGAGATGGGAGTGGAAGGCACTGGTTGGCTGCTGCAGATTAATGATGACTTATGTTCATACTGATACCAATCAGTGGCATAACAAGTACTTCCTGTTCCCTGCTATATAATGGAGAACACCTCTGAATTTCAGAAGGTCATCAGCGTGCCCCCAGTTCTGCAGGCTGGGTGAGACAAAGGTAAATGTATGCTGGCATTTGTCAAACAAATAGCTTGGTCAGCTTGTGCTCTGATGTACTCCTTTATTCTCAGAGGCTCCTGGGCGGCAAGAGGGAGAACTGTGATTTTTGTTGTTGTTTCAGCAGACCTGGTTCAAAGACATGGGGGAGAAAATGCACTAAATCCAGAACACAAGCCCTGAGGGTTGATTACCGTTGCTTTAAATGCGTCTTACTTGTAGCTATTTAGGATTTGGCCCACAGATAAGCAGATAGAGTTGCTGCTCTTTATGATGCATGTTCACTAGCCAGGATATGTTGTTTTAAAGGTCATCTGTTGCACCTGAAGACCATGATGTGACAAACTGCAAGCCTGCCGGGTTTCTTGCTTTGCTTTTATTTTTGTTGGGAGTGAGAGCTCTTCCTGTGTCTGCAGTTCATCACCTCAGCTTTTCCTTCCCTCTTGTAGTGTGTCAAGAGGATGAAGCAGCGTCTGGGACCCCTCGGCCAGTTGCAGTTGTGAAGGAGGTGGGGGGGGGGAGGGGGCTGTCCCAGGGCCGCCTTGCTCAGAAGGATCCAAACTTAAAAATGGGACTGCTGGGAGACCCTTGCATCCAGGAGCTGCATCCCAGAGGCTCTCGCTCTTGTCATCTCATGCACGAGAGAGTCCATGTAGTCCAACAGGATGCTGCTGGAAGGAAACTTCAGTGTCCTGAATTTATGGCTTTTGGCAGAGTGTTTGGATGCCTCGGACTAAAAAGCATTTTTGTTAAGGTATCGACTGTGCTAATTGCACTCTGTCACATTTATGACTCCAGTTGAAGGAAATCCGCTGTTCTTTGTGGTAGATTTTGCTTTTTACTTCAAACTGAGTTGTGAAGGGAGATACAAGGAATAATCATTCACTATGAAGAGCATCCAGCAGATCAGGATGGCTCATAAGATGTCTCTCATAAATCACTACTGAGATTTGTCAACCGAAATGGAGGTTTAGATACAGAAATACAGCACCTAATCTCATTTGCTTCCAGAATTCTACTATTCATAAACACTTAAGAGTAAATTGAACAGGACAAATTCTCACTGAAGTCTAATAATTCGAAAGGCGTATTTCATATGAGGTTGTGGTCTCAGCTCAGCTTTCTTAGTCGTGTTTATGATCGAGAATCTGTCCTTAAGTTGAGACTGGAACATGTTACTATTCCAATAGAAGGTATTGCATGTAGCAGTTGAAATTCTTATGTTTTGTAATACCTTAGAGAATTAGATGCAGTTTTTTTTTTCCTTTTTGCAAAAATTATATTTATCTAAAAGTATTCTAGCAAGTCCCACAGTACAAGGCTTCTGTGAATGTGTGGTGAAAAAAAGGGGAAGGTTTTCTATCTTCATAATGTTAATACATTAGCAGAAATCTTCACATGCATTTTTGTCTTTGCGTGCCTCTCAGAGGCTCAGAGTTTTTGCTGCTGGGATCTGAGTTTCTGGTTTTTCTTTCAAAACTTCTATCATTATGAAATAGTTCTACTGGCTTCTTTTTGTTTTCCTAAGGAGTAAACCTAGAATATTTACACATAGAAAATAGTGCAATACATTCTTTTGTCAACTGCAAAATCTCATCTGATCGATGCAACATGCTTTGGATTTTTATCTCTCGGCCTGCAGTCTTTTTGCTCTTCTTGTAAGAGTATGAGGCTGCAGGAATAACATGGAACTGGAAAAGCTGAGGTGTATTGTACATCTTTGCAGTCTTGTGGTAGTTCTGAGTATAACTGACTCAGACTTTGGTCTTTCTCTTAATACATCTGATGGCATGACTGATGTGATGTTATTGTGTTTCTGTGCATTGGCAGGGTCATGGGCTGAGAGGAAAGTGGATGTACTGCATCTCTCAGACAGACAATTAGGAGGAGTCTAGCCTGCTTGCCTTTATTTCTATACTCTGAAGAGCTCAAGCACCCTTTTATTACCTTTAGTGTGTATGCACTCGTGTAATGCTTTATTTCTGTGTCAGGGACAAGTGAGGGCTGGCTGCTGGTGCAGTTGCCCCGGCTGACTGGAACAGGTTGTGTGCTCACCTATGTGAGCTGCTGTCCTGTATGTCTGAGCCAGGGGCTAGAAATCATCAAGGAGTGAAGATAAGCTTGTTCCAGAGTCTGTCTGGGAGCGGCAGGAGCTAAAGCCAGCCCTGGAGACAATCTGCAGTGTCTGCATAAGGTGTGTCCATTGATGAGATGAGCTACTTAACTGAGGTCCATCCCAGATGTGGGACCGAGGCCAGAACACCAGCAACAAAACGCAGTTTGGGCCTGATAGTTCTTGACTGAGCTGGAATGGATCAGCTGGGGGTGCTGGGGATGTTCCAGGTGAGACTGGTCAGGGCTGTAAGGCTCTTTAGTGCCTCCAGAGCTCTGGTGCTCTGTGACATTGTCAGTTCTCTTATGAGCTCTGGGAGCAGGCAGTGAGTTTGCCAACGCTGAAATATTTGCAGCTTCCAATGAACTTTGTCCCGTGAGGAAAGCAGGCCTTGGTAAGTTCAATGATGATAGATGGAAAACACATTTATCATCTGGTTACTAAATTACAGCCTTGTTGGCATTCAAGTAGATGAATTATTTCTGTCAAGCTAAGTTAACCACTATACTCTTTGAGTTTCTGGTGTTGGCTCAGTGCTGACACATTCCAGCCCTGAGTGATGTGAGGCATGCAGTGAGAGGATCCCAGAGCAATGGGCCCTTGGAGGTGAAGTACCAGCAGAAACCTGGATTCAGACATAAGGCTGTGCTTTGTGTATTTCTGTAGCCTTCTTTAAGACACGCACAAGTGTGACTAGATTGTCCTTTGGGACTTATGTACAGGGGAGGTACTCCAAGGCTATAAAATGTATGCAAAATGAGTTTAGCTAAGGATGCAATGGGATCAGCTGATTAAATCTATCAACCTTTTACTGCTGAAAGGAGATGGTAATGCAAGAGGGAAGCAGGACCTTATCTTAACTCTGTATCCTACTTGCATCCTCCTGGAGTACGGGGACTTTAACTTCACATTGTGGTCAGTGCTGTTTGTAAGACTAGCGTTTATAAAAAGAAGAAAAAGGGCAAAAAAGGAAGTTAGGAAATCTGGATGTGATGTTGCCAAACTTTCAGTACTTTCCCAGAGTTCTGGTGTGGTTCTGGCTTGTCTCATCATGTCTTTGCTGTGAAAGTGAAATTAGTTGCACCAAGGGAGAGGATGGGACAGTGTGTTGGGGAGGAAAAACAGGAAATAGTGGGGAATACCAATGCTATGTGGAAGTCAATACAGCAGAATCCATTGCTTAAATGGGGTTAGAAAATACAGAGGAAAGTAAAATACTTGATTTCGTGTCCAAATGTTAAAGATTTGAGTTTTCAGTCTTCTTTCCTGTGCTGAACTTAGTGACTGTTTTACAGTCACTTGAAGCAGCTGTAGATTTGTACTAAAAGATAAACTTGAAACAATTTTTAAAGGGAGAGGTTATAAACAACTATTTTCTTGGCCCAAATCAACTGATTTCCCCCTTTGTGGGGAGGCTGCAAGGATCTAGATTAAACTAGTTTCTTCCTACATTACTTCTCATAGTCTGCTGGTTCTATGCAAATACTTCACATTCTGTTATCAGGCAGGGACAACAGGAAGAAGAGATTAATCAAGAGTATTCCCGCTAATCAGCAGTAATATGTGCTGAGATCTCCTGTCAGCACAACAACATAAAAATCTTTCTAGCTAATCACTAGGGCTAATTGCCTCTTGTATCACCTCTCTGAAATGTGTACTTAGTTACAATGAATTCTGCTATTCATGTGAATTTGTGGACACTTGCTGCATACACAAGTATAATTAAACTTAAGTTTCATGACAATAATGGGAAATCTCTACTGCTCTATGTTAAGCTCATCCCCAGAGCTAAGGGTGAGGAAGGCTTTTTCTCTTAAGTGAGATTAGTTAAGACCAGTGCAATACCTGTTTACCTACCCGCCTATTTATTTTTTTTCTCCCTTGAAATACGAAGAGAGGCCTGAATCTTCAATCTTCTAAGAATTCTCACCTTACAGAGCACCTACCAGGACAGATACCTGAAGTGCTGCTGCTGTCTTGGATGTCCTGGCCTTAACATCTGTCCCTGTTCCCTGGCATATTCTGTGCAGGAGGCCTGTAGCTAATTTTGGGCTGTAGAACCGTTTGTTGGTCTGGGGTGTGCAGAGTTAAAGAAGTGGGGATCATTTGAACTAGATGTCTTTACTGTTGCTGCTTATGATGGTGAGGTTGTAGTTGCTTGCTAGTTCTCATATTAAAAATCCATCTAGTGCCCTAATCTCATGCCCCAAATTCTAGCAGCGCTGTTGTGATTTAGGTATAATGAGGAAACAGGACTCCCGATGCATTACTTCCTCAGCAGCTCAAGATCTTTTCAAGATCTTTTCTGCACCCCTCCACTATTCTAATTCCCCTTGTCTTCTGACTTCACTCAGGTTATTGGGATGAGTCACGTGGGCAGGTTTTTGGAGGGATTGGTTTTGTGTGTGTAAATGTTTCCCTGCTGCAAATAATCCAGTGCTTTACTGGCAGCATCGCAGGCAGCGATTGTGTTCAGCTTACTTTGCTGTCTGCAAGGTACTTGTGATAACTGAACCTCTTCTAGTTTTCTGCCATTGGTATGCCCAAACAATCTGCTTGCTTGCAAAGGTATTTAGGTGGTTTTCTGTTCTTGGCCTTCGAGTGAGCTAGGAACCTAATGCCAACCTGAGGTAGGTTTATGGATGCAGCTGTTTGGTGTTTTATTGAACATAATTAGTATGCTTACATATTTATGCATACACACAATATTACCAAAGTTTGCATAGGGACTTACATAGGGAGGGCCCTAGCTATGTGTGTGTGGAGAACACCAAACTTCTGCCTGACCGTTGGTGTGGCAAATCAGAGGGAGCCTGTAGAGTGGAGCTTACTGTTTCCATCCTGGAATTAAATGTATTAACCTATTCTTTCCTGGTGTCACTCATTGAGGACAGGATTCAACCCCACTAAAGCAGAGTGACAGTGTTTAGGTAAATGTGAGCTAGTTAGCTAGGCTCCCTCTGAGCTCAAACTAAAACTGTGCAGAGCAATCCCATCTGGAGGTACCTGTGTCCCTTCCTTGATTATAGAGGGTGCATGCTTGACTTGCTTAGGCTGGAGCCTACTTTTCAAATAGCTAGAATTTAAATGAAGTGTTTTAAGCTTTCCATGCTTTGCAAAGGTAATTTGCTAACAGCTCAAGAATTCTAGCAGAAAGCTGCCATATCAGATGATACTGTGTTGGATCTCTTGTACTTAAAATACTATGACATTTGAACTAGTTTTCCTTCCTTTTTTTTTTTTTAGGAAGATATCAGCTAAGTATTTTTGTGAAATACATAAAGCTACAATTAATCAATATAGTCCCTTTCATAAAATTTAAAATCAGATTAAAGCAATGAGATGATTGAGATTCCCACTTAAGTATTTAGACAACAATGGAAGTCCAACTGTGAAAAATACACTTGTTAAATCTCTGACTCAATTGAAAATAAAGTATTAGCCCTCACTGTATCTAACTTGAAACTGCTCTTCACTGTAGTTTACTTTGCATATACTGATGATTAAAGTATTAATTATTGAGAGCTTAACTATTCAGCACCTTGAATAGAGCAATGAAATTGGTTAGTTTGTACACAAGAACATTTGTTATAACTATGGTAGGTCTGATATAGGTTACTCATACCCTGTATTATGGCCCCCATTTCCAGACCATGGATGTCTCCAGAGAGGCGGTGGATACCTTGTCCCTGAAGACATTCAAGGTCAGGCTAGATGGGGCTCTGAGCAACCTGATGTAGCTGTAAGTGTCCCTGCTCACAGGGTGAGGGGAAAGAAGGGGGGAGGGGGTGAAGGTGGACTAGATGAGTTGGAAAGAGATTCTTACAGGTCAAGTGATTTTATGATTAACCGTACAGGGAAGCTGAAGAGACAATGCGCTTCAATTTAGCACTTATGTTGTATGTCTGAAGTAGGTAGTGTAGAATCTCCATCTTTCCCCTTTTACTTTCAGAGTAGTATTTGCTGACTGAATCCTTCCCAGAGCAAGGCAGATTTTCTCTGCCCTTCTGCCCAGAGCTGTAACAGAAAAGTCTTCCATGTCATGATTTTTTTAATCGTACATGGTATAAAAAGGTGTTTGTGTATGTGCTGGTGTGTTGTGTGTATGTTTCAAGCCACCCTTTTGTCGTTTAATTCCCATTTGTTCAAGTGTATCTGTATCAACAAGGAGAACAGCCAGTACTGCAAACAGAATATGGGCTATGTTCACAAAGTGTCAAGGACAGCTTGATCTGGTCAGAAAAGCCTGGGTCTAGGAACCATGTGGCTGTTGTGGGCAGTGCAGTTTTGGACACCTGATAAGAGAGGTTGGAGTGGCTGCTTGATTTACTCACAGAGGTGTGATTTAAAGTGGAGCAGCTGACTAGGGAAGGGGGCACGCCTAGGATGTTAGGTTATCATTTTTGCCTGAGTCTTTTTTTTTTAATGTTTATTCAGTAGTGTGGAGGGAGAAGACCTGATAACTTGAGCATTTCAATTTTTAGTTGTGATTTGGAAAAAATGTTAAATGCACGTGTTACTTCTGGCTCCAGTACTGAGAAAATTGGGTACATTCACAGTGTATAAGAAGGCAGGGAAAAGCAATGCCCTTGGCTCCTTTGGGAGGGTGCCTAGCTAATGTACTGTCACTGCTTGGAGCAGCAGTGCACTAAAATCCAAATGCTGATCTGAGCAGGCTAGTATTCAGGACAGAGTTGGCTGATTAGAAGCTGTGTGCATCGTGCAACTTGGTTTTCTCTCCAGATTGGAAAGGTGGGAGCTGATCTTGATCTTAAGAGCTAGGGTAGCTTTGCTCAATCTGATTACGTTACAGCACCTCGCACCATTGGAAGATTTACTTCCTTGCTCTGTGCATTGTTGCGTGCCCTCAGCATATTCGCAGAGCAGATAAAGCATGCCTGTGGATTCCTTTAGCGTAACCAAATAGTTTTAAAACTCCCTGCAGAAGAGGAAGAGAAAACCAAGGGTGGGGGGGAATTGCTACACAGACTGAACTGGAAGGCAAAATAATGGCTTTCATGATGTGACTGACACCAGCCCTAAGTGTTATGGACAAGAACTGCCAGAGAATCAAATGCAATGCAGTGATTTACGTGTATATGCTAACTGGCCACTATCTTTCTATTGTCTCTTGGCTCTTCAAGAAGGATAAGTGGAGGGAAGGGACAACTCTAAATCTGTCAGAGTAAAATTTAGGGTGTGAACAGCTAGAGAATCAGAAATGTTTGTGACAATATGGAAAAGGATCTTTAACCACTGCTTTGACTACAGTATAGCCCCAGGAATACTGTGATAAGTTGGCCAACAAATATATATACATATATATATCAGAATCATGTAGCTTTAATTGTTTTTGCAACTTGTTTTTGATACCGCTACCCCAAGCTTTATTCTGTTGTGTAATGGTATAATTTTTATTGGTCCTGATTTTGGCTGAATTGCTTTCAAGACTGTCTGCTGTAATATGGTAAATCACATTACATGGGAGAATCATATTTTGGTAGTGTGCGAAATGAGACCAAGAAATCAAATTAAAACAGAAAGGCAAACTGAAATTGTATCAGGAGCACTGCTTAGGCAAGAGGAGAATTGCAGTATTAAAAATGTCTTGTTGCTCACATTTGATTTGATTTTATTTATTTTTAAATCTCTTCAAAAAGTAGAACTACACTCACAGGCAGGGATGATTTTTGGCTTTCAAAGTGCCAAAGTTGGTGTGTGCAGGAAACAGGTCAGGCTAGCTGTGTTTACCTTCATACTTTCCTTTCTTACTACAACACCTTTCCCATCCTCTGATTTTTTGCACATGTCTAGATTCACCATCACAGTATTTTCCTATCCACTTACAAGTGGCACTAGAATGATGTGTGATACTGTAGCTTTCTCATTGTGCATTTTCCCAGGATCCATTATGAAAGACGGACCTTATTGTTACTGTGTGTAGTTGGATGAGGATCGTGATTCCCCACGTTACTGTCTGCAGGTCATCTGGAGAAGGTATAAGCTCTTGGTAGGGAGTCCTGCTGCTTAACATTGGTCTCTTCACTAAGCTGCCTCTTTCAGATCTTAGATGCTGCAGGATGCCTTGGTACTCCAAAGAGAGAACTTCTCTAGAGGACGTCACACCTCAGGAGCTCTGACTCACCTTTGGGATTACTGGCTTACTTCAATAGGAACCTGGGGGGTCTTTGTGTAGGCATATCATCTATGTGCCTCAAAGTAGACAGTATAGATCCCTTATGTTTCTTAGGAAAATAACACATTTCCTAAGTTGCACAGATGTTTGAAATAGCTAGGATGAAATCCAAGTTCAGAATATCGTTCCCATTTTTTTCTTCCTTTTCCTGTGCTCAGGATTTATCAGATGCATTTGGATTTTTATCTGTGGTGTAATGCCATTTTAAATGATAGAATATGAATGTGTGTTGGGAAATAGAAAACAGCACACACTAATACTCCAGCAAACTGCAGACTGTTCTTTTTGTCACTGTTAGGGAAGGGAGAAAATGGTGAAGCTTCAAGCAAACAGCATCAGAATAGCTGAGCACTAGATAGTCATACTGACTGCTGGTTATTATGCCTAAAAATATCTTAAACGTACTGGATATCCAGTGTCAACTTCTGATAAAGCTGTTGTAACATACATTTGGATTACTTCTAGGAAATGGTAAAACAAATAAGCTTTCAGGAATGAATGAAGTTCCTTCTTGAACAATCTGAGTACATAACTTCATTGTTGCTTGTCAGAAAGACACTGAGCATCCTGGGAGGTTGCATTTTAACTTCTCTGAAACTGTAAGATGTTTTCTTGGCATTCATCAATTCTTGTTTCATCATGCTCAGTTCTGAAAAAGGCTGAGCTTTGGGGTGTTAAATGTTTTTGGGCAGCACTGACACTGGGGATGAGAGAGCCCTCTCTAAAACTGCTCCAAAAAATGTCTAGTTGTAAAATGGAAAGCCCTGTTTGGAACATCTGATATTCATAAAGTTTTCCTGAGTCAAAGGCAGGACTCCATGTGACTTGCCCTGCGCTTCTGTGGTCCGTGCACTGGGGTTCACCATCTTAAGGATTCCTCAGTGTTGGAAATCCTGAGTGCTGGGTTCCCCTTTGCTTCATGTAACCACTCCTCAACTTTGGGTGCATAGCCAGAAAGCTTTTAAGTTGATATTATTGTCAAAAACATAGCAGGCTAAATAGCCATCAAGTAGCTAGAAGGAGAAAGGCTCAAAAGAGATCTTCATGTGCTGTTTAGCTAAAGTGTGAACCTGCCTGCTAACAGGTGCTGAGGGGTTAAGCTGATTGAATAGGAAGCTTTTGACCACCTTCTATATATTCATAAGCACACTTGGCTCAGAAGGTTCTTCAGATGGAAGTTGGTTGCCTAACAGCACCGTGGTTTGCCTCGTTCTTAATCGTTTTTTAGCATGCTTATCATTTTCTTATGATGTATCGCTCTGACTATGCATCATATATGATGCAGAGTTGAGTATAGGGCACTGCTAAATTGAGCTTTGTCCTGACCCAGTGTGGCTGCAGTTTTGTTCTTATATTCAAATTGTTAATTGAAGGTACCTGAGATTTCTGGAGAGACAAAAATTATGAGTTCCTAATTCTGCTTACTTCAGTGACAGCTGCTACAAAAGCACATGGATACCTGAGATCAAATTTGGTCAGAGTAGTGAAGAATTTGTATTATATCAGGAGCTGGGTCAACGGGAGCACACAGCTAGAAAACTGGAAGGACAGAACTCCGGCCCTGCTGGAGTGAGTGATTTGCCCTTGAATTCTGTGGGACAAAGATTTTACCCAGCACTTTTATTTTCCCTTTCTCCTAGTACAAGAGTTGGGGATGTGCAACTGAAAGAACAAGCTGTGACTTCACGCTGATACATGGGAGCTTTTCCGTATGCAACTAAATTTCAGCATTTATTTGGGGAAAGCTTTAGGGTGTAAACTGCAATTTAAAATCTTTCAGTCTTGTTTAGACGAAGTTATGTGAAGCATGAATTTTTTTACTGCAGGGCAGAAGTGCACTGCTTGAGGATAGGAAGATGGTGTTTTGTGTTTGTGTTACAGGTGACTGTTTTATAACTTCCTCAAGCATGTGTGTTGAAGGATGGCAGACTGGATGGATCATTGGTTCCATTTGATAAGATCTTTGGTTAAAATCAACTTCCTGAAAAAAATACAAGCTCTTCTACACATTGAAAAGAGGAAAAATGTTAAAATAATCATTGTTTTATGTGTGGAGGAATTAAATGTTGCCATAGATACCCTGGTCTGTTTGCAGCAATAATAAGAAATATTTTCAATTCACACTGTGCTTTTCTTCTCAGGACCCCCAGGTGGTTTACAAATGACATACATGGATTATTCTACATGGCACTGAACTGTAGCCGCAGGAGGTGCCTAACAATTTATATTGGTGCTACCTGGCAGTGCATGGTAGAAAATGTGCTGTACCCCCAAATTAATATGTAGGGATTGTTTGGGAGAGCAGAACTGACATTGAGTGAAGAGCTCAGCAGCAAAACATGAAGAACCAGGTAGGATCAGGTACGGGGTTACTGATACAGTCTGATAATTCTTTGGAGAGACAGGTGAAGTCGTTACTAGGGCAGGGAGGAAAGTATTTTCATCTTGAAATACTTTCTGGTTAAAACACTTCCCTTTTCACCCCAAGGCGAGTGCCTCTGCCATTTTGAAGGAAGAGAGCATCCCACTGCAAACAGCCTGGTTAGAGTGCCCACCCCTACCCCAGGAACAGGAGAGATCTATCTTCCAGCCTTACTTTAGGAGCTGGCCCTGCTGAGTGACTCTTTATTCTCCCCCAGGAAGAGCCAACTCATGAAGTTATTACAACATTTTAATTAACTTTAATTGGGGCTTTAACAAGGTATCTTTGCAAATTAATTTAGGTATGCATAGCTGCTGAATGCCAGGGAAAAGGTCTCTGTCAATCTGTACAAAGTGGATGATGCTCCAGTGAGGATGAGTGACCAGCATGGCAGTGATTTAGAAATCAGGGTATTTTACCTGAGAGCAGAAATGCTAATAAAATTCTCTCACATCAAGCAAGACTACATCTGTCTAGTTTTCACTTTTTATAAATGAAGTCTTTCCTGAACCTAAGAAACTTCATGATCAACTTCCCACATGTTTTTGATGAGTTGATGCTTCATGGTTCAAAGAAAGTGTCATCAGATAATAATAAAAAAACTAAACCTGAGAGTTCCACCTTTCCTTTGGATAACACTTAGCTTCATGCTCTCTAGATAGTGTGAGTCATTCTCTAGGCAGAGTATTATTGCTGATGTAGGTGTGTGACCTATATAACCAGTGATAGAGAAAGTGATTCCTCGGAAGCCCTATATACTCACTCTGTTTTTGTATTCTTTAGAGAGGCAGCTAAATGATGCAGTCTAGTAATCTGCTTGAAAATTCTTCATTGCAGCAGCTGTCTCCAGAGCAGCAGTTTTTTAATACTGTTGATGTTTGCCTGCCCTTCTGTCACACTCCAATATAAAGGAGGGAGACGAGGTTCTCTGATTATGTGTATACCCGATGGCGAGATTAAGACACAACGGGTCAAATGTTAGCCCAACCAGTTTATTACAATTACTAGTTGCTTAGGGATATGGGGAAGGGAAGGTGAGCGATAGAAAAGGGATAAAAAGCAAGGAGTCTTGATAGAAAGCAAGAGAGATATAATCACCACCGTGGATCCAGCGAAGTTCATAGTCTCCAGGATGGGAGATGACAGCAAGCAGGCCTCAGGGTCCGTCTGCAGAGTTTCCCCCCCTCAGGGAATTCTCCGTTTCCTCTTCGGGAGTTCTCCGTCAAAGATTTTTTCCTTGGGAGTTCTTCTCCAAAGTCGCTAGTTTAGTGAAGGCCTTTTATCCTCCATTTCTCAGGTTTTTTCTTTTTTTCTCTGCCAGTGTGACATACCTGGCCCAACAGATAAGCCAGCAGGGAGTGGTACCTTCATTGCCATGCACAAGCATTATCGCCTTTTGCAGTGATCAGCTTCTCCAAGCCGAACCCCGAAAAAGACAGGCTTGGCCCTACTTCTGCTTATCTTTACAACAATAAGCAGAGGCACTGTGGCACGGTGACACCCATCCAGATAACCTGCAGTTCTCACTTAGAGTCTTATCACCAGAAAGGCCTCACGAAGCAAGCTTTGAGACAATTAATAAAAGAAAACAGTTTCTGTCTTTCACACCTTCTGAGTTCATAGATAATTGCAGGCGCAAGTGCTGGAAATGTTGCATCTAAGTAGTTACTGCTGTTTTGTGCTTCAGCTCTTGAAAAGCTGAGAAAACTGGAAGACCAGGTCCTGCTTTCTGTTCAAACAAAAGCTGTACCCACTAACAGCCCTTTTCATCATGAACTTGTCTCGTGTCATTGAACAGTCAAATGATTTAAAAAGCCTGTTAACAAGAAAGGCTGTTTGGCTGAGGCTCTTGACTGGGTTTGAATTAAGTGGGGTTTAAATGACTGGACCAGAGCTCAGCAGTGGCTCTCACCCATCCTTTGAAGGGTGGGGATTTAGAGTGCACTGTTTCTATCTGACTCAAGCTTTTGTCAATAACAGACTAGGGCTGGGGTTTATACCTTAAACACAGACCAGGCTTGCTGATGTTTTGTAAATGCTTTGGTGTGCCTTGGCTGAGCTTTGAGTGAGCTCTCTCCTGTTATTTTTGAAGGCAGTCTTCCTGAAGCGTAATGTTTCCATGTAGAGTACACACTAGCCAAAGCAAAGCCTGCCAGATTTACCTGGAATTTACCTTCCACTCTTTGGGACCTGGAAATGGGGTCACGTCAGTAGCTGGTTCTTGTATATTAACATATAATACGGGGGAAGGTTCGCACATTTTTGTGAGATGACAGCATTGAGGCATTTCCAGCGCTTTCACATAATCCCAGAGTAGTTTGGGTTGGTAGGGACCTTTAATATCACCTCGTTCCAGCTCCCTTGCTATAGGAAGGGACTCCTGTTGATAGAAGCTGGACTTGCTGCCTGCCTTCTGGGAAAACCTCCTCAGCAACTGTGTCTGCTCACAGAAAGGCCCTGCCTTCCTTTCTCAGCTGCAGTTTTCTCAACGCCGTTTTTAAACATCCCTGAGGTGAAGGAAAAAAGTTGCAGAGAGGTTTATAAACCACAGGGCGATGGGGCGGGAGCTCAGAAGGCTTTTCTGTGTGTGTGTGTGTGCAGATCAGAAGCCACGAGAGCGAGGGGAGTTCACAGAACGGCACAGGGCACGCCACGCAGCTCGACGGTAGCGAGCCCTTCATCATCCTCTGTCTGCACGCCGAAGTCCCGCGCGGATCTGACAGATACTGGCCGTGGGTTTGGCTACAGAGGCTGGGCCGGGCCGGCACGACGGTGCGTGCTGTGGGAGGAGAAAGCAGCTGGGTGCGTGCCTGGGCTCCCTGAGGCGGAGATGCGCGCGGCTGGCTGCGCGGGCTGGCGCTAGCGGCGGGAACGCAGCTCCTGCGAGCCGCTGCCGCGGGGAGACAGCGCGCGGGACGAGCTGGAGGGATCATGACAGAGCCGAGCAGCAGGAAGGAAGGGTTTAAAAAATGCCGGAGTGCTACTTTCAGCATCGATGGCTATAGCTTTACTATTGGTGAGCCTGCCTTCGTTCCCCCGCTGTCCTTCGTTTCTCTGTTCCCGCTTTCCCTGACAGCCGCCGCTCGCGCCTGCCTCTTGTCCCTGTGCGCGGTTGCAGTGCAGAGGTGCCCTGCGACTTCTGCCGCTCCTGCTGTCTCTCTCACGAACGAAAAGCAAAACTGTCGTGGGGCGGGAAGACGCGGGGATGATCGGGGATTTCTGGGCTGTTTGTTTCTCTCGTAGCTGTTCAAGCGCAGTTTGCCTTCGCTGTCCGAAGCAAAAAGCGAGGCTTCCCAAAGCAACAGGTGTCTGCATGTTTTCCAGGTGTCTTGCTGAGCAAAAGTTAAGCTCCAAGGACTCCCTGCACAGGCTGCCCTGCTAGAACCGCATCTCACAGTGCTCTGTGTATAAAACCCTATAGACCTTAAAAACGAGAAGGCTTTTTATTGCGATTTCAGTTTCCAAATGCAGTCCAGTTTGGTATTTATGGGTAACTTCTTCAGAACAATCAGTGAGTACAAATCCCCCCTGGCTGCGTTTTAGATGGCAGGAGTCCTGTTTTCCTGCAGGGAAGTCGTTCCTGACTTGTACCAGTATCACTGGGTCAAGATTTCTTTTAATAGTGATGAATACAATCCTTTTGTTGATGTGGGAGGTACTCGTTTTATCTAATTGCCCGTTTCATGGAAAACTTATTTTGCAATCCCCGAACTTAGATCCGTCCCTGTATTTTGTCGCTGCATCTCACTAAACTGTTTCCAAGTAGTCATCAGTTAACGCGCACATAACACCTGAAAGTCAAAGCTAGGAAAGTGCTACTTCTACAGGCTATTTCTCTCATGCTGTGGGTGGCAGTCCCCCCACGAGCTAAGTTGTAGCGTGTTTGCTTTTGAACTCCCCATCCTTCATCTCTCCATCTCTGATCATCATTACTACCAGTGATATTTCATCAGTTTGTGTCAGCCTGGAGGAAAAACATTTCCTCTCTGAGCCTAAGCAGTAGAAAACATTATCCGAAGATGCTGAAGGCTTCTGACTGTGCCTAATTACTTTGTTCCTGGACAAACCAAGAGGATTGCCGCGGTTGTTGCTCTGCTGTCTTTATTGCTACATGTGCTCACCAAACAATAGGACCGAATTTTGGGTCAGATGACTCAGGCAATTGCAGCTTCCACTTCATAAGACAGTTGTTGCATAGTAGTTCATGTGCTGTTTTCTCCTATTTGATGCGTGCAGCTGATGTATTGATTGTGAACTGCGCATTATATAACATTTATTTTTATATCTTGGCAAATGTGCACCGGATTGATTTCACATTCACTGTGAAAGCACTGTAAACACGCTATCTGGTATTACCAGCACTGCATGATGGACAGATCTGAATGATTCATGTGTTTGTTAATCTCTGCACTGAAGAAAATGAATGTATTCAAATGGTGTGACAAAAATGTCGAAGCGTTGAAGTTGGGTGTAAACTTTTTTTCCGTCAGATGAGATTTGTTTGTAGGTTCCTAGTCTCAGATACTGCAAATTCCTTGAAGTTCTTGGAAAACGTTGAGCTGCTTCGTCTGCTATTGAAGCACGTCAGCTGGGATAGAAGACTGCTCTCTGAGGAGCACAGTAATATCAGGTTGAGATAAATGTTTCTACGTATGTGTGAAAGAGTTTGCATTGGTTCATCCTGACTGTTAAGAAAGGGTGACTGTCATAAAAACGATGATGTACAGCTAAACTAAAAAAAAAAAAGAAATCATGGAAGGCCTGAGCCTGAAATCAGCCGTCACAGTGTGTGGGGAAGGAGGAATGCTGGTGCAACAAAACTTCCAGGCTGACTGCCCATAGGTGTGCAGCAGTGTGTCACTGGACACGGTCACTGTGCATCTGCTCAGCAGTACAACCTGAAGCAGCTGCTGTGCAGCTCCTATTTTCCCCTTGTTCACTGCAAGAAATGGTGGTGGGACAGTAGTTGTGGGAGCCTGGTGGTTCCCAAGCCATCCACAGATACCTCCAGGAGTGTATGGCCTGAAATGCTAATAAACAAATGTATAGCTTTACCTCTCTACAGACTGACAAGGTACTTGCAAACCCTCTTCCTCCGTGCACCAGCTACTTTTGGCAGAGAATATGAGGACAGCTAAGGCACACTGCTCTACATCCACTCAGAATTTCTAGCATGGTTTTAGAGGTTCTTACAGCCTTCTGGCAGTGTTGTAAAGGGACTATAGAAGAGCTACAGAGAATGCATTTGGGATGAAGTGGGAGACTTTTTTTTTTGCTCTAGAAATGTCAGTGTATCTCTAATGAAATCATTGGCATCTTTATTTGCCACTGTCTCTGTCAGCACATTTCAGAGTCTGTTTCTGAGTAAGTTTTTCAATTATGTAAGTTGTTTTGCTTGAGTTCTTGTTTCACTTTGGCTAATTTTTCCTACGCTGAAAGTAATAAATACACAAATACCAGCTGAGTTTAGAGGACAAGAAATTAAGAACTCATGCCTGCTTTGTCCTGCACCTTCTCTCGTCATATGTGGAAACACTGTGAAGTCAGAATGCTGTTGTCACTGACTTCGCTGCCATAATTGTCTGTCCGAAGGTGTAAGACAGAGAAACACTGGTTGCCTTTAAACCTGGGAAAATGGTAAACATAAACATGATCAGAGGATATTTTCTTTCTGCATTTATCACCTTCCTATGACTAAGAGCTAACTGCATTAAAGCTCCCACTCTGCTTTTCATATCCAGAAGCACCTGGCAACACTGTTTTAAGTGTCTTGTCCAAATTTAACTAATCAGTTTATTTTTGTGGGTTAGAATGAATTGAAGTGACGAGGAGTTCTGCTGCAATACAAGTGCTGATGGAGGTGGGGTGTGGAACTGAAACACTTGGCCTAGCTCACAACAGTTACTTTCTACACTTTGCATGAAAATTCATTTAAGAGGACCCTGTCTCCAGTTGACGTGCAAAGGCCCTTCCTCCAGTTATTGCTGAAGATTTGAGTTTTGCTCACTGGTCCTGTCAGGCCTTACTTTGAAAGGATTCTTTAAAAATACGGTTTTCTTAACAGTTCTAGTTTACCACGCTGCATTTATTACATGAAACCAATTTCAACTTCTTTTGTGTGAATAACACTCCCAGAGGCAGAGCTCTTGGTGGGTCCCTCTGGAAGTTTGCGTCAGAAATATATGCATGTCAGAGTGAACGTTGCTGGAGAGGATTTGTGCCGTGTTGGTCTCGGTTGGGGGTGGGGAAGACTGGAAGCAAAGTTGATACTGAACTCAGTGTTCTCAGAATAAGCTCTGTGTCACGTGCTTATTTTTTTAAAGAAAATGTTTCTGTAGTTATTTTCTTTTTTAAAGGTTGCACCTTAGAAGCTCCATGTTCAAATTAACTAGAATAGAAAAGGCTGTTTTCATAGAATCACTCAGGATGGAAAAGACCTTAAAGGTTATCGAGTCCAACCACGACCTAACCACACTACCCTAACTCTTAACCACCCGCTGCTAAATCATGTCCCTGAGCACCACATCTAAACGGTTTTTAAGCACATGGAGGGATGGTGACTCAACCACCTCCCTGGGGAGCCTATTCCGATGCTTATCAACCCTTTCTGTAAAGAAGTGTTTCCTGACATCCAACCTGAACTTGCCCTGGCGCAACTTGAGGCCATTTCCCCTTGTCCTGTCACCAGTGAGAAGAGACCAACCCGGCCCTCTGTAAGCACCTTTCAAGTATTAGAAGAGAGCAAGAAGATCCCCCGTCGGCCTCCTTTTTGAGAGATTCTAAAAAGAAACCAGGGAAGTAAGAGTAGCTTTTTATTTATTTATTTATTTATTTTTGTCCTGTATGTAACCCGGGGAGCTGTTAGTATTGTAGCAGCAATTAATACAGTTAACTGCATTGTTTTTGTGTATTGATTTTCAGCTTTGCTGGTGCTGGTTATTCTTTTGAGAGCAATGGCTCTTTCACAAGCCAGAGAAGAGGCAGGCTTTAGCATAAGTCCTCTCCTGGCCCATGCGCAAGCATATACACAGAGTATTTTCATGGAGATTTACTTGATTTCTGCCCTTAGTTTCTCATGAAAAATATCCAGATTGAGAGCGTGCTGTAATCACCAGGTGCTGACAGATCTCTCACCAGCTCTCTGTGTGTGCCACTCACAGCATTCCTTCAGCAGAGGTCTGAGAGAGATGTTTTGTGTGAGGGATCGGTCTGCCTTTGGGGAGAGAGGGAGGGTGTTTCTAGCTGTGCAAGAACATCCCTGCCAAAATGGTGAACCATATTGTGATCACATTTCCTGTTGAGGTTTATAGATTTCTTTGTCTTTGTTCCTGAACTTTTCTTTATGACATCGCAACCAGAAGACCTGAACAAAACACAACAAAGGCTTGTCTACTAGAGCACACTTTGGGAAGATCTTCTCATTAAAAGCATTTTTTCATCTGATATCTAAGAATTAAGAAGTTCACGTTTACAAATATAAAGCAAATATGAGGCTTGCAATGGGACGTGGCACTTCTAAACGTAGTTTAGTAAATTCTGCTGTTCTAATAAGATAGAAAGGAAAATAAAAAGCCACCCTCCTCCTACTCTCAAAAATTAACATGAAGCTGCCATCAAATACATTGTGGAATAAAACTAACGTTGAGATTTTTGTCCTGTTCTTTCCATGACAAAGTTGTGCTTTAGATTCAGCCAACTCACGCTTTGTCTGCTCTGCCTGAATATTCAGCTGAAAGGAGGCCGTATTTTTTGGTGCCTATATTTGAGAGGCACCCAGCTGGCCCCTTGCATGGAGTGGGATTCTTCTGTGCACAGTAATTGGCAATAGCAAGTCCTGTTGGTATTTCTGTTTTGTATCTGCTTTTCAAAGGGGTGGGGATGGTGATTTCCATGGCTTCTGCAGGAACTTGGTGTTGTAGTGTTTCAGGGTGAGCTGCTTTGAGCTAAATAAGCGATCTCTGGGAAGACTGTAGCATTGGTTCTTGCATAGCAAGAAGCTTGGCAATGTTTCTGTGAAGCTCAGCCCTTTGCTACTGTAGCTGATCTGCTTTATCATTACTACCTGCCGTTCATGTCTGTGTTTATCTTGGCATCTTGAAACACAGTGAGTCTTTGGGGCCTACCTCTTCCCTCAGAGTTGCCACAGGGGAAGAGGGTTGCAACACAGCAAATTTGTTAGCAGCTCGCACAGGGAACTCTCAAACCCAGTTGCCTTTTGGGATTTGCATTTCTGCAGTAGATCTTCTATTTTAAACTCTCGTGCTGTGCTTACTGTCCCGCTTTTCTGATGCAATACTAATGCAAGCTCCAAGCACATGAGTAAAGGCTGCTGGATGCATCATGCACTTATTGGTACAAGTACAAATCAAGTCAAAAGGCAGGACTCTGGCCAGTAGCAAATTGCATCACTCCGCTGCAGTTGGGAGACTGACAATGACTTAAATAAACAAAGGATCGGTCCCCAGACAGTTTTCTCTGGTAAAAGCGTGTTCTTCTGTAGGTCAAAGAGTCTGACCTATGCACAAAATGAGGTAAAATCACACAGCTTTACCACAGCTTGCTCCCGAGACTTTCTGCTGGTATCATTTTTTCCCAAGTTCTCCCTGCCAGGCATTGACCACCCTGAAACTTGATTTCCAGATTTCCAATAGCTGCAGGCTCAGAATTTTCAAGCCTATAAAGGCAAACTTTGCTTGCTTCGGTAGCTATTTGCAAAATTGGAAGTGTGGTGAGGGGAAAGTTGCAGTAATTACCAAACAGATGCGCTCGACGAGTTCTCCACTGGCTTCTCAGCTGGAGCATCAAACAGTGCACTGGGACAGTGTGAGGGCAGTTGCCCAGGTCATCCTCCTTATTGTCATAGCAGCGCAGTCAGCTCCCTGAACATTTCCCTCAGGAAGATTCCATTAAATGGCAGCACGTGGTGCTTAGTCTCATGCTGCTGTTGTGCAATGCAGCCTCATTTCTGCTGATGTAGTGCCCTTTTCTCCCTTCTCAAAGTGATGAGAAATGGTGTGGTGCTGGGAAAGAGGACTGGGAAAGCAGCTTGCTCAGCCAGCACCACTCAGTTTGACACCAAGTGCCTCTTCTAAAGTCAGTAATTTCATAGCCAGCTCCTGTTCATCTGGGGAGAGAATGACGAAGGCAGTTGGGATCCAGGCTGCCTGTCCTTTTCCTTTCGAATTGACAATGAATACTTATTAGGAGTGAAAGCTTTCAAAAATCAAACTGTACCAGTTCTTTCCTCGTGTGTGGGTAGCTGAAGTCCTTGCAGTTCCTCCAAGTGGCATGCTAATTGCTTTCAACGGAATTTCTTTTTTTTTTGCTTTCCATTTTTGGGTCTTGTACTCTTAAACTGTGGTAATGGATATAGCTCCCCCAAATGTGCACCAGTGTTTTTCTCTTTACACAGTATCCTCTCTCTCTCTCTCTCTCTTTTTTTTTCTTTAATTCCGTGTCTCGCAAATACCAGTGTTATTTTAGTTTGAATTGTGCCAACTAAGATTAGCACTGAAAGGAAACTTCCAAGGATTTTTTTATTACTAATTCAAGTGCTGTGAGTTTTTTAAGATAGCTTGGAGATAACTGGAAGTAGCAAATCTAAATACATCAACTTTCTTTTACAGGAATTTGTTCAAAGTATTGAATTTTCTTTTTGGTAATCACTATAGACAAAGGCCCTACACTTCCCAGACTGATAACCTTAAGAAAACTCAAAATGATTTCATTTAGGCCATGATTCTGCTGTTGGCTGTGGACTTTTCTGTGGGCAACCAACGGCCTTGTTCTCAGCTGCATCCTGAGAAACTTTGCTGAGTGGTGAGAGAAGCGTGCTTCCTGATGACGTGAGAACAGTTGGTATTTTTGTTAAAGATTGAGTGGGTAGAGCGGCAACCGTAGCACCCTAAGAAGTGAGCAAAGAAAGGAAGACTTACATGAAATTTAGGGATGCTAATGTCATCTATACTACAAAATCCAAAGGGTTGTCTTAATCTCCCATTGGAGCTGGTGTTTTGCAGTGTAGGATGGTTTAAGTGCTGCTGAACACACTGTGAACAGCTCCCAGTGTGAACAGCAGAATGCTAAACCCACTTAATTTATATTGATTTCCTCTTCTTTTCCTGAAGTTGTGATCATTACCGGACATGTATACTGTTAATGATCACTATTTCCCTTAAAATGTCCCACAGAAATGGGATTTTTGGGGGGTTCAGAATTCTTTGTATGCCCCCATTTGGTGGCACAGTACCCTGTTAGATTGGCCAGCATGGAGAGAGATGGTCTTTTCCCTTAACTTGCAAGGGCTTGATTTAAAGACAATCTATGTTATTTCTGCTTTGAACATTATCATAATTCAGAATTAAATATCTCAGAGGCCAAATTATGCTCTGACTCTTACGCAAACCTGATAACTCAAAACATAATTTGGCCTGCAGTGTGTATTTTTTATTAAAACTGCCGTATGAGCAAATCCAAGATGTCTCTGGCAAAGCTGTGCTGTTTTTTAGCTTGCCAAGATCAGGAATATTAAAATAGAACTTGATAATCAAGTTCAGGTTGGGCGATGACCTGCTGGAGAGGAGCTCTGAGGAGAGGGACCTGTGTGTCCTGGAGGATGACAGGTACCTGGGCTAGGGAGCTGCTTTGGCAGCAGGGTTGGACTCGATGATCTCCGGAGGTCCCTTCCAACCCCTACAATTCTGTGAAACCCACAACAGGGCGTCTTATGGTACTTTTAAAAGTTCCTTTGTACTTTTGAGTTAGTTTCTTTCTGGTAACCTAAACATTTAAACAGAATTACAAAAGAAAATGCTATAGATCTATTGCCTACTTATTAACCTTAGCTTTTAGCTGATAGCTTATTTTTCATATGGATCATCTGATAATTAATGTTTTGCCTACTTCAAGAGAGTGAATTCTGATTTTTCACAGGAATAATTCAGGCCAAATTTGAGCTGAAAGCGTTTAATGGCATCAAGGTATATGCTGCTTCTACAAAAGAAGATTGCTTTTTCCACGTGTGCTTTTGGTTAGGTGTCTGTTAAGTTACTTGCTTCACCTTTTCTCCCTGTCAAATGTAAAACTGATTACACAGAGACCTCCTGCCTCGCTATGCGAAGACACAACATGCTGATGTGAGATGGGTTCTGGAACATGGTTATCCCAGGCCCTGTTTGAACAGTGGTGTGGCAGCTCCTCTGTGAGCACATTTTTCAGCCCATTTTGCTGTAGTGAACAGGTAGGTGCTGGTCCTTCATTTGGCCATAAAGCTGAGTCCTTTCCTCTTGGCTGTTCCAGTGGCAGCAACTATCTGTTGCAGACAAAAGACAAGCAGCAGATCCTGTAAATGACCAAATGATCCAACTATCAGTCCAGTCTCCTAACCCTTCCCAGCTTTCCTCTATTCCTGAAGTATCAGCAGGTTGTTATTGTAGTTGCTAGGTGGTTTCGTGGTATTATTTTTGCCTCCTAAACTAATGCTCAAGGCTTAATTGTTCTTGAGGCAGGGGAAGTGTAAGATCTGAGAACAGTAATTACAGCACTTCTTTTAACTTCGATCCACTTGCTCCTGGAAGATGCTTCTGTCAGTTTGACAACATGATCAGAGTAAATTTTCCTTCATGAGAGAGTATGTTTATTCTTTAGCGATGTTTGCTGCCTTATGTTCCAGTCTAATGCTTCCCATTAATTAGAATTTATTGTGCTATTTAAGTGAAGTAGGATTTTTGAAGTGAAACTCTGCATGATGGCTTGTCATGTAGTTTCTGATTGTGTTTGCCTATTTGCCCTCCGAAGCAGCAGCAATAATTTGAGCCTTCTGTTTTATTAGCTGTCATTTACAGTAACACTGTGTGCGTAATTATTTTTCTCCAGCTCTGCACTGATACTTAAATGAAACCTTTGGGATATTTTCCCTCCTGATTCTGTGTTTACGCGTTATGTTCAGTCTCTTGCTTTTGCTCTCTTTCATGTCGTTTATAGCAAGCGAGTTTTGTGTCCTTTTGAGAAGTTCTTAGCTTTGATTATTTCACTGTTCATTAAGCACACATCTCTTCAGACGCTCTGTATAAGCATACTCAGAATACCAGAGTTCTTAGGTCTCAAAGCAAAGTGGCAAAGGAAATTTGACCTTTGAGCACTTGCAAATTTTGCCTGTAAGGTGCTGTTTCAAACTGATGTTTTGAACTGGGAAGAGGAGGATGTTTTCATTGTATGAAGACTGTTATCCAGGAGGGCAGGGTTTTAGGTTTGGAGTTGCACATCTTTCTCCAGCCCCCACAGCCCTCTGCCTCAGCCTTTGGCAATGGTATCACAGAGCCCTGTTGCTTGCTGGCACTGTGGCTCATCAAAAGGAAGGCATGGAGACTCTGGCAAAGGAACCTGAAGGAGAGAAGAAAGAAGACAGCATATGCTTTAGGGGCCGTAATCTCTCTTTCTGGCTGTGCCAAGGCTGATGTCTATTTTAAAGAAAATGATACCATACTTTATGGACTTTGAACTCTTCAACCCAAATGGTGCAAGTCAGAATGCACTGGGAATTTATGAAAATAAGGGAGCGAATATCCTAAGATTCTTGTAATTATGAAAAAGACTTCTAGCCAAACTTACAATTCCAGAATGATGCATCATGCAGACTTAGCATGCAAAAAAGAGTCTTACAATGCATTGTCGTTTGTTAATTTCATTCACAATCTTTTCTATTTAGAGATTACTTTGATGTATTTAGTCAGTTTCTCATTGCATACCATAAACTGCATATGCACATGGCACAGGTAATGTCTGTCACCACTAAAAATATGTATGTTCATGTTTGCAGTAAGCTGATGGTTGAAGTCACCAAGCAGCATTTCGAATGGATAAAGTATTTGTGTCTGCTGAGGTCATACATGTTCTGGTACTCGTGGTACCCAAGCAGTTGGACTTCCCCAATGAAAGATCCTAGTTTTAACAACGAAAAAAACGAAAACAAACAAATAAAAAAGTACTTAAATCTTTTTAAAAAGTCAGTACATCAGAAGGTTCTGTAGTGATGCATAGCAAAAACAAAGAAAATCAATGAAGGCGATAACTGAGAATCATTTGTATGAAGTATCTGTGTGATTAGTCCCACTGCAATAAATGAGAGTACTTAGGACTGCAAGAACTGTTACCACTGCTGAAATGCACCATTCACCACCTCACTGTGCTCACATCCACTGTTTTGTTTCCATAGAGAGGCATTACTTTGGGAGCTGTCCTCATATGCGATGTAGTTAATAAGTGAGAAAACGTATTTTATTAAAATACTAAAAAACAAATATAAAACTAGTGGGATATTTGACCCCAGTTTTGGGAAACTAATGTCTCACCCTGGCTGGTTGGCAGTGGCTGCTGTTCTCAGTGAGCTCTCAGGCTGTTTGTGTGAGAGTCTTTGATGAAATTTTTCTTCTCCTGTGCTTCATCCTTGAAAACAGTTGTTCACAAATGTATGAACTGCTAAATAGTGGTGGATTCAATGAGGCAAGACTGTGAAGGGTGGGGATATTTCTGGTCAGAGAGAGCTTATAAAGGTCTGGCAGAGAGACGTGATCAGAATTTAGTTGAAAATTTGCAGTCTCTATTAGCTCTGTATGTTAAATACTGTGTCCTTTTTCCAGCACAGGGACGTAAGTTATGTGGCGGATGGTGGGAATCTTTTTTGAATAGCTGAACAATCAACATCAGTAATGCAAGAGCTGCTCCAAAAGTAATGCATCTTACTTTATTACACAACTGAACTGTAGCATGATAGGACATCCTGAGTTAGAAAGGACCTTTTTGTCCTGAAGAGCAGAAGAGCATCTCCTGGCTTTCATGGAATCATAGTATAGAATCATAGAATTGCTCAGGTTGGAAAAGACCCTCAAGATCATCAAGTCCAAGTGCAACCAAACCATACTACCTTAACTCTAATCAACCCACCACTAAATCTTGTCCCTGAGCACCACATCCAGACTGTTTGTAAACACATTCAGGGATGTGACTCAACCATCTCCCTGGGGAGCCTATTCTGAACTTACTGAAGGTGCACTTGATCCTCTCATCAAGATCACTGATAAAGATGTTAAATAGGAGTGGCCCTGGGTGATACCACTTGTTACTGGCCACCAACTGGATTTAGCTCCATTGACCACAACCCTTTGGGCCTGGCCCTCCAATCAGTGTTTCACACTGCCTGAAACAGTGACACTGGATAGAATCACGTCACCAATCCACCTCTGCTGTGAACTGCTAGAAAGCAGGCAAGCTGAAAAGGGAAGAGATACGTGGTGGTGCTCCTAACATCTGCACCAGAGGCTTCTGAAGTGGTGTAACATTACTGTGTTGATCTGCTCTGTTGCCTATTAATGAGAAGTTTTGTTTACCAGGATTATCTGTTTGCACATGTCATTCTCTAAGAAACCCTTCCTGTCTGTGCCACCTAGCTGGCAGCCCAGACCAGTGTTAGATTTTGCTAATTAAAGATCAAGCTTGATTTCACGAGGTAGAGGAAACAAATCCTGCCCTGCTTTAGGCCTGCTCCAGGTGTCTGCTCTTTTCATAGTCTGAATTCGTGGCTGTGCGTTGCAGGGTCACAATGTGGTGGAAATTCTCAACCAGCCCTGATAGAAGTTTAAATATCCTTTAATATCTTCTCCCATGCTGCTTTAAAATAATAAATGAGTATGAAATGCATGCACTGGTGACAAATTACATAGTGGCACCCCGACAGTGCTTGCAAAGCAAACGCAAAATGAAGGCAGGCAGAAACATAGAACATTTCCACTGGTGACCAACTCTTGTGTTATTTCTGGACCCCTTCTATATGGGACTTCAGAACGAGAAATTAAAATAGTTGTTTTCAGCCTGTAACTTTCAAGCAGTGTTGTGTAAGTTAGCCTTTCTTCGAGCAAGGAGTGGACCTCGTGACCTTAAGAGACTGATCCCAGCCAAAGTTGTTCAGTAATTCTGTAGGTGAATGAAAAATTCCTCCTGATTAGAGTATAGTGGAAAAAAAAATATGTACTTCTAAAAATCATCCTAGTTTAGATTCAGATTTTTTTTTCTTCTGAGTATTGTGGAAGGATTTTATTCTTTTTTATGGAAAAGAATGGCAAAAATCTGCCTCTTTCAGTTGGATTGAGGCTCAGATTTTCATGAAGAGGCATGCACTGACATTGAATTTAGGATGGAGAAGCAAGGCATTATCCTCTTCAGTTTGAAGCTTCTCTTACAGAAGTTTTTGAAAGTGCCCTGAGTGACAGGCAAAGTTTGTGCAGTGAATCTCTTTCCCCTGCAAGCAGAAGGGACTCTTTGGGCAAGAGCTGAGTGACAGCAGGGTAAACGGCACCAAGACTGGTTTGAATGTTCCACGTTCTCCTTTTCTTGAGAAGGTGCATGGGAGAGAAATTTGGTAGATGAAAAAGTAAAATGCAAGGTGTTTCCAGTCGGAATTATCACTGGCATACCTGTGCTGTGAGTCCATGCTGCTGTGCAGCATATCCAGTGGTCGTCTCTGCAGGATTTCTGTGCTAATAAAAACCAGCAGGTCTGTCTGCCTCTGACTGTCCTTTGATCAGCGTGAAGCTGAACTGGTGATGTTATGGGCAACAAATTTTCAAGGCTATGTTGTAAGTGTGCATGTATATATTTGTGTAAGGTTATGGAAATGGGGAGGTAAAGGAATAACACGTAACTTGAACACAATTTTTGCAGAGCTATAAATGACTGAAGATAGAAAGCGATGAGGACCTGGCACTTGAGGAAGTTCCGACAGAAGAACTGTCTCTTCACTTTGAAGAGTAATTGCTTAAGCCATGCTTAGCTGTCTTCCTTGCTATGGTGTTTTGGCATCTTAGCTTTTCAGATTTTACGGGGAAACATTAAAAGTGATATGTAGGGGAAGAGGAACAAGACGAGTTATGCATTAGTAAATAAAGACCAGTCTTTGCTGAGGGAAAGGTGGAACAAAGCGTAGGCTCTCTAGGAGTCACTCCTGTGAGTGCTCTGTAGGTGTACTCCAGGTCACCTCTGGGTTAGCTGATCTCCGAGGTCTCAGCCTTGCAAGGGAGGAAAGGAGAGCAGGCAGGCGTCAGAGGGACTTCCTCCGGAGTTCTCCTGACAGCCAGAGAGCTAAACCCAGATCCCCCAGGGAACGTAGACTGAAATAGGACAAAGGAAATGACATATAATTGGTCACTGTTGCAAACAATTGGATTGTTGCTGTGTAAAACCAAATATCTTGTGAATGAAGCTGTCAGGGACTGCATGTTTTGGAGTTCCTTTCAAGTGAGCTCTCACAGGAGCTGGTAACCAATCAGAACTCAGTGCATGTTTCTGTTCTCTGCTGAGTACGACCTATCTGTGCAGGGAAAGGTATCTAAGCAAAACATAAACTGACAGTGATGGTCTCAGGGGTGTGCACAGTTTAAGAATTAAAATGATACACTGTAAAGGTTAAGATCCATAACAAATGAAATACTGAGTCCATTTCAACAGGAAAAAAAAGAAGTTAGAAGTGCCTGTTTCTTGCACTCATGTTCTTAATTAGTCTGATATGAACTCAACAGAAATCAGAGGCAATGTGTCCTCTTTTCTGTGTAGAATGAGAACAGAAGATGTATATTGAAAAATTATGTCCTAACTATCTGTGTATCTGGAGGAAAAAATGTGGAGGAGGTTCATGATGCCTTCTGTGCTCTCAGCTCCCAGGAGGCCTAGCTGTGCTCCACGCAGCTGGCAGATGTGTCAGAATTGGAAAGAGCACAATGGCCTCCAGAGATCCCTTCCAACTTCTGGGTCCATCTGGCCCAACCTTTGCCAGGCCTATGTCCAAGCAGCTTTGGAAGATTTCCAAGGAGGAGACTCCACAGCCTCTCTAGGTAACACGTGCCAGTGCTCTGTCACCTCTGCAGAAAAAAAGCCCTGTTTCCTGATGTTCAGACAGCCCCTGTTCTGTTCTGTTTCGTGCCCAGTGCCTCTTATCCTGGCACTGGGCTCTACTGAAAAGCACTTTTCTCCATCTTCATTTCATGTACCTATACATGCTGATGAGACTGCCCTGAGCCTTCTGTTCTCCATGCTAGTCAATCTAAGATGCACTCACTGCAAAGCTTACAAACGTTATCAAGCTATTAGTCACTTGCCTCTTGGCCACAAGGTGTAGGGGATTTCTGCAGCAGGCCTGACCTGGAGTAGTGTCCCTGCTCAAGGGAAGATCCTATCATACAGTCTGCTGGAGAGTTCAGAGAGTTCTAGCTACTCACTATTTGTGGATTAAAGCGATTGATTCATGTTCACGTACCAACTACAGATGTTAGTTTCTTTCACGTTTGGCTTGCGTCTTACATTGACCACCACTGTGGACAGCTGAGTGCTCTGATCCAGTTAGCCTTTGTCTCTTGTGTTTTAACACCTTCTCTAATCCGCACTGAACTGGATGCAGCCATGATGACTGCCACTGGTTGGGAAGTTTTAGGGGAAATGAATATCAGGTTGGAGTGGGGAACACACCATGATACCTGGGCACCCCCAGAGCTCCATGTTTGGCCACTCTATCAGTGAGCAGAAGCAAAGGATCCCCTCCTCTGTTCTGCTAACAACACCATTTGTGCAGCCCAGAGTACCACTGGCCTTCTTTACTACACGGGCATGCAGCTGGCTTATGTTTGAGTACTGGCCTTCCCTCTCCCATTGGAAAGGCCAAGCCTTGCGTTTGCACATGACCTTTCTCTGTGTAGCTCTGTGCCAGGGAACAGCTGGAACCAGGAAGACACAAGAACAGTAAGGTATCACAGCACAATGCATAGCATGCTAGCCCACCTCACCTGAAGTATCCCAGCTGGAAAATGTATTTTTAGGTGGTGCTTCAGTGTGATAGCCATTCTCCAGCCATGGAACTACCATGGCATTAGGATATGCTTCAGAAGTGGTATTGTTGGATGCATCTGAGAAGGTATGTATGGCTGGGCTACAACGGCTGCTGAGGCAATGAATAATGGATGATCTCTTGTGCTCTGTTCTGTGGCACTTTCTGGCCAGTATCAAGTCAGAGACTTTATGAGATGGTTGAAAAAAATCCAGGAAAATGAGGAATAAAAGCAAAAGGGTCTGTGGTTTGTTTTTTTTTTTCTTTTTTCTTTTTTTTTTTTTTCCTCTTTTGAGTGGTTTTGTACTACCACAGTAGCCTAAGATACTCTTGCTATGGATACAAAAGCTCTGGTTATCTTAACTCTTCAGGAACAACTTGTTTGCAGCAACTTGTTTGTTAAAAAGTATGCTGTTGTTCATGGCTGTTGAAAAATTATTACTGGTTTCCAAAAACTGTTTAGGAAATCAATGATCTGGGAGCTTCGGCTGTGCTTTCAGCTGTAGCACAAGCACTAAGGGACATGTGCCTCCATGGTCTTTGAAAGTTGGACTTGAGGTTCAAAAACACGGCTGCATCAATCTTGCATCTCCTGGTAACAGAAATATCACTTGGGTTGAGCAAGGATGCCACTGTATTACTGTCAATTTAAGTACCTGTTGATAAAATGCATTGGAGATATTGCATTTCCCCTCTTCTAGAGAATCATTTGATTTGCTGTATCACACTGTTTTATGACCAAGATGTTGCATCAGGGATGGCAGGCACGTGTGACTGAGACAGTTTGTCCTTTTTAAAGCTAGTTCCTCTGGTGAACAAGAAAGCACAAAGCTCACCTGTTGTGGGGTCTGAACTTCTAGTCTGGTGTTCCTTTTGTTTCCTTAAGCTGTGCACAGCTCAGTGAATTTTTTACTGTTCAAAGACGGCTCTGTTTCATCCCTTTGTGGAACAGCAGTGTACATTTTTTCTTTGCTGTTCAGTGGGAATAAAAGTGCCCATGAGAAATTCACAGGAGGCCTCATTTACTAGCGTTACAAAATTTAAGTCTGAAGGGTCACGCCCACAAGAGTTTATTGTCAAACTGTGCTCTACCAATAGAAGAAAATGTTTCCATGGTAACTTTCTAATGAGCCTGCTTGAAAACCTCTGGAATAGCAACTTTTTTTTTTTTTTCCAGTGGATTAGACATTTTAGAGGTCAAGCAGATCCTGTGCTGTAGGAATAAACTCACACAGTATTACTGGTGGTTTTCACACAACCTGGTTATTTCCAAGGGCAGAGCCTCAGAAGTCTGCACAAACAGCACAGGAAACCAGGGCAGGGCAGGATTTCACCTAATTTAAGTCATCCACATCTGAAGTAAACATGTTAGATTCCTTTATACTCAACGTAGAGAAATTGTTTCCTGCAGGGTGTTATTCATCTGACCTATTTTAGGTTTAATTCTCTGGCTGAGCTGAATAGTGCCCTAGGAGCGCCATTTTCTTTCTATTGGCTATAAAGAGAGCTTGGATGACTGCACTGCGCTGCAGATTTCTACATCCAAAGAGAAGGCCCCATCCTCAGATGCTTGTACAATCTAGATGTCTAGAAAACACGCTTTTAGGAAAAAGGGTTGAACAGGTGATTGTATAGTCTAGAAAATTAGGAATATGCAAGTAAGTTTTCAAATACATCATTCACTTGAGAAGACGGGAACAGGAAGTGAATGGGAGAAAAGTAGTGGGTTAAGCACTTATAACTTATAAGAAGAGCAAACCACTGTCACTGATGTTACGCCAAGAAGTACTGATTTTTTACTTTTTTATTTTTTATTTTTAGCAGAAGCAATCTACAAGTTCCAGCCTTCTATTTTAACAGAAAGTTACTTACTGGTACACTTTTTCCCACTGATGAGGAAACACGTATTTGTACACTGTCTCATCCCCCTTCTGCATATTCTTACATCTGCTTTGCCTTCAGCTGCCAGGATGAAAACAGACTCTCTTTTCTTTTACCCTAGAATCAGAGGAAGAGCTTGGTGTGCATTTAGAAATAAATGGAATGTGAAGGGATAAGACTTATTCTTTTGGTTACGTGACTAACTTAGTATTGTTGGAAGCAGGAATCCAGTTATGATGCTTGTGTGTTTCAACAGCTTTGTGGCAATCTTTCATGGTCAGTAGTTGCAATCTTTTAGGTCCTTTACCAAGAGTGAAATTTAAATGTCATTCTAAATCTATTGGAATACCTAAATGTCTCACAGCATCATTTAGGGAGTAAACAGTGCTAGAACAAGAGTGTATTTTGATCTTACTTTATTTTCATTAGGGAAGCACCAGGAAACCAAGGACATTGTCATTCTCTTAATGATTTTAGAGTTTGGCAGGAAGTCTGGGCCTGCTTCCTGTGAAATCGTTAAAAATAATCCAACTAATTTGTGTGGGCTCGATGTAGCTTTTCTTCCCTCTGCTCATAGATGAAACAGTATTTAGATTTGTTGCAATGACCACCTGCTATTCACAGAGCAAGCTGTTTGTTACTGGACCTATTGCAGGGAAATTTAGTAATTAGGATTGTAAACATAGATGCTATTACTCTGCTGTGTACGGAGCTACTTCAACTTGTAGATTTTGTTCTCGCAAGTACAGCTGATTTTCTTCTAGGAAGAAAAAAAAGAACTTTCCTGTTCATACAGACATGTGTTATAAATCCTGCCAGAACTTCTGTCTTCAACAGCTTAGCTGAGTCATTGTCTCTAAAGCTTTATTTTCTAGTGTGCTTTCCCAAATGGAAACAGAAGCATTCGAAACACCCAAAATGTCATTTCAGATTTGGTCACTGTTCTCTTTTATTCTTCTATTTGACCCAGAGTTCAGCTGCACGAGTTGGTCCACGATGATGACATGTTTTAACAAATGTCTGCTCGTCTCTGCAATACTGAAGTTTGTGCAGAAGTTTGCGCCTCTGACTTCTGGATTGCTGTCTCAAAACGTGTTATGAGTTGGTCCAAGTTTTAATCAGTGTGACATAACTTTCTTCTTAAAGTGTTGAAGCTTGTAGGCTTTTTATTTATTTTTTTTTTCTTCTTAAATTAAGATGCTTTCAGAACTCCCTGAGCAGAACAAAGTGAATGTAAAATCTAGTAACCTGTTCTGAGATATTTTGAAACTTAAACGATGTAACTTAAGGCTTACTCCTTCTGAAAAACTATTCTTTTTGCCTCAGAGCACTGAGTGAGGTTTCTGTACCCTATAATGCCACAAATACCACATAACAACGTGCAGAACATCAGATGGAGCAGAGCTTTGCATCCTGGATCCTATTTGTAGAGGAAACAAAATAGGAAGGAAGGAAGCCACCAAAACTGCTTTCACGTTTTAAAACCTCAGCAGGAGCGGGTGCATAGGAAGTTTGAAATGGCTTCCTTAAATAGGGGCCCAGAGAATTCTTGTTGTTCATCAGTGAGTGTAAATTAGTTAATATGATTTGAGGTAAAATGAGTTTATGCCTCTGAGTTGCTACCAGGACTATAGAATGGCTTGGTGTGCTACGAATGCTGTCTGTGCAAAAGGCTGTTAAATGTGGTCTGTGCTGGAATGCTAGCTGTGATGATGCAGGTTAGTGCATGCTGGGAGATCTGGGAGGGGGACTAGAGAAGTCATACAGGGCTTTGCTGCTGGCAGGGTTAATTCAGTGAATGTCTATAAAATTGCTTGCACACTTATTTGTGGTGGATCCAAAGTGGAAGGATCCCAGCAAGTTTCAGGCTGGAAAGTGACTTCTACTCATGTTATCGCTGTTACACCCAATCAAATAAAGTCTTCTGAAAGCTTACTACTTTTATAAGTGCTGTTTTTTTTTCTTTTCCTTTTCTTTTTTTCAGTAATATTCTTTAAACTTTGATTAAATACTACAGATACGACAGTGACAAAAGCACTGCAAAAATCGACAATACAAGGTTTATCAATCTAGATTCCAAGTAAATTGTGACAATGTATATTAGAGTTCACATACATGGGCAGACTGATCTAAATCCAAGTTGCAGCATGCTTCTATGAAGTTCTTGATTTCTAATGACTTTACTTGCACAAATGTCACCATCTGGAAGTAGCTGATGTGACTTATCATACCGAAGGGGCAGACTGCATTTAGAAATCTGAGACCTTACATTTTCTTGCTTTACTGTGTTACACTGTCACGTCAAATTTCAATAGGGGAAGATCTGTGCAAATTCCATGTAAAACAAGAAGCTACAAAATCCACAGTGATTACCCAACGAGGTTGTATCTCTCGGTTCCGTCACAGGAAATCAAAACAAAGTAAAAATGGTTTTCTGCAGTTGGGCAGATTGTAAGTTTTTCAGCTTTTATTGCAGCTCTGCTTGAAATTTCTGTATCTTAAGGTGTACTTCAGAATGTAATTGATTGAACCTGAGCACATTAATAACATCTCTTTTTGGGCAGGAAGGGCAGTCCAAGTGTTTAGATAATAACAACTGTTGTTGTTGTTATCCTTCTTATCTTTCCCCTTACTGTTTTCTTGAGATGAAAGTGGCCTTAGGGAGCACTCAGGGATCTCTGCAGCAGTGAGTGGCAAGCTCAGTGGGAGAGGTATGCCACTGACAGGGCTGTGCTGCAGTATGGTGAGGTTGTCACCACAGGTACAACTGGTATGCATCTGTAGAGGCAGGGGAACTCACTCCTCTTTGCTGTGCAGCTAAATGATGGATGTGGCCTCCTTGCGACTCCCTGCACAGAGGTTTCCTGTGGGGATCTGGTATCAGGATTCCTGGGCAGAGCATCTAGAAATAGGCAGACAACATGGCAGTTGTTCCACAGTACTTTCAAGAGAGAAAGCAGTCCTCTTACGTCTCTTCTTCCAGACAGTGACAACGTTTTTCTTGGGTTCTTTTCCCCTCCTTTGCTTATTTCTCTCATGTGCTGGAGGTGAAACTTCTTGGATTTCTCCACACACTGCAAGGCAATCTCAAGAGTGAAGAAAAGGGGTGAAAGTGTTCCAGCATATGCAGAGGAGGAGGAACCGAACTCTATACTGGAATAGCTGTAGGTCAGAGAGTACCAGGTTATTGCTGGGAAGATTTTACTGAGCAAATAAGTATGAATTTTTGCCAGTTGATTCATGTTCTTCTAATTTCTTCCTGGTGCAAAACCCCTGTGAATCACCATGAAGTGCTGAGTGTCTCCTTACAAAAAGTTCTGAATTATTTCCTCATAGTAACTACCGTGGCTGGTTGCTAGCTATGTGAATGTAACCAGATCTAGTATCAGTGTTTTAAAAACCATGCCCCACAGTGCAAAAAAGGCATTGTTTCTAATTAGTTCTTCCTGAAGGCAATGTCATGACAATATGGGGAAAAAAAAAACAACAATCATTGTTTTGGAGAAAGGGCATTATGAAACAGTATTCAGAAAGTTACATAAATTATTTCACTTAGTGCTTGTGAATTTTTCTTTGCATCTTTGGCCTTTCCTGGGTACGAAATACCCAGATGAGAATGTTCTTGAACTTCAGCAGGGTTAAAGTCTCGATTCCTGCAGCATATCAGCCCTTTCTTTAATGAGCTGACAACCCTGAACATCCCTAATACCTGTTGATCTGTGCGTGCACATTTCAGTAGGAAGTGACGAGTTTTTGTGGTAACACAGGAGCTACTTTTCTGTCTGGACACATGGAAAAATCTACGTCATTTATAAATAAAGTGGTGTGACAATGGGGTGATGAAACAAAAAAAGTTCTTTCTCTCCTTGTTGAAGACTGTTTTATTTATTTTGCTGTGTGATGGAATAGAAAAACGTGCTTGAGCCCTGATCTCCCTGCAGTGCTGGTACTCTTCCTAAGCAGGCTCATTGATACCCAGAATGTTACAAACTAGTGGGACTGCAATTAAGAAACAGCAGTGCTATAGGTGTAAGTGACTTGTGCAAGAGAGAAGACAGTCGTTTTCTAGGTGCTGGAAGCAAGTTCTGCTTTTCCTGACACCCACGTGCCCCTTTGTTTTCAGCAGGCTTGCCACCAGGAGCTGAAAGCAGTGTTTTCTCTTTATTATTGCTTCACTTCAGAGGCAATTCAGCTTTCACTGCACTAAATGGAAATGTGTGAATAAGGCCGACTTTAAATTCATCTGCGGTGCTTTGGTGGGGTTCATGAGGGCCTGCCAGTCCTCAATAAATGTCAGCTGTGCGCTGTGGTTTGCACTGAAGTGACATCAACTGAAGCGGAGAAGATCCAGGGGAGAAAATAAACAGACATCACAAGTTCTGAACAATAAGCTTGGGAACAATAGATGTGCATGTTTATGGAGTACATCTTTCTCGATCTCCTAGGAGAATTTCCCTCTCATAACTTGAATAGAACAGCAATCTTTTGGTCTGCTTGATTTGGTATTTTTAACTTCACTTTTTATTGTGTTATGAAAATAAATGAACACAATCTTCTCGTTTATGTCCCACTGTTACCCAGTGGTCCAGAATGACTGAGGCTTTCACAGCTGTTCCCCAGCTCTGCTAACACCGTGCCAGTCCTGATTTGGTAGAATGAGATCCCCAGTTGAGCATAATGCTTGCAGCTTTCTTCCTCCTCACTCTGGGCTTCCTCCATTTCACAGACATGCTTTACAGAGGCCGCGTATAAAGGAGATAGATTGCTATAGTCCTTGCTTGTTCCTGGAGCTGTCTAAAAGTCCTTTGTCTGCTGTAAAATTATCTCCCGAAATAATCACAAATATTGAAGATTTTGTAGGAATTCTTCTCAGGAATCAGTATAATCTTAGACTCAGTTTACAACAGTCCCTGTGAGGCCTTGGTCTCATCTTTTTTCATGCTACGTTTGAGGGTTACTGGTTCCCTGTGCAGGGTGGTCTGCTGGTTCATTTGCCAGGTGTGGTGTGTGCTTGGGCTGGCCACGATGCATATGTTTTTGAAGAGACTACAACAGTAAATTTCTGATAACTGAGAATTTTGGTATGATGACTACGATGTTATTGACCCAATGCTGCAAGCCCTTCAGAGCCGTATACTTTTTTGCTTAGTGAACCACTTAGAAGAACACAGTAGTATTGCACTACAATATATGGCTTTAATACAGTGGCAAAGCAGCCTTCCTGGCTGGCTTCTGCCTACCAGGATATCATCATTTCACAATGTCTGTATTGGAATGAGAATGCTATTAAACACAACGTGAGTATCTGCTAACTGTAGATGATTTTACAGTGCCGATCCCTGTAGGATCAAGGCAGATGTAATGATAGTTATCTGTGCACTTCTACCTGTCTGTACTATGTTTAGTTAGCTAATGGACTGGAGAGTGGTTTCTGATTATGATTCACGAATTATTATGAAGGGAAAAAGTGGATGTGGATGTGACAGGAGAGGCTGGGAGCTTTCATTTACAAATGATCCCAGCATCTGACAGTCAATCCAGACTCAGTGGAAACTGTGTGGGAACAGTACTAAGCACTGGACCTTAGTGAATGGTCAGGGTAAGCTGGGAGGAGGGACTAAGGCTGTATTTGGGTCTTCCCTCCAGCTGCCTTAACTAAGAACCCTCTCATAAAAAAGTGCTTTTGAAACTCCCTTCAGACTTCGAGGTTTTTTGTTTTTTTATTTATACTAACATAAAGTCTCCAAAATATTTTCCTGTGGGAAAATATATTGATCTGTGCTTTTAACTTAATAAAGAGCGTTCATGTTAACTATAACATAAAGAAGCTCTATTGTCTCAGAACCATTAGACGAATATTTTTACAGAGCTGTATGTATAATTTAACTACAATTACTCAGACGTCACAGTGAGTTATTTTTATCAAAAGAATTCATGCTGACTGGAAGTGGATAACACTTATGCAAGCTCATTTTATGAAGCATGGATAAAACAGGTCTCTTAAAGGTGATGGTAGGATAGAATTCAGCCTGAGCATTATATCCCAGGTGAAATTTCATAAATCACACAGACAAATAGTTTCTTTCTCTGCTTTTACCTATTATTAACTTAGGGGCTAATGCCACTTGAGGGTCTATTTAACATTTTCATAAAGACATTTTTAAACATTAAGTTGAGTTTTTCAACTTAATTTGTACAAGTGCCCATTTCCTCTGGGAAATGTTGTTTACACTTTGAAGTTGAAAGGTCTCTAGTCTGAAAGAGACATAGGTTTCAAGCAAAAAATCAGTGTTTTCCATGGGAAGCATGCACTGACACTTAAAAAGTAATAAATAAATAACCGTATATCGCTTCACACATTCCCTTCAAAAACAAACCTGCTTTTCTAATCAGCTATCATGGCAGTGTAACGTTTTTCACTGCCAAAGCATGCTAATGAAATCTATTGCTAAACTGCTCTGCAGCTTTGGGCAAGGCACCTTTAATTTGCAATTCCATCAAAGTGGCAAAGAGCGTGACTTTTTCTCTGTTCACATTTTTATTTAAGTGTGAGTCACTTAAATTTGTCCTGTAGGTTAGAGACCGTCTCGTTATGTAGATTGACCCAATTGCTGGTGTCACAAGGGTGCACTGGCAGCTGTCTTAATTTGTTTTAGTTGGTTTTCAGTGTGTTAAGTGCTTGAAAATATGGAGTTTCAATAATCTGCATGCTTTTTCCTCAGGACCTGATCCAGTATCATTGAAGAAAACACTGTGTTTCTACTGACTCTCAAAGCACTTGAAATCAAGGCTGTCATACTTTCAGTTTCCACCTGCATAAGGGGGCTGGTTTCATAATGAAACCAGTGACATATGAGGACCATCTCTGAATGAGAAGACAATATTAATAAAAAGAAAACACACACTATGAGCTGCTGAACTGAGCCAGATTAAAGCATGTGCCATCAGTGATTTCAGGTGGTAATCAGAACTGTGGGGTGAACACCTTATTTTTTTAGAGCCTTGTGATGAGGGACATGTTCCTCACAGCCAGGTGCTACCCATTCTTCTTCCTTGGCCCACTTGGAAGAAGTACCTTTTCCAGATTTTTGTTGCAGAGTAGGAAGAAAACAGAGACCTCAAAGAAAGTACCAAAATAAGAAGATTCTGAAGGTTTTTCAATTGGATTTTTTCTGTATTTCAGTCTGCTCTAGAAAGACTGGGCTATCTGGTTATCCTATGTCAGCACAATACTGGAAATAATATAGGGAATAATAATAATACCAGATTTTTGTCTAGCACCCTTACCTACTTACATCCATGAGAGTGATGTCTCGGCTATGTAGAAATGTGACCAGGCCTTTTAACATGGGAAGCAGGGTTACCACATTGGATGCCACCTTTCATCTGCCTGTTGGAAGCCATTTGTTACAGTATTGCTTATGTGATGTATTTTCTGATGGAAGTGAGAAGTTTACTGCAACTTTCATGTGTAGTATCATCTTCTAAAAATCTCACAGCTTAACATTTCCATCCACCTGTGTTAAATTCACCACACAAAAATATATGTGCTTATATATATATATGTATATATGTATGTATGTATGTATATTCTGTGTGTTATATGTAATTTTTTTAACCTATTCCATCATCTCCTGGCTCACAACCTCTCTAGAAGCCATTTTCAAGCTCTTACTAAGCACTTATGGATCTACCTCATGCTGTTGAGGGCTTGGTGTGCCAGAGGCTTGTGTTTACCTGTATGTCTGAGGGGCAAAGGGGCTGTTCTCTTTGTACTCTGAAGACTGACATAGCAGAGTCTGGAAATCAGAGCAGCCTGGTGCTTATATGAGCAGATCTGTTTGTTTTGTGAACTCAGGGAACTGGGGGATACTCAACATACAGAGTACATGTTAATACTGGAATAGATTATGTAGGACTACTGCTCTTTTTTGAGGCTAGGAATATGCATAACATGAGCCTCAGTGACTGGAAGGTTAGTTTGGTCTGGCCATCAGCTGGTCTTATGTTCCCTGATTTCCAGTGCCCAGCATCAGTGCCCCTCTAATCTTAAGGTAGGGTGATGCTTCACAAGTTCAGTGTTTACATCTGTGTCCCTAAATGAGATTTAGCTGATGCTCAGAGTATTGATCAGTTTCGCTTATTTTCACACAGATGTTTTGAATTTGTTTCTTTGTTTCTGCTTCCCTGTATGCACCTCACACTTCTTTGATAACGTTTCTGTGGCCATCACTAAGATGCAGGAGTATCTGTGCCTGGAAGAGAGTTCCTTCAGAGAAAGGCAACAACTATCTTCCATTACCTGAGGGAACAAAGTGCCTCCCACTCCAGAAGCTGCTTCCCCATCACAAATGCAAACAATCTACAGTATAAGATCCTTTCATAACAAGAATGAATCACCAGCTAAGTGTGGTGTTCCTTTTCCAGTTAATGATGACGGTTTTTGGTGTACAGTACAGTTGCCAGGCAAACAGAAGCAACAAAAATCCATTAGAAGTTATTTTGGGAAATACTGGGTAAAGTCTGCCTCTTGATTATTACTTACCAGTAAAGATTGCAGTTTCCTGCCTTCCAGAAGTATTTGGAAGCATATCTCTTATTTAGAATAGTCTTATGTTGTGGCCTTGCTATCTGTATAGTCGATCTGTTACTAAATTGCAGTAACTAATTAGAATCTTAAGTTTGGAGAGCCAGTTTAAGACATCTGCTGTTTCTGATTAGCAAAAGGATACTGTGTATTTTTGTGATTTTGTGTTGATTTTGTGTTTAGGAGTTTATGTTTAGTCTGCCTGTGTTGTTGACAATTGCAGCACGAGCAATTCAAGTCATATTAGGTCACTGGTTTTTATTCTGTGTGGTAGTGGGATTTGACAGTATTATCCTGAAAAATCTTTGGGTGACTAACTCTAGTGGGGTCTAAATAATCTGTGGCTCAGTAACATGTGCACAGACTCCATAGTTAATATGCTTGACGTTTGTGCAGTGCTTGACTAAAAAATCTCAGGAGCAGGATTTTCCATCTAGCCACAGAATGTCCCGTTGTTAGCAGGGTTGGTGTCTTTCCTGATCTTATTTGACTCCAAGTCTCATGAAGACAGGGTATTTTATGAGGACCCTTAGTTTTTAAATGGGTAAGAAAGCCACCAGGAAAGCCTTCTGTTGGTGTTATTGTGCTCTCTTTGTGGGATTGATCATGTTTAAAATTTTTTGTTAATGACTGTGACAGAATGAAGGAAAGTGCTGATAATTGCTGCTGGTGACACAAAGCATTTCTAGTACGGAGGAGGATATGAATACCCAACAGTTTAATTCAGATGATCTACTGGGCTAAAAGCAGGGTGGAATTTAGTAGTGCAGAGTATAAGATTATGCTGATGAGGACTTAATAACAAGGACTTCTGCTATAATCTGTTATTTCAGTGAGGGGGATGTTGTGGCCCAACTAACGTGTGGCCAGACAAGAGTAAGGTAATGTACACAAACATTCGAGAGCCCTGTAAGAAACTGAACTGACTCTGAAGAGGCTCGATAAGGATGGAGAGGAGATATGAAGATACCCATTCTGTTAAGAAGACAGAACTAGAAAATGATGATGTATTTAGTCCACAAAGTGATGATGAAAGGGGTGATTCAGGCTTCCAGTGCAAAAGCCAGAGGAGGCTTAAGCACCAGAAAGAAGAAATACATCAGCTAAAACAGATCGCTGGTGCCAGAAGAAATTGATATAAATCAACTGTGAGCAAATTTATGCTGGAAATTAAATGATAGGTCATAACCCACACTGCCATCGGTTTCTGGCAGAGTCTTATGAGGTGCACCAAACAAGCTATTTTAAGACAGAGCTTGATAAGTTTATGAAATGTGTAACTACATTATGGTCTTTGAGAGCAAAAACTCCTGGACTTCCCAGAGGTGTTGGGAGAGACTGATTTGTCTGTTAAAAAAACAAAACAAAAACAAACAAAACCAACCAACCAAACAAAAACTCTCTCTCTTCAGAATTTTTCCTACAGCATGAAATAAAAACTTAAGCTCATCTGACCTTTGGTTGATTTAAAAAGTCCTCTTGAAAGTGTGCTTATTTATAGGTAAGAAATAGCTGACTTTCTTACTACTTTCTTCAATTGCAAGATACGGATGATATCTGTTGTCTGTCAATCTTGATGAGTCAATACTACGAAGTGGTACTTTTTTCTTTGCTTTTTACTAGAAATCTGACAGAGGATTCTTGAAAGCTAAATTGGCTGAGGGGGTGTACTGGTGAAATTGATACCTGCTGCAGGAAAGGGTGGCAAGCTGTAGGGAAGACATTTCAACAGGGCATAAGTTATAAAATGAAGATTGCCCAGGGCTCAAAGTTTGTGCGTGGTCAACTCACATGATCCCTGTTAATCAAAGAAGTGATCATGACTATGAAGATTCTTTTTATAATAATGAGATGTTCTTGAGATTTTCAGGCAGATATAATATGAAATAATACATTTGAAAGTGAATACATTTGGTTAGGCCTGGTATTTTGTTGTCTGCTTGGACAAGCAACCAGAAACATTAGGGTGCTTTTTTGCATTTGGCCTCCATAAATGTTCAGTAAATGTGGATGAATGTCAGTGGGGGCCATTTTTTCTGCATGGAGGAGTTCAGTGGCACGCCTTCACTTCAGGCACACTTCCACGTCAGACACTGTTTTGTCAGACTGCTCCTCTGCTGCCATCTGTCAGACAGCAACAACATGTCATGGAATATTGGTGGGAACTTTCGTTCAACTTCTGCTGCCATACCACCAACATCTGCCTGTAATGTCATGGGTCAACATAATAAAATAGGAGGCATTACTTTAAGCAAATTTGTTTCTTTCCACAAGTCTTAAGACTGTCAGCTTCAGATTGGTGTTATTTAAGAATGATATCCAGTATCATTCCATCTTTCACTGCTTACTCTGCAAACTTTACCCTCCAGTTAAGAAGCTCTAGTGTTCAACACTTACACAGATTTACAGAGCAGTTCTCAGAAAATATATAATTAATGTATATACGTAGTAAAACTTATTTTAGTCTTGAATATTTTTCATTAAAAAAAGAGAGCAACAAAACCACAAAATGAATGGGATGTTTGATCTTTGTTTTATGCAACTGCCTCACCCTAGTTCGATGGCAGTGGCTGCCATTCTCAGTGAGCTCTCAAAGTGTTCATCAGAGATTTCTGATGAAATTTTACTCTTCCCATGCGTCATTCTTGAAAACAGCAATGCTGTGAATAAGCTGTGACTGTGAAGAAGGGAGTATTTCTCTCTGGTCAGAGCAGGCTTGTAAAGGTTTTGGTAGAGAGACATGATCAGATTTTTGAGCTGACTGTCTGATTGCAACTCTATGCACTGCGTATGAAAATTCACAGCTAATGTATTTCTGCTGACTGAAAACGGAGTTGCAAATATTAAAAAAAAATAAAAAAAAAGATTATTAGAAATAATCTTGAAACCTGTTCTCAAATTCCTGTATCAAAATGCAAAGCAAAGCTATATGTTTTTCTCAGTTCCCAGTTTAGCCAGCATATCCAACTGCATGCCATTATTTGTCACACTGGGGTCAGCACTGCTCCTTGCCATCCCCGTGTCCTGGTTTCAGTGCAGGCAGTGCTGACCACACACTGCTGTGTGAGTGCTGTGAGTGATGGGTGAGTGCCTGGGGCTGGGCTGTGCTGTTCAGTGGGGCAGAGCCACTGCCATGATATAGGAAATACCAGAAATTGTCTTTGGGTTGTGACGTGCCTTCTCAGAGATTCAGCTTCTTGCTCCAGTTTTTAATTTTAATATTAATTAACACCTGCTTACTCCCCAGAACAGTGGGTATTTCCATCCTTCTGGGTTAAAAGCATTTCCTCATCTACATGTCACTTGTATAGTGCTACTTCCTCATGTCTTCAGAAGATCCTGTAAGACACTGTTAGGATATAAGTTCCATAGTGAAAAACGCATTACGTAAAGCCTTCTAAGATAATCTCACAATATGTTTGCAGAAATGCTCTTCACTTCTTGTCTCTGATAACTTCCCTTCCTGATTGCAAAGCTAAAACCATCTGAGATCTCACCTGCACGCACACTTCACTGGTCCCATAAAATTCCCAGGCAGCAATTAGCTCACTTGTATCAGAAATCTTGCTAGTAGTTCAAAACCAACATCCGCAGTGCTTTCTGTCCCACTCATTACTTTACCTGTGTTTGCTGCTCTGGATCACTGTACACAGATGGAAGGGAATTATTCTGTATATTACACAATCTGATGTTTGGAAAGCAAACATGTGGTTTGGAACTGGGAAATGCTTGTATTTGAGAGGATTAACAACACCTGTTCTGTTGGTTGTTGTGACGATGTGAGCTGGGCTTCCCAAACACAGATGTTGGGTGCAGTGCTTTGAAACTCTAACTGCAGTATCTGGTTGGTCAGTGGCAAACCTCTGAGGATTCGTGTACACCTGGAGCCCTTACTGTCCATCTACAGAGAAAATACTTTAAAGAAGGGAAGAGCACAGTTAATTAGCCTTTAGGTTTTATTAGGTTCACCTGATGTCCCGACATAGCGACTAATGCATATAAGGTTTTGCCTAGACTGTGCAGTGACCCAGAGAGGTGCTGAAGACCAGGTTCAAGGGGACCTCAAAGATCATACAGTTCCAACCTCCCCCTGCTATAGGCAGGGCTGCCACCCTCTACATCAGGCTGCCCAGGGCCCCATCCAGCCTGGCCTTGATCGCCCCAAGGGATGGAGCACCCACAGTTTCTCTGAATAGCCTGTGTCTGTGCCTCAACGCCCTCCCACAGAACAATTTCTCTCTGACATCTAATCTAAATCTCCCCTCTTTTAGTTTAAAACCTTTCCCCCTCATCCAATCACTATCAAAAGCATAAAGTCAATCACCTCCTCTTTATAAGTTTCCCTCAAGTACTGGAAGGCCACAATGAGATCTCCCCAGAGCCTTCTCTAAGCTAAAAATCAAGCCCAGTTCTCTCAGCTCTTCATAGGAAAGGTGCTCCAGTCCTTGGGCAATCTTTGTAGCACTTCTCTAGGCCTGCTCCAACAGTTCTACATCCTTCTGTGCTGGGAGCCCCAGGCCTGGATGCAGGGCTGCCTCTCCTTCAGCATGCCATCATCTCAACCAGAAGCAGATTTGACCCTCAAGTAAAGTGCTTTGGACTCTGCGCCGTCACTCTGGTGTCTTTGTGTAGGAGAGTTTATCTGGCTGGAGTTTGTGCTTGCCAAGGAAGGGCACCCTGGGAAACCTCAGGGCCCCTGCTTCTACTTGCCAGGTAAGCTCCCCAGGTGAAGAAGCACCTTAGTCATATTTTGAGGATGGACCAATAGGAAATATGTACAAAATGGAAGAATTTTTTCTGAACTTATGTTTTTTAAAAACATTTTGAGGTCTCTGTTGGAAAAGTGTCCATGTGACTGTGCCCATAGAAGCTGAGTTTCCCAATCTGCCTGTCTGGTTGCAGCAAGAGGGCTTTTGCAGTCCTTGTACTAATCCAGAGAGGTGCAAAAAGCTCCCTTTGCTTGCTCAGTGCTTCCAGCACCTCTGTTAAGTGGCACGTTTTAAGTACACCATCTACTGGCTAATGGGAGCAAAACAAGGCAGTGACTTAATGAGCAGCTCTTCACTTTGGAGCGTAGCAAGATTCTAGAGATGATTGTTCTGGGAATCACTGAAAGAGACATGAAAGAACAGCCAATACGAATTCGTGAGAGGAAATTCCTGTGTAATGAACCAAATCTCCTTTTATGACAAAGTTATTTACCTTATTGCCCAAGGGCAACCAGTAAATGCAATCTTTTTGGATTTCATAAAGGCTTTTAATACTGTTTCTCACAGTATCCTACTGGACAAAATGTTCAACCTGCAGAGAAGTACATAACACAGTTAGCAACTGTTACAGTAAATGGATTTATATCAGGCTGTCCAGTGGAGTTCTGCAGAGGTCTATTTTAGGGGCTGTTTCTCTTTAATGTTTTCATAAAAGGACTTGAAGTAATACTAAGTAATTTTGTGCACAACAGTAGATTGGGAGGAGGAGCTGTTGACTCCTCCAAGGGTGGAGAGGCCTCACAGAGGCATATAAACAGGTATAGACAGACAAGAAGGTAGGGAATCAGCAGCTATATGAAGTTTTTAACAAGTGCTTAAATTCTGCACCTGGAGTGGAACTACCTAGATATGTGTACAGACTGGGAATGAGAGACTGGAGAGCAGCCCTATGGAAGGAGATCTGGGGGTTCTGGTTGATGGCAGGTTGAATCTGAGTCAGCATCATGCTCTGGGAACCCAAAGGGCCAACTGTACCTGGGGATGGTGCATCAGGTCCACGCTGCCAGCTGGTGAGGGAAGGGGCTGTCACGCATTATGCACTCTCATCTTGAGCACTGTGTGAAAGTTTGGGCATTTTTGGCACCACAATATAAGAAGGACATAAATATTAATGGAAGAGGGGATGAGGAGCCTGGGAGAAATATAGCAATGATGGCCAGATGTGCAAGGATGGAATCAGGAAAGCTAAGGTGCAGATGGAATTAAATTTGGCAAGGGATGTGAAAAACAAGAAGGGATTTCTTTGGTACAGTGAACAGAAGAGACAGGCAAAGATGAGCATATCCCTTCTGATAAATGAAAAGGAAGAGCTGGCCTTCTCAGACTCAGTGAAGGCTGAGTTACTTAATTAATTATTTGCCTTCACGGCCAGTCAGGTTTCTCATGCCTCTTGTGTCCCTGAACTTCTAAGTGGGGGCTAAGGGAGCAAAATCCCTCTGAGTACAAGAGCGAAGCAAGTCCAAGACCACTTCATGAAGCTGAATGTGTACAAGTCTGTGGGGTCAGATGATGTGCATCCCAGGGTTCTGAAGGAACTGTCTGATGTGGTTGCCAAACCACTCTCCATCATATCTGAAAAATCGTGGCTGTCAGGCAAAGGCCGCAGTGACTGGAAAAACAGAAGCATCACTCCCATATTCAAGAAAGGAAGAAGAGAAGAGAAGACAAGACCTGGCAAACTACCTGCCAGTGAGCCCCACTGTGCCTGGGAAGATCATGGAGCAGACCCTCCTGGAAGAGTTGTTAAGGCACATGTTAGACGTGGAGGTGATCCATGACTGTGGCACAGCTTCACCAAAGGCAGACTGTGCCCAGCCAATGTGGTGATCTTCTGTGCTGGAGTGATGGCACCAGCTGACAAAGAGGGCAGCTGATGCTGTCTACCTGGACTTGCACAAGGTCTTTGACGTGGTCCCACACCACATCGTTGTCTCTAAATTTAATTAATTAATTAATTAATTAAAGAGTTATGGATTTGAAGGCTGGACTGTTTGGTGGACAAATAATTGGTTGGCTGACTGTAGCCAGAGGGTTGTGGTCAGCAGCTCTATGTCCAGGTAGAGGCCAGTCATGAGTGGTGTCCTCTAGAGGTCCATCTGGAGACTGGGACTGGTGCTCTTCAACATATTTATTACTGACATAGACAGTGGGATTGAGTGTACCCACAGCAAGTGTGCTGATGACATGATGCTGGGTGGTGCAGTTGATGCAGTGGAAGGGAGGGATGCTGTCCAGAGGGACTTGGACACAATCAGAAAGTAGGCATATGAGAGTCTAATGAGGTTTAACAAGGCCAAATGCAAGGTGTTGCACTTGGATCTAGACAGTCCTACATAAGAATGCAAACTGGGAGAACAACTAATTGAAAACAGCCCTGTGGAGAAGAACTTGAGGGTCCTGGTGGCTGAAAATCTTGATATGAGCCAGCAGTGTGCTCTTGCAGCCCAGAAGGTCAGCAGTATTTGGGGTTGCATCAGAAAACAGGTGGCCATCAGGGAGAGGGAAGTGATGGTTCCCCTCTACTCTGTCCTTGTAAAGCCCCAACTGTAGTACTGAGTCTGAGCCAGGGGGCCCCAGTATGGGAAGGATGCAGATCGGTTGGAGTGGGTCTCCTCTGAAGAAAGGCTGAAGGTGCTGGGCTTACTCAGCCTGGAGAAGAGAAGGCTCCTGGGAGACCTCACTGCAGTTTTCCAGTACTTGAAGGAAGCTTATAAGCAGGAGGGAGTCTGACTTTTTACATGGTTTGATAGTGATTAGACAAGGGGGAATAGTTGTAAACTTAAAGTGGGGAGGCAGAGCTTAGAAAAAAAGAATAAAGTTTTCACTCAGAGAGTGGTGTGGCTGTGAAACAGGCTGCTCTGAGGGGTTGTGGATGCCCTCTCCCTTGGGGTGATCAAGGTCAGACTAGATGGGATCTAGTGGGTGGCAACCCTGCCCATGGCAGGGAGGGTTGGAACTGTGTAATCCTTCAGGTCCCCTTGAACCATTCTATGATTTGATGATTTGATGATTTGACCTTGAGCCATTCTATGATTTGATGTTAGAGAGCATCCAAAGGAGATGTACGAAGATGGTGAAAGGTCTAGAAAGCAAGACGTGTGAGGAGTGGTTGAAGTCTCTGTGTTTGCCCAGCCCAGAGCAGAATTGCTGAGGGGAGGCCTCATGGCGGCCTACAGCCCCTCGGTGAAGGGAGCGGAGGGGCAGTGCTGAGCTCTGCTCTCTGTAACAGTGACAGGGCCCAAGGGAACAGTCATGGGTGGTAATTTATCTCCTTGATAACTCATTTTTCTTCTATAGTTCAATACTTTAAGAATCCTAAAGAGTCATTTATGCTCTTGACTAGCTGTATATTGGCTGGGTCATATAAATATTGAGAGCTATGGCAATAAGAATCTGAGGCAGAAAAAAGCAAGACTGTATGGTGTTGCTCTTATCCTAGATAATATCTATATGTAGTTCCAATGTCCCAGGATTCCTGTATTTAGATCCTTATATTTCATTTAATTTTTGCTATTAAGTGTTCCTCTGGAGTAATATATTTCCTTATATAGAAAAATCTTATTTTTTTGCTTACTGTGTTCCCAAATGTAAAGGACAAAAACGATATTTTGATATAATGTATATATGAACAATAGATAATAAATATATTTCATTATATATATATATAAAATATAATTTGTAAGGATGACTTTAGTCATATATTGCTATGTACTGTTAATGGCTAATATTTAAACATGAGGAAATTCTGATTCAGCTATTATGTGGGGCAAGGCAATGTTCACAGGTGCCTATAGAGTGACATGCTCACTCTGAAAGGAGAACTGAACCAGACAGACAATGCATTTAGTGGCAAAAAAGCAAACACAACAATAACAACAACAAACACACTCACAAAAAAACTCTATTTGTGTTATACCCACGCATACATATATGCAACTGCAGTTGCTGTGAATGGTTGTGTCTCGTTTATATGCTAGAAAATTGGTAATATTAGTAATTTCAGATAATGTAGCATTTAAATTTAATGCTTTTTTGTCTTTTCTCCTTTCAGTTGCAAATGAGACGGGTGACAAAAATGCACGGCCACTTTCGCGATTTGCCCGTAAGTAGACTTTTTAATTTTAAGTAGATGCTTTGCCTGTTTGTACATTCAATATGTCTTTTAATCTCATAGCAACCCTATCATTGCTGTTCATTTACAGCACTGAACCGAAGAACGACAGTACTTAGCAGGAAATGTGTCTTGCAGAAATCTGGTCTTAGTAAATGGCATTGATGTGAACTTCAAAGGATGGAAGGCTTTGCGGCTATAGTCTTTGCTAGCATAAAAGGTTGTCAATCTGTGTCAGAAAGCCATCTGAAGTAGACAGCAGTGGCTACAAAGATTTACGTTAAGCCTTAGAAATTGCACGCTGTAGGCAGTACGAAGTGTATTCAAAACATACTTACCTCATCACCATTTACACCACGTGACAGGGTTGGGAACTAAATATATGGCTTGGGTTTTGTAATAAGTGCTCCAGGTTTGAACAAAGGGACACATCTGCTACTGTAGGATGAGCAGAACATGAATTCGACCATATGGATCGTTAAAAAACATATGACGAAATTTAAAGGAAACAGGAGGAAGACTGGCAATCCTATTTATAATGGATAAAGTTTCATGGCGCTTAGTGATCGCTTAGCCGAGAAAATCCCATTGTCATCATTAAAGGAGGGCACTTTTCTGTTGTGTGCAGCAGGTTGAAACACGAGATTTACGTCTACGTGCAGTATTTCGCATAGGCACAGGATGGCGCTCGGAACATACCATACCTCACACTGGCTTTAGTGTGAAGGATACAGACTACTGTAGCTATTAATTTGTCACGTGTAGTGATTTATGAGATGATGGAACAGATTGAACAGGACTAAAAAAATGGTACTGGCATTCCTTATACCTGATTTAGGGTTTATTTTCCTTCACGTTTCAGACCATGAAGGTTAAAAGGGGCCTCTGTTATTTAGTATTGGCTGTTTGCTAAAAATGCTTAATGACAAAGGAAGTCACAAAGGATAGCAATGTAAATAGAAATGCAGGTGTTTGGAGTTCTTTATCACTTTGCTTTTGTCCATTATGGTTCCTGAATACTAGTTATAAGGTTGGGACATTCAGCCCAAATACCATATGTTCTGAGATGTTCATGTTATGAGGACTTGATGCTGCAGAATTGCCTGCCTAGTAGGTCAACTGTAATGCCACGTCACTGTAAACTGAGCTGGCGTTTTAGTTTAGATTAGGTGCTCATAAGATTGCTTTTTTTGGTTGTTTGTCTGTAGAGTTTATGTCTGAGATCCAGGAGAAAACAAGTTCTGTTACTGCTTTAATCTTGGCTCTCCAGCAGGCTGCCAAGCCTTATTTGTGGAGGTAGGGCTAACTTCCATTACATGAAAGAGAAGCAACTAGCGAATGCTGTCAGGTGAATGCAAATAGAGGAGCCTCCATTGTAAGGCCTTAGAGAATAGCCTACAGCTGCACAGGACTAAGGGAGGAGGTGAGATCAAGGCCACAGGCTGCTTGGAGTGTTGGATATGCAGTGCTGGGTGCGAGGGGAACACATACGTTAAAAAGAAACCAGTGTAGGGAGGGAGGAGAATCATTCGAAGTGTAAAGCAGACTGTTAGGATTTTAATTTAGTGATTTCGGAGTCAGATTGAGGATGTAAAAATCCAACTAGTTCATCAAAGAATCATCATAGAATCATAGAATGTCTCAGGTTGAAAGGGACCTTAAAGATCATCGAACTCCAACCCCCTGCAATGGGCAGGTTGCCACCCACTAGATCAAACTGCCCAGGGCCTCATCCAGCCTGACCTTGACCACCTCCAGGGATGGAGCATCCAGAGATTCTCTCAGAAACCCTATCCATTAGCGGTCCTCAATTTATTGGCTATGTTTTAATAGCCTGCAAGCTCACCAGCTCCTATCATTATCCAGTTAAATATTTTCCCACTAAAAATCCACAATGGCAGGTGATCAAGGAAGCATTTTCAGGACATCTCACTGCCTTCTCACAGTTTTGAGGCACATTATGCTGCAATATTGTTGCTTCTGTCACCTTCTTTATTATCTATAGTCCTGCTTGATGACTTCTGTCACTGACATTTATCAGGCTATAGCAGCAATTGCTTATTATCCTTCAGGTGGTGGCCTTTCTCACCAAAGGAAATATACCACAGCAGTCCTGCAAAACTTGGATAAAGCACTGTGGTTCTAGAGTCATTTAGATTGCAGTGGACCTCTTGAGATCACTTAGTCCAAAATCCTACTCAAGCGAGGTCAGCTAGAGCCACTTGCTCAGCATTTTCTCAGTTGAATTTTGAAAATGCAGAAACTTTACAGCCTTTCTGTGCAACACATACAACTGTTCTCCCATTCAGGTGGTACTTCCTCTTTTTAAAACTGTACTGATTGCCATTAGTTTTCACTTATTTACCACCTATGCCTCCAAACATTTCTCATGTTCCACAGAAAAGAACAAAAAAACCTACAACCACCATTTTGTATTTTAAATACAAGACTTCAGTATTTGACCTAGAAACCAGACTTTTAATTTAGATATATCATTAACATGAACACATGCATTAAACAGAGAGAGCAGTTTTGATTCCAGTTCAAAGACAGTCACCACAGTAAGTATACTGAGGCACCAAGTTCCGCAGAAGACTCTAAAATACATTTTAAACTACTAGTAGGAAAGCTATAAGTGAACAGTATTAATAAAGGAGCAGAGTTTAAGGTCTGATTCTCATCTTCCGAGCTCTGAAGACAGCCAAGCCATTGTGTGAGCAAATCAAACTGCTATATAACGAAGCACAGAGCAACAACTGTGCTGAACAAATCTTGTAAGTAATTCAAGGATATGTCGAAACAGGATGGGTAAATGGGAATTTTTTTATTGGAAAACAAATACACAACTTGAAATGGATTTGACACAAGTAGTGCTATAAACAGATTTATTTATTTATTTTGAAAACAAATAGATAAAGTTTAAAAAGCATAGTGACTTGGGGCGTGGCAAAAAAAGGCCACATGGTCATGACACTATAAGATAATAACTGTTGGAATAGGAAGGGAAATTAGAATGGGAATGATGATGAAAAGAATGAAATCACAGAATCACAGAATGTCAGGGATTGGAAGGGACGTCGAAAGACCCAATCCCCCTGCTGGAGCAGAAACATAAATAACCTAGGTACACGCTGAGCAAAATTGATAGTACCTAAATTTTTGCTGAGAACAGTATTATCTACTCTGCTATGCTGTGTTTTCATTGAACAGTCAGTAGGGTGCATATCAAACTTCTGAAAACATCCGGACTGAATGGCATAGCAATTGGCATCATCTGAGGACAGGGAATCTAGCAATAACTGAGGACATAGAGGAAGACTGTTATCGTTGGCATATGAATCACAAACCAGAGACCGAGTGTTTTTTTAGTACTGGGCCCTTCACGTTCACTTGAATGATCAGTTTGAAGGCAGTTACTAGCTTCTTCACAACAGAGAACAGGAATTCCTTTGCTCTACAATAGCTGCCAATTTGTGGTCAATAGTAAAACTTAGATCTCGGTGGAAATGTAGTTAGGCTAACCTTCCTTATTTCCTTTGTCTACCTATCTGTGCCACAAACCAAATAGCAGTTATCCTACAGAAATTCAGATGAGCTTTGCCCATTATGACCGTTTCCTCACAGCTCTCTGGGGTATATGGGTGTTTCCAGTTTAGTTTGGGAACAAAGAGGAGGCAAAGGCTGCTGCTAAGTGTGGCAGTGGGAACGATGGCTGTGGACGTGGCTTTTCATTACTGTAGTGCAACTACTTAATTCATGTTAGCATGAAGATTTGTCGATGTTGATCCTTAAGAGAGCTGTTCATCTAGGTTTGCTGCCTAGATCTAATCATAAGAAAGAATCTGTGTGGAAGAGTGCCTATGTTGGAGGAAAAGGGCTGCAGCTACGTACCGATGATGTGGGGAAAAATAATATATATATTGCAATAAGCTTGAGGTGGGTGAATAAATGGTTTCCAGTAAGAGTTTACTAACTTGTCCCTGTGAGCTTACAATGGTAGTGCAAGTTCTGAGCTACTTGTACCTAGTAAGTGTAGAAAAAGGCTAATATGTTCTTTTGTACCTGACTAGCTGGAGTGCTTATAGAATAAAAGATAGAGATGTAGAAATAAAGAGAAGGCGTGGGTTTGAGGAGCTCAGCAGATTCCTTGGGATAATTGTAGGAGAAAGCCTCAAAATTATAGTTGTGGTTTGAGTGCTTCTGTTACACAGAACATGATTTTAATGGTACGTAACTTTTTTTTCTGCAAGTGTTGATTTCTTTCTCGGTGTGCAGTGTTTATGGCTGGATGACAACTTGTTTTTCTTTGTGGACCTTATTTGTGACCCAAGTATGCCACACTGTTGCAAAAGAAATGGTCCTCTCAAAATATTATAGGGAGTTGCAGTATTTTTGACTCTCTCACAGATGACCTGTGTGGTCCATCAAATAATTTAAGTGATTATAAAGCTTTCTTGGTTAGCTGGAAAAATATTCTGAAAATCATTTTGGAAAGGAGGAGATAAACATGAACTCTTGTTTTTCTTCTATATCTGTGCCATTTTCGCTGTGTGAAAAGAAGACATGTAAGACAACCAGCAAACCACTCCTGCTACTCTGTTTGTTTTGCATAGTCATAAAATGTCAATGCAGAATGACCACTGGAAGTGGTATGTCTTGCTACTCTGGAATCCAGTAAACTTAATGCTCGTGGAAAATCTCTTAACTGAAATCATTGGTATTTCAGCACTTAACCGCTCTTTTTGGAAACCGCTAGCCCATCTGTTTGTATTCTAGAATGCTTTAAAGTTAGAATAGGTGCAGATGTTCAGCATGGCAGTATCAGTGGGGTTTTTAGAAGTGCCTAATTTATTCAGGAATATTTTGAATATTTTGAAACATGAAGCATACTTTTTTTTAAACCTGATGATAAAGCCTTGTATTCTCTTCTCCAAAGGCAGAGAAGAGATCTGACTGGAGGATAATAACTGCACTTTTGTCAGTGAAACTACATTTACACATAAGGGTGGGATCTGTGAATGACAAGCACAAGGCACCCAGTGACACTTCAAAGTAAATATGAGAAGTTCATTCCTAGATCTATTTTTTCATTTGAATGTCTATTGAAAAATACTGAACTTTCAACAGATAGTAAATATCTTTTCTAACACCAATCTTTTTCTTTAACATATGTATGGGAACTGTTGAATCACAGCTTGAACCACTGATTGATCACCTGAGGTGAGCACTGAGTCAGCCACAGGAGCACAGGTGACCAGAAGGGGTGGAGTCTGGCTCCACCTCTTCCAGACCCAATTTAAGGGCTGACCATCACTGGGAAAGGGTCTCTTGTTGGAGTTCCCTCCTCTGTGGGGTTCTAGGCAAGCCTCAAATGTCAGTGGCAGGTGAGCCTTTCCTAATTTACTGCTTGTCTTTATACCATCTGGATAAGCCATACAAAAATACACCATCCACCTTCATTATTTTGTGTGGGTGCTATTCTTTTGGGGTATTCACCCTATACAACATGTAATTATTAAACTTCATTAACTTGAGTCAACACAAGTCAACAATTAATATTGTGCTGATGATTTATTTTGGTTTTCAGTTAGTTATTTCGTTTAAGATACTGCTACATCAATACATGCAAAGTTGTAATTCAAGTCGAATGTGAAGAGGGAGCTTTTCACTGACACCTGAAAACTTATTTTGTATCTGTATCTTTCTCTGGGAGGCCGTAGTGTCCCAACCCTTGCAGACAGCAAATCCCTGCACAGCTTACTCTGCTAGAACTGAAGGGATAAAGGTGAGAAAATCTGTGGGTTGAGATGAAGAGTTGAGCTGTACTCACAGCATAAAACAGAATTAACTCGCAGCTTCCTGTGAGCAGGCAGATGTCCTCCCATTTGCAGGAAAGCAGGAGTGTAATGGTTACTTGGGAAGACAAATACTGTAACTCCAGATGTCCCCCTTTCCGCCTCCTTTCTCCCAAGCTTTTATTGGTGAGCACAGTGTTATGCTGTACGGGGTATCCTTTTGGTCAGTTTGGGTCAGATGTGCAGGCTGTGTTCTCTCTCAGTTCCATGTGCCCCCCCCAGCCTTCTTGCTGGTGAGTCATCAGGAGGAGCAGAGAAGACCTTGACACTGTGTAAGCACTGCTCAGTAGCAGCTAAAAGTTTTTTGTGGCATCAATACTGTTTGGTCACGAATCTGGTACTATATGAGCTGCTGTGGAGAGAAAGCCAACTATCCTCGCCAGACCCGGTGCAGAGTATTTACGGTTTTGGATTTTGAAGTGACATGAACATTAGAACTTAATTCCTCTTTGAGCTTTATTTCTGGTTTTCAGGCATAATCGTGAAGTGTGATGATGCAAATGTGGAAAGATAACAAAAGAAATCTTCATTTTTCTAGATTGATGAGTTACCAGAGAACATGAGTTCATTTTCTTTTTCACTCTCTTTCTGCAGGGTCCAAATCTCAGAACTGCTTGTGGAACACCATTATCGGTGGGCTGACTGGCAACCTCAAGGGAAGGCCAAAGCCCACCATCATCAATGACCCTAGACCTCCTGAAGAGATCCTAGCAGATGAGCTGCCACCTGTGGACAGTCCTGAGGCATTGGTGAAAGCATCTTTCAGGTCTGAAGGATATGATTTTACACTGTTTATGCTTGAGAGGATAATTTTAAGATTGCGGTGTGGGTTTGGTGGAGAAATCAGTTGTGAAAGATTGTGCAGTGCTGCTCAGCTCTGTATGAAACAGGAGTGGAAAAGAGAGGTCCATAAATCATACTGACTGGATGTGTCTTTTTCCTCGGAGTTCATTAGCCTTCTTAAAAGATACTGGACAAGGCAGATATAGATGCTGTAATTTGTCAAAATGGATGACAAAGGCAGCTCATTATATGATGATGTCTTTGAAGGTTGATTCTGTTTCATTTGAAAGTGTTCTAGTGATGAAAGCTTGCGCTTCAGGTCGGATGATGCTTTACTGATGCAAGAGAGCGTTACGCCTTTCTTTGGTAATGTGATATCTTGAGAACTGGCTAGCATTAATTAATTTTGTCCAGGAGAAGGGTTCTGATCAGGGACTTGTATGCAAACCTTTGCTGCTGTTGTAAAACATGAGATATATCAGTTTCTGGATTTTTTTTCTCATTTAATCATGTGGAAGTTGTCAGTTGTTTATTGGCATGTGTTCTGAAGATAAGGTAAAAATGGAGAAGTTGTGTGCTTGTAGTGGGTCTGTGACCAAAACGTGAACGTTGGCATGCCCAGAAATATTGTGTGGCAAAACTGATTTTTTTTTCCAAGTGCTTTTTAGCTATGTTTTCTGAAGACTATGCTCTAATTTTCTTCTATAACCAACGAGCACGTGGGCAAGCATGAAGGCATTTTTTTTGCTTTAGACAAACTCTATGTTAGTGTTATTCTTTTCTTTTTTTATACCTCAATCTGTCAAACTTATTTCTCTTTGTATAACCATTATTTTGAAGGTACCTGTTTAAGTCATTATATTAGGTGGTAATTTCAGATATCTTGTTTATACTGTTTGATGTTGAAAAACGAGTTAACACCAAGTCAATTCATGCTAGCCTATAAAAATAAATCTCATAATCTTAAATCACGTTATAGTTCATTTAATATTTCTGTTGACGTAATTCAGGACAAGAGTTCCAGAACCTGGATTCCCCCTTTTATGATGACCTGTGATATTTAGTGGCTTTTAAAGGCTCTGTGCTTTTGGGATTTGAAATCTGTTTCAAGAGCTCTTTATAGCTTTCGCTTCTCATAACAAATTCTGTGTAGCAGCAATCCTTACTTTGCCATCATTGAGATAATTTCAACCATTTTGTGTGACAAAATAATGTCATGGCATTTCAAATGGCATGACGTGATTATGTGAGTAGGGTTGACTCTTGGAAGAAGTGAGCTTGCAAATAGCATAATAAGGACTGATGAATTGGAAAGTGTAATTTAGCAAGATAGTTTTGCTAACGTGATGCAAAGAGCTTTATAAAAATTAGAAACCTTTACGTTTCATCAGTATAGAGGTTACTGTAGAATGTGGCGTTGTTTGTACTTTTCAAAAGGGAAATTGTAACTGTCTAGCTTTAGGAAGGATGGACACACTTGTCCGAGTTTGAGCTATGTACAGGAGTTGAAAAGTACCCTGCAATTGTTGTTTGAAGACACACAAGAAACAAAGACGTTATTGTGTTCTCATTCATTGGAATCTTGTTGATACTACGATGTGAACTGAAGCTTAGGAAGCAGTCATATTTTTTCTGCGTTTGATTCATTGGGGTCTTCTGTGCGTATTGATCTTCAAGTGCACATTTGACACAGTGTGACTGTTGTGTCTGGGTGACAGTCATTGACATGAATTTTCCTTATTCGTTTACTAGACCCTGGCAGAAGATCTAATGTGTCATAATTGTGAACCTGGTGGCTGAACTCAGGAGCTTTCCCCTTTGTGGAGGGGAATATTGGGTTTATCAGAACTGATTTCATGGCGATAAGAACCAGACCAGGTTTTCTAACGTGACTGCTACAAGCTATAAAATGCAGCAGTTCCCTTACTGCTTCTGATTCACTGCTGTTTGAGCAGTATATGGCAGTACTATCCCTTTCATGCATAGTTAAAAAGAAAATGTCTCTCTGGTGTCAAATGAGTCACACTTCCTTGTGATTGCATCTCTTTTTATGTGAATACATATAAGCAGCATGAAATCCCAGTTACCTCTTCTGGTATTAGATCTTGTTTTCTACTGTGCAGTACTTATTGTTCCATAGCTTAGACAACTGGGAGGAGAACTATATTTGATTTTGTTCAACATCAAGATACAAGACTGAAATGGATATAAAACATAATAGAATGTGATTGTTTCAGTCTTTTCAGTCTTACTTTTCCTGCAGTAGTAAATCATCTTTATGACATAAAGCAAAAAGTAATGAAACAACCCTTTCTCTGCACACCAGATCGACATAGTGAATGTTCTTTCTTTAATAAAAAAGTGGTCTAGTTGTCTTAAATCTGTATCTGTATCTATATCTATCTGTCTGTCTATCTATATAATTTAATTTATATATTACATTACTATCTCAAAGGCAGTAACAAACTCACAATTGTTGTTAACAAGGTCAAACACCTTTCTGAAAAGAGAATTGCAAGAATTTGCAGTGCCTTGTTTGCCATATTTTATTGAACAAGTAAGTAAGTAATTCTGTGTCTTGACAAGTTACACAGCTGCAGTACTTAAATTATGGATTTTGAAATCCATTCTCACTGGCATTTACTCTTTTTGTCTAGTAAAGGCAGGGATTGGAATTATATGTGGAAAATATGGTGAAAATGTTGAGAATAAAGGATTATTCCCCTTTGACTATGAAAGAAGTATAATTGCACGTAGAAGTTATTAGCTTGGCCTGCCCTTTATGTGAAAGATTTGATACTTTCACCATCTTTCTTAGCACTAATATATAAATTACAATTATAACCACTGTGATCTTCTTATTTTTAAAGACTTCAAGTCATGATCTTTCCTAGACTCATTTGGATTTGATGTACAGGAGAGAACATTATTTTGAGGCCAGAGACCTGGGATGTGGCACTGACTGTGGTGGCACCTATGGAGTGGTGAGTGATGGATGCAGCAGCGATGCTGGATCTGGTGGCAGCAGAGATGCTGTGGTAGGAGGTTACTGGAATGTTCTTGGAAGGACCTGTGGATGCTCTTCAGAGCCAAAACATTCAGTCAGCCTCCCATCCTGGTCCAGCTCTGTGTAACGGCTGAAGCTGGTCTGCATTTGCAGCCTGGTCCAGCTGGCTTGATCTCACAGGTAGAACTTGGGGTGGGAGTACTTTCCAGAGAGCTAAATCAGAGTAGCTGACAATTCAACAGTTAACATATGAGGCGAAGGTCATGTACTCTGTATCAGACAAGCCTTACTGGATACCTACGTTGATATATCAAGTAGCTGATGCATGTTTTCTGTTACAAAGGTCTTGCCTTTTGATAGGTGATATGCCCTGAGAACCAGAGAGGAAGATTCAGTTCCGTCAAGGTCAAAATATTTTTAGGCCCAGTGCTTGCGTGGGTTCTTTGTTTCTGTCACCTTTCAAAATATTTCCGGCTTTCAATTTGAAGCTGGTAACACCCTTTTCTACCTTAGTAGCTGCTTTTTTCCTACATCTGCTGCAAAGTTTCCTTTATCTTTCCAAAGGACCATTTGCTTTGCTTTCCTTAACTGCTTCACTTTGGGAATCTTAAATCACGCTGACAGCTAATTTTCTTGTATTCTTGGTTCAGTTGTGGCTGATGTACCCCCTTTCTCATGCCACTTGCTGACCTCTTGATCTATAGGATGGAGATGCTGCTGCTGTGCTCCAGATGTGTAAAATAGTTGCAGCACTGTGCAGTCTTATTTGCCTTAACTCAATAAAACCCAACAAAACCTACTGTGCAAGGCTGGAAACATAAAATACGCCTTCTCATTGGTTCTTATACTCATCTACAGCAGATCCTGGGCTTGCTAAGCGTTAAAATGTAAGTTGTATCTCTGAAAACCATCTTTCTCAACATCTTTTTCAATTCAGTCTTATTATAATGCTCTTTACATGCATTAAATTCAAATTAATCTGTGTTCCATTCAAACCTGTTGCTTATTCTTGTTATTTATTGATACTCATTAGGACAGATAGGAAGTAAAAATTGTTCTGTTCATTAAGGAAATGGCTCCACATCATTAATCTCTCTTCTCTCTTTCAACTGTGCCTCCTTTCTAGGTGCGCACTATGCTTTGTGAGAGCTATGCGCTCATTTCTTGGTAGATGGAGATTTATGAGTCAGAGAGGGGATGATCAGAGAAGAAAGATTTATACCAGTCACTGTTCAAAGGTTTCATCCTCTCTCCACATATATCCACGTGGATCTGAAATAAAGGTTTTTTTTTTTTTTAAGGCATTTGAAAGAGGAATTGACTTCTCTCTCTCTCCTGGTTTTTTTTCTCTTTTTTTTTTTTTTTGGTATCACAGTCTTCTTGTTTTTCATAGGATAGATGTATTATTGATGACAAGCAAAGCCCAGCAATGCTGTTCCTGTAAATATCAGGAACATCAAAAGACCCAAGTTGAGAAATTCAGATGCTCTGTGGGTGTCCAAGCACAGCTGTACATCCTAAAAGTAAGGAACCAACCTACTTCCAAAATAGGAACAAGACTTTGAGATGATATTCCTTGGATGAACAGTCCTGGTGGTCAAGAAGTTCTGCTTGTAATGACTGGCCAGCGTATCTCCTTGGCTGTGAATGTCTACCTGATGTACATCACCTGAATCTTGAACTTCAATGAACTCTGAGCATTTGCTTAGCAGCTGCGTGAGGCTTCCAGTTCTGGTTCTGTAAACTTACAGATCATCCCTAGTTGCGGGCAGTGATGATGCTAGCCCCCACTATGCACACAGTGAAGGCATTTTTAAATCCAAGCTGTGCAACCTGTGTCTCAAAAGTCTGTGTGACATAGGGCTGTTCCAGGGTGTGTGTGTGGACATACAAGATTGATTGCTTGGTTTTCTGTGCTTGCTGGCCCTGCATTCCTTGCCGGTTTACAGAATAAACAGTATTTGAGCAGGCAGTTGTGTATAGGAAAACGCATGAAGTTAAGGATTGTCTTTATCCTGCTAAGGAAGTACTTAATGTGTTATTCACTTATCTCTGCCATAAGTGATTAATAGCCTTTATGTATTAATTCCAGTCTGAAAGGCCTTGCAACTTCGGTTCATAGATTCATTAGGTTGGAAAGGTTGACAATATTATCTTTAGCCAGCTTTCCCACAGAAAACTGGCTGTCTTTTTCCTAAGGAAAATGCTGTATGATCCTCAGCCTTCCCATCAACAACAGTTTAATCTACTGATCAAGTTAAGCTGTGTTTAACAGAATAGTAAACATCTCACAGGTTCTTCATTCCTACTGGTTTCATGGCAGCTGGTTAAAAAAGAGTCCTGCTGAAGGAATGGATGGAAGAGGAATAGGAGCTGACTCCTGTGAGTAGCTGATGCTGGTGTGCTCCAGTTAAGCAGCATGTGCTTTGCTGTGAAGCAGGTGAAGCTTGTGACCAAGCAAACAAGGAGGGCACTTTAGCTAGGGCTTGGTAACATTCAGAGGAGAATCCCATGGAAAGCAGAGTGACAGGAGATGCACGGGTTATAGTACAGTGTGCTGATGCAGAGAAGGTACAAAAGACAGAAAGTGCAAGTGTTTAAGAAACCAATCATACAGCTTTAAGTACTGCAATTACTCTGTAAATCTTGCATAATCTTCCTGGTAGATTGTGTATCTCACTCCAGTAGACGAAGTGATGTGTGCCATTGCCTCTTACACTGGGGTTACACCCAGCACGGTCTTCCTGTGCATATGCAGGGATGTGAAGTTTCCTGCTGCAAACTGAACCTGATGGTCTCTCATCTAATGTGAATGGGGAGCTAGGCTTCCAGGAAAAATAGCCATGGAAAGGGGCTATAGGCCACCTGGCCTGTTCCTCCAGACTATGATCTGTACTTCAGCAGTGCTTGGAAGGAGGGAATGTAGGCTCTGGGACACATTTATTGTCCTGGCAGGCTGTACACATCCTGTGGGCTGTAAGTTGTTCATCCTGTTATTAAATTAAGACTTTCACAGTATATATTTCACTCCCGGTGAGAAAATGGGATAGTGGATTTCATAGTCTTGGCAGCAAGAGTGTGATGAGCAGAGATAAAAAGCCTTTGACTAATCAATCGCTGAAACTTAAGATTCAGTTCTAAAATTTGTGTAAACAGGAACATTAAAAGGCACTTAAAGGAAATTCCTGAGCAATTACCCCAGCTTTTAAATGTCTTGTTGATGGCAATGAAGTTGATTGGTATGTTATAATGTAGTGTTTTCCCAAATGATGTGGTAAATTCAGATTCAATCCAGTAAGGAACAAATTTTATTTTGTTTTGAGACCACAAAACCTGTGAGTAAAAACTCAAGAATGTTTTGAAGGGAATAACAACAACAGAATTACAAAGTTACCTAGAATAATCTTGGAGCTGTTGGGTAAGACCTTATTCTTCATTAATGTCCCGTGTGAAGAGCTTTGAAGGGGAGGAGAAAAGGGTGATTCTTAGCTCCAGTTAATTGAGTATGACAATCAGACCTGAAGAGATAACTCTGTTCTATGTAAGGAAAATGTTATTCTACAAGTGACTTATATATTTAAATGCAAGCTACAGATGTTAATGAAGCTCAACAAAGAATCTACTCTGAATATCTGGGACGCACTGGGAACTGCGGTACCCGTTGCAGGTGTCCCCCATGCAATGGTTTGAGCTGTTGATTCCCAGAGCAATGCTATCAGTTCTAAGCTATGGGTTGCTCTTGTTTTTTTGGTGCCTTCTGTTTGCACCCCTCACTTTGTTTCTTACTTTTTGACTCAGTAATTTCTGATGAAGGTTTTATCAGTTCTCTTACTGCCCCATGCAAAATGATTTTTAGTAATTACCCTATTTTCCCAAAATGCTGTTGCCATGGATTTGTAGTCCAGCCTGCCAGTGAATCTGTAGACATTAGTAACATCTAGGTAAGTGAAGCTACTGTGAACTGGCAGCACCCTTTACCCAAGTAACTTTCTAAGGTCTGTTCTTTATCTGGTATTCACACGTTCAGCTGCCTGCTGGCAATTTCTATAAACTATTTTATGTAATAGAAAGGTCTCATTTGGAAATTATCACACTATCCATCTGAGTACTCAGCACTCGCTGATGTCAGAGCCATGGTGTCTGTAGTTTGCAGGCTGGGACATTTATTTTTAGTTCCAATAATGTTTGGCTCTGAAGCTACCGAAGTGTTCACAGCAAGACTGCTAAAAGTATCATGTGTTCTCTGGTTTTCATCTGAACTTTATAAATTGATCTAAACTTTACAAATTGACTTTAGTTGTCTTGAAACCAAGTCTGTATTCTAAATTTGCTGTCAGTGCTGATCTTGCTGTGGCAAAAAAAAAAAAAAAAAAAAAAAAAAAAAAGTTCTATCTTCTTCTGGTTGAAAGGCTGTTGTTTGAGAGTGGGAATTGACCTGAGAGTACTGCCCAGAAATTCCTTCTGTTGTAAATTTGCTGTCTTTTATGTGAGCACTTAATTCAATACAGCTCCTTGTCAAAGCAAATTTTCTCTCAGCTTAGCTGAAAAAGGACCAAACCATTAAGATGTGTTTCTTTTAAGTAACGGCTACTGAAGAACATTTACTGGAAAAAGGAAAACTATCAGAACTTTATTTTCTTCTAAATGATGCATGCAAGCATCATTTAGATCAGTTAGAGCATCTGCAGTTGCAGCTTCTGTGATTAAGAATGTATTTCTGTTCCCAATACTCTGCACTTCAAAATTGATTTTTTTTGGTCATATATTTGTCACCAATAGTATTTGCTCCTGAATCAAGATGCTTTGTTGTCCTACTAGGTTCCTGTAGCAGTTATAATTAAGTCTGCCCTAATTCTGAGCGGTGTTATCCATAATAAAGTAATACTCATTCTAAAGATGTGATGTTGAGAATATTGGATTTCTCTTCTGGCTGTAACTCCTTCGGAGAGCTGCTTCACTTTGTGAATTGTTTTAAAGTTGCTCATAATGTAATTACCTGCTATATCAGCAGTACTTGAGTAAAAGAATTAGTGTTAAGTGTAACGACAGAGAGCCAAGTTTGGGGTAAACTGGCACAAAACTCAACTGACTTCAGTGGAGTTTTACTGACTTGCTACAGCTGAGTATGCGGTTTGATATTTCAAAATTGTGCTTATAAACTAAAATTTGCATGGTTTTGATTAATGTTATAAATCTGATAAACTTGGCAGAGTTGTTGTTTGTTTTTTTTCCTGAATCATTAGCACTGCTGTCAAATAGTGTTAATCAAAAAAAACTGAACTAGATGCAACAAATTCCCCCTCTGATGTACGTTGGCTTTCACAAAAACTCTGTGAAGCTTATAGACTTTGAATTACCTGAATAGCCTTGAACTATTTGCCTGTTTGCTCTGCTGATGTGCTGTTGACTTTAATGGTGTCAAGGCACTTTGTGAGCAGGATGGTTCAGGCAAGCAATGACCTGACATATTTTTTATTTATTTTTTGTGTTGCTCTGGATTTACGTATTTGCCCATTGCGTTGGTTCTCAGAAATAAACTACACTTTTTCTTTTTTTCTCTTTGAAATTCATTGTGTAGTCTAAATAATTTTGCTATCCTGACATATCAGCTCTTATGCTAGCAAAGCTACGCTCATTTCTTACAGAAATTACTGGTGTCAACAGTATACAGGCTGCTTAGTTTTGTACTGCAGCAGAATGCCAACTGTGATACTCTTCTTTAAATTCATTTCATTTCATTTTTTTTACTTGAAGCGAAGTTAACCTCAGATTTCTCATTCTGTATTTCATTCTTTTTAAAACAGTTGAAACAATAATTCATGAGAAGTTTGTAATAGTGCAAACTGATTCATTATGTTTTGTGAAGATCAATTTCCTGGAGTGGCTGTGTTATGGCTCAGACAACTATAATTTACTCTGTTTAACTCCTGTGACCTGAATGATGGGGCACGCTGTACCCTCAGCAAGTTCTTGGATTAAAAGAAAACTTAGAGGAGTGGATGTGCTGCAGTTCAAAGGGACATTGATGCCTGGAAAGCTGAGCTGATGGGAACCTCATGCCAGTCCAGTGAAGGATATGCAAAGTCTTTCACCCAGAGAGGAACAACCCCATGCACTAGTACATGCTGCGGGCTACCTGGTTGGGAAGAAGCTTTGCTGAGAAGCTGGTGGTCCTCGTTAGACCATGATCTAGCAATGTATCATTCCAGTGAAGAAGACCAACAGCCTCCTGGGTTGTGGGAGAAAGAGAATGATCAGCTGGTCAGACATTTCCTCTTCTCAGCGTTAATGTGCTGAACCCAGATCTGGGCACCCAACTGTGAGGGAGATTGTGTGCAATGAGTCCAGCAAAGGGCCGTGAAGAAGATTAAATGTCTGGAGTACCTGACAAACAAAGGGAGGCTAGAAGAGGCAATGCTTATCCTGAAGGAAAGAAAGCTTGGGGGAAGCTTAAATAATTAATACCTGATAGGAAGGAATGCATGAGAAGGAGTCATCCTCTACTCAGTAGTGCATAGTGACAGTACAAGAGGCGGGGGGAAGAAAATACAAGACAACATAATTTAAATAAACAGCTTTTCCTTAAGTTTATTTATTTTATTGATCAATTGATTACTCAGAGGATGACCAAACTTTGATGCAGGTTGTCCAGAGAAGTTGTGGTAGACTTAATTGTTGGAGGTATTCAAAATACAACTGTAGGCAGTCTTGGGCACCTTGCTGTAGTTGACCCTGCTTTGGGTGAGAGTGGTTGGACTGGTGTTCTCCAGAGGTCCCTCCAGCTCCAGGTTTCCTGTGGCTCTGTAATGGGAAGGGTGAAGCTATCACTCTGTGAGCAGAATCCTCGTGTCTGATCTGCACTGCGGATCTGTTATCTGCATTGCAGATTTTTGTTGCACAGTCTGCAAACATCTGCTGCATGGAACTCCCTCTGACGTCAGTGTGTAGTAGAGGTCTGCAGTGCAGATTCACAACTGGGACTTTTCTCTGGAGAATTTCTCCATCTGTATTTGAGATGAATTAGAATAACGTCTTAACTTTTTTCTACAACTGTATTTTTTCAATTTAATCTTCCATAGCAAAATTAATTAAAATGCAAGGTTTATCTCCCAGTCATCTAAATACAGTGACACTAAGTTCACAGCTCATATAGATGAGAGGGAAAAAAAAAAAAAGAAATTCATCTAAATAAGATAACTGATACAGATCCTCTAATATAATTCCGTCAGAACTAATTTCCTCTGTGTAGGGAGGGGAAACGCATATGACAGAGGCAACTCGCATGAAGAAGTTATGATGAACCGATGAGAACGTTTCCATCACTTGGATAATGGTCTTAGAGAGATTACTTGTGGTGTTAGTAATTGTTCCAGTACCTTTCCAGGATCAGCTGAACGCTTTGATCAGTCTTGAGTAGAAGCCTGGGACAGAGGTAAGTGCTTGTAGCATCCACAGAGGTGTTTCTGGGGCATGAGTGTCCTGAATTTTCTATTGATCTTAAAAATAGTGTAAATATTGGTATTCACAGAGATACTAGACCAACGTGATATCTATTTTTAAGGACTACTCTCTATTAATGTTATTTCAGAACAGAACTTGGCCTAAAATCTTCTAGCGTATTTCCTTTGTCACTGAGCTCAGATGAAATGATAGAAATGCAAATAAGTGTGTTGTTTTGCTAACTAGTCGCTGTGTTTGTCTATTGGATCTCCAAAATGTGACTATACTTCTCAGTCTTGTCAGAGGTAAAGTCATCTAAATTCTGTTACTTATCTCTTCCCAGAGAGTGTTAAGCTCTTTCATTATCTGGCTTCTAAAGTTCTTGTTTGTTTGTTTGGTGGGCAAAGAAAGTTAACTGAAAAACCACAGATAGAAGGCCAGGTTCCAGTTTCAGTGTCTGTGATGTTAGTAGAGCTGTATCAGTATACATTTAAGGTGGCTAAGATGTCACAACCTGAATAGTATTAGCCAATTAAATGTGACTTGGATGGAAACGAAAAGCAGGAATCAGCCACGTCTATGTTCTGCATGTCTTCATACTTGTGTGATTTTTTCGGGGAGGTAAACGGGTGCTGGAATCAAAGGACCAAAAGTTGAATTCACTCAAAATTTCAAACACTTAACACGAACAACCATCTCAGCCTTACTGTTATTATTATTATTTTAGTGATATTTTCTGTGGCTGTATGGAACTCTGACATAAATTACTGTCAGGGCGTGCACTCGTGGCTGTAGCTCTGGCTGAACTCATGCTTTCAGCTTCATGTGGCTTGACAGCTGCAGAGATGTTCAGCAATACTTCCCTACAGACTACGGGCTTCTCACAGTGCTTGTGCCATACCTGGCACCTCTGAACCACACAGACTCAAGGGCTACCTCACAGCCAGCCCCATAAGCATCTCTACTTATATCCTAATGGCAGATGACAGGCATATTTCCCTGTGAAGTTACTGGCAAGACAGGAAAGGCAGCAGAGGTTCAGTTGTTTTGAAGGGACTTGGGGAAGGCAGAGCTGCAGGTAGGAGAGCTGACGTGACCTCCTCGTGGTGACGAGGAGCCATCTGGTTTGCATGCCAGGAGCTAGCTCTTGTGCCAGTTTTACGTCTGAACTGAGGTCTGTCACCTCACGTTGTTTCTGGCTGAGTGACACCAGCACGCCCTGGTAGGATTTGCTTGGGCTGTGGGGCTAAATGAGCTGGCAGAAAGTCTGGAACAGCACCAGGTTCAAGATGGGCTTCTTGGTCCAGCAGGAGAGGGTGGTCATCATCCTCTGTCTGCACCAAATTCACGTTGCCCCATGGCCTTCCTAGCTTGGCACCAAGCCTGTTCCTGTAGCCACCATCATCTGGAGCATGTAGGTGTGTGAACCTGCAGCCATCTGCCTTCTCCTCAGCCCAGCGATGGAGCAGTTGCTTTGTGCTTCCTCTCCAGGTGCAGATGTCTTGAATTCAGAAGGTGCATCCAGTCTATGTGACTGCAATCTGGAGAGTGCTTCAAAAGCCTCATATTTTTGAATTTATATATCTTGTTGAACACAGGTGCCTTGCTGCAGTATGTACAGCTGGCTTACACTGCAAAGTGCCTTCGGCAGGGTGTTCTCAGTGTAACTGATGGGAAGGGCAGAGAGAATCGCCGAGTTCATTTTATATACACATCATAAAAATTATTCTTCTCAACTTTAATTGTCTTGGCCATAAAGCTTTTACTAGTTCTGTGATCATCAGGCAGCATGAACTGTAATATTAAGTAACCCAACTGTATATTTAGAAACATGCAAAAATCTCACAGCTAAACTTAATATAGAAGTGCAGCTAATTAAAAGTAGCTTGTGAGAATAATGCTATACTTGTTCCTTGTCCTGCAGGGTAAAAAATAGACTTCAGTTAAATGAAATTGCAATGAAAATCTTCATTATTTTGGTCTATTTTGAAGGAAAAAGTAAATACTGGAAATTTCACAGCTGGGTTTAACTTCTTTCCAACTGTTTTTCAAATTAAAGCATTTTCATCTGAATTTTTGATACATCTAAAATATATATTAATAGTTAAATCAGTCACACCATTAAAACAACAATATGAGAATCCACGCTAAAAAGCCTGATGGGAAAACACACAGAAAAATGGTAATACATAAATTTCGAGATAATTTCTTTTGTGGGTTTTGTTTCCCACCCCCATCTCGAGATCAGTCCCAGTCCTTAGTGAACAGTAATGTAAGGGACTGGATTTACAAAGGGCCTTCTCCTCAGGATACTGGATGTGTAACAGCACAGATGGGAATGCAGTGAAAGGAGAAAAAGAAGAATTGAAAGTAGATGGATGATGCTTTGTGTGTGTGTGTGTGTGTGTGTGTGCCTGTGTAAGCAGAGAGAAGTGAAGGCAATTTTGTAGTCCAGGATTCTGCTCAGAGATGCTGGTGGTCCCCCAGGATATCTCACCCCCTGTATTATCTTCTATATTCATATGCTTTCTGTATGAGAATCCTGAGAAAGATGGCATCTCTCTGAAAAGTATGGTATGTGGTACTCGGTACCTCTTTTTCTTTTTTAAGGAAGAAGAACTGGTGGCCTGTCACAGACACAAGTCTGCTTTCCTCTCAAGTGTCAGCAATTTGAGATTTTTCTCCCTTCGAAGAAGTCTCATAGGCTGACACCTATGAGTGCACTGCAGCAGCTCAGCCAGGTGGGAAGCCTGAACATATACCGAGTGACAAAACTTGGTTGCTGGAAGCAGCACGAAATACTGACAGTGGAATTTGTCATGAACAGGTCCAGTGGGGAACCAGACATGTTGTTGTGTTCAGTGCTGAAGATATAGAAAGAAGACCTAGCTTGATTATTAAGATAAAGGGAAAAAAAATCTCACAACAACCATAGTTTAGAGGAAAATACTTATTTTTCACTCTAATATAGAATACAAGAACTTGGTTTCAAAGATCTTGCTTTCATTCCTTGTTATTGATCTGAGTCACCTCGTGCTGCTACAGGAGAACGTCTCCTAGAAGTGCTGAGGTGTCAGGGCAGCACCACAGTACGAGGCTGCCTGTTCCCTGCTCTCTCCTCACTGCAGGATGTGAGTTGCCCTGTCAAGACAGGTGGTTTTGCCTCTGAAAGTTGCACCCAGTTTTTCTTTCATGTGCCACATGGCCACAGCCGGCTGCTGAGTGTGGCTGCACACTGTACATGTGCAGCTGGGTGTATATGTGTGCTGTTCTGGTCTGGCTCTAGGAAGGCTGTGGACAAGAGGACACAATGACAGAGGAGCGATAACTTTGGTAAGGCAGACCTCTACACGGCGTCTAATTTTAGTGTTTATCTGAGCAGTGGGTAAGTGGAAGTGTTGTCAAGTGACAGATAAAGCCCTAAAAAACACACTCTGTGACCATCCTTTTTATCGTGAGCTGGATGTAACCATGGGTGCAGGGATCTAAGGGAACTGCTTATGCTCTTGTTGTGCAGTCCAGAATGAAATCAGGGGTAGCTTCAAGTGCGAGTCAAATGGACTCCAAGCCTCTAGATGAAAACAGTTTCAGGGGCAGAGTCTCTGACCTTGTCTAGCTACAAAAATAGCAGGGGTTTAAAGACCAGTTTTACTAACCTGGAGCTGGTGCCTATTTCATTGGATTTGGTAACTGATGTGTGCAGCTTCTTTCCAGCACATCTTGTGGAAGACGATTGAGTCAGTTCAGGCACTCATGCAGGAAATCAGAAACACGGAATTAGTTGTTTTCTTCCTTCGCTTGAAAGAGAGGGCAACCTTCCATGTTGTCATTCTCTTTATTTCCCTTTCCTCACCCTGCTTTCATTGCACTTCAGTTTTGGGCAGAAGTGATGACTTGCTCCTGACACCTAACTGATGTTTTTTTTCCTCTCATTTGTGCTGTGTCATAGCACGAGCAGGCTTCCTCTGGTTCATTTACTGTCCAGGCTGCGAGACAGCATTTGTTGATCATTTCTGTGCTTGCAAATTTGCAGTTGTCATTCTTTCCATTTGCCCCCAGTTCTTTTTTATTTAAGCTCTGGTGCAGGACACGGTCCTCAGTACACTATAAGTGATCTCCTCTGAGAATTCATCACGCTTATTCAGGAGAGCAGAGAGAGGGTCAATGGACAACATGGAGAGAGAAAGAATTAACTCCTGTCAGTTTTTATTTAACAGATGGCATTTTTTTTTCAATTCAGAACTAAATTGCCAGTCCTTTTCTCATCTGAATTCTTGGAAGTAGTCTTGTAGCACAGTAGCCCAAACAATCTGAATCTGTTCTTGGGCAAGAGAGGAGCCCTGCTGGAGGGAATGGTGTGGGTGGTGTAACACATCCAGCTTCTAGCTCACCCCTCTGATGCTCAGATGTCAGTCTCTGATCATTCGTGAAACACAAATGCAGGCAACTTGCTATATACTTGAATGGCATTTGCAAGACACATACTTCTGTGTATTACTCTATTATATTTTGCCACTGACGTGACATTGCTGCTGAGCTGATTCATCCTGTGGAAAGTGAAGTTAGACATAGAAAAATTCAGTTATTTAGCATGTGCTTGATTTGTTACACTGACTTGGTGCGATACTGAGTCAAAATCAGTGCATTTGTTTCAGCTTCAGTGATCTGGACTTGGACATAGTTCAAGTTAGAAGTGAAGGCTGTTGTCAGCAGGCTTCTAGAGGGGGATGTTTTTCCATTACCATAAAGGTCTGTTTGGAAAATGGAAATGATTTTGGCTTTCAAGATTTTTTTGCATTTGAGTGAAAGTTTATAACTCATAACAAAAATCTGTGCATGTCAGCAACTCAGTTGAAATATGAGTGTCTCCTAAGCAAATGAGGCAGAGAGAGGTTGGACAGAAGCTAGTCCAAATCCACTCAAGCATTTGGACCAGCAAGCACAATTAAAAAAATATATAAATCACAGACTTAAGGAAATATTTTTGTCAATTTTGCAGTAAATTTTGGCCTTTTTAAGGTAGCTTTCAAGGTTTTCTGTTCCAGAAAGCTTCCTTAATCATCCTGAGATGATACAAGTATGGGATGCTCTGCTGAGCAATATCAATTGAAAAGTGAGGAGTTTTGATTCTGCTGTTAACAAAAGTGTACTAACAACCTGATCCAGCAGAATTCAATATGATACGAAGTCTAAAAAAGAGATCAAATAAAATCTTGAAGTATGGGAGAGAACAACATTCCTAAGAGGAATCATTCTGATTTTGATGAAATGGTCTAATTCTATCTATCAAAAAGCAAAGTCTGTGGATTAAATAACCGCAGGAACAAGTCAAGAAGTAATGAACGAAAGCTCACATCCACTTGCTGTGTCATTTCTGCCTCCCAGTGAACAGAAAATGATGTAGCTGTTTTGCTACATAGGGTGCATTTAGCTACAGAAATGGGGAGATGGCAACAGAGTGCTGTGGTAAGGAACAGGTAGGCTCTCTGCTTAAACAGGGACTGTCAAATGCGTGTGATATGTGATCTTTTTCGGAATATAGCAAGCAAACAGATATGTCTTGGTGGCAGATTTATACTTTAGTTCTTCTGCTTTGGAAAATATAATTGAAATTTGAGAGCAAATAATTCTTAAACCAAGTTTAGCTTTGTTCACTAAGTTAGGAGCAGGTGCATATCAGAGAGACAAGGCAAGCCACTCTCCCATCATCTGATTTTACTGACCAGAGAGAGAGAACCTAATTTATAGTGTCTGCCTTGGTTTACTTGGAGTTCTGTTCTGCATAAAGATATTGTGTATTAGTTTTTTCTTCATGGTAGTTTTGCTGCTGAATTGACAGCTTATAATAAAAACTTCTCCTGTAAGGAAAATGTCAGTAGTTTTGTCCAGGGAAGGGTTGAGGTTTATGTGGGAAACGATCTTAGTTGTTGTGCGCTGCTGGTTTTAGTGTCAGAGACCTTCACTGTGCTGCAGAACTCAGGCCTCTATTTCAGTACAGTGTGGCAGTTGGAACAGTAATAAATATCCCCTCCTTCCTCTGAGGTTGTCTGCCTGCCCAAGAAGTCCTCCCTGTGGCAGAGAGCTACAGAGCCTTCTGGAGAAGCAGAAGGTACTCTCTGCACTGTGTGTTTCTAGTGTCTGGGAGAAGAGTGTGTGTAAACCTCGTAGAGTTCATCAATACCACAGTTCTAAAACAAAACTGGGATGCTACACAAACTTCCTCATCGGTCTTTACTTTCTATATGAATAAGCCATCAGTGTGTGATAGTCCGGCACAGCTAATGTTGATGACTATGGCACGGAGGCAGTACTGTTTTGGGATTACTATACTCCCCAGTGGCTGGCTGCAAATGCTGCAAAGGAAAAAACCAAAACAAGAAAATACAGGATGTGACGGATGCGTGGTTATCCTGATGTGCTTCAGAGTAGGGATAAATTGTGATTTGTTTACGGGGGACTCTTTATTAAAGAGAAAATGAATTTCATATATATATATATATAATATTTGTATCCTTTATGTGTCTTGATTACAGCAATGTGCAGCTGCATTCCCCTGGGATGCCTACGGGCGGAGCAGTGCTGTGTATGTGCCGAGTTCTAAGGTCTGCAGGGAGCTGTAGGGTGCGAGACTTTCAACGCAGTAGGAGACAATACCAAATTGAAGATCTTAATGAGTAGCTGAGCACCTGTCCTAATGAGAACGAAAAATCTGTCCCTTGTCTATTAAGGCAGCAGTGGGGCAGAAGGAATAGATCTCCATAACCACACTTGCTCTGTGGGTTTTCTTTGCAGGCAATGAGGTAATGTGCTGTGAAATAATCAGCGTTTTGTGCCTTTGTGTTTTTACATTCTCCCTGAATTTTCAGTCATGCTAAAGCATTCAGCATCTCCCCTACGAAGACAGGCTGAGGGAGCTGGGCTGGTTCAGCCTGGAGAAGGGAAGGCTGCGAGGAGACCTCACCGCGGCCTGCCAGTATTTAGATGGCGATTATAAAAGGGAATGGAACCAACTTTTTACAAGGGTAGACAGTGATAGGACAAAGGGGAATGGTTTTAAGGAGGGAAGGTTTAGATTGGATGTGAGGGGGAAGCTCTTCTCAGAGAGAATGCTGAGGTGCTCTGTCCCTGGTTCGTAGACCAGTTGGATGGGGCTCTGGAAAGCCTGGTTGAGTACCAGATCTGGAGGTTGGTGGCTCTTCCTTTGGCAGGGGGGTTGGAACTGATGATCCTGGGGGTCTCTTCCAACCCAAGCCATTCTGTGATTTTTATTTTATTATTATTATTTTTTAACTTCCTTGTTGTCTTGAAAGAATGCAGGCGCATGTTGCATTGTACCCACCTCCAAGTAAGATCTGTGAAATAAACTGAGAATCCGACCCACAGATTTACAGGTGAGAGATATTTTGCAGTTGTGCATACAATTGGAGTGCTATAAAACTTTGAGAAGTTCTAAAACTGAAAGAAAAAGCTTTTTATAACTGAAGTCAACCCTTGATTTGAGTGGGCCCATAAGCTAGAAGTATTGATTGCTATCTGAAACAGTTGGGACAATAGAAATAAAGGCTCTCACCCAGCTGGCTTACTGTGAGTGATAAAGATGCGGGGATAAAAGTTAAACGAGCTGCAAATTAACCTATTAGCACCTAGTCATATGTGTGAAGTAGACAACGCACTGATCTACCTGTGCTGATTCATGTTTCTCTGTTATTCTCCTATGAAAGCTCACACTCTGGCATGTGTAAAAATGGTCAGCCTTTCAAACGGTACCACTTTATAACCTTTGTATTAATCACACAGCAGCTACTTGAAATAACATTCTGGGTATGTGAAAGCAGCACTGTAATCTAATATTCTTGTTGTTGTCTTCCTCTCTTGAAATAAACTAAAAATATAAGGTGTGTGGCAGTAAAGTTGAGCGAGTAGATGTGTACTTGTTTGTTTTTTTTTTTTACACTGAGATATATTTCTTCAGGTATGAAATAATGAATAATTTGGAATAAACACATGCAAACGTATTATATAATCTGAAATAATACTTACAGGGTAGTAAGTTCCATGCTCATAGATTTATAATGATAGCATGCAGCATGTTTATTCAAAAGCTTAGCTAGCTCTATGACTAGAAAATATACTTCTGACAATTAGAATTTGGCATTCAAAAGGGAAACATCAAAATAGTGTGAAGTATTTTCAACACTATGTGTTGTGTGTATGTGTTTTTCATTGGGGGGGGGGAGGGGGAGGATAAAAAAACAATTTTTAAAGGCAAACCTGTTGGCATTTACTATGTTCTGATAATATCTTCTGGAACAACAAACAGCAACAAAAACAAGTCAAAGCAGACCTTAAGAGACAAGGAGGCGGTTAGGGACTGCAAGTGCTCCGCTCAAATTAAGAGTCCTCTTATCTGCAAGTTTGAGAATGGTTAATAAAGGCTGGAATTCTTGCTCTTGGAAAGAGTGGTGCCCAGCTTGAGGTAGCTTAATTCTCTTCCCTTTCTCCCTTCTCATGCAGTGTTATGTGAATCTTAGTCTTGCATTCTTCTGCACTGTTGATAGAGGAGCAACATTCCTCTTGGATACAACCAGCAAGATGGGTGCTGTACCCACCTGGTTACCCAGCTTTGTGCAGGCATGGTCTGACATACCAGATTTTTGTATGAGCACCTGCTTGGGGGGAATCGTGTGCCTGCCTAGGAGTGGAAAAGCATGTACCTCTAGCTAGTTTTGACACTGAAAATATATTCAAAGAAAACAGTAAAGAAAATAGATATAACAAAATAAAGTGCTTCAAATGACCACGTATATATGAACAATCTAGTTATTATTGATGAGCAGTACAGATAATTAAGAAAGTGCATTAGAGAGTTCTCTATGTATACAATTTCTTGCCCTGGATATACTTAAGGCCCCTATAAATTAGGTAATTTCAGCAGAGTTTGAGGTAAAGCAGACTATTTTTCACTTTTTAAAAGCACTAAGATTTATTTTTAATACGTCTGCCAAGATTTTGACTAATTTTAGAGGTTAGGATCTCTAAATTGCATAGTTTTTCAAGCTGAGCATGCTTAATCTATGAATATTTACCTTCAGCAACCTGGTAATGCTTTCTACATCAGATTTTATGGTATCCAATTTAATTATGGAACAGCTGTGATGTAGGCTGCATAACATCTTGACTTAAAATCAGTTTTACATAAACAAGACAACTTTAGGAATACTGATGCAGCCACATACAGCATATCAAGGACTTTTTGCTAACTGAAGGGGACACGAGAAAGCATGCTGTGAAATATCATTCACAAAAAATGTTTCTAAATATATTAAGGCAAAGGGCACTGTACTCTGTGAGCAGCATCAAACAGTACTCCATGGGGCTAGATAGAGAAATGTATGATGTATGTGAGAGTGATGAAATCTGACCCCACGTAGCTATATATAATAGAGGTTTGGGTAGTTGGTGCAAGTTCTGAGTATAGGCAGGCATAACCGTGCTGCTATCTCTTGGAAAACAGAAAGAAAACATTTTTTTTAAGGCACCTCTGTTGCTGTGTGACCTGTGAACAGACTTCTCGAGCCACAGGCAGCACTGGAGTAAATTAATGGAATTAAGCTTTTTCAGTTTTTCCGTAGTCCTAATTAGAGTCAGGAAGTGCAGAGAGATGAAACATATGTTCTAGTTTTTGTAAAATATGCTCAAGTGTGGAATATGTTGAAAGACTTGATCTCATGTCGGGGTAAACCTTAGGTCAGTCCTTGCTGTATTTGAGACAGCTTGACAGTCCCAGTAAGACCAGTGTTTTCTGTTGAATGGAATTCATCTGCTGTTTGATAACACTGCTTGAAAACAAAATGCATGATTTATCTACCTACTTTAGAGAAACACATATGAATGCCAAAACTTAAACCATGGAAGTATTTTAGTTGGACTTCTGTAAAACCTAAAAATTGGAAACGTATACATCATTTTCTGTAGGTTGGTGAGACATAAAAGGTCAAAAGACATCCACAGAGCAAATCAACCTGGCTGAGTGGAATGGTGCAAAAGATGCACTGTGAGGGCACTCCGGTGATGTGAGACAGCTGTATCAGTTTGGTTGTGCTAATTTTAGTTCTTTAAAAAGATGCTGCTGCCTGTCAGTGGAAGGAACCCAAGTCTTACAGTGTCCCAGCTTTTTGAAACTAGTGTGGGAGATATCTGCTTGTGCAAATAATTAGTCAAGAAGTGATAACCTGGTCAGAACTGGTTGGTGGAAAGTGATCTGTGCGTGGAGTGGGCAGTCTGAGCAGCACCTCACTTCTTTGGGGGGCAGAGAGTTACATTGTGGAGCCTGGCATCTGTTCTGTCAGGGATGTTCAGTGGAAACAGGGTGAGCTGCCTTCCTTTGTGAGGCTGGAGCACCAGGACGCCAGTACCACCTCCTATGTATGGGGAGGTTGTCACAAGGGGCTGGAGTGCACTGTGGGCTGTGCTCCAGAGTGGTCCTATGGGGATCAGTCCAGAGGGAAAGCCTTCAGCCTTGCTGCCCTGAGCTTCTGGAGGACCACAGCCTCAGTGGTTTCTGCTGCTTATTTGGGTCTCCCTAGCAAAGCCCACATCTTCACTGCTCCCATGTCTGCTGCGAGGCTGCTCCCGTCAGGAGAAACCTTCCCACCTCACTCTTCCCATGGGCACAAGGAGATCAAAGTATAGCAGCTAATATAGGCTTTCTCCCTGAGTCATCACAGTCATCTTCATGCCTCTTCCTTGCTGCAGGGCCCCTTTTCTGTCTATCCTCCCCAGCTCCCCCATCTTCCAGCATGGAGCTTGTGTCTTTCCTTCCAGTCACTGCTCCTGGCACAGATTCCCAATGCTCATCTGCTAGCTGTACTTGCAGAAATCTTGTTTGGAAGAGTCTAGACTCAAAAAAAGGACAAGGCTGAGAAGGATGGACCTGTTGTAGCCTTTCTCAGGCCTTTTCTGTATTTTGTGGTTAAGGTTGGGGTGAAAGAGGTGTCAGGCTCTGCAGACTGACATTGCTGCTATGGAAGAGGGTGCTTCTGGGACAATAGTTAGGAGCCAGCTGAATCCTGCAAAGCCTACGGGCAAAGGTGCTGGAGAGAGAAGGCTTCATGTCTGCATATGGTGACCTCTTGCTTGTGGTATTGCACATTGTCCTTTTAATGATTTGTTGTCAGAATGGAGTGCTTATGCTTAGAGAATGTTAGGAAACCAGTGGTACCTTAGCTTCTATTTCCCCTCTCCTTCTTCTTTTCCTGCATTTAATGGGGGTGTTTTTTTTCTCCTGGTGACCTGTGCTACTCCCTCTGAACAGAGAGAGCATGAAGAGTTTGTTGCAGTTTCTTGTACTAGCAGCATAGGGTCAAGATCAGAAAATGTGTAAGTGTACAGCAGGAACCAGGGTCTGACAACACAGGAGAAGAATCCACCGCTTCATCTCTGTGGTGCAAGATTTGTCTTTTGATTGCCATGGGAAATGCAAACAGGAAGGGATCTGTCAACAGACTGATTTGGGTTTTGATTTCTTCATCCTTACGCTGAATTCCTCATTTGAGTAGGCCTATTCATGAAAACAGCAGTACTGCTCATAAAGGAGGCTCCTGCTCTGTGTAGTAGAGGTGGCAGAATTGTTTTGAGGTTGCTTGAGTTATCGTTCAATTTTTAGAGAGGCAGAGCAACCCTCATTCATTCTCATCTGCTATATTCTTTGTGGGCTTTATTTATTAAAAGTGAACCCAAAGGACATGCTGTGAAAACCAGATTATCATGGATATGCAAATGAAGGCTCTCAGAATTTGATAATTTACTGTGTGAGTGTAACTGCATGGTCACCAGCTGTTAGAGTGAATCCTGGCTTGGAAAAGGCAAGGGGGAATGTCACCACTAGATTAAATATGACGAGGCAAATAAAAGCATCAATAACTCTCCAACAAAATATTTAGCTTCCTATAATCCTTTGAAACTCATTTTGTGTAGTAGTGTAATTCATCATTCTTTCCCAGCTGAAGAAACAGTATTGTTGGTATTAAAAAATGCAGAAAGAATACAGCAATTAAATAGAATTTTCATAGACTGTCTTCATATACAGCATTTTTTTCCTGGGAATATCAAAGCTGCTTTCTTAAGATATCATGGTTGTGGATTACTTCATTAATTCCAAAATACAGCTAAATAAGCTTTCAGTTTAAAGTTGTCTAAGTTAATAGCATTTCCCTTAAATATAGCCTTTTAATGTTAGCATAAATGAGCAGAAGGCAATAAAGTGTGAAGAACACTGTGCCCAATTGAAATTACAGGGTTGATTTTCAGATAAGCAGACTGGAATTGCTAAAATTAGAAGGATTTTCTGCGTACCTGCATCTTTCTCTTTACTTCTGTGTCACTTGCTATGCTGACAGTAAAATGGTAACAGCAGGTACTCAGTCATTCTCTAGAATGGCTGGAGAAATCTTAAAGCTTCTGGGTCTATTCCTGACATTCCCACGAGAGATGTGTGAAGCTGCAGGAGCATCTACTGTGTCAAGGAGTTAAAAACCACTTGAGTTCTTCCTCAACCTCAGTAGTGGGGGGCTGCCTTCTCCCACAACTTCTTTGTGCTCACTGTAAGCGTTTGCATATAGTCTTCGTTTATGTAGATGCCTCAGAGACTGTTTACTCCCTGGCTTCTCACGAGGTATCTGTGGTCCATTATCTTTTCCATCTTTTGTAATGAAATTATATCTTGCCTTATTGCTTCCTGACCTGGTGGCAGTGCTTTGGCAACAGAGAGATTGTTGTGAAAAGGGCACCCAGATATCCTCGTGTAAATAACTAGGGAGATTAGACAGGAATGCCATGTGTGACTGCACTGTCACCTCCCCTGCCCGAAGCTGTGGTCAGGAGGCTTCATTGACACGAGGCAGCTGGCTCTGCTGGGGAGTTCCAGCCTTTCCCAGAGGAGGAATCCTACACTGTGCAAAGGAGCCTATGTTTCTAGAGCATGAATAGGCTTTGTCTACTCAAGCTACGTCTGTCTGGGGACATGGGGAAAATGTAGATGCTTACCAACTAGAGTTGCTACAGGCAGCAACAGGTTGAAATTCATGCATTTCTTCAGGAGAAGAGGATGAGAACCAAAGATAGTGTGATTTGTGTTTCATAGAATTGCCAAGGTTGGAAAAGATCTACAAGATCATCCAGTGCAACTGTCCACCTATCACCAGTAGTTCTCACTGAGCTGTGTCCCTCAACACAACATCTAAACACTCCTTGAGCATCTCCAGGGTCAGTGACTCCACCACATCGCTGAGCAGCCCATTCCAGTGCCTGACCACTCTCTTGGAAAAGTAGTATTTCCTAACATCCAGCCTGAATCTCCTGTGATGGCATATATTCCAGTTTGGCATAGACTGGTCATGTTAAATGTTTGCACTCATATTGGATGCACCTACACAGGGATGCTGCAGGACTGATGCTTTCCAAAGGAAACGGGCCTGTTTCAGGTTATTTTTTGCATTTCCAGTGATTACCGTGGGGAAGGAATATGTGCAGCACTAGCATCCATACACCCATGGCAACTCATCTGCTGCCTGATTTCCCAGCCCAAGACTGAGGGACACATTACACTCCCAGAGCCTTGTGGCTGTGTTTCATGCTACACTTAACTAATTCTCCAGTTTGAGGAAAACCGTTTGGTAAATGACCAAATACACAGTATATGTGCTTGGTATAATCTCATCTGGATTTTGGATTTTGTTTCTGGAGAAGTCTACCAGAGGATTAGACAACTGTGTTTTAGATGCCCAGGTTAAGTAGCTTCATTCTCATATGAAATAAATTATGTACAGTGTTTGAAATCTGTAGTACGATTAACAAAATTACCAGCCCATGGCAGAGTCAAAACACCCTATCTCACTTTTAAAACTCAGCTGTCTGTTCAGAATGACTCAACAGATCCATCCCCCTTCTCTTCATGCACCTTAGATCCTATAATTCGGAGATCTAAACTCCAGAAATTTTAGAGGACTTTTTAGACTTCCTAACACATAAAATTGGACTTGTTCCCTGTAGACAGTGGCCCAGTGCAGTGTCTGAAGCATGGACTCAAGTATGGATGATCCAAATCATTTATTACAGGTTCTAACATCCCCTCTATATACATTCACAAGTTTTCTCTTTTAACTTTCCCACCCACATTTACATGTCAAGAAAATACTCCCCAAAACACTCCTTAGCCGTGCATGCAGGCACTTATCCAATTAGGGTCTGAGTCATTGCAAGCCATGCATTCTTCCTCCAGTCAATGTCTGCCGTCACACAGCTTACTTGAACTTGTTTTGCTTCTCTTTTGGAGTGTCCTTGGTTCTCAGCCTTCCTTTCTCATGCTGTTTATCTTTCTCCACAGCTTCTGCTCTGAATATACTTTCTTGTATTCCCACAGCCCAGGCTATAGGAAGTGAATTGAGTGTTCAAGAAAGATTACTGGGAATTTTTTAATGGTTGTTGAAAGTAAGACATTATGAGGGATGCTTAGCTAAGAGAAGCCTGGGACACAAAATATACAAGAATAGATATGTGTTGATGGGAGCCAGGCGTGGGGGGGGAGAGAGAAAAAAGCATGACTTAAGCTACTGACATTGACCTTGAGGACACTGAGGTGAGATATTCAATTTCAAGCTCCTGTTCTGCCTTTAACAGTGCATGTAAGCACCAAACTATAATGATTTAAGATTCTGTAGCAGGGAGAAGTTATTATATCAGCTTCTGAGTCATCTCTGATTTCATTTCCACTACTTATCTTACAGGAATGTAAACTGGAGACACCAACATTCCTGCATACTGTGGTGGCTTTGTCCTGTGTACCTTATTTTTCTTGCATACAGTCGGTATACAAAGGATTGTTTTCTTTTAAATCTTTGACTACGTAATATCTACTACATTAAACATAGTGTAAAATCTTCCCAGTGTTACAGAATACATTTTTTGTTCCTTTTTGTCTCCTCATCATGTGACAGGTCAGAATACATTTAGGACTGCTAAATTGTAACTCATATGACTAAAAAGTGACACAGGCAGAACCGAAAGCATCTCAAAAGTTGAAGAAATGATTGCTTGTAGAAGTGTATCAAATCCAAGATAATTACAAGTACAATAGATTTGCAGGAAAGCTGCTCTTTTATTTTATTTTTTTTGTGGAGAATTTGAATCTTACCAAGGTGTCAGTTATAAGCTTGCTGGTAAAGTGGCGATAACAATCTGTGCTGTACTTCATTCTACTGTGAAGTACAGTTTTGCTTGCTTGACAGATAGGGAAACGGAGTGAAAAATGATAAATTCAATTGAAATGAATGCAGTGCTATTTTACTAACACTTGTGAAATTGTCCATCTGCACTTGTTTCTTCAAAGATGCTCTTACGACTAAAAATGGCCCTATGGGGAGTTGATGTGAGAGCTGGGATTAAAGTTCAGCATGAAGACCAAACCTTTTCTTTTAGGGGGGTAAGTAACACCCCCTTAAATGCAGAATTTGCCAGTTATAAGCCATCTGAAAATCTGATTTGGAATTTGACAGAAATTCCAAAATTGTTGGGTATGTGTGTATGAGGAAAAGCAAGAAGGAAAGCAGCATTTCATAAATATTGATATCATCTAATTCTGCCCCATTTCCTCTCTCAACTCTTTAACTCCCATAGTTTCCTTTCATGTGACCAGATTTGCCAAACCGGCCGGGCAGGTGTAACAGTCTGCAGTAAGAGGAAGGACAATGAGTCTTCCTGCTGGTGATCAGGACATGTCCATGGGACAGAGCCACAAAGATTTTGGGCCCTGCTCCCAGGATTGCTGATTTCTCATGGGCAGAATAATCGCAGTGGGAGAGACCAAGGGGAAAGGGATGGCATTGCTAAAGGCACAAGTGCTCTCAGGTGCTAGGCTTTTTTGGTAATCCCTCTGTGGTGTGAGGAAGGACGAACTGAAAACAAGTCTTCTGCATCACGTGAAGTAAGCAGCCTGCCCCCAGCAGCAAGGCTGAAAGGCATAGAGACAGCATAGTAAGTAGCACCCTTTCCTTCCTTATTTTGCAGTCTGCACGTTCCTTTCAATTCTGATTTTCCCAGTTTGCTTTCCAACTGGGCAAAACATTTACAACCTTAGACAAGTGATCTTAATCTTAAATAATAATGAAATGTCAAAAGCATCTGTTTCATCGACTAATACCGTTTTCTTCTTGACATTTTCTTAGCCCTTGCTTTCATTTCTTCCTAATAGTTAGATGCAGACTGGTTTATATAGAGAAAAATACATGATTTTTTCTTAGTATTACTGCAGTTAGAGAATTGTTTTTCTTTACTTTTTTTTTTTCCAGATTATAACACTTCAACATAGGAAAAGAATCAAATGCGTGCACTCATGATTTGAACTCAGAAAGAAACAAAATCTTTTCCATTACTGTAGAGGTCTTTTTGTCAGCCCTGGTTTAAATGAGGCAGAGGTAACTTCAGCAATATTTGATTACCACAGGAAATACAGGTCATCTTATTTAATGATCTGGAGCTGGAGATGTATCGCAGCTTCCATCTGTCACTTGCGATTAGCGTAGAGCCCTGAACTGGGCTGGAAATGAAGTTAGAGCAGTAGGATTGTGGTGAGGGATGGGCTGTGGGGAATGAAGTGGAGGCTGAGGGAGCTGTCTGGAGCTGCTACCCCCAGCCTGCTTGCTGTGGGTGCAGGAGGATGGCTCTGACAATGCTTCCTCCTCCACCTGCACTGTGCTTCTCCAAGCATGGAGTTTGAATCGGCTTCTACTCCAACTCATCGTAACAGTGTGTGGAAGTGAATGGCTGCACTGCCTCACATGCTGCACTTGGCATGGACCTTCTCTAGCCTCAGGGCCCTGCAGGCTGTTTTCAGGAGCTCAGTTTCATTTCTTCAGCAAGGCTGATGAGCTCAAGTTTGATGTATTGTTCATGCTGTTCTCCCTTATTCAGTTTTCTAAAACAGCCTATTTTGTACTGTGAGTTTACACTCCCACTTAGTTCTTCTCTATTTGCAAGATTAGGCCCTGCAAGCCACCTCCTTTGGAAATGGAAGTTAATTGTGGTCCAGAAATCCCAGCAGGAGCTGTGCTATTTTCTGAAGCTCTCACTACCCACTGAGCTTTGGATACATTAAGTTATTTAGGTTCTCATTTGCCCCTTCAAACATCTACATCTTCTGGCTTGGTATGCTGATACGCTCATGACCACATTTCAGCAGCCATGCATTGATCGAGAGAGCTGAGCAGAGGCAGGAGGTCATTCTAGAAACACTGCCACACTGAACGTGAATTAGAAATCTGTGACACTGCAGTGAAACCTTTCTGTACAAGCCATCGCTCAGAGTCACCTTTCACGCACTGTGTCACACTAAGGTTAGATATATTTTCAGGCTATTTGGTTTAGTGTTCTTTATGTCTTTCCAGAATACGTACCATAGCAGATTGATGCCGAGGGCTGCTATTTTTTATGGTAACACTGCAGTTTGTAATAGGAATTAAAAACAACAACAGAAAACCAGTCAGTCACAGTTTACACTTAAGCTTGAGTCTTGCAGATTTTTGGAAGCTTGTGTGTCCCTCCATACCTTGGATGTTGAGCAGGCAGTAGCAGGAAGGCCCTTTCCTTGTGCTGAGTGTCAAAAGCAACTGAAAAGAAACGTGATTTTGAAAATGGTAAAAATGTCATTGCCCTTAAATTGCATTCTGTTTTAGTGCTTCATATTCTCTTCCTTTATTTCTTCTGCTTACACAGAAAAAATAATTTATATTTTTAAATCTTTTTATCATAGCCTAGTTATTATTCTTAAGAATGAGTCATGGAATGTCTAATGTAAGTTGAGTCAAAGACAGAGGCTAGAGACAGAGATCCTGACAGACTCTGTCCATAAACAACCACATACAACTGTTGAGCACTTGGCATTGACATACTAAATCTTTCTGATACCAGGGACAAAACCTTTACATGCAACACTTTTTGCAACGAGTAAGTAAGCCTTATAGCACTGCATCTTGTAAAACGTAATTTTCATGCCCACAAAGATTAAAATCAGCTGCCTCTAAAAACCATAAGCTCAACTCTGAGACTCACAAACATTACTGTTTCTGGTGTCTTTTGTTGTCTTCTAAATGTTTTGCTGAGGAAGCTTTGGTAGAAGTACAATGTTTGTGTTAGATTTATAGCAGAATACAACCCCTTTTTTAGGTGTGTACACTCTATTATGGTTTACAATAGCTTTTTGTCACTTCTATAATGATGTGTTTCATCATGTTCCATTCCCTGACCACCAGCCGATGCACTATTCCAGCTAATCATTTTAGTAAATGGAATGCTCTATTGTTCTTTTAAAAATTAATTTTGGTTTTTATAGTATTGATTTTTAAGTGTCTTTAAAGTGACTTTAAAATTTTTAATAACATTGATTTTCTGAGTTCCCAGAAAATGTTTTAGAAACGTTTTTATGTAGATAGGGCTTAAATACAGTCACTTACCAAATAACAGGTCAAACCACTGTATCACAGTCCTAATCATAGTCACCAGCCTTGGGTCTAACCCTGTGCCAGACAGATGAAGATGCTTATGTGCTCTGTTTGCCTTCCAGTTGTGAGCAGCCTTGGGAAGGATGAATAGTAAGTAATACAATGCCAGGCTACTCAGGTCCGTACATGTCTTGGTATTGATTTATGGCCATGCTGCTTACATCTGCAACATACAACACCAGCAGTTCTTGATTGCTGTGGCTCCTACAAGACCTATTCCTCTGGTTGTATCTGTACTTGGTCACAAACATAATGAGAAATGGAATATCCCTGAAATCTAGATGAAGAGTTGTTTTTTTTTCTTTTTTTCCCCATTTTCTTTTTCCTTTTTCCTTCTGTTTTTAATTCTTTCTCATGGTGGCAAGAGCTCTGTACTGAGCTACTGTGTACCCACTTTATTAACAGATTGCTTAACGTTAATAACGGCAAAAGATTAAAAGGAATATGATGCAAAATGAGAAAGAGAGCTGCAATCCCTGTAGTACTGTGGACACCTGCAAATAAACTCTTCTTTTTGCTTCTTCTGTCTAGGAAAGTAGTTGTTAAGGCAGCTGGACTCTGCTCTCTGGTTGTTCATGATGTATCTCCATAGAACACAAAGGAGACGAGTCAACTGCTGAAAGCAAATCTGACAGAGCAATGCTAGGAGTAGGAGATGAAAAAGGTCTCATAGCTAGATTTGCTAATCTATGATGCTGATGTAGCACAAGAAACAAAAGAAAACATTACTTAATTTATGGCTTGGGATTTGAGTCCTCAAGTCCTCCCATTCAAAGAAACAACCAAACCAAAGCAACAGAAAAAAAAACAAACAAACAACATAGTGCAGCATATGTTCTGTTTTCTTTGCAACAAACAGGAAAGAAACAACAAATGCCTTTCAACACTCTGGAAGAGTAATATTGATGGCAGTCCCCTCTTCCATGACTCCTGGTCAGTGAAACTGGGAAGGAATAAAACACTATTTCCATGAAGTTCAAATAAAGTAGGTTCCTTTGTGCAATATTCATCAGAGACAATCAGTTACTGCTTCCTGTAGAAATCATGGGAGAAAATCTTCACCTGCTTCTTTCTGTGCATTTCGGAGCTCAGCTGCAGTCTCACTTGATCCATGTCAAGTAACCTGTCAGGTTCAGCTGAGTGGTATTGGAGTTGGTGTTGATGGGAGATGTTGCCAGCCTCAAGAGTGTTTTCTGAAGTCTGTGGAAGGTGAGGTGGAGGGGGTGGTGCCTCCTATGGGCATGCACAGTTGTATGGGTGGAAAATAGCTGAGGTGTTTGCTCTGTTCTCTGTGTCATCAAGCCACATAACTTGGAAAAAAAGGAATATCCTACCACGTAGGACCACATTATCCTTAAGTGTCCAACTTTCTTTGCTCTGAGTTTTCGTAGTGGGTAACAGCATCCTGGGATATCAGTTAGAATCTAGGAATGTATGTTAAAACAAATAGTAATAAGTGTTTGTCAGAGAGAGCAAGTCCATTTTTTAAAATTCTAAGTGTGTTGTCCACCATTTTTAAGATTTGTCATCAGTTTAAGCAGTGGAAGTAAACCATTCTAGGAAGTTTTTTTTCCGAAATCTGGAAGTAGTTAATGGCGAGCTTCGTAGCATTTTTGTATTGTGCCTGTCCTCTTTACAAACCTCTATGTGCCTCTGAGAATCATGAGCCCAGGTGCTGTAAGGATATGCAGCAAAATCGCTTGCCTCTGAACACATTTCATTTTACAGTCTTGTATAGTTGACCAAGTCTTTGTCAGTTATTGGAATGCATTTTTTCTGCTTTCTGTTATTCCAAGCTGCTCCCTAATTTTGCTTAATTTAAGTTCTTCAGAACTCATCCAGTTTTGATATGATATCGGGAGAAATCAGGTGGATAATTTCCCTTGAACGGTTGGATTTTCACCTGAGGAATGGGATGCATTTTAATGGAATTATCAATGGAAATAAATCAGAATGCTTATTCAAGATCACAGAATTTGTGCTGTCAACTTCGAAAATCTCATTTGCCCTCTGAAGTAAAGTCAGTGTTGTCTCCTTAGCATCCCTTGTGATTTTACAGCTTTACTTTCCTCCTGTGCTACAAAAATAATGCTCTACTGATACATCCTGCTGCATTCAAACTGCAGCTTTAGCAATGAACTGAACCACTAACCAATACTAATCCAGCATATTGAATTTGAGACACTTTTTCTGGAGCCTCTGGCATTCTACAAGGTGAGAAGGGAGTCCTCACAAAAAAAAGCTACTCCATGCATTATTCTAGTCATTAAGGAAACTCACCAGTGAGTAATTCATCATTTTATTGGAAAATTTCTTAACTTCTTTTTTTGGCCAGGATCTTTATCTGGCGGCTGCGAATTCAAATGCTTCAAATAGTAAACACTGTGAAAATAATTGCTGTTTACTAGTTAGCTGAAACCCTGGACTAGCTGCTGGCTGAGTTAAAATACTAAGCTTTTATTCTACTTCTCCTGATTTTTCTTTCCCCTTTTTATTATTATAATAAAATTAAAGATATTCACATTTATAACTTTTTTTTTTGTCTTTTCGCTGTAAGATAAAAATTTCCAGGGTAGGAATGACAAAGAAGAGAATAGGGTGGAGAAGTATCCTAAAATATCAGAGAAGTCGTTGTTGTGGTAAACACTTGAAAAGAGGGTGCAGAAAGCTCTTTTCTCTGACACCACTTAAGTTTGTCCAGATAATGCAGACCAAAAGGAGAGATATTTTGTGCATGTTCCCAGCTTGCTGATAAAGGCCCTTGGAAAACAATTTTGCTTTATAGATAAAAATGCTCTGAAATGATGGATGACCTAACACAGTGGAAGCAAGTAGGACATGTTATATATGATATATTCTGGATTCTGGGGCCCTGTGGGAGAGGTCATGCTTATACACGACGGAGTTAGAACCAATCTCTATAATGAGAAGCTGTTGGAAGGGCAGATTTTGGACTGCATAGGATTGTTTATCAACACTGACTCATTCCTGTCTAATTGGCTGCCCTTAATAGTGTTACAGAGCTTTTTCCACTCTAAGTATGCTTCAGGCATCAAACCTTGAGCCTCCCTCCCACCCCATAAAGGACAGGAGGAGGTATTGACAAGCCTTGTCTAAAAGGAAAGCTGAAAAGCCGTGAGGGCCTGGAGATGAGGCATCATGGGCAGTGATGTGCAATCCAGCCGACTGCTGAGGCAGTGCAGTCCCCTAACATGCTCCATAACACAGCCAAGTATTCAGCAATATTTGTTCCCTGTTCTATTATTATTATTATTTTGCACAGAAATAAATGAAGTTTCTTGTTTGCATGACAGGCATCATGTTTCATTCTAATTAATGAACATGGACCAGATCATCAACTAACAGAAACTAGTGTAGTTGTATTTCTGTCTGTGGCCAGATTTTCAATTTTATTTCTTCCAGTGGACCTTTCAGTACACAAGTGATTTCAGTTTTGTTTAGTTTGAAATTAACTGTCTTTCAGCATCTAAAAAGACATATATGTGTAAACCTGCAATTTTACGTTCAAGTTATAAGGATGTAGTTTCATCCTTCTTATTAAAAAAAAAAATTGTATTCTCAAGAGAAGAAAATGATGTACTGATTAATTCAGAAGTACTGCAATGGGAAGAATGATCTCCAGTGGTTATCTGAGACAGATAACTCTGAGTCAAAGAACATCATCTGTCAGCAGGCAGATAAAGAAAAGACAAGATAGTGCAGAGGTCTGAAGGTACTCGTGCTGTTGGAGTGTCAGTATTTTAGCAGAATGAAAACATAAATCTGCTTGGCTAACCAGAAACTTGGTGCTTGGCAAGGCTCAAAACAAAAGGTTTTAATCTAAGGGGTACACTTTGCCCTTTTTTCTGCAACGCTTCACTGATTTTTACTGAGCCCAGCACTGTGTAGGGCAGCAAATATTTAGAAATCTTCTTGTGTCAAATCTTGCAATATTTTTTCAGCAGCTTTTTGTTTTTTCTTCTTCTGATATTGTTAGTTCCAGACAGTTTTTGCAGCAGGCATTAAATCTTTATTTTCAAATCTAACGATAGCTAATGTTATTTTTACTGTAAAATAGTCAAGCAGACTCTTCTATGGAGGAGACAGATAGCTGTTCAGACTGGGTAGTAGTATGGAATTGCATGATTGTGCTGAATATTACAATGAAGTATATTATTGTGAACAGGATAAGTAAAAGAAGAGAACTTTTCTAGATATTTTTTATTATACTATCCCTCTGCAAGTTGTTCTGAGTTTCCCTTTCCCTCCCGAAAGTAAACAGGAGCTTCCCAGATGAATTTAATGGAAACTGGATCCTGCTCCACTTCATGCCATTCTTTGTACCACCTGAATCACCCACAGCTTGTATGGTTTTATTAGTACATCAGCTAACAGCTCCACAGAGAAATTACATTTTTTTATTTTTGTTTGTTTTTCTTCCAGAATTTCCATCTTTGTTTCTCAGCTGATTTTGCTGAAATTAGGAACAGAACTGAGTTTGCGCTGAGATGGAGCCATGAGGGAGTGCAGGAGTGTATTTTATGCAGTTGCCTTGGTGGGAACAGCAAATGCTGGATGGGATCCCAAGGCTGTAAATTAAAGAGGCAAAAGAGAGAGGCTCCAAGCAGAAACCATCTCGAGCTAAAAAAAAAAAAAAAAAAAAGATTTGAAGGAGTCTAGCACTCGCTTACATGTACTTTTTAAAAATAATATTTGTTATACCAACTGAGGTGGTTCCTCTTTCCTTCCCAGCTCTCAGTCTCATTAGCTGAACAGATGGAAGATGATGAGCGTAGAGGCCAAGGCCACATTCACTCAGTGGAGTCATAGGTCAACCCAAGTGCTTTAGAGAATAAATAAATACATTGGTGATTCAGTGACCTGTCACAAGTTAAAAAAAGCAATGCTAGAATGAGGGAGCACTCCCTAATAGGAGATCAGTTTGAAATACAGTTCTTTTGACCATGGTGGATAATAAACTTCTCAAATTTGTTTCCATGGGAAGACGTGTAGATGAATAATGAGTGGGTTCAAAAGGAAAAACAAGTACAAGAACAGGTACAAAAATGGACAATGGGTCCATTAAGAAGAGTGAAAGGGAAAAGGGCAGAGTTGTAGTTTTTATATCCTGAGTACAACTGTGTGACTGCTGGTGAAGGAAATTTCCAGTCTTGTTCCCCCTAAACAGAATCTCTTACTGTTGCTGGTGGGTATCACTGTTTTGTGGGTGACTGATCATACATCTGACCAAGATGAGCAAATCCTCAGTATTTTCATGTTTGTTAAGCAGAGATGGAAACAATTTTCTCCATCCCAATTTTTCCTGTATTGTGTCCTCTAAAACTAAGACGAGTGTCTGAAAAATGCAAATGAAAGTAGATTTAGATGCGTCATCTTATTTTGCTTCCTAAGAGTGAATGCTGGAGGTGCATTTAGTACAGACCTCCCGAAGGTCTGTGACTCACCCAGAGCTTTGCCCACACAGATTGTGTTGGACTGAAATGCTACCGACCAGCTGACAAGCTATAACGTACCCTGAGTTTCACACGTTGTGAGGGAATGCTGTGACTGCTAGGTTGTTGGATCATGAGCAGAGAGACCATCGTGGTGATATGCTATCCTTGATAAAACCTGTTTTACCATCCAGAAGCATTTGGTGAACTCAATCTCCTGTGTTCCCAGGATTGGGGTGATTGTAAGCAGACATTTTGGCAGGCATAGCATTCAGTTGAAATCTTTATCTTAATTTTTAAAGGAAATTCTTGACAAATGTTTCTTAACAAAAGTGGGAAGGGAACACGTTTAGTACTGTGAATAAAGCCACGGGCTCAGAGATCTGGATTCAGATTCATCATTGGCCATTTTATGTTCCCTTTCAAGAGAGGCAGCTGGGTAGCTCAAGGGAAAATTCAGCCAACCTCAAGGTCTTCCACTGTAGACTGACTAGGAAACATAGGAGGATTAAGTCCTTCCTTTGGTATTGCAGTACCTAAAATCAATTTGATTAATTCAAGTGCTTCCCCATTTTCCAGTTTCTTTCCATTGGTAAAAGTTGTGGAATGTTTTTTTTTTCCCCTTGACTAAAAGTACTTGAACTGCAGTCAGTCTTTGGTTGTGATTGCTGGACATCATTTAAGAAGAATCTTGTTGTAGGCTCAGATTTTGATGTGTGATGGAATAGGGAACTATGTTCTCCAGGGATACACATATATATTTTGCCAGAAATTCTCCAGTTTATGATTCTTGTTGATTTACTGGTGTGATAATCTCGCATGTGCTGCCAACTGCCATAGCCTGAGGGCACACATTCTCTGTTAAATGAAAACATACAACCCTCCCTCACAGTATAAAATTTTAAAAAGGGAGAAAAGTTGTTCTCATTCCTCTTCCATATTTTTTTTTGAGACCTCATGCATGCAGTTACTTATTTTGTACAGATAGCAGGATAGCTGATACGCTGGATTGAAAGCCCTCCTGTTAGCTGGGTTCACGTGAAATGAGCTGGGAGCAGTGTTCAGGAGGAATAAATAAATTCTCTTAACTACAAATTCTAACAGAAGCTCACGTAGATAGGAGCTCTCTTTTCGCCTCTTTTAAAAGTACTTTGCCTCTTTTAAAAGTACAATATAATGAGAACATTTTAATGATGGGAACTTCCAACTCATCTTAATTCTGTTGGAGTTTCAGAGTTGCACATGGCCCTGAAACTCATTAAGGGTCCCTAAATAGTATACCAAGGGAAATCCTTTACTTACTACATAGTATCTATCTCCCATATGTAACCAATGAAGTGCTGTTTTGTATTTCACATTTTATACCTGTGCAATGGCAATGAGTATGTTTTTTTGCCACAGAAATATCCTTTAATCCTAAATTCATCAGAAGCTTCTGAGGCAGTAATTCTTTACCTTATTTAATCTTCACTGTTTGTCTTCATATTGTTCTGTGTTTCATATACACAATATGAGCCTTTGGCTGATGAGGACCATGTGGTACCTGCAGGTACCAAAGCCCTGGAGGCTTCTGGGCAGAATTCTGAATGAGCAACAATCTCCTAAATACTGTGCTTCTGCCACCTCCTTAATTATGCTGGTTGGACATGCATAACACAAGGTGGTTTTTTGTTTTTGTTTTCTCAACATGTAATGTGCACTACCCTCTCGCAGAAAACCAGAACTTGTACTTGGCTGTAGTGAGTGATTGGAAGGCAGCATTGAAATACAAGCGTCTGGAGACATTTTTTCCTATGAACTACCTTTGCCTGAGCTTATGCTTGTTGCTTGCAAAGCCCAGTAACAAATGGGTGCAGCAGGTGGTAATGGCGGAATAAATAAATGTAAAGTAGGAAATGTGATTTGTGACGTTACTGGGAGCTGGCAGGTAGTCCTGGCCAGAACAATACTGAGCTATGCTCAAAAACTTTTGAAATCAAAGCACAAAAGACTTGTTCTTTCTTGCATTTGTTTTTTGAAACTATTGAGCACGTTCCCAATAAAACCATTTCTTCCTTAATAAAACCTGCCTGACTATTGTCTAACCATAGATCATATCTCCTTCCCCCCATACTACTCAGCCTTCTCATACTGCATGATGTCAAAATCATGATATAGACTATTGCTCTGATAGTTTCATTTGAAGTGATATCATACAGAAGAAATCATGTACCAGCAGATAGCTTGTGATACGGAAAGAATATTGCCACCATAAAGAAAAGAAATCCAAATTTCTCTGAACTCACAAGTCTTCTGTGTTACTCTTCACCATCCCTGCTCATTGTAGATCCATTCATCTGTTCATGCTTGGACCATTCCAACTTCTTTGTCTGTAAATAATCCTGATATCCAGCTATTTGTTCTTTGGGACAGAGGCTGTTCATAGAGACATGGCTGCTTCTTTCTTTTTTAAAATTTATCTTGCCTTATGCACTTCAGGATCATGTTTTCTCCTTTTCCATATACTTAGCTAAAACCAGTTTATGCATCTCTTTATCATTGTGGTTATTATTGTTGACATTTTTGGTATTTCAAGCATTGCCTCTAATCTCTTAATAGGGTAAGAGCCCAGTCTTCTGAAGCTGCATGTTTTCTGCTTCTTCCTAACTGCAGTCCCTGTCGGTGGTGGATGATGTACCAACATCACCCGAACAGGTGGGACTTCCAACTCAAGGCTCGACATGTTGCCAGAACTACCAAAGGTGCACACTAGGAATCCTGTTCCCTGTACTGCCTGATGTGACCTGGCATGATTTATTCCAGCTGCTCTTGGTGTGCAACTGCCCCGTGCCCACCTTGTATTCCTGCCTTGCAGTAAGGAGGGATCCAGCTGGGGAGAGGCCAGGCTTTATTGCTCATTGTACTTCTTTCTCCGTTTGAAAAGAGTCCTTGCAATGTTACAGATGAAGAGATGGTGACTGGGTAAATTACGTGTTTTCTACTTTTGTCTCTGAAGTTTTCAGTGCTTTTTTTTCCTCCTGATCAATCTGATATTATTCTGCATTTGCCTGAGAAGCCACAGTGCCTGAAGGGATCCAGATTGCCTCTGTTCTTTGACCCCACCACACTGCAGTTGGACTCCTTATTCCCCTGCTGCAGGATGTCAGCATCAGTCAATGTAATGGTGAATTTGAGAGTCCTAGTGTTCCGATCCGGCACGTATTTAAAACACTTCAGTTAATGAATATAGGCATGCTTAAAGATAGTAATAAATATTGCTGTCAGGCTTGGGAGCTTCGTTTGAAATAAGTATTTTGATTAATTGAATAAGGCATAATCCCTCTTTCAAATCTCTCTATCATTTTGCTTAATGGCAGTGTGTTTTCAGCTGGAACTGTAACCTGTGTTTGAAGTTTCTAAATTTTGCAGCATTCTTGCTTGAAGCAAAGGTTAGAAACTCTTTGAGGACAACTCTGAATTTCCACTGCTGCACCTGATGCCTTTATGTTTCCCTGTAGAATTAAACTGATATAGTGAAATCTCTGCTGTATGCCTACCCACTGAATTCAGGAGAATCCTGACATTTAGCTCATATATATTAGATCACGTGAAAACTGTAAAAATTCACAGAATCGGAGACTGCTAGTATGGTTGCCAGTGTGGATGGCAGCCTTCAGCTTGCTGGGGACTTCAAATGGGTTTTTCTGGATGGAAGTTATTTCATTTTGATGTCATTTCTCTAGCTGGCCTTTTAATGTTGCCACGCTTGACTTAAGAGTGGAACCCTTGTTAAAAACAAAAAGAGTATCCTCTAGGACCACGTGAAAACTGATGACCTGCTGATTGCTTTCATGTCCTATTGCTTTCAGTGATGTGCTGTTTCAAATGTTTGATTTTGGATCAAAAGCACACAACAGTAAACTTCTTGAAAGTAACATGGTCATATAGAGCAAAATGGAATTATTTGCTGTGACAGAGCAGGAATGTTTAAACCCCCCCCGTTTCCAAGTTACAATCAGTGACATCTTGCAGCAGTTACTGTTTTTCTCCAAAGGAACTACTGCTATGTACAATGTGTTTCTGATATCTGAAGAAATGAAATTAATCTTCTTAATGCAATTTTTTCTTCCTTTAGCAAACGTTATATTTCACCTGTCTTAAACTCCAAAGGCATCCAGTTAATCAGATTTGTACGTGTTTGCTTCTTGCTCAGTTGAGCTTTCAGTCGGGAGATTTTAATTTTCCTTATTAAAGCTTGTGTGCATGGTTCACTCTATTGCTGCTTTTTCATTAAGTTCTTTAAAGTGAGAGTCTATTCTAGACGCATGATGAAGTGCATATAAATATATGTTAATGAGTTTGAATTCTACAAGATGTAGAAATGCGTCAGTATCCTGACACATTTGACTGCTGTCATTTAAGTAAACAAGTAAGTTAGTGAGTGCATGGACACAGTTTCCTCAGCCAGAATTTGTTGTTTACTTGCAGGATCAGGGTATTTTGCAATGTAGAATCTCACATGGTGAGGTACCTTCCTGGAAAGTATGCTAAGGCACGTGGAAGAGAGAAAGAAAGACTTAAGATTTGAGCAGTGGGCCCAGGAGAACCTTATGGGACTCAACAAATCTAAATGCAAGGTCTTGTACCTGGGTTGAAGCAACTGGTGGATGAGAAGCTGGATATAAACCAGCAATGTGCCCCTGCAGCTCCGAAGGGCAGCTGTATCCCGGGCTGCACCAAAAGAAGTGTGGCCAGCAGGTTGAGGGAGGTAATTCTGCCTTTCAGTTCTGCACTGGTGAGGCTTCACGTGGAGTACTGCATCCTCAGTACAGGAGAGACATGGACCTGTTGGAGAGCATCTAGAGGAGGGCCACAAAAATGATCCAAGGAATGGAACACATCTCCAATAAGGACAGAGAGCCAGGGCTGTTCAGCCTGGAGAAGGAAAGGCTCTAGGGAGACCTGAGAGCAGTCTTTCAGTATTGTATGGCAGAAGAGGACAACGACAGTGCCTTCTAATGGCATACAAACACTAAAGAGCAATAGCAGGTAATTAAGAAGAAAAATCAGTTCACCCCTTCCAACAACCAGTGACAGTTCAAGAGGAGTGCTATCTTTATCCAGAGAGATGCTTGGCTGCTAACCTTTAAATGAAGGTGAGAAGGGGTGGATTTGGGCTCCATCCCTTCCAGTCACTCAGGTGCACTGCTTGTTTGGTTAGCCATACTTTCTAACCCAGTGCTCAGCCATTTGTTCAGGCTGTGACCTGGCAACTTCACTGCAAGTATCTAAAGGTAGGCTATAAGAAAGAAAGGGATAGACTCTTTAGCATGGCCTGTTTTAATAAGATGAGGGGAAATGGTTTCAAGCCAAATGAGCAGAGATACAAACCGGATATAAGAAAAAGGTTTTTTTTTTTACAACAAGGGTAGTGAGACACTGGAACAGGTTACCCAGAGGGTGCCCTGTCCCTGGAAACATTCCAGGTCAGGCCGGATGGGGCTCTGAGCAACCTGCTCTAGCTGTAGGTTTCCCTGTTCATTGCAGGAGAGTTGGCCCAAATAACCTTTAAGCATCACCTTCCAAGTCAAAAAATTCTGACTGTACTTGTACACTGCAATAGTGAGAACAGAAGACAAGCTCATGTCAGAAACTGCTGAATAGACCCAGAAGAGCTATTATTGAAAGCTCTGAAGTTGTTTTTGTTTCAATCAACCTTCTAACCATATTTTTACTAATAGTGAGCAAGTGACACTCACAGGGTATTGCATGTGTCAGTGTTCCTCAGCAGGGAGTTTGTGCCCTTTTTGAAAGGGTATCACAAAGGTGATGGCCAGGTACACTTCTGTGCTATATCTTTGCTGGGGGGTGTTGGTTCTTCACTGTGAAAATGACTTAAATCATTTCTTCTTCAGCAAAAAAAAAAAAAAAGTAAAAAAAAAAAAAAAGTTAAATAAACATATGTTGTAAGAATTCTCATCCACTCATCTCTATATTTGCTTTTCAAACTGAGCTTACAGCTATTTTAATTAATAATTTATTAATCCCTTACTGCTCTCCAGGCATCACTTTTCTGTTGTTCCTGCTTGTTGTTGGGTTATCTTTGTGAACACTTGTTAAAGCACACAGAGGTATTGCAGATGCGCTGTGAAAATCTGAAGTATTATGATGTTATCATTGGATATAGACATGATTCTGCTGTCAGTTTGTGCACAGCAGTGATTTACAGTTGAAATCTTCATGGATAGCAACATTATTGCAGTCATGTAGCCTTAAGTAGTATTTTATTACTGCAACGAGGTGGTGATTTTCTAAATGTATTTCTTTGGTTCAGACTAAGAGTTCTCTAGCAGTTTTTTCTATGCCTTTCGAAGTTCCTGGGAAAATCATTTTTTTAATTTAGAAGTTAATACTGAAGGGTTCCATATTATACAGACATGGAAAAAATACTTGAGAGAAGCCAGTACTGAGAGGACATGTACAGGCTCCACACCCTGCTGGAGACACAGGCATGGGGCTTTGTCCAACTGAGCCTCAGAGCTGGGTCATGCAGCCTCAGTTGGCATTCATTCCTTTTTTTTAAACACATAGAAATAACTGTTTTTTAAGGAGGCACTGCACATCTGCTAAGATTGGGTTCAGATGGGCCTATGTTCAGGTCAAGTTGCTGCATTTACATGAGTTTTACCCAGTACTGCCCTTAGTGACCTTGAATTAAGTTCCTGCAAGGTACTGCAGGACAGTAGGAGAAAAAAGCTGCAATATTTTCAGAGCAGAGTTGTCTGTTTGGATTGTGTAAGGAGCTCAAGTGTGTGTTTATTTGCCTGGTATCAGAAGGAACTTTCCAGTGAACTGAGCCAACGTGCAGTTTTCCAGCTTTTAGCTATTGATGTTTAGAACTGAAACCCACCCCGTGGACACTAACCCAGGTTTAAGTTTGCTGGCTAATTCTGGTGTGTTCAGTGAGCGTTTCGAGAGAAAGTTTTTTTGATGAAGTTGATGGGTGGTGTTCTGTGACTTTGTAAGGGACTAAGATATGGCTTGAAAGACTTCGCTTCCAGCAGGAGCCTTAGGTTTATTCTAACCACAGTACCAAATAAAATGTCCCGAGTACCCTGTTGGTTACACCATTATTCTGAACTCCAACGGCCTTTGCTGTGCCACCACTAAATTTTGAGATCTGTCACCACCATTCCTATTAAAAACAAATAGCCTGAAAGTACTTGGGGTGAAAATTAAGCATTGCCCAAAGCAGAACAGATAGAAGGTAACCTGGTACCCTAGAATGGGAGGTGTGTATGGGTTTGTCTTCAGAACTTGCCTGTGGAGGGTTGCCCTAGAGAGAGGAGGATACTTCTGCCCTCTTTCTCAAAGAGCAAGATTTCTGCAGGTTCTTGCCTCTGAACCTCAGGAGCATTTCCTGAGGCATCCCTATGCCTCCTCCTTTGGAGGCAAAAGCAGTGACAGAGCTCCAGCAGTGAAGCTGGAGCTGCAGTTTGACCAAGCTGTAGATAACCTAGCTATGTTCTGAAATTTTTCAGTAGGTGACAATCAGTAGTAGTCTTTTGAGTTCATGTTTAAACGGGGGGGTGCTTTTATTGCTCCCCAAAACAAGCCAAAAATAAATGAGTCCTTTGAGAGTTCCCTGTGTAAGAAGATGTACAATCCTAGAAAAATAAAAAGCTATATTTTGTTGATTTGTTTTGCATTGTCAAATTGCGTAATTAAAATCGGAGCTCTACAAGCGCAGCAAACTGGGCTCAATGTTAGAATTTCAAGCTTCGGTTTGTAGTACTCATTAATACACCAAAAAAAAAAAAAAAAACAATCCAAAAAACAAACAAATAAACAAACCAAAAAAAACCCAACAAAATAACACCTATATGCTTGGCCCCATATGAGGAAATAACCAGTCCTGTCCTGCAAATACTCACTTTGATAGGAGTCTTCCACCGGCATGTGAAAATGCTGTTTAATTATATACTGGGAATTTAAGCTTCCAAATCACTGGAATATTTGGAAATAAAACAGCATTCATTCTCCCACGTTTCTGCACAAACCTGGAGGTTTTTTGATGGAAGGTGTGTTGTGATCTACTTGTTACTACCTGAGTTGCACAAAGGATCTTGTTTTACTCTTTTTTCCTTCTCTTCCTTTCTTTAAGCCATAACATTTTTTTATCTGTACGATGTACTCAGGCACTAATTTTGGAGTAAATCAGTGCAGTGGATATCAATTCTAGTAATTATTTGTACACAGTTCTCTACTAGATGATATACCCTACTTTCAGTTGAAAACAGACAAAGCTTTCTCCTTCTGTTCCCCTTAGCACACTTGCAAGATGAAATGTTGCAGCAAAATGTTCCTGGGCTCTGATTAAAAGCATGAGTCACAATTTGTCAGGTCACGTGGCTTGCTCAGACTCTTCTGCTGCATCAATTTCAGGACACACTGTGATGGAGTGCGTAGCTGCTGGAATGAAGTCAGAGATGGTGAAACGGGGGGATTTCCTCTTTCTGGCCAAATGCAGACAAAAAAGTCACGTCTAGGAGCCTTTGGGTATCTACAAATCAGTGCCGTGAGTCTCTAAAAAGAGAGCTTTGACATGACTAACCACTGACGCTAATGCGACTCTGAATCCGTTTGTCTGTTTTTGATACCCTCACTGTGCTTAATTCGCAGTCGGATTGGGTATTCTCACCCAGACTGTGAATGAAGGTTTTGGATGCTGAGGAGAGTTTGTTCAGCACTTATGTACAGACCGAGATTTCAGGCACTTTCAGTTGCTGCCAGGCTCCACAGGGAGATTTATTAATATTTTGCATTACGGACAATCAGATCGAAGCACTCTTTTATTGATACATAAAGGCCCCAAATCACACTTACATTCAGGGGCTGCACTTCCCATAAGGCATCGTATTTATCACTTTTTATTAAAACTCAGCATTTGCACAGACCGTGTCTAATATGTTTACATCAGCACCTTCCAAATTCACATTTAAGTAAAAAAAAAATGATGAACACAAAGACCATTTGTGCAAAATATGGGAAAACTTTACTGTTTCATACAGATGGAAACAGAAGTGTCCAGTGGTAGAGGAAATGGGATGCTGCATAAAAAGAAATGCCATTTCAAACACTCCTCCTTACAGACATCATATAATGTGTGTGACTGTAAAAGTAATTCATTATATGACTATTTGCAGCCTTTGTGCTTCTGCAGACTGTATCTGCTCTGGTTGCTACGCTGAGCAATTTGATATGGAAAGACATGAATGCCACTGAATACCATGGGGAAATTTCAGACCTCTGTGAGCAATGCAGGGTCTGCATGGCGCAGTATGAAAATGGGTAGAGTCACATAGCTGAAAGTTTTCTCAGATTGTTGTCATGTAACAGAATCTGTGCACTCTTTGTACCTGCTTTTTTTTGACTTTCAGTGCTTGCCTTCATTACCTTAACATTCTTTTATCTACTCTCACACTTGGGCTCACATGCATGCACTCATGTTAATTTCAACTTCTGTGCAGACAATTGTGATTGACATACAGAAAAGTATGAGACTAGATAAACATTTAAAGCCATAAGAATCCAAAAGTGATAATGATCCTTCTTGGAAATTTTCTGGACTGAGTTATTACAGTGGCAGATGCTTCATACATACAAATTAAATATTTACTAGAGAGTAAACTGGCTGCTGCTGAGCATTTATTTTTAAAATCGAGATAGCAGGTGAGAAGGAAATGCATTAAGGCATGAATGAAGCTAGTGGATACTTCTGTGGTCTATGCTGGTCTCATTAAGACCCAGTTTGATGAACCTGTGATGCTGTATTATATTTACATGAAGGAAAGTCTCCCTGCTCTAGCAAGGACAGACCTGTTCCTAAAGGTGACTGCATAAAAGCTACTTGATTTCATACTGACTTAATTGTAGACTTCTTTATTATTAAAATGCCACTGCAAGGTAATTATTTTATGCTGTGGTGTGTCAAATACATTTTATTTTCCAGGTGTGATGTAGATGAGTAATTTCACAAGCCACATTTGGAAAGTTCCAAAATCATTCTATATTAGAGTTGGACTGGTTGTATTTGAGGGCTCTTCTGAACACAGCCCAGCAGTTTTTTCCTCTCTATCAGTTTGCCCCTTCGTGCTGCATGGATAGAACTTGGTGAATGTGTGAATGTATGTTAGATTTTATATGCTGGACCAGTGTCATGGATCTGAAGCTGAGATGCCCAGAGAGGACATCAGGCCATTTGTAAATGACAGAGGTTCTTCCACAGGATTTGGCTGGGGAGGTTTCTATCTATCTTCCATTGCTTTGGAGGTATAGGTGAAGAGTGACACAAACACTGACAGTGGGCAAAAAGATTGAGCCCAGACCTGTAAAGTAAGGAGCCTAGGCAGTCCCCTTTGCCAAATCAAACTTTTACCAACAAGCTCGGAGAGTGAGATGAGTGATGGTTGCTCCTTAGGGATGGCTTGCTCTCTTGTCCTTCCCATGCACCAGTCAAATGGCAGACATGGGAACCCTCAGGGCAGTCATTTCACCAGCCTCCTGCACTGCTGCTGTCAGCACTTCAGTTTATCCTTAAATCTATCACTAGCAGCCACGGGTTCAGTAATGTGCAGTGGGAACAGAGAAAGAGATTAGAGTGTAATCCAGACAGTGCTGAAGTCTGATCAATGGATCTAATTTAAATGAAAATTGTAGGAATTAGCTTAAATGAAGATTGTATGAATATCACTTATTCTTACAGAGCAGATTTGGTAGATTTTTAGCTACTGATAACTTCTGCAATTGCCAATGAAATGCCGTAAGGCAGTGGTGAACATTAAGGGTGAAATGTCACTCTGTGATTTTCTAGTAGCACTTTGGAAAGTCAAATTAAAAACATTCCGTGTAGATGCAAGAGGTTTTTGTATTTATTTTTTTTTAGCCAAAATGATGCACACATTGCAAGCCCAGCAATGTAAGGACTTGATCTTAAGTCAGTAGGCTCATTTTCAGAATTATGGATGGCAACCTGGAAGGGTGGTAGAGTGAAAGGAAAGAGGGAGACTGTAAATCTCTTCTATGAAGAAAGTTTGTTTCTAACTTGCAGTGTTCAGGGTTTCATTGGTATGCAAGTTCTTTGAAGTGTTTGTGTTAGCCAGTCTGTTTTTAGGATATTTGTCTGCCTGACATGATCATGAGAAGTAGCAGCAGCGATACCAACATGTGTGCAATCTCTCCCAGCATGTGCAGACAATCAAACCTATTAGCACGTTCTTCCTGAGTGGGCAAACAAAACCTTTTGGTCAAAGCAGCAGCCATTCTTGTTTTTGTTCTTGAAGGATGATTTCATTGCAGAGCAGAAGGAGGGAGGAGGAGAGTTGACTTTCAGCTTCCTGCCCTCCACGTCCTGAGGTGCTGATGCCAGTTATCTGTCCCGGGTTTCCCATAACCCCTTTGGGATTATAACTGCGAAAATTTCACCTTCAGTAAGTGAGGTATGTATGTTTCTTTCTGGTTGCTCTGGTGGTTAGAAACCTTCCAGCTTTTAAGTTGTATTTAGGGCAATACTTCCACAGTCTTCTGCAGCAGCACTGTTCCTGTAAAGCCTTCCCCCAGTGTTTACCTCTGATAACTACACAGAGCAGTTATGATCCTTTTCTCCACTTTCCTTTTGCTCAGTTAAAGCGGCTGCTGCCTGAGGGTTTGCTGCAGCAAAGGAGTGAGGAGAGGACAGCTGTGGCAGTGGAGTGTCCTGAGAAGGGTGACTTACCCACATGCTCATCTTGCTTTGGGTCAAATTACATTGCAATTGCCTGTTCCAGTGTGATTTTCCAAATATGTTGAATTTGAGGTCTTTGTAAGCTCAGAATAAGTGAGATCTACCATGTTCTTGTGATCACAGGAAATTGATTCCAGGTTAAACAGACGTGATCCAGTGTGATAAATAGATGTTGCTTCTTATTCCACTTCCCTTTTCTTTAATTACTCTTTCCTTCTTGCTGCTTGCACTGCCTGGCACACTACTGAGATCAGGCTAACAAGCTGCTGTTTTGTGAATCACTTTAGAAACTAATCCTGTCTGCTGAGTATCCCAACTACCAGGCAGTAATATCTCTGATAATAATTCACCAGGTTCCTTGGATTCAGAGCAGTATGGTCTTTAATTTTGCTTCCATGTGGCTGAATGAACTTTCCTAGGCACAGCAGCCAATTTCTGCTTGCACCTGTGTCTAATGCATGTCATACATAAGTCATATGTTATTTTAATTTTGGGGAGTTTGGGTGGAATGAGATCTATATAAGGTCCCACAGCTCACATTTGTCACTTGGGCTGCAGTCTGCCAGAGCTGGAGGATTGAATAGCTTTGACTTGGCGATTCCCCTATGCTGGCAAGAGCCAGTGGAGCTGACGGAGCTGGCTATCCATCTTCCTGCAGCAGACACTGGATGTGAAGGGAAGGAATAGCACTTGGGCTCCTAGCCTCAAAAAGCACTAGTAGTGCTAAAAAAAAAAGCAACTGGACATCTTCCCTCTGTACTGCAACTCAGCAGATTTTAATACAAGAAAAAAAAACAACAACAACAAAGGGGAAAAAGTGGAGGTGTGATCTATACTTCAACACTCTTCTAAATATATAATTCAAACAGACATTCCATGACAGTCATAGACTTATGTCTTATTACCAGAAAAGATAATATATGGCAGACAATAATTATTACCTATACTCTTTATGCTTGCTATATATTGAACAGCACAGGGAGCAGCACTGGCCTTTTTTAATGAGACAGGGGTAAGTAAAAATCCTCCCACTTCTATCTTTCAAACATATAAGTAGTGATTAAAAAAATTCCACAACAACCTTTGACTCAGATTTGCTCAAATTGAACAAACTTCAATAAATATCCGATCCCTTTGCATCTGAAAAGCTGGAGCAGGCAGCTGCTGAAAAGTTGTATAGAGGCTTCCTCCAAAATTATCTGCTTTGACTTCCTTGGATGTTTGCTGCTGGAAAAGAAAAAGACCAGAATGCCAGATCTTGCTTAATCCTCTCATCAGGTATTTCTTTTAAGCAATTAATTGCTTGGACTATTGCTCATATCTCACCTGCTTTTGCCAAGGCTTTTTATAACCAAACTTTCAAGCTCTCCTTGTTCTTTTCTTTTCTTTTTTTTTTTTTTTTTTGCAAAGCATATTATAAAGCTCCTTTTCCATCATCCATCACTAGTCTCTCACTCATTCCTCCTGAGCTGTCATGTATGGTTATGTGAGTTTTAAGAGTTTCTGGTGCTGTGGAGGTCATTAAAGAAAAACAGGCTTTAAAAAATGCCCTTCTGGAGTGACAGTGCTTTTGTCAAAGTTGCAGCTCTCTGAGAGCACTACGGCTTTTTATGGAGCTGTTGCCGTGATGTGGTTTAAGTGATAATGTCATCAGCACGAAAACTTTCTCATTTTGGTAAGCCTCTCAAACTGAGGAAGGTTTCTGAAAGTTTTTGAAGATCTGCCCTTACACAAACTGAGCAAGCCCTGATCAGGAAGGACAGACCTCAAAAGAGACAGACTGCATTTGTCTTCATGGGGATATCAGTCGATAGAAGTGATGGAAAATTTTTTACCACTCACCAGAGCTTTCAATCAAACCTGTCAGCTCAGTTCACTTGACTAAAGACAACTTTAAATGAGCAGCACCTTTTCTACCAGCCTTTTTTTTCTTTTTTTTTTTTGGTGGTGATGATTTCACTGTTGCTTTCACAAGGTTCGTTTTATTCTTTTCTTACCTGAAGTGCTTAAATTTGCCTTCTCCTAAAACTCCTGCTTGAAATTCTCCACAGTATGTCTAGCCCTGATGCAGTTCAAGACTGAACACGTTGTTAGGATGCAGGAAACGCACCCAGTGCGGTAGTCTTAATATCTAGTTTGCTGCTTTTGAAACTTTTGAAAAGTGAAGCATTCTCTGGGACAGTTGTATCTGTGTTCCTTCCAGACAGAGAAGCTAGAACTATCTGTAATTACTGAATGCAGCAGAAATCTTAATTCCCCAGCCCTCAGGGAGCTGGATGATTGCTTGTAATTAAAGGCAGCTAGCAGGCCCTTAGACTGCTGTTGCTTGGCCAACTTTGGCACTTGTGGCCTTGTCTTCCAGCCCTCACTTATGTTGACATTAATGGCTGCACCACTATGGCAGGGACCAGTTACCAACAAGCCCTAAAATCTAACCTTAGGAAGACAACAAAGAGATTGAATTTCACTTGCAAACTACGGTTTGAGTAGAACTTGGTCTACCTTAATAAAACTAGAATGTGGAATTGCAAGAAAGGTCAGAAACCAAGGCACCTAAGTTATAGGAGTGAATCTCTGGATGGTACAGGGATCTTGGTTGTTCACACTGGTCTAATACGCAGTTGAATTATGAGTCTTTAGAGTAGATTAATTATGCTTAGGACCATATAACGTTCTTGAATAAATAGGGCAAAGGCATCTATACTCTGGTGACAGTTTCTTGCTATTGAAAATGCTTAATGTTTAGGTGAATATTAATGTGTTTCCAGCAACCAAAAGCTGAATCAGATACTGGTAATTCTGTTCACTACCATTTATTTTGTAGTGAAGAGTACAAAGCCAATTATGCTATTAGATGAATTGCCTCATTTTTTCACTTTCTGAGTCATGTGATTTTTTCTTTTTTTTTAACTCTTCATACACTTAGCACAGTGGTTTGATATCTCAGAGTTCAGCTTCCTGAAGTTAAGGTCTCTTTAGGACAGAGCACTGGAATGTTCATTTTTTCCCCAAAGATAAATACAAATCACCTGCAACACCTGAATATTTTCTGATTGCTTTCTTATATTTAAATATGAAGAATAACTAAGATGAAGGCAAATCAGTGAAGCAATGGAACCTCTAAGTCCTTCCCCCAAAAAAAGAAATTGTTCTTAACAAAGCAAAGAAAAAACTTTTATACCACTGGGATAAAGACTGAGCTGGATCTACCCAGCTTATTTTGGCATTAGCACAATTAGCAGAACTGTCAGTGTTGTACAGACTGTTTGAATATAGTGTTAGCATAATATTTTGAGATATGATACTGGCAGACTCACCGCAGCGTTTGCTGTAACTGAAGTTCAGAAATCCAGACTCAGACGTGCAACGATGAAAACACTTTGCTGTAATTTTGGTTGGAGGCGTTACTGGTAGGAAAATAAAACATAATTCTGGATTGTTTATGTGTGGAAGGACAAATGAATGCATCGTAGTAGTGCTAATTATAGATCTTGTTATTATGCTTGAAGCTTTCATTCTGTCAAATCAAATTAATTGTTGGGAGAAAATGAGTACTTACACGGGCAACATACAGGAATAGCAATAGGCAGTGTTTCAGCACACTTACAGTGCCCGTAGTACCCCGTGGTGGTTAATGCAAAGATTTCAGCCATCTTGCTCTTTGGAGTTACTGCCCTGGTCTGCTTGTGCCCACTGAAGTACTGCTTCCACCAGACAGGCTGCTGTCTTGGCAGCATTTTTGCATGTGTTTCAGTGGCTCTTACAGATGTTATTGCCATCCCTATCAAGCTCTGGTGAGGACTGCAAAGGGGATGCTGAACTTCTGCACTTTTTCTCTTCTTTGTTTTGAAAAATAAAATGAAAGAACTGTGGATGCCTTGAAGGAAAGCATTATTAAGGTGTTTAATATGAAGGTAAAGCCCAGTTTACAGTACAGTGGTGTGCCAAAGGTGTCCCTGAAACTTCTGCTTCGGGCTCATGGTTTTGTGTTTGAAATACCTGCGCCGTCACCCTGAGGAAGGCAGTTCTGCTCCTGTATGTCCAGCTATTTTGTCTGTTTTGTAGTGATGCTGTCCTTTGAAAAAGTGAATTAAAGATGTTACCCTTCTGAGCTGCCTTTTTCACATCTCTCTGCCGTGTCAGCAGCATCCTCCCATAACAGTAGGCCTACAGAATAGTGTACTTAAGGAGGGAAAAGAACCTGTAATTAAGAGCCTTACTGCACAGTACTCAGTCAGGAGTCTTTTAGCATGAGCATAAGTGCAGTCTGATGGAGAAGAAGCAAAGAGGGTGAAGTCTCCATTTGCCTGGGCTCCTGTGCTGTAATAAAGGAGGAAACCAGCGTAGAGCTTGCTCACCCTGCCTGAAACCTATGCATTGCCTTTCATTCTTCACTGTCACTGGCAGTGCTTACCTCTTGCCCTAGGATGGGATCATGCAAAAGCTGCTGCTGGTGGTTGTTCTGAGTCCTCTTCTACAGGCAAGTGAAGGAGGGCACCTGCTTGCATGGTTAGGGAGGACTCTTTCTCACACGGACCCCTTTCCATATCACAGAGCAGTAGGGAGAAATCCAGAGCTACACCTTTCCAAAGGTAGCAGCGGTGCCCTGCATCCCTCCTGCATCTCCTGAGGGACACCTTGCAGGAGGGCTTGGGTACACAGGAAATCATGAACTTGAGCTCAGGCATGGTGTTATCAGTACCCTGCATTGATATGTTAAGCCATGTTAATCCCTTCATACCTTAACACCAGCTGGGTGGAAGGGGGGATGCTGTGCTTGGTGGCACCAAGAGGCTGAGAGGCGTAACACAACAGCTTTTCAGCAGCAGGCATCAGTGTGATGGGGAGCAGTGCAGGAAATGGAGAATAAAGTTGTATTCTGGGGTTGCTGCTGGAGTGGTTTAAGCAGACAGCGTGCTCCAAACTGACGTGGGCATCTTCTGCCATGGGAAAACTGCTTTGAGTGCTTGCAAGTGAGCAGCAGCCAAGTAGTGTAGTTCCTTCCTGTCATTCAGAAGAGATTCCTGGAGCAAGCATACTGGGTTGTCCCTCATAATGCTTCAAGGGATCAAAGGCTATGTGGGGAATATTTTATGTTTTTATTCCCCTTAACTTCTGAGACCATCACTGGACCTGATTCTGTGTGGCCACACATTGTCTTGTGACTTGGGGACTTCCCAGGGGCACAGGGGTGCTATGAGGTGCCAGTTATCTGTGACGCAGGCAGTGGGAATTCCTTGCTGTTTCTGAGCAATCTCTCGAACTTTTGTTATCACAGAAGACAGCATCCTCAGGCACGTTCCCAATTCCTCTGTGGCTGCCTTCAGGCTTTCCACTTGCTTGCATGGGATTTGACACTGAAGTTTCTCTTGCCAATGCGCTTTCCTCCCATTTTGTGTTTCACACATTGCCTTGTTTCCTGCAAACCCTGGAAGCCCTATCTCTGCCCATAACTCCTATAAATATCATTGTTAAGACATCCTAACAGTCCAGCCCTTCATTTTCTCAGCAACTGTGCGCAATGACATTTTTTCTCTACAATCTCCTGATCTAGCACCCATCTCAACTTCCTGCTTTTATTTATTTTTACAATTAGCTATCAGAATCTACAGTCTGTCTTCAACAGCCTCTGATCTCAGAGGCTCTTGGAGGTCAAAATGCAATGAAACAAAATGCCATGCACTATTCAGGGATAGGAGAATATCTGTGTACTCCCGTATCACCTTATTAACAGCATCAGTATTTGCTTACTTCTGTGGAGGCAGCCTTGCACAGAATCTCATTTCTCTATTTTTCTTTCTGCACCTTTCTCTCTGTCTGCCCAGTATCTCTTCACTGTTTGTCTGCCTTCATAACTAAGGCATTGGGCCATCATTTTTCTAGTGTTTCTGCAGCCTGTAGTAACTTTTCTTCAATCCTTAGTCTCATCCCTTCCTGTTTGCTTTTAGATATCAGCTGAAAATAGAAGCTTTTGCTTTCTTTTATAACTTCTTTTTAACTATCCCTGGAGGTGTTCAAGGGGGCCAGGACCAGGCTGGATGGGGCCCTGAGCAGCCTGATGTAGTGGGTGGGTGACAGCTGAGTGTTCTTTAAGGTCCCTTCCAACCCATGCAATTTTGTGATTCTGTGATTTTTCTCTTCTGTCATTATGTACCTACTCTTTTGGCACAGGGTGGTATTTGAAAGGCATAGTTTGCATAGTAAATAATGACACAGTAGAGGTGGAAAGTACCTGCATTCTGCTACTCTCAACTGGCCAACTATTGCTGAGTAAAAGCATGAGCAACTAGCTAAACTGATAGCATAAGAGCAAGCTGTGGACGCACAGGTTATGCTGACGTCAGGCTGCTGCTGACATAGCTTACTCATAAGCTGTAGCTGATACAGTTTAAAGGGAGAAGGTTATTTAAAAGGTTTATGAACTGTGGCGTGCTGGTGCCACGATTCATTTATTGCCATGATGATTCCTGGCAGTAAATGAAATGTCTTGGAAAATGCTCCTGACTAAAGTAGGATGGAGAAAATACTATTCTGTGCATCCGGCAATAGAATTTAAAGAGATATACGGGAAAGGATGAAGCGTAAAAGGAGAATTTCATTCTGCTGGCTATTTAATGTAACTGTGCTGGGCCCCATGCATGTCTACGAGGTTGAATATCTTATGGTTTTCATGTGGGGTTTATTTTAAAATACGTGAAACGCTTGGGAGCTAAGGGTGGGAGAGCTGTGCCTCTTATGGCAGAATGGAAGTCCCGGCATCTGTGTGTCTACAGAAGTACTAAAAGCTGCAGTGGCTTTCCTGAAACGGGATGGCTTGCATATGGAGAATCAAGCCCAAGTTAGGTCTAATATCAAACATATGCTCTTTGGCAAAGTGATGTAGAAACAGTGAAGGATGGCAGTGCTTTCCTCTTGCAGTGACCTTTCCATCAAACACCTTACCATCCTTCCCATGGGCAGGTGGTAGTGCTGTGCTGTTTCTCAGATGGAGATGCTGTGATTAGGAGTGGGAAAATGATTACCTGTCACACATGAGGCATGTGGCAGAGCTTCTGGGTCTTACTGATGAGTCAGGAAGACCGGGTCATTTATTGACAAGATCAAAAGTGCTACAAAATTGGTAAAGCTTGAAGAATGTAAAGTTTAAGTCAGTACAGGCTGTTCTTTCTTTCAGTATAATAAAACTTCTTATGGCCTCCTGTGTATGTCATGTCTAATCTTCTCTGTGTATGGAACTTTTCTAATCTCACTAGAATTAAAACGAACACTGGCATTTTTTTCTACTTTGGAAGGAAAGTTTTTACATTTACAATTTTACTTCAAAGTTTTTTTTTTTTTCCCTACTGAAAACTGCCTCTTACGTGAATGCGTGCAAAGCTTCTAGTTTTCACGTGTCTGAAAATCACCCTGGAATATGCAGACACAAGAGAGTGAAACCAGTGAACTGCTGCTCAATATTAGCAGCTGAGCCTGGTTTTGTACCCTCTTGCACAGATCCCAAAGCTGAAACCTCTCTGATTTTGTATAGATATGTAAATCTGTTGTTTATATCTTTGTGTGTGTATTTGTACTCATAGGGTAGGATAATCTCTGCGCTGGCAGGAATTGTCTCTTATTATTTTGCCTATCTGGATTTTGAAGTAGCCAAGTTATGTTTCTAAGAACTGATTTAAGCTCTTTAAACAGGGGCTTGCTTGATTGGGGTTATTAATTATTCATATTTCATTCACATTCACTACATGCCCTTAGAAAAAGTTCATCCTCTCCTTTTCTGTAGGCCACCTTCAGGTACTGAAAGGCTGCTATAAGGTTTCCCCACGAGCCTTCTCTTCTCCAGGCTGAACAGCCCCAGCTCTCTCAGCCTGTCCTCACAGGGGAGGTGCTCCAACACTCTGATCCACCTCTGTGGCCCTCCTCTGGACCTGCTCCAACAGCTCCATGTCCTTCTTGTTTTGAGGGCTCCACAACTGGATCCAGTACTACAGGTGAGGTCTCACGAGAGCAGAGAAGAGGGGCAGAATCACTTCCCTCAATGTGCTGGTCACACTTGTCCTGATGCAACCCAGCATACTGTTGGCCTTCTGTGCTGCAAGCGCACACTGCTGGCTCATGCTGAGGAGTCTTTCATCAATCAACACTCCCAAATCCTCTTCAGGGCTGCTCTCAAGACTTTCTCTGCCCAACCTTAATCCGTGCTTGAGATTGCCCCAACCCAGATGCAGGACCTTGCACGTGGCCTTGTTTAATTTCATGAGGTTTGCACGGGCCCACCTCTCAAGCCTGTCCAGGTTCCTTGGGATGGCATCCCTTCCCTTTAGTGTGTCAGCTGCACCACTCAGCTTGTAGGTCGTCTTCAGACTTGTTGAGGGTGCTGAGTGTCCCCTTGGACACTGAGCAGTTGACCGCAACTCTCTGAGTGCAACCATCCAGCCAATTCCATATCCAGTGAGTGTCCATCTATCAAATCCATTTTTCTCCAATCTGGTGACCAGGATGTCATGTGGGACAGCATCAAATGCTTTCTTGGGCCCCTTCTTCTCTGGGGGAAGTGGCTTTCTCCCATGTCACCCTGCCGAGCAGTTCCCTGAATAGTTTGAAGTCTGCTCTCCTGATGTCCAGAGTAGCAAGCTTGTTGTGCACGCTCTTTGACTCTATGGATCATTTCATGGACACTGCAGCCAAGGCTGCCCTTGAGCTTTACATTACTCACCAGCCTCTCCTCATCGATGAGGACAAGGTCCAGCATAGCACCTTTCCTCGTGGATTACTGTACTACTTGGAAGAGGAAATTATCAGCAGCCCATTCCAGGAACCTTTTTGATTTCTGGTAAACTGTTGTGTTGTCCATCCAGTAGATATTGGAGTGCTTGAAGTCCCCCACGAGGACTATGTTTTGTGTGAATGTGAAACTGCTCCAAACTGTTTATAGAGGGCCTTGTCCACTTGGTCTTCCTGATCAGGCAGCCTGTAGCAGACCCCCACTGTGATGTCCCCTTCCCCTGCCTTCCCTTTAACTCGAACCCCTAAGCTTTAGTGTCTTCGGCTGAAAACACCAAATCTCAGTGGAGTTTGGGAGGAGTTGGTGTGACAAAGAACATATCTGTCCTCTTGTCTTCCCTCTATCTGGAGGAGTGACATTAAGAGAAATGCCACGTGCTTTTTGCTCTGCCTGGGCTTGATGTGGGGACAGCCATGGGACCCCTTGCAGAGCTGGGGAGGTGGCTGCCCTGTGCGAGCCCCCAGGAGTTCAGCCATAGGTCCTGCTGCCAGCCTCATGCATTAAGGATAACGCATTTTTTAATGTATTGTTAATGGTTCACGTTGAAAGGCACTGAAAAGGGTGTTACTAATGTGTAGGGCTTGATCTCCCTCTGCCGTGCGGTCTTCCCCATCCTGTATTTTGAGGCTTTTGGGTAGTGCTGCTTTCCCGATTATAAATAAAAAGTGAATTTTGCCCAAGTTGAAGCTGCACGCTGCGTTCCGCCTGAGCGCAGGCTGCCTGGCGATGAAGCAGATGGCTCTTCGCCAGGAGCGAGCCGCTCACTTTCTGTAATTTACCCTTCCTTTTGGCTCGGCTGGGCTTTTAATCAGCGCCAGCCTCTCCCAATCGTCCGCTCCCTCGCGTTCGTGCGCGAAGGGAGAGGGCGGCAGCGAGGAGCTGTGCCTGGGCTATGCTGACAAACGACTTTCCCCTCGCTTGTCACGTTCTGAGCCTGTCAGCAGCGCTGCTGGTAAGTGAGGGGAAGGAAAGCCCACGGCAGGGCTGGGGGAGAGATGCTGAGCTGGCGGGGAGCACGGGATGTGGGGTGCTGCACAGCGGTGCGGGCTCCCCAGCTGCCCCTGCAGACGGCTCGGTTGGCAGCGAGGGATTTCCCCCCCCCCCACACCTCCTTCTTTCTAAAGATCCTTCAGCTAGTATTACTGGTTGGATCCTCGGCTTATTGTTTTTCTTTTTCTTTTTTTTTTAAATAAAAGAAAAATCCGTGTGGGTTTGCGATCCGGAGCAGAGACACTAATCCCCTGCGTCCGCCTGAGGATGCTGGCGTGCCCACCACGTACACCTGAGCACCCGGGGAGGTGGGAGCAGGGGATGCCAGAAGTGCTGGCCGCTGGCGGGCAGCCCCGTTAAAGGTGGAGCGTGTGCGTGGGGCAGCGCCCATCCTCACTGAGCCATAAGCGACGCGGTAACCTGCAGCCATGGAGTCGCCCACGAAGGAGATCGAAGAATTCGAGAGCAACTCTCTAAAATACCTGCAGCCAGAGCAGATAGAGAAAATCTGGCTTCGGCTCCGAGGCTTGTAAGTAGCACTCTTTCTTTTCGTGTCCTTCTCCCATTTCCTCCCATTGTCAAGCTTGTAGCACTTTCCTTTTCCTTTCTTGCTGGTACCTTCAGAATGACACAGGAGTTTCCACACCTGTTCTCCATAAATACAGCGACTTAATCTCAGCAAAAGATCCACTTGCTTCCTTAAACGAGACCTGCTCGTTACGCTGAGAACAAACATTCTCAGTGGGAATGTAGAGGTGTCATTAATGAGGCTCCGTTAAGTTAGCGGCAGTTTGTGAGATGCTAATTACTTCAGCTGCTGCACTGGAAAAGTTTTGTTGCCGCCTGAATGGAACCTAATCGGGTTCTCTGATTCCAGGAATCTTACTGTGAGCTGCAACCTGCAGAAAGACTTTTCTTTTCTGTTATGTGTACACCATTTCTGGCACTGATGCAGTTAATAAAGACAAAACCGGCAGAGAAATCACAATTGGAAGAGATTTCCAACAGCACTTGTGACAGCAGCAAGTTCATGTTCCACTGATCAGATTGTTTTGATTAATTCATACATTTGTTGCTAATCCAGACTTGTCTTGAAACGGTGGGACACTGCTTCCTGTGCTTAAAGAACTTGGAACTGTAGAAAAGTGGAAGTTTACGGGCTGTAGAGCTCGTGTAGCTTATTTAGAGTTAATGTCTGGCATCTTTTTCAGAGTTACAGTATGCAAAATGCTCTCTGCTGGCAATAAGATCTGCTATTGGCTGCAGAGCTTTTATTTGCCCATCAGTTTTTGGCCCAGCCCGAGAGGAACATTGCCATATTAAGCTGCATCCCTCCCTGTGTTCAGAACTGTGTTATTTATTTATTTTTCCCCTTAGTCTCACATGTTAGAGTTATTAACATTTCAGCCCTCAGGGTATGGGGGGGGAGGGAACAAGTATGGTAGGAAAGAGCAGAACTGGGAGGAGCAGGCTAAAAACGGACAACAAAGGGTTCCCAGTTAAACTGGAGTTGCTCTGAGTGTTGTTTGGTGTGAGCAGTGACGGCATATTTTGTAAAGCAGATCCAAAACTTCTGTAGGACTCCAAGCAGACTAAAAAGACGTTCATGAATATGTATTTCCTTCACGGCGTCACTCCAGGAAGCCTGTTTTGTGAAGGAACTTCATCGGAGTGGATGACAGCTGTCTTGTAAGCCTTCCAAACAGAACAGCAGAACAGCCACACAAAACAAACCCTCTTATTTTCGAGTCTGTGCCATGCCGTAGCATCAGGAGTCCTTGCATTTCTAATACAGAGCTTAGCAGCGTGCTGATTTGGATCACACCTGAAGTTTTGTAGATAACTCCTTAGCAGAGTAGTTCAGGATCTCTCCTGTCTTCTGTACAAAGCAGTGACTGCACGTTATCTGTCAAACTCCAGGCTGTTCCACCTTTGGGAGACTTGGCATAGCTGCAGGACTTATTCTACATTTGCAATAACTGAACTTCAGGCTGTTTCTCAGTATAGCCCTCTGTGTCGGCTCCACGTGCGTGTAACAGGCACACTTTTTCTTTCCAAGTTTCGTGATTTCTTTACTTGAAGAAAGAGATTTTGTGCAGAATTCTTGGTGAAGAGAACTGAAATGGGTTTTGCTCTAATTAAAGACTGCGGATTTTCCATCTCCAGTCATTATAGGCATACATGCACAAACTGGTTGCAGACTGAGGTCTGGCATCGTACTTCATGATTTTTCTTGTTCTTTCTTATTCACATCAGTATGTGCAAGAAGAACAACTCTGCTGACAGTTGTGTGATGCAGGAACTGCTTGCAAGGCTCAGCAGTGCTGCCACAGCAGTGCTAAGCAGGCAGTGCTGCTGGGGACCTGTAGGCTATAGCAGGCAGGGACCCAACAAGTTATTGCATCCTGTCACTGCTTCTGCACCAAGAAGGGTCGTGATGATATGAACAGTCCCAGGTGCTCTGTGTTGGCTTTGGCATCTCCTTGATATGACTTCACCTGGTGTGAGGCTGATACTTTCCTCCCTGCCCTCCCAGTGCTAGCTGGTGTATCTGCTCCCAGTGACTACGAGGAGAAACCAGCATCCCATTTCACTGCCTCTTTCAGTACCTAGCATTTCCAGGGGGTCTTTTAATTTCCCCTCCCCCCCCCCCCCCCGTGTCTCAGCCTGCATAGTTGAAAAGGAAATGGAAACCCAAGGGCTGCAAAGGGATGGTTAAGCTGAGGCTCTTTTCAGACTCCACAAATCCAGTGTTTTTTTGCTTAAACAATTCTGGCGATAGCTCTCTTGCCATATGCCTGGTACAGTTCTGTCCCTCAGGTTGGTTGGCCTTTGGGTGCATATTTTCAAGGAACAGAGAAGCCTTTTGGACAATGTACAGAAGGCAGGCTTTGAGAGGCTGAAGCCAGGTGTCTGCAACATGAGTCATATGTTGCTGTAAGCGCCAGTCAAGATATTGAATTTGCCTGTGGAGTGGATTGGAAAGATTTCCTTCTTGGTTTCATTATGCGTCTCTCTGGCACACAGTTTCTTGGTTAGGACAGTCTGGTTGTCTTGTTTGGATGAAGCAGTGGTTCTTGGGCTGTATACAGATTCCTTCTACTGTCTGAGCAAGAGCTAAAATACCAATGGCATACATTTTCCGAAATATTTTTACTTGACATATACGTATTCATGACTTAATGATTACAAGCAGTGATGTACAGGAGAAGTCACTGAGCCTGCAGTGGCTTAATTAAACCCTCAGGTTTAAGGAAGCGTGACAAATTGCTTCATTGGACAGTAACTCATCTGTGGCAAAATTCTTGGGTGTCTTGAATGAGACATCTCAGTAACAAATGTCAACTCTTATACATGCCCTATTAGATATTAATTTGGGTTTAATCACAGATCACAATTAATCTTTTAGTGTTTTATTTTTAGTAAAGATTTGTGTAGCGTTTCTGAATAAGCTGTTTCTTGGGCAAAGTTAATACCAGAGGTATTTGAAACTCCCTGGGGAAAATCTTGCCAGTTCACTTCTGACTGCCTTGACCTTTCACGTCGCACCACAGCATGAGCAAGGAGTTTATTCCAGAGCTCTTCTTGTAGGACCTCACTCAAGCAAACCGTGTGCATGTGCTGGACACGCAGCTGTCAGAGCCCTTTCTTTCCTTGGAATGAATGCACCAGATTTCCCTGCAGCATCATCCTCCCAGGAACAGACCTGTTTCTGAGTTTCATTGTCATCATAAATGAACCAGACTGGAGCAGCTTCCTGTCCCTTCTGGGGTATCTCAGATGTTGGTAGTAAGCACAGAGAGCCTGCAGAGCCGCATGTGGAACATGCTGACAAGCTGTTAACGTGAAAATGTTGTTTTCTCCTGTGGCAGCACCTCCAAGCTCCCTAATCCCATCCCCACTCCTGCCTGGGAGTGAGGGCAGGAGAAACCAAATTGCAAAATATAGGGGAATGAGCAGAAAAATTGTGGAGAAAGGTGTATATGCTCTAATGCCTGAGGGTGAGAGGGCAGTAAGTCCTGGTGGGGGAGGGCTGCCCCACTCCTGTCCTTGCACTGGGACAACCCCTGGGCTCTTCTGACTCCACCTGCACTTGTCCTGCATCAGTTCAAACACTGCCTTTCTCTGGCATCTGCAGACAGCAAGAAAACGTGCCTTGCCCAGGGGCTTCCCCTCCTGGCTGCCTGAAGAGCATCTGCACACTCCTCCTCCTAAGCATGTTTTTAATTAATGAGCAGATCTTTTTTGTTTCTTGGCTGCTGTACGGCTGCAGGGATGTCCATTTGTGATCTCACAGGGAGTCTGCCTTTGAACAGCTTCCTATTATTCTCTGGCAGTGTTCAACCATGAAAACAGACAAGCTCAGTCTGCAAGGGAAAGTGTTCCTGAAGGATGTGCTGATTGCTTGTTTATGGCTCTCAGTAATTTCTTCTGCCAAAAAAAGGGACTTGAGTTTCTTGCACTTCAGTAAGGGCCGCGTTCTGGACCCCATGGATCCACTCCAGAAGGCTGCCTTTACTTCAGACTTGCCTTAACCAGCTCTAGGCTTGGACACTGTATACAGAGGAGTTACTTGTAAGTCTGCCCTGCACTTGTCTACCAGTAGCTCAACTCTGTTATGCACGGGATCTTCTCCCCTTCAAAACATTTATCAGGTTTATCTGGGCCCATTATGAAGCACTATTTGTGGCAGAGCTTGGAGACCCAGTTTCAAAACACAACTGCACTCCTGCTTTTCAAGCTGGCGATTTCTCCAGGAAGCAGTGAGCAGCGGTGTCTGTGTTGGGATGTTCTTGTTTTAGCACTTGGACTCCCAGCTGTGGGGCTGCAAATTCTCAGTTGCTACTTAGGGTTCTTAAAGACCCGTGCAGTGGCCTAGGTTACCTTCCAACTTCTCAGACACAGAAAAAACACCTGAGCTCTTTTCAGTACTAGGATTATGTTGTGTCTGATGGTATTTAAGAATGCAGGGGTGCATATCCAAAGAGCTTCAGCTGAACTGTGCTAGTGTAGGGCAGCTAAAGACCTAAAGAACCAGCTCAGAGATATTTTCAGCTTAATTTCTGGTTGTTCTTTGCAGGAAAAAAAAAAGAAAAAAAAAAAAAGGCTGATTTCTAGTTATTACAGCGTAACCCGGATCTGCTAGTGCCCCTGCAATTCAGAGGGAGAAGAGACGAAATGTACTTTAGCTTTCTTCCTGATAGCTGGGATTATAATGTTAAATTGCTAAATTCATAATAAATCCCTTCATTCTCAGTGTAGTGCTTTCTCATGCTGCCAAAGATGAAACTACAAACAGCAGTCATCTCTGAACTGTTACTCAAATGTGATGCTTGACTTCGATCTCATCTTTCAGGCTGTCCTGCTCAAACCTGTCAATGTAAAATTGGCCTAAAAAATCTGGAGGGGAAGGAAAAGAGGAACACACATAAATGAGGGAATTTGGGAAGTTCTTGGTTTTGCTGAAGGTTTGGAATGATATTTCAGCACATAGGGCATTTCCTTAACTCCCTTTGCATCCTATTGATGTTAAAGAGGTCCAAATGCAAATGTTACTGGAAGACTGAAATTCAGATTTGTTTTTGAAATAAATGGTGATGCAACTAATTTCACTAGGAAAACGTGGAGCCTCAATGACTGAAGACAATTTGGCAAAATGCTACTGAGTCGCTGCTTGGTTATCTGTTTCCCTGTCTTATCTGTATGTGCCCCACAGCATTTTTAGGTTTTTCTTACATGAAAAAATGTCACACGCAGAACAGCTGGTTCTCCCAGTGACAGTACCCCAATCTGCTTCATTTTCATTAAGGTAGCCATCATAAACAGGAAAACAGAAAGCTCCCTTCAGTTCCAGTGGCGCTCCCCACACAGTGGGCTTTGTCTCCAAATATTTGAGCTGGCAACAGATAGTACAGGTTTAAAAAGCCCTTCAGAAAGTGCCGCTTTGTTAGTAAATGTGTAAATTAGTCAGCTTGCAAGTGGAAACTATGAATATGCTAATTCCTTTCCGGAGGTGAAAGAGGCACTTCTGCTGTCTTTGGTCTTGGTTTTAGTCTTCCTGAACCTTCTGAGCGTCAGTCTGAGAGTCATTTAAACTGAAGCCCTGTTCACTTGGAAGCAGGACTGAGCTACCTTCAGTCCCATTTCAAAACAGATGCTGCTGCCCTGTTCCTAGTTCAGTTTTCTTGATGAGCATAGACAGGGATTATTTGTCAGAGAACCATGTCAAGAAACTTCTCTATTGGCCTCTTAAGTCTGTATTTGAGTTCTCTCACGTATGTCAAGTTGCCGCTGAAAGTAGAGATGGGCATGTTCAGGGAACGGAAGGTAGAGGTAGGAATGGGTGACATTTAGTTGTCATGCTTCCTGGGAGGATTGAAAAGGTCTCTCTGGTCGGAAAATGGTTGGTGGGTATGTGCTGGGGAAGGCTGTGCTCTAATGTGGACCTGCAGATTGCTAGTTGGAGCGAGCTGCTATTTGGGTGTGCATGACTTAGCTAGTTGTAAAGTTTGTTGGGGTCTGGTTGGTCTACAGTATCTTTCTTCCCATGGTGTGACGATTAAATTGACCCATAACAGCTTGTTTTATACTGTCTATAGTATAGGCCTTGAAAGAAATGCAGAAAGCTGCTGATCCAATGACTGAAAAGAGAGGAAAAAAATACACGATGAAAAATAGGAAAATAGCAACTTCAGAAGAAGAGAAATAAAAAGTGTTTGAAGGTGTAGTAATTCAGTAAACTGAAAAATTTTGCCACAGTCCTTCAATTACTTTGTTCCATCCAGTGACTTTTATTTGAATCTTAAATCAATAAATGAATCCTGAGGGTAACAAAAGAGAGAAGACTTCATGTTTAATACTGAAATGTTGTCTAAAAAATAATATACACTCTAGTTTTTACAATAATCGTAAAAAAAGCTTTTATTCTCCTGGAGGTAGTACAAATGAATCATAACTACAACCTCAAAAGCAATTATTTATTTCAGCAGTCATAAAAAGAAGACCATAGCCTGCTGTAGAAGAAAGGGGCTCCCTTTGTAATTTAAATGCAGTGCTTTTCAAATATCACTGCTAAAGAGCGTGCAATCCTGCATAAGAAACAAGAATATGAAAAAAGTTATTTCAGGGAAGATGAATTTAAACCTTAACTCAAAGGGAAATTACAAGTCTTTCTGGAATTCTTTTTTAAAAATGTCGTGGTGGAATAAGAGTGCATGCATAAAGAAATAAAACTCAATGGAAGATGGTACTGAAAAATCCTCTGCATGTTTATGTGTTTTAAAGGCTGTGAGGCCAGCTCATCTCCTAATCTGCCAGCTTTTGGAGGATTCAAACACTATATTAAACCCAACTGAGCCCTTGAAAGGATTTTTAAATACTGTGTTTCCCTTTCTTTCTGCAATTCATGAGATGTTCCCTTTACATTCTCTTGTCTTGTTCCATCAAAAAATCGCTTCTGTCCCTGCAAAATATAGAAACTATCTGGCTCTGAGGGGTGATTGAGGTACACGTGTTAGGGCTGACCCATTAAAACACTATAGCACTTGTGAAACATACCTCTACAGATGTGATTTGCTCTCAAACCACTAGGGATTTGGGTAGAATGGCGGTTTTCTAGAAGGGCTTGTTTGGATTCATAAGGCTGTTTTTGATCTCATGAACTGTGCTGCTAATACTGGAAAGAATGGCTCCATTGATACCCATCCTTTTGCAGGGGTGAAATTAGAATCCAGTTCATGATCTTTGAAGAATTTATTGTTTTTTCTTTAGTTTTTTGAAGTAATTTGTGGTTTGAGAAAAGTTGTTTAGCCCTGTGACAGCACAAAAATTTTCCCAAAAGTGTTAAGCCCAACTTTGTGGGCTTAAATTTGTGTTACAGCTGAGCAGTGGGCCTTCCTCTAGCAGATTCCATACTGCCCAAGGCTCAGCCAAAATCTGTCAACAGTTGTTTGGGATATTCAGAAAGCTGCAAAAAGTGCAGCTCAGAAGCTGGTGAAGCCGGTTATAAGTTCAAGCTCAACTGGTTGACTTTGGTGGAACCAGGATTCCTCTCAACAGTTGGTCATGTCCATGTTGGGGATGTTTGAATTTTTCTACCCAAGACCTCGGAGAACCATAGCTTTCTGGTTTTAATGAAGGGGATTGAAAGATACACAGTTCTCTCTTTGCCAAGGTACCCATTTCACGTCTCTGTAGACTACCTCATCTTCTGTCAGAGGACCTTCGTGCCTAGCAATTGGTGACATTGTATGGAGAAGACTTTGTAGGCTAGACATGCAAGGACTGTCCAGATCTTTCTTGGAGAGAGAGTTGCAGGAGATTATTTATTTATTAAGATGCATGCGGACTTGTAGGAGACAGTTTATTTAGATGCATGTAGACTTCTATGATGAGTTTCATGCTTTTCTTCCATATCTGTCAAGCTGTAGAGTTGTTTTGTTATTAATGTGACACTTAGAATGGCTATTAGTAGGTCTGTGTCATCACTTTAGAAGTGATTTCTTACACTCCTGGGGACAGATACTATTTGTGCACAAAACTCCAAGCCAAGACAGAAAATTGCACAATATCCATCTGTAGTATGAATCCTGGCTTGGTGCAGATCTCATTTCAACACCAAGATTAGCAAAATTAAATATATGATCTGTGCCATTTTAGCAGCTAAGACTGTTCAGAGCCCTGTAGGTATAGCTGTGACACTCAGGGAGTCCTTGCAGGGAGAGCAAACTGCAGCAAGCATCTAAGGGCAAAGGAGCTGAAGTAGAGCATAAACTCCCTTGCAAGGCTGAACAGTTCCAATGGTTGCTGTAAATGATGCTCAGATCACACTTCCTCCCATGCCTCCTGTGGAGCAGCTGTTTTTCCACGATTCACTAGCTGTAAGCAGTTACTGGTTTCTGCTAAGTAAAGAGACTGCATACACAATTTAAATATCCTCCTATACACATACTGGTACATCAGTAACTGCTACATCAGATGGAAGAGTTCTTTTTTTTTTTTTTTTTTTTTCCTTTTTTTTGGATTTGCTGGAAAAGTGAAAGAGGAAACTGTGGGGGTTGAGGCTGGCTGGGAAGAACTGGGAGATTGTATATGTAAGAACATAGTGACTCAGAAAGGATGGAGAGGAGAATGAGAGAGCTTAAAAAAACAGCAAAAGGGTTAAGGGAAGAAAGGAGATTGGTCCTGTGTGCAGTTCAAACGTTTGTTAGATTTATTTCCACATAGCTTAAAATAGTTTATAACACAATGTGTACGCAGGTGATGTTAGGAGTATTGATGAAAATCACAGGAATAAGGGCTGCCTTTAAAAGCATTTAAAAGTGCTGCCCAATTTCTAGCACTAAAATTTTTTACCTCACTAAAATTTTAATGGGAGACCACGAAGAAAAGCCTGTGTGTTGCAAGAATACTGCTAGCTTGTAATGCAGAGAACACTGCTTGTGTGCTGTGTTCAGAGCATGACTTTGTTTAGGTGAATGAGGGTCCCTTCTTCAGATTGCCACTGCTTTTTTGTAGGACTGAAGAACTGACTTTGATATTTTTTGCCATGTTCTCGGTGTAACACCAGTCCAAATTCTCTCATTCTCATTGGCTTTGTCTGGGCAGTCGTCTTTCTTTTCCCCTCTTCACCCTTGTTTTCCAGATGCTTCAGCTACAGCTACAGCTACAGCTTCAGGTACAGTTTGACTGGTGTGTAGATGAAGTCGTTCAGGTTGTATGGAGAGCGTCTGTGAAGTGCTTTGCAGAGAGAGGCTTTCATGTAAATGCTCATTGATATCTGTTGGACCTGTTTCTACTTAGCTCAAAGGCAGTGAAGATATCTCTTTGCAAACGGAAAAAAATCAAATTCTGGAGTTATGCAAATTTGCTGAATAACTCAGAGTAAATAATCGTAATGGTCCCACCTAGCCTCAAAATATGTGGAACATCAAATAGCATTTTGCATTGCCTTCACCTTGTGGAGGCAGGGAACTTGACTCCACCCTTAAAACAGCTAGGGTTTTAAGAACTAGAATAGCTGATAGAACTGCAGCACCTGGCATGTGGAAAGGGCTGGAGGATTTGCTTACTTAAATACATCTTAGTCTCTGGGTCTTCTGAAGACCCCCTTCTCACAGCTGCTGCAGCATTGAGATGCTTGGGAGATGGCTGGCAGCAGCAGGGAGTAGGGCCTTAAATCACTACACATCTCACACGACGTCCTCTGTTATCCGTGCGTGTTCAAAGACTCCTCTCATCTGTCCACCACTCCATTCCATTTCCAAACATTCTCCCTGCTGTGTCGAGCAGCTCCCATGCTCTGAGCTGCAGCTGGGCATCGCTCATCACACTCAGCCCTAAAAACCCCTCCATGGGAACACTCCTCCTCCAAACAGTCTGCTGCAGGCTGTCTCCTGGGTAGTGTTGTTCAGCCTGCTCCCCTCTCTCATACACTGCTCTGGAGAAGCACAATGGGGGAACGCCCAGAGGAAGAGCACTGGCGGTTCACAAGAAGAAGAAATGTTGCCTTTTCCTACAGCTGACATTTAATAACCGGTCTGTTAATGAAGAGGCACAGTCAGGACAATAGTTACCCCTCCCTCCTTGCTCAGGGCCATGTCCACCAAAGCCTTGAGACATTCCTAAAAGCTATCAGTGTGCTCAAGGAGGGGGTTACTGGGAGATGGGGGGGGGAGGGATGGGAATGCGGAAGGAACATCGTTTTGCAAAGGGAACACTATGGCTTTGTGTGGTGGTTTTTTCACCCCATGTTTAGGCTTGTTAAACAGTAATCTGAGTGTTTCAGCCTGTAACCTCGGAGTCAGGGAAGGCCTGGCACAAAAACCATGAGATTTAAAATCCTGCGTCACACCAGCTGTCTGCGAGCAGGCAGAGGGGGTGGGCTGTGTTCGGGAGGGGGAAACAATAACAAGCAGTAGTCTAGTAGATTTACTAGAGCTTAGGGCAAGATGCAGATTTGTTTAGTGACTTCGCGCACGCGGCTGGTCTGCTCTGATGTAATTCCAGCGCATGTTTCCTGTCTAGATATTTAATCCAGGGTATGAACAATGATTTTCCCCCCGCCTCTCTCCCGTCCTCGCGCACGCTGTAACTAATCACAGAGCCACCCTGCATGAAACGAACTGGACAGCTGCCTGTTTGGCTCCTGCAGGATCTGAATACACTCATTTTGCATAGAAGCAGTGAGTAAAATAAGTTTTTAATCTATACACGCTTGTTTCTTCCAGGGTATAACAGCTTTTTCCCACTGGGGGGAATGAAATTTCTGCTATTCAGGAGCTATTATGCGCTTTGAACATGCAGGATGCACCAATATTGGCAATACAAGTTCTCTGCAAAATGATATTTTACCTTATTTCAAACAGGACTGTCCCATTTTACACATCTTGCTGCTCTGACTTGGTTCCTTAAGTTATTTCCATAGGAAAATAATCAGGAGATAACCACAGGATGCATATTTGCATCCCTTTTTTGCAAAGGATGTGCATAAGATCGCATATTTGCTCCCTTTTTTGAGACATTGTAGTAACAGAAAGAAGCAGCATCCCCTTGGTGAAGTCAGTGCTGCCCTGTGAGAGCAACATGCAGGAGTAGCAGGGAGGAATTCCGTCCCTGCCTTCCATTCCATTGTTCAAAAAGAGTCACAGTCTCTTCCAGAGGGCGACGCGGATAGGCTTGTCGAAGTACCACCCATCCTGAGCTCTGCAGGTCATCCCCTCTGGTTATCACACAGCCAAAAGTTCCATCAGCCATTTGGAACGGGCAGCTAGAAACAACACTTGGTCACATGAAATAGAAAATACGTTTATAAACAGAAATGTGTTGTGCGAAGGTTATACAGTGTAGGGACTTTTTTTCTTCTTATTTTCTCCTTTTTTTTTTTTTTTTCTTTTTTTTTTGTCTATTTGTGAATACAGAGAAGAGCTCTTTCCCTTTTTCAGACTTTGGGACTTTGTTTTTCTGAAAAGCACGGTCCTGCAACTACATTTCTATGAGCATGCTTCTTTCTTTAGAATGCGATGTGTACAAAGCATAAAATAATTTGCTGATTGTGTACTAAGACGAAAGCTGAATGAGCAGTACATGATACTCTTTTCAAGTGACTAGATAGTCAGGAGCAGCTCCATTTTAATTTTTTACTTAATATTTTTCCTCAGCTAAATCCATGCCAACTACAATGGCAAGTTTTAAAAAATGAATAAATATTGTTTTTTGTTTGCTTGCTTTGTCATGAGTAAAACGAGTAAAAATATAGGAAGAGCTTCAAGATTACAGTAGTTGTTCTGGTTCTGGACAAAATCCACGTGAATTAAACTAGATTTTTAGAAACCTTCAGAATAACTTTTGCTGACTTTTCTTTGTTAGTTAAGATGCCAGCACATTCCAGTACCAGCTTATTGCCCTGTCCAGGGTGGTTCCAGGAGTGAATTTGAGTTAGCCCTTCTGATTGCCCTTGCTGACATCTCATGGTGTGACAAGCTGGAACACTCAGCTGTCCCCATGGGGCTCTCACTGTTCCCTGCAGATCCCTCTGCCTCAGGCTGTCTTGCCTGAAACCTTAGAGCCTTCACATATACACACTATCCAGTGCAAGCCAGTAAAGAAAACTTTGCCTCATTTTCTCCACACTTGATAAACGTACTGTGTCATGAAGAGATGCACAGTGGTTAGCTTGCCTCTTCTGGCAGCCAGCACTGTTTATCAAAGTATGAGCAAGCCATGGTTGTCCTTCATTAAAATGAAGCTCATGACAAGTTATCACAGATCATCTGTATGTCAGCGGGAAATAAAATACCTGTGAACTAATACACCTCTGGTATGCTGTTGTCTGAACACAATTCTTACAGCTGCACGGGGTCCTACCCTAGACTCTTGCCTGAGGTAGCTGCACTGAATTTAGGGTCATCATCTCTCGTAAGAGCATAAACTATAGCACATAGTTGTCACTGATGTCAGTTTGCTGAGGCCACATTACCCCAGTGGTCATGCTTTCAGACTGTGTCCACTCTTTACTGAATCGCTGGAGATGGGATTGCAGTTGCCTTGAGTTTACTGCAGGACAAAGTCCTCCCAGCTTGTGCTGTCAGCAAGGCTTTTCTGTAAGGAGAACTTAAAAACAGTGCCTATCCTGCTATACTTCACATGGACTCATTACACACATGAAACCCCGAATGAGAAAGTGGGAAACTTTGTTTAACTGCAGGTAAGAACACTGTTGAGGCAAAATGTTGCAGAAGGGCAAAGGCAGAACAAGAGAGGTATGGCCTAGTAAATTCAGTCCTCTTTAGAGACAAAGCTGTAAGTTTCTTGATATACTTGTTTACCCAGTTTAGAAAACTCAGTAGCTGAACTGGTGAAGACTGACAGATCAGCTAGATAGCAACACAGCAGTGAGGACATTTGTTGATATTTAATTATTTTTACATACATTATTTAGTTTGATAAACCAGTCAGTTTAAGTTAAATCTGCACTTAGTTTCTTCTTGTTTCCAAGATGTGATGCTTTCTTCCCTTATGTTCTGGCTGTAAATCTCTTGTCCCAGTTCACTGTTTCATCTTTGTTTCTTCTGAAATTGTTGCACCTATTTCAGGCTGTGAATGTTTCTTGCCATCGTATGGTTGCACTGCACGTGCCCGTGCTTCAGAGCACACAGCCTCTTATAATCTACTTAAAACGAGAAAAATGACTGCCTCATCCTCTCATGATTTCACGATGTCCCCATGTAGGTCAGGGTCCAATTTAAAATGGCTTGTCTTTTAAAATCCCCCATAAACCCCCCATTACATTGCAAGGAGCAGCTGAAATCTCTTTCCTCATCCACTTCTTACAGTTTCTTCTCCTCCATTGTCATTAGTCTCTATGATTGTATTGTTTTTAACTTAGAGCAGTATTTTGCTAAACAGACTGTGGAAGAAACAATAAATCACATTTGTTATTGATTAGAGAATGATTAAAGCAAGAAAGCTGGCCTTCCTGTTTCAACTAAAGAATTAAAAACCCAATAGCTGGTGATGGCATCATCCCCTTCAAAGTCTGGCACTCACAATGTATTTATGAGTTCTGGTCAGGGCTCCCGTGAGATCCTGAGCTTTGACAGATGCCAGTCCATAGTGTGTGCTGTGAGATTTGGGTTTTGTTAATTGGTTTATACATGGTTATTAATATAGGCTTTGGTAACATAATGCAAATGCATCACTAATCCAGTGATGATGACAAATAATTTGTAATGCACTGAGTGTTTCAGAATATTGAGCTGCCGGGAGAGAAGATTTTCAATTTAAGTGATCCCATCACTTGGAAAAAGTAGCTTTATCTGAGCCCCAAGCCTTTCCTCCTCAGCAGTGACGTTCAGGGTATGGTGCCTGCCCCTGTTACAAGCTAATATACTGCTGTGGTGTGGTCAGGGAAAGCACCGGGGCTTGGGAGCTGGGAACTGCTCTTTATCTGCTGTCCAGATGTGGCCAGCGAGGGAGGAAGTCTTGGGAGTTCTGGGCCAGTGAACTGGAGAAAGGCAGTGAATAGGAATTGGGACTGGCTGCTAAGGAAAGTAGCGGGGATGGGGTAGGGAGTAACATCCAGCATGGCTGCAGATTCACTGGTGGTAATGAAAGAGCAGGAATGGTCTTCTAGATTGAACTGAAGGGAGTCATGTCTCTTTTTTTGCCAAATTTTGTTGCTCGTCTCATTGCTGATTTGCTAAGCTACAAAACAGACTTTCAGCACTGTTATCTAAACACCTATTCTAACATTAGAGACCTCTGACAGGCAAGAACAAGACTTGCCAGAATTTCATGTTTCAGTGTGGTGAAGTGACTTCATCTCTGTGCTTCCAAAGGAACTGGTCTGAGGAAGCTGGAAGGGAAGCTGAAATTAATAGTTCATGCAACTGGTGCGATGGGACTCCAGTGTTAAAGGACAGATGTCCGGGGGCTCTTCTGTAGGAGTATTATTAAGCTCCCTCTCAGATCTGTTCCTTTGTGTCTGCTGGTTGTTCTGTGAGGGTGGCTGGGGGCAATATCTTTTCTAAACTACTCTAGCAGATTCACTTTAGCTCGTCTCTTGGCTCTCTTAATACCCATTGCCCACTTTTTTCCCAAAGGAACATGGATTCGGGATGAAGCAGACACTGTGTCAGATCCAGGCTTTATCAAGACATTCAATTGGGAGAGCACAGGCCACTGGATTTCAAGAACTTGCTAAATTCCTTGGATATCCATTCCAAACCTATGGCAATCCCAACCTAAACAAAACCGAACCACTGCAGGTGACACATTATGAGTTTCAGCCAGAAAATTAAGTGGTTTGACCATCTTGGTGGACTAAGGAAATGCTTGTGGCCTCTGATCTGAGCAGCATTAATTCACTATGACACGTCACCTGCTCTCACTTGCATGTACCGCCAGTGGTTAATAGTACTTTGCAATGCTCACAGCGAGAGTACTCGTGCTGATCATGGCCCTGGAGGCTTTGAGCCCGCAGAGATAGTACCAGGACAGATACAACCCATTAGTCTGAACATAGTGCTCATTAACTTTTAGATTTCAGTGTAAGTTTCCATGGATAAAGCTAGGCAAATGTCCTCCATTTACTTCTGCAGCACCCACTGTTTCACCCACGTGCTGAATGTATGCCATTACTGTCAAACCCTATGGGATAAATATGGAATAAGACCATTTTAACCATGTTGCTGTTATAAGTAAAAAACGTGATTTAGGTGTTTCTTCAGAGGCTGTGTAGGAGTGAACAAGCAATTCATCCAGCTAGTTGATACGCTGAATTGTATGATTATGGGGCAAAACCAGAGCAGTTGGCAGAGCTGTTTAATTCCCCATCTCTTCCACCCTCCCTCCTCTCCATACCTATTTAATCATGTTAACACACCTCAGCAGAATTCTGTGAAGGTCCTTATGGAATTCAAACATTTCTTGTGGTTCTATTAAATTCTCTTCATCTATGGGCTCCTAGGTAGGGAAGAATTGTGTGGGCTTTTGGGAACAACTTGGGCTCCAGTTAGCCGTCACTGAGCTGACCCTCAGTACAACCCACATTTACACAGAGCATAACCCTGAAGAGAAAAATAATGAACAGAAAAGAAGTCTAAAGGGGAAACAGGAAGAAGGTGATCTGCCTAAGAGTACACCAGCATTGCATGACAGGGATAGAAACATGGTGCTGGGAGCAGGATATGTAGAAGTTGATGAGAATGAAAGCACATTCATTTTGCATGTTTATTTCAGTGGAAGTTGAGTGTCTATGTAGTGTTAGCTGTCTACATCTTGTTGCTGAAATACTTTCCATAGTGTCGAAGTAGGCATCAGTCCTAATTTTATGTCCGACCAACATGTTACAATACAAAAGAATCATTCATCTCTAGAGAAGCAGATAGTGAAATTGAGGCTTCATCTCTCATACTGGCTTCATTTCATTTCTGTCAGAAGTTTTGTCCTCCCCACCACTTATTTTTTTTTTACTGTTAAAAAACAGATGTTGTTACAACTCTCGCTGGGTTTACTCTCGTTAGACTCCAGGAACATACTTGCACGAGAACTAGTTCTTGCACTAGGCTTGTGCAGGTGTAATTGTCTGAAGTTCAGTGAAGTTATATCTTGTTTATGCTAGTAATAGAGGGCCTACCTAGTGTGAGTCATCTGTTCACTCTCTTCAGCATGAGAAAAAAGGGAAAAAAAAATTAATACAAGCTAAATGTGGACCTATGAGTAATACATTCCATGACAGAAAACGTGAGCTGAATGGATGTGGTAATTCTTCTAGCACAGCGTGTGTACAGTGGGAAAAGAAACAGAACTTGAGCAAATTTGATAATGTCACCAAGTCTTGTGCAGGCACAAACACTGGGTAGCCTAAAGGTGCAGGAAGCTCATTCTTGCTGTCAGCTTGATTTTGATATCAGAAGATAATGTGTCTCTTGAACTCATGTGGAAGATGCATCTGGCTCTGCTTTTTTTCCCAAAGGCTCTGCTAAAGGCAATTGAGTTTCTCAGTTCCTCCTTGCATGGACTCCTCATGGAGAGATAAGCCAGGATAACTTGTCACACCTACAAAAAACAAACAACTCTCCCCCATCACATTAACTCACACATCGTGGCTGGCTGCAGCCATCCATTGATGCTGACTGTGGTGCGAAAAGAGTCGCCTTCTAATGTAATTGTTTGCAGTGAACTTATTTCATGGCAGATGGGTGCAAGTGGTGGCTTGCACTCTTAAAGCAGGTACATGTCAATGCTGTCTGCTTTCAGAAAAACAAAATGAAGTCTATTTTTGAAAACAGCCTAACTGTGACAACATCATCTTTTCATATTGTTGGTGAAGACTGTTGTGAGAATTCTTTTTGAAATTCAGGAAGTTCAGGTGTACTGTATATGGTTTGCTAGATGTCAGCAGTAGTATGGATGCAACTCCTAATTTCTCTCCAAAGCAAATGCATGAATAGTGACACTGAATCTAAGAATAGAAATTCCTTTAGTTATATTGTCTTCTTTCAACCATAGTAAGCAAATTCAGTGCCTGTAAATGCGGTCACTAACACAGTACATGTAAACCTTGACTGTAATTGGACAGCAGGTGTGGAAACAACAATAAACAACAATAAGAAAAATGTATTTGTGCTTCTTAAAACTCCTGTGACTAGGCAAATGCTTTCCCCCTAGTATGGTTTTCCAGTGTGGTAAAAATATTCTTGAAAATGAGTTTAAAGGTGTAACTGATACGAAAAGTGATGCTTTACCCAAATGCAAACATCACCCTAAGGCCAGGCCACCTCTTTACAAGAAACTTATAACCAATCAGGAGATTATGAAAGGTATTTTTGCTGGAATGTGAGGGTTGACAGTAAAAGAAAGACTTTACAAAACCATGCGAAAGTCATGAGCCAATAGAGGGAAGAATTAGTTCTGAGGGTACTGCAACACACCATGAAATGCTTAAAGGGGAAATAAATGACTTGTAAATAACTTAATTTTTAAATTTAAAATGTTGAATTTACATAGCAGAAGTAAAAATCTGAATAAATTGTTTGGATTTCCTGGGAAAAAGATATTGTAATCAACCTGGATTAGAATGGCCAAGCAAGCAGAAGGTTTTTCAGCTGTTCCTTTTTGCGAGACATTTTAGTGAGGTTGTGTGTTTGTCAGAATATTTCTGATGGAATACATCTTCCAAATCTGAACTCTGCAAAATGAAATTTCTATTCTTTATCTTTTTGTAATTAAAATGAAAATTTGCCTTAGATGGGCCTGAGTGGGATTCTGCTTGTGTACATCAGCATCGTGAATGTCATTTAAGCTGGACTCTTGATGCTGCTGTGTTTGTTATTTTACTCTTTTGCACCTGCTCAAATTTAAATAAATAATTCTTCATACAGCCAAGTGTAAATTAAATATTTGAAAATCTTTCTGAAGTAAATATGTAGGGCTTTATGGTTCTGACACGGTCAGAAGCAATAATTGAGTTCTATTTCTAAAAGTAATATTGAATGAAACATTTGACAGCCAGTACGCACTATCAGTGCTTATTAAGTATAAAATAGCACTCTTTTTTTTTTTGTCATTTTCCCCCCTATTTTTAAAACAGAATACCTCATGTTTGGGTATGCTGGGCCTGTCTGACTTAGCCACAGTTTTCCACCTGCAGTATTATCAGAGATGAGGAAGCGGAGTTGGATGTAGTACACCATTACTAAACACTCAGAATGTGGGGACAGCCTCTTAAAGTCTTGGTGAACATCAGGATGTTGATTTTACACTCTTCGTCACAGTCCTCACTGTGTTACCATCACTGCTTGTTAAGTTTAGAGCTCATTAGTTTCACTTCAACTTACAAAAGCATGGCTGAACTCAAGTGAGATCAGTGCTGTGTTTTGCCAGGCACTGTACGAAGCCATTGAACATGCTGTTGCAGAATAATTAGTTGACATTCAAAGTACAATGCAGAAATACCTCTGCAGCTGACTGTATGTGCACACAGCTGGGTTTCTGATTGGATGCTGACACCTTGTGCCACTGCCTGCAGAGGACAAACCCACTGTAATAGGAAGACAAGAGCTTGCAGCCTTTAACTTATGTGGTGGAAAGGTGGGATTGTGAGGCTAGGATGGAGAATAGGTGCTGTCAGCATCCCATTGCCCTTGCCATTTCTGATCCTGGGCACAGCTCACTTGGGTCCCATCATATATACATTGTGGTACCTGGGATTTGGCAGAAAATAAAACTTGAGAGGACCTGAGTTTTCTTTCCAGAGCAGAGCTGCTGTAAAATCACTAGGGCTTTGCACTGATTGACCACAGCAAAGTAGCTGATGCAACACATCACCATCACTACAAAGTAGTGGTCTCTCCACACATCAGGCCACATTTCTATGCTATATGGAGACACAAAAAGTACACCTCAGCATGACAAGGTGGTTCCTGTCACTTGCATTTCCCCGCTAGAGTAGTAACTGAGTCCTTTCCAGCTGCTGTGACCCTTTCTTAAAGAAAAGGGCAAGATGCACGCAGGCAAACTCACTTCTCTTTCTACTGCAGTTAATGGCAACAGCTACTGAGTGTAGCTGGAGATAGCTGCATCAATTTTGGAATAACCTTTATGGCATAACTGTCATCCCTGAATTGCACCTATTGCCGCACCTCTCCTTTTCTCATCCTCACCAGTTAAGCTTTCTTATCTCCGTTGTGTTTTGTTCTTTTCCTGCAGGAGAAAATACAAGAAAACATCACAAAGGTAAGACTAAATCACAGAGGACTGGAAGGTATTTGTGAGTTATCTGTCTCTTTTTTGTTAGAGGGTTTGAAGGAGGATTTCCCTGTTACAAAATTGGTTTTGTTCCCACTGAAATGCCATTTAACGGATTGTTGCTCTGCTTGAAGGCCATCTTGCACTGCTGCTCCACATTTCCTCTGGTGCTAGTGATAGTCCTCCTCTGTGATGCTGGTGGAAGATTTCCCTGAGTGAAAACAAAAATATTGGCCCTTGAAGATCAAACCTTAATAAACATCACTCTGTTCCTTCTGCGCGATCTTCTGGTCCTAACTCCTATCACTTACTCATCCTGTAATAAAAAATGGATTGTTGGCTTGTAGTGTTGCTAATGATCTATGCCTTTGCAGGAGACTGAGGGGAAGCAGTGTCCTGTTGATTAACAGGCCCTATTACATCTCACCAATCCAGTTATCTGCCTTGTTGCAGGAGGGAGGACTAATGGGGCTCTTTGGCAGATTCATTTTTCCTTCCTGGGAGCCCTTTTGCTTGGTTGCTTCAGACCACACTCTCTGCAGCCCAGATTTTTTTGGCCTGAGCTAACTCCCCCTCCACATCTGGAGCATTAGTTGGTGGCTTAGTCTCGTGACGTACTGAGCATCTTTAGTTCCTGTTGAGTTTAACTGAATTTGAGACTCCTGCAGAGTGCTTCCTGAAGACTAAACCCTGCAGCTCTAATGAGCATCCCCTTCCCTGTTGTGTGGTGTTGGAGGCTGGCAGCTTCGCGGTTACCTTGTGCTTCAGATGACCACTCCATGTGACGCTGGTGGGACAGGCTGTGGATATGCTCGTGCCACAGCCATGAGTGATGGCAGTGTGGTGGCCTGAGTCACTGATGAAGTGTCCTTGGGTTGTGATAATAGGTCAGTGGAAAATGCTTATCAAGAGTTTCTGTGCTGAACTGTGCAGGTGGACACTGCATTGAGTGAGAAGCAGAGTAGAGAGAAAGTAGATGTTTCTCTAGTTGTTTTCCCAGATTTGAGCTGATAGTACTTCTGCACGCAGCTCACTTTTGCCCCACGTTTCCCTTGCTGTTCCATGAATGTTAATTACGAAGATGTCTGTGGCCAGAGGTGTGGAGTTGCTGTAAGAGGATTTATCCTGGGCCTGAAATGGTTTACAGAATGAATGATTGCTGTTTGTGTGTGTGTCCTGCCCTGCTTGCGTTGTCCATTACCATTTATTTGGATATATTTTCTACGCACACAACCTTACTATCAGAGAGTCCTGTGTTCAGCATCTCTTTTGTATGGGAGATTTATCTGCAAGCCTCAGAAGATAGAGGAAATATGTTACAAGCTCCTACAATCTTGTATCAGTGACATCCTGAGTATTAAATGCATCTGAAATGGCAATCTGTGTAAACGTACCATTACGAAGTTAAGCTTTCCCCCCAAGTGGACAATTTGCATGTATTGCCAACTGATGCAGAAGTGTGATGACTGGAATAGGAGGTGGCAGGGCAGCTGAGCAGCAAAAGGCAGGCATTAAGTAGCATCTCTCCGAGATGGCAATTCCAGAAATACACATAAACGTATGATTTGGCACAGGTCTCTACCTTCAGTTCCCACATTCAGCTGTTGTGGGAGTTTCTTCTTTTTTCTTTGTTGAAACTGTCTCTGCGATTAATATATTACCAGGCTCTGGAGGGCCACTGGCAGCTCAAGCAAAGCAATCCGTTGTTGCTTTTGCATCTTCATTTCTCTATGGGGAGTGCTGCCAGTAATCACATAATGATGCTGAAGTGGTAGTAAACAGCACTTGACTATGCAAGAGGGATGCTCTTCTGTACCTTGCAATGTAAAGGAACAGTTTCCTCTAAGTTCCTTATTGAAAAGGAAGTTGTGGAAGAAAACTTGAGGAGAAAGAGCCCAAGTGAGATCTGAGCCACACTAAAATTGTAATTGGAAATAACAGACATTGACTTCTGCGTCGATCATTCTGCTAATTGAGTTGACTTTTGTAACAGTAATATATTGACATGATTTTCCTCATAAAGTTGGAAGTTTCACAGCTGTCTAGACAACCCTTATTTCATTAGTCTCCACCTAGTAAATGCAGCTGAACCACTGAACTGTGATGCAGATTAATCATGGCAATATTGGAGAAGCAAGATATTTAATGAGAACTCTGGTCATCTATCATTTTTCCATCTCACTCACCTTGGGTATGTGAACAGTAGGTAGCTCAGGCAATAGCTGGAGGGGGTGTCAGCAGGAGGGAGAACAGAACAGAAAGCAGAAGCTTTCATGAACTCTCAGGTCCCACATTGCTTCTGCTTTTTCTGGAGCACCTGAGACCTCTGTCATGTTTTGTGTGACTGCTAAGCAGACTCCCAGCAACCCAAAAGCACCCAGGTGTAGGATGCCTGTGGGAGGTGCTCACTGCCTTCTCTTCACTGGGAGATTAGCAAGGAAATGAACCACTCAGGTAGCCCTTTGCAATCCCTTCTTATCCCTTCTTCATCTCCTTTGTTGAAGTTATCTGCTGGAAAGGTAGCTCAGTGATCTGCAGGCAATCCAGGAGGCCCCTGGAATGCATGGAGGAAAAATTATTGAGCAGAGTAAAAGAGAGAGCCCCACCAGGGAGGATGCAATATTGGACCTGTTGCATACCAATGCAGATTAACTGACTGGTGATATCAGGATTGGAGGCTGCCTAGGCTGTAATGATTATGCAGTGGTGAAGTTCACAATCCTAAAGAATGTGGAACAGACAGATGAGTAAAATAAGGACACTAAACTTTAGGAAAGCTGACTTCCATGTCTTCAGGGAGTTAGTCAACAATATCTCATGAAAAACTGTCTATCTGGATTTCAGTACGCCCTTTGAAATGGTCATCCACAACATCCTTTTTTCTAAATTAGAAAGATATGGATTTGATGGGAGGCCCATTTGAGGCATGAGGAACTGTTTGCAAGATTGTACCTGAAAAGTGGTGGTCTGTGGATCCATGTCCAGATGGAGATTACTGATGAATGTTGCCCGTCAAAGGTCAGTAGTGAGACTGATGTTCTTTGATATATCTATCAATGAAATCAACAGTGGGATGGACTGCACCCTCAACTAGTTTGTGAGTAATGCCAAACTGTGTGATGCTGTTGGTGGGATGCCAACCAGAGAAACCTAGACAGGGTTAAGCAGTGAGACCTGGAAAACTTCCTGGAGTTTAACAAATACAAGTGCGAGGCCTTGTTCTTTTAGCATATCTGGTGGGATCAGTGATGATGATGGCAAGTGCATGCAGCTGCCTTAGGGAACTGGATGAACCTTAGGGTACATCAGAGTAAGCAGAAGTAAAAGAACTTAAGTAAGGCCAGAAGTTCAAGAGAGGTGATTCTGCCCCTCTGCTCTGCTCTGGTGAGGCCTCACCTGGAGTACTGCATCCAGGTGTGGAGTCCTCAGTACAGGAAAGGAATGGACCTGTTGGAGCTCATGCAGAGGAAAGTGAAAAAAATGGTGCAAGGGATGAAAAACCTCCCCTATGAGAGCAGGTTGAGAGAGCTGGAGCTGTTCAGCATGGAGAAGACTCTGGGGAAATGTTATAGCAGCCTTTCAATATCTAAAGCGAGGCTGTCAGAAAGAAGGGGACAGGCTCTTTAGCAAGGTCTAACAAGGGGAAAATGGTTTCAATCTACAAGGACTCCTCTAAAAGTATTGCCTCCTATGTTATGTTGTCTCACAGCATCAGAGGTTCATGTTGGTGGTATGGCAGTAGGGGTTGAGTCTTCCTTTTGCATGTCAGAGATGGCAGAAAAGGAGCAGTTCAACAAAATGGCGTCTGACATGGAAGTCTGAAGAAAGGTGGGGAGTTGAATTCCTCCATACAGAAAAAATGGTACTCAGTGACATTCATGGACGCTTGCTGAATGTTCATGGAGACCAAAGATTGGATGTGAGCTCATTGAGGTGGTGGGTGATGCATTTCCACAGCTACAGTGGGTCACCTCTGCTGGTGCAGAGTTTTATGAGTGTGGCATAAAGGCTGTTGTTCACTGCTGACAAAAATGCAACAGATGACTGTTGAAAAATAGTGTTCTGTAGCTGAGAATTTGCTCTGTCAAGTGTTATTGTGCTCTTTGTAGCTGTTGTATTTTCCATGAAAATAAACAGAAGCATTAATCTCAGAGAGATCTATGTATAAGACAGAAGAGATTTAGATTGGATATAAGCAAAAAGTTTTTTACAATAAGAGTAGTGAAGTGCTGGAATAGGTTCCAAAACACTAATGTAATGTCTTTAGAAACAAGATTATGCCTTCATTAGAAAAGGTCAGTTTGTGATACAAACCACACAGTGATCTGACCATCAGATCTTCCATAATTTTCAGAGAGATTTTGCTGTTTCTTCACACAATCAGGCAGTAAAAGCATAAACTTTTCTTTCCCATCTCTTTCCTATGTTTTCCTTTTCTTTCTCTACTGTGCCTGTCCCTCTCAGTTCCAGTTTGCTATGGCATTTAGTTAATACACCTGGGAAAAAAATGTCAATGTGAACATCCTTCTTTAAAAAGTTTTTCTAAAAATACATGTTAGTGTGTAGCACAAGGAGAGAAACCACACGTATAGGTAAGTGGAAAATTGTACTTTTTTTTCTCACAACTATCTGATAAGTGTCTTGAGGATTACTCACTGAAACTTCTTTAGAGGTAAATAATCCACTGTCTTTTTTGAATTTCTTCAAAATGCTGGTAAACTTCTCTCCCTGCAAGTCTCATTCTATGTGGTCTGTAGGTAAAACATTTATTGAGGGACAAATCCTATAGCTTTACCATAGGCAGAAAACTGCACTAGTGTCAGTCTTGTCCTTTAGCGCTATTAGAACAGACTGAAGAGAAGGAAGCATTGATGATCTCTGAAAGCTCATTGTCATAGTAAGAGCATTGTATGTGCAGATTGCTGTCAGTGCTATTGATAGAGAACCACTGAATAACGTAGACTGGAGAGGACCTCAGGAGATCGTGTCTTCCTGTTCCTAATGCTTTAGGACATCAGTGTGTCCTTGGTTAACATTTTTCATTCAGCATCTCACTCAATTTGACAATATGTTTAGCTGTATAGTACTTAATTCTGACACTGCTTAATTTCCATAGCTTATCTATTGACTTTGCAAGGTTATCTTAATTACAAATAATAAAAATTCCCCTAATTCTTTAAGCCTTACAAGTAATTATAGCACTGCTTAGCTTAGTTTTTCTTCATTGCTGGATTGCCTCCAATACTATATATATAGGATGCATTAAAGGTCGATGGCCTAATCAGTAGAGTGCACATGCAAATGTACAACTCAGTATGCCAAAATTCCCTGTGAAGTGTAAATTCTGTTGGGTACTGAAACCTCCTCAACTCACTGTTACTTCAGCAGGATTTCTTGAAACTTTTTGTTTCAGGGAAGCTGATGTTAATATTTCAGTTCAGTGCTGCCGAGCATTTTGAAAAAGAGAACTGCTAGCTTATTTCTGTAATACTACAAGATGAGCTAGTTCTGTTATATTTAATGAGCATTAATTTCAGTAAAAAAAGGTATTGACTTATTGAGAGTTGTTTATTAAGTGTAGTGCAGAATCATAGGTGCGTTGGGAAAAAAAAATTGAAAATGATATTTATGTAAAGCTTGAAACTAATTTGCACATGAATGGCCAAAGTAAAGTGTCATTTTCAACCTTAATTTGGTATTTCCTAGCATTCTGGGGGCTTGACATTGTGATCTGAATGATCTTTTAATGTAGTTTAAGTGCAGTCATTGCAACAGCATTACACAGCTGTGAATAAAAAATTGTGGTGCAAGTTGACGAAAGCTAAGTAAAGTCTGGGCTTTATTTCATGGAGGAAGCTAATATTACTTGGCTGTTTGTAGAGAAAATTCATGTTGAAAGAGAAAGAAAATAATGATCTTCTGGAAATCCCAGCTTTTATTCTCCTACCACTTTCTGTAAGAAGAAAACATTAAAAAAGACTGTCATTTTTACATACTCTCCCTCCTTTTGACCACCTTCTGTCTCCCTCTCTTGTGAGCACTGGAAGGTGCATTGTAAAGACATGCACCTTTTTTTCTTGCTCTCGAAATCTTGCAGTCTTTCTATGCAGAATGTGGCAGCTGTTTCTTAATATGATGGCTTAATATGATGATAGAGGAAGATCTAAATTTTGTATTCTTGACAAGAGTAATGGGACTTCTTTATCCAGAGTAAAAGTAAATTCAAAATAATTCTGAAACAAGACTAAATAGTGACAAAATTTTTCTTACTATTTTATGTTGGTATTATTTTATCAATATCTATTTTAAACCATATCTCCTATTACACAATATTGAATAATCATCAATAAAGGCAAGATCTTAATGACTATTAAAATACTGAATACATCAAGCATAGTTTTTCCAGCTGATTTATTATACATCCAAAAGTTATTGGTTGTACAGAATTTATTTTAACAGTAACACATCTTGCATGATAAGGAATGGATTCTGCCAGCTTCAAGCATGACAAGTGTAGCTCATGCTGCTGAAATGCTGTAATGACAAGTGTCTTTTGCATTAAAAAAGGTATGTCAGGGGTTTTTCCTAAACGTGTTCATGTTTGGGTCACAGACTTCATTATCATTTCAACAGAGCTGATAACACAAATCTACTTTTGCATTCGTCCTCTATCTGTATATGAAACTGATTTTCATAATGTCATTGTGGTGTCATCTAGGTTCAGGTTTTAAAGACTCTGTACAGAACTGCTTCAGGATCTTAAGTCATAATTTTTGCTGGGTTCCTGGAAATATATTTGTTACTCTTCCACAGCTGAAAGGAAACCAGAATATCTATAACATTTTGGAAGAAGTTATTTGTAATCCCTAATTTTGCAATATTTTGTCCCTTTTTGGTAGAGTAAAACTGGTGTGAAATGACTTTGGCAAGTATAGATGCTTTCTTTTTTACAATTCTTATGCCTGAAGAGTTTTCTTCATCAAATCCTGGGGAAAAGGTGGAACAGAAGCAGTCCTGATTCTTCTTCCCCTTTTCTAGGCTTTGTTTTGAAAAATAAACAGAATAAACAAACAAATAAATAAACAAATAAAATAAATCTGCTAGAGAACAGGTTTTTCACTAGTGAGGCACCCAGGTGATTAACAGTCTAAAAATAGGTGAGACAGATTAGATGCACTACAGCCTTATGTCACTTTGGCACTTATGTTTCTACGAATTGGAACCAAACAAGATAGTGCACATACGAATTTGGAAAGCCTCACAGGAGGCAAATAAGCCCAGTCTCCTGACACCTTCCCATTGGGTTAATTTGGCTTCCAGTGATGTCCAACACTCTTCACACTGGGTTATTTTTAGCTGCATTGAAGTGGTTTGCTTTTTAATTTGGGGTTTTGCTGTTTCATTATTTACTTACATGGAATGTTATTCTACTTTGTGGTACGCTGCTATTAGTAAGTGTACATTTCAGTTTTAGCTAATCTCAGCTACTTTACTGAAGCACGTTCAAATAATTGAATTAGGATATGGTGAGGGGTGTTAAGCCCTATATTATGGTTTATTAGATGTGATCTTTCTGTAAAATACCATTGAATTTTTTTTTTTTTTAATTTAGCCATGGAAGTGAATTACTCAAATCTGATGCATGGAAGCCACTTTGACCTCCTCAGTGAAAAAGACATTAACTTTGGTGTTCACGTTGGTAGCATAAGGGAGAGGAAGCTAGGATGATTGCTACTCATGCAGTTCCTCTATAGCTGAACAGACTTCTCATTTCCCAAGTCCAAATGAAAACAGTTGGTGCTGCTCGGAAAGGGACTTCTTTTGATGGAGCTTTACAGAATTGTTAGCAAAGGCAGAGGCTGCTACATAGAGCATCTCTTTTTGTCCTTTTTATTTGCCCCATAAGACCAGAACTACTTTTTTTTTGGATACTAGTGCAGATCTTCTATTTCTTGAAAGCAATTGTTAACACCAGTGTTAACACGTTTGTCTCCACTCTTTCTTTTCTCTGACTACCATTTCCAATTCCTGTGTACAAATTATTCTGATTCACTGCGTAAGTAAGAAAAAGTTTAGTCTTGAATCTCTGTCTGACTCTGATCTTCCACTGACACACACTACATGCAATAGTTTTGTCTCTCTTAAACCTTTCCCTGTAAGGGAGAGCTCAAGAAACAAGTGGGAAACCCTAGCTTTTGAGATTTCATTGCCACTTGCTGCATCTAGTCTGTAGCGCTTTGCCCTTCAGTTGATTATCCAGAAGTTCCTAGGGAATAAATACCACAGCAAGGAAGGAAGGAAGAAACAAAATAGTGTACATGGACTCTCTCTTTTTTTATTTTTATTTTTATTTTTTTCTGCTGAGTGCTAGATTTTATCTGGTCAAGCCAGTAATTCTAGCAGCTGCTAACAAGTTGACCCCTCTGAGCCAGTGCTTCAAGTAATGCATAGGTGATTGATTTTCCCATCAAGCATTTATAATGTATAAGCTGTAGCAACTTTGAGGCAGTTTTAATTTTCATTATTCTAAGTAATTGCAAAAAGCTGGTTGCTTAAATTATCCTAAGTTGCAGCCTTTCCATGACCAGTTCAGGACCCTTTGCCTTAGCTGTGTCTCGAATTCAATTTAAATCAATAAAAAATTGTTTTAATCCCTCTCTTTGATTTAGCAGTCAGACCAAAAGACAACATTGGTGGCGGGTGGGAGAAAGTGAGAGAGAAAGAATAAAATTCTAACGACTGACATTATTTTGGCAGTTAGTGTAGGAGTGAGCTTTTATCGGGGGAATTCTTTTGTGGGAGACCGAAATAATTGTGAAATCCTGTGTAAGCTTCCAGCCTTCAAAATCTCTCACTTCCTAGACACACATCTCCCTTGCAAATGACAAAGAAAGAGGTAATCCTAAGGTAGTTAAAACTCCATCAAAAGCAGTGGGGGAAGCATCTTTGGTGAGATAATTTGTCCCAGGAGAAAACCAGCCATCAGACTTTTTCTCAAGAGAAATTTCTCACTTTTAATCTGAATCACACTTGAGCAACTAAGAAGTCTTCTCAAATATAGGAAAGCTATAAACCCTCTTTACTCATTGCCGCACCACAGTCTTCCTTTTTGATATTTACTGATTAAGCTCTGTGTCTGCATTAGCAAATTCTCAATGGATTATTCAAGACTTATGAATGATTTTCGCCCTCAAATGCATTTTGTTTGCCTGTTGTTCCTCCTGTTTTGTGATTATAACTGACGTACAGTATTTTACTGAAACGATCGGTGAAGAAGTCATCTGGATTTTTATGTCTCATGTAGGTGGATATTACACTCTCTCTGGACCAAAGTACTTATCACATATTAAGGTGAAAACATGTACAAGAGCATCTTGTGAAAACATTGTCAGCTCCCTGCTGCATCATGCCATCTCTGCAGGCACAGGGGAACATTTCCAGTAATGTATTTTGACAGGCTGGCTTCCAAGTGTTAACACAAAAAATGGAAAATAAGCCTTAAGTAGTAGCAAAGGACTTGGTCTTCCTTTGCGCATGAATTAGTTTGAAAAAGAATCACACTTTAATATACTGATTGCATTTTATTCGCTCTGCTTCCTAACTTGTAAGCTGAGTCCAAGTATGCATTGAGCAGCGCCGCAGAGAAGATTAAGAAGCAATTTGCTGTCGTTAATGGCTGATGCATCTCCTTCCATCAATCCTGTTCATCTGCTGATGAGTCAGAAGAGATGTAGACTTCAGAATTTCATGTGTATTTTTCCATGTGAATTAATATTATACTCCTTTGGATGATGATGCTAGACTAAGTCTGCAGAGGAACAATTATTCTCCTGGTGTGGAGGTTCTCTAGTAGAAACTTCCAGTTGTTCTGTACTTAGCTGCACATACTATGCTTCACAAAGTCTTCATAGAAATATCCTCTTTTTGTGATGAAAATCTTCAGTACTTGAAGGTTTTGACTTTTTTGGAACCAAACTTGAAGTCTGGTGATGACAGAGAGGCTCTTCAAATTTTCTCAGGACTTTCCTAATGAACACTCCCAACAAACATATTCAGTACAGTTTCATTTCACTCCTGTTCTCATCTGGATCAGCTGAATATTGAGAGTGCAGCAGCCCAGTTATTCTGTCTGCATGATCTTATGAGCAGGCCAATGCCACACTTTCTGTCAGTGCCCTTGAGAAACAATGGGAGACCAATGGCAATCAGCATCAGCTCTCATCTTTTTATCTCTGGAGAGCAGTATTCAGCCCTATGTCCAGCATAACCTTGACACTGCTCTGATCTGAAATTATAACTTAAACATTTTGGAAGGATTAATTAATTAAAGGTAGATTTGCTTCATCATCATTTATTTAATAACCTTCACTAAGGTGGTATAAATATATAATATTAATTATATTGCATGCACATATATAGCATATATTATAGTATAGTATAAATAATAAATGTAAAGATATTTCTGAATTACAGCTTTATTATCCTTTAATGCTCAAACGTTAGTGAATTATTAATAAAAGAGTTGTGCAGCAGTTAGGCTTGGAGATGGGGCCCAGGTGGTTTGTGGCTGATTTGGGACAGCTGAAAAATGACAGAAGGTGATACAGAATCTCAGTGGTGTCTGGAACCTGCAGGTAGTTTGTCACATCACTGGAACAAGTACACTCCTCTGCCATGTGGAGCTGGACAACTGTGAGTTGCTCCTCATTAATCCAGTGATGGAATAGCTCTGAGAAACCTTTCACAGTGTCAGCAGACCTGCATATAGTGGTTGCAACTGAAAAAGGTGTAGGTAGAAAAAAAATGTCTTCAGACTCTGTAGCTTTACGTTTCAGTGGGTAACATCTGGATTTCCATATATTGAGAGTGGATGGGGGGCTTATTATGTGAATGAACTGGTAAAGTTGAATGTGTTGAAGCACGTGGGGAAGGATGACTAGCATTCACTGATGTTCTTTGGGATGTCTGCATATATGTTACTGTCCACTCTTGAAAAAATGTTTTGCTATACTAAGAGCAAATGCTAGAGAATTCGTATTTTCTTGTCCAGGTGTTGACTGAAAGGATGTAATTAGGGTAGTATCTTCCTTCAAAGCATCATATGCACACAGATGCAGCAAAAGCTTTCTATCTGAATTGCAGACTTGATGCCCAAACATAATGTTTTTTGAGCATATGATAGGTTTCCCTCTGTAGAAGGATCACAACTACAGAAACAGGTATAGTACATAAAGGAAAGCATGAAGTCAATGGGAAATACAAGCACTTGATAGTTTTGATTGGAAAGAAAATTATTCAAATTTAGAAGTTATGTGTTTTCAATACACTAAAAAATGACATCTGCATTTTTGAGTCTTTCAATTGCCACTGAATTTGTCTTAAATGAAAACAGAAAGACATCAATGAAGTTATTTTAATTATACTGTTAGGCGTTACTCTTCTGGAAATAAGATGTCTAACAAACATAAGATGTAGAGAGTTTATTATTTTATGAGAAGAATAGGCATCACAATTATGTGTTAGATGTATCGAATCTGAAGAGTCTGGAAGTGTTTCTCTCAGCTCCACCAATTAATCTGACACAGTCCTCAAACAGGGGATTTTATATAATTATTGACGTGTAGGCATCCCACGTTGCTTCACAAAGCCACAGAGCCTCTAGCTTCAAAAGCGTGGGGGTTTCTGTAATCCTTATGTTACTTATTTGTTGCCTTGAATGCTGAGGGCACTTCAAACACAGGGACTGACTGTCACCAATGTCATTCTATAAATTCAGGCTGAAAAACAGCTGAAAACTGTGTTTTGCTGAACAACCAAGCTATAGAGACATCTGTATGGGTATGTTTATAAATTTTTATAGAGAACTTTGCAGTGCAAGAAGAAACACAGAAGTAATCTTGGCTTGCTAACACATGGAGATTTGATGTGTTCTGCCTGCTTCAAAGGTTTTAAATAATATAACTTTAAATATACATATATACTTATATATATATACACACATATATATTCATTTTGTTTTTAAAAACTATTTCATTCCAACTTACCTCTAGTGTTACAGTCTGTTTTCAAGCTATACTGAACACAGATTTCAACATGGAACTCTTCTACGCTAATGTGAGGAAACAGTAGCAGAAATATACTGGGAAAGGCAAGAACCTTCCATCTCCAAGAGTACTTCTTAGGCAACTTTCACAAAGTGAAAGAACGACCGAGCAAATGGGTGAATGTGATTCATTCTTAAAAGTGGGTGTCTTTGAAGCAGAGCTGTTAGGGGGGAAGTGTGCAGTGGTGATGTATGAGGTCTAAATGCAGCTCTGGGACTAGACTGGGACTAGATCCACAGAGATATCTCCTGGTAGCTTCCTTGCACAGCAAGCGTGAGGAATCTTCCAGGAAATCTTCTTAGAAATGTTCTCATTATTCATTTAGTCATGGTGAAACTAATGGTTGTGACTGAAGATACCTTGAAGCTGTTTTCCATCTTGTCCTTGGAATGAGCTAACAGTCTTCCTTCACCCTGAGCATTTCTAAACCACACTGATGCACACTTTGCATACAGCTTAGGTTTTTTTTTCTGCTATGGTTTCAGCTTGGTGAATATGCAAAACCTCTAACTGATTAACACTATTCTTGGAAATAATGTGTCCAATGCAGAAAATTTGTTTTCTATGAACTACTTACTCTTCCATGGGAGAGTACAGCACCTCATTTTGTCACTTACTAATAACAGCAGTGATGTATTATTTTTCACAGTACAGAGAGATAAAATAATCTCATAGTGGTGAGTTAGCTTGTATTGTCACTTCACATTGCCATTCCTGAGACATTTGTTCAGCATCTGTTTACTGCCTGGGTCTTATCACCGCTTCCCAAGCTATGCTATTTGGGAACCTGAGTTTTGAAACTTTGCCAGTACAAGCTGAATAGTTCCATTATTGTTGTTGTTGTTGTCATTATTATTATTATTACCTGCTTTTTGACTTTAGCAAGAACTGACCACACACCACAAGCTGCAGGGAGAGTCCTGTAAGGATCCAGTAGTGTGATACTGGTATCCTATCCAAGGGGTACTGCAGTAATAGAAAAGGAAAACCTAGACAACTGGGTAGGTCATCAGACAAAGCGACTGGATGTGGATATTCAAAGGTTCAAACAGCTTGTCTACTTGAACTTACAGTGTCCTGGATGGAAATATGTCCTTGTTTAAAAATTACACCGGTTCTGTTTTTCAGATAGCAATGTTATTGTGCACTGTGAATCATCATAGAGAATAATAAACTACAGACCTTGCAGAAGGGAAGTTGCCCTTTCTGGAAAAATACGTTTGCAAGGAAGTGTTACATTTTAGTTAGTGTGACCTTGCCTAAAACTCATATTTTCCTTCGGCTTTGTTTGTTATGTTTAACATTCCAGTCCTCCTCGTTGTTAGTCCAGGATAATTAGCAGCAGGTTTGCAGCTCTATTGAAGCTCCTTAAAATGAACTGAAATTCGCTTTTGCTATTAGTTCAGCGTACCTCTGAACCTTAGCTAAACACTTCATTAAATTTGACAGATCACTTCTCCCCTGATTTGTATTTATTTTCAATAATTAAAATTATTTGATTAGTCTTTCGTCCTCTGGTAAGCAAATATATACATATATATATATATTTATATGTAAATCCTCTCTATCTATTGGTGATCAAGTAAAATGTCATACCAATAAGTCTCTCTGAATGTTTTTCACTTACTCCTATTGTTTCATAACAGAAATAAATTTGAGGGGAAATATTTCGTTTGTTCGGGTTATGAAACAGTGTTTACTCACTTAAAATACTGAACTCATTCCGCACAGGAATTAATCATTAAAAGGTATTATTTATGGAAAGGAACAGTTAACTTCCTTCAGATTTTAAAGAGGGATTTTTAAAATGTTAAGGGTCAGTGGTCATAACCCTCAATGAAGCGCAGGGTGCTTAAAGTACTTTTTTTTTTTTTTTAATCCAAATGCATAAGGATATTTAAATACTTGCATTCAACTCCTTGAGAGTTATTTATCGTATCTTAAAAAATGCAACTTGTGCTATTCTACCCCATCTAATAGCAGTGAAGATTTCAGGCTGTTTTTGTTGGTTTGTTTTTGCCCTACAGAAAGGTACGGTGAAAAGAGCTGATGGATTTTCTTTATTTCAGGAGCTTGTTGTGGGAAACAGTGGTCACATTTGAGCGACTCCACAGTCTGATAATTCACATACGGTCAGTCACTGCGTGTGTGTGGGCACGGAGGGTGATGGGGCCAGGCAAAGGCAGAGTGACAGCATTTTTCTTATCTTTTTGACATGAGGCTTGTTAATGTGACTTTGAAGAGAAGGAAGTAAGCTTTTTTTGCTTCTCAAAAAATTACTGTTAATTTCAGTTTGAGCAACATTTTAGGCTTTTTTGGAAGTCTCTTCTCATCTACCTTTCTTCCCATCCTTCCCTGGGACTCCCACAACTCCTCCCATAGGTTGCAAATTAGCAAGAAAACCGTAACAACATGAGCTCCAGTGCCACATATGTGACAGTGTAAACACCAGTCAGAAACAATATTTCTTAGCCTTCATTCTGGCCTTATGATGGATCCTGGTTTCAAATTAACCCTCCAGCACAGGGACAGAATTCCTGGAAGGATGAGCTCTGTTCAGCCTGTGAAGGTAGTGAGAAAACAAAAGAATGGGAGATAATATTCAAGAGATTGAATAGCTCTGTGGGGAAATAATGAGACTTGCTCTGTGGATATTATATTATATATCTTGGTAACTCTCAGTGATGGAAGATAGAGCAGACCAAAGAGGATTCCACAGCTTGGTGATGAAAATGATAAGCCTTCGGTGAGGAAAGATTAGAAAGATGAAGACCGTTTTATTTAAGGATGAGATAAATGAGAGTGGATATGTTGGTCTTCTTGAAACAGCCAGTTTTACAGAGCAGGTGTTATCTCTTTCCCATAGTGTAACAACCAGAGGGCAGGAAAGTAATGAGGCAATTCTTTCAATTTGTTAAATAACTGTGCCCTATGAAGTGTATTTGTAAACCAATATCAGTAAGGCAAATCGTTAATTAGGTTTTACAGCGCTGCTAGCCACATCTGCCCAGAATGAAAACAGTTATAGTTAATTCATATATAATAAATGTTTTCAGAAGGCTATAAACTCTGCCTTTCATCTTACTGATGTGCTTTGCAATTTGTTTTATGAGCACTTCTGACAGTTTGTAGATACAATCCCATCTGAAAGGCAAGATGTGCCAAATGAGGCAGGCAGATAAGTAGTTCAGCAGTCCAGAGTTCATAAATCTGTAACCGAAAGTGCTATGAGAAAGCCAAGTTTGTTGAGAAGTAAACGAGTAACAGCAATACTATATTGTACACGTGTTTGTTTTATATTAAGGCATCCAGAGCTGCAGTGTGAGAAATTCACCCTAGAGACTGTGAAGACCTTTTAAGATGATGATGGAGAAAAATTCTAGGTGTTTCAGATGAATTAATTTCAGGTGATTGCATTATATTACAGAAGGTTGAGAAATGTAAAGTTAGTCTCTCTTTCCAGAAAATGGCTGCAGAAATAACTTGCAACATTTCTAATGCATTTTTCAGTTTGAGTCAGACTGAGTTGCTCTCACCCAGGCTACCTGGTACCTTAGTCCTTGGGAAGTCCTTATGCTATAAGCAGGGCTTCACACGGAATGGGGTACTGTACATCCACAGCAAAATGGCAGAACCTCACCCCTGCCTATCCCTGCCTTTTAATAAAATATGAATGAACTTCTTTTTATGGTTTTGAATTTTAATTTTGTTACAGACTCATTGCCTCCAGTCTGAATCATGTCATGGCTCAGACTTGGGGAAGAACGGGGGAATTGTTCAAACCATTCTGGGGATAAAATTGTCATCAGATTTCACTGGTTTTGAAGGGAGGCTTATAAGGATGAATTTTGTACAGTGAAGGGATGATGAGTAGGCAGATGGCCTATTAATTTTCTGCTTTGGGAATTTTCAGATGAAGAAACTTTATCTGACAAATAGACCCAGTGAGTAGCAGGGGTGTACTAAACTAGAATACTGTATTGTCCTAGTCTAGACAAATTACCATAGGTAACTGCAATATTAAAGGTACACATAGTATCAGATAGAGTCCAGAGGGAGGAGTGGTGCATTTTACTGAATCAAAATGTGACAGAAAATGAAGAAACCTTTAGGTAAACAAGCCTGCGTTCAGGTACGTATCTCTATGATCCTGCAGCTCTTCCTCTGTCTATCACATTTACGAAAGCATTAGTTCCACAATTCAGACTGAAAAGGTAAGAGAGGAGGACACCAATTCTTGGCATGGAAACAGTCACTGCGTAGAGTAGCAGGGGTCGGAGTCCATGATTCATCTGTCCAGCTAGTGTTGTTAATGCTCCAAATGTCACTCCTTATTCATTTCACCCACTTGAGTCTGTCACGTCCTTTTGTGCCGACGGTTCTGAGAACAGGTTTGACATGCAGTGTATGATAACAGATGTGCAGTTGGAATAGCTGACTGGGAAAAAAATTTAGCCTGTTTTGAAGGACATGGATTCTTTAGCTCCAAACAATGTTTTTTAATCCAGTTTTAATTGTCCACGTTTTAGAGAGCCCATATAATTATACTATCTAGAGAAAGTCTGTGTGGTTGAGAGGATTGGGTAGAGGTCTGGGATTTTCAGCCTTGCAACTCTATGAAAATCTCCGCTGTCACCCATGAACTGAACTCATTCTGTTGTACTTGTTTTCATCTGAAAAGTAGAGATGGATTGTTGTGAAGTAAATCCAGTATTTGCTTGTAGGGAATGACATCCTGTGCTATGTTTCCATGTTAATGCTCAGTAATGTGAAAGGTGGAGACACATCGTTATCTCATTCTTCTTCAGATTTTTGCATTTTAACTGGAAATAAATTTATTTTATGCGGGATAAAGAATACTGTTTTATGGGCTAAATGTCCATCAGTGAAGTTTTATACATGTAGATGTCTGCTATTGACAACCTTTAAGAGAAATTTTGGATAGATCTGGACATTGACCTATGTCAATACTTATTTTCCTCTGTGGCAATTCTGGTGCAGTAGAAAAGCAAATTCAGTGAGTGAAAACTTCTCTCATATCAAAATGGAAAGGCTTCATGTTCTCATGTAATGAAGTACTTCTTACACTCGGACTTAATTAGGTAATAAAAGGTGATACTTAGAAAATATATTTTTGTCAAAGAGCCCAGCATTACATGAGTAATTGGAATCTCTGTGAGTTAATATCACACAGATCTGCATATCTTATTTTTTCATCTTTATAGAAAATCTCTTAGTGCTACATTGTTTTTGACTTTCCCACTTCTTAGATGTATGACTAGCCAAGCAACCAAGCAACGCTCAAATGCAATTAACCGTTTGCATAAAAAATAGATCAGACAAGGTTAGTCTCTCCTTCCCCTTCCCCTTCCCCTTCCCCTTCCCCTTCCCCTTCCCCTTCCCCTTCCCCTTCCCCTTCCCCTTCCCCTTCCCCTTCCCCTTCCCCTTCCCCTTCCCCTTCCTCTTCCCCTTCCCCTTCCCCTTCCTCTTCCCCTTCCCCTTCCCCTATTGTGAAATTTGTACATTTTGAGAATCGCCATCAATACAGTTTTAAGTTACCTCCATTATTTAAAGTCATACAACATCTGTAGAGATTTCAGTTGTCTCCTATGGTTAATATTCTTCCTTTGTTACTGATAGCAATGCAAAAGTAGAGATAATTGAATTTTGTGTTTTAATGTGGAAAACTGAGTTTGGGGATAAATAATTCATTTCCACAAAAAATGCCAATTTGCTGTGGAAAATTAAAAAAAGAAATCTGCCCCAAGATTTAGGCCAAAATGTTCTTTTAAGTTGATAGCCAAGATTTCCAAATACAGACTGTTTTTCAATATTCTTTCAGCTGCTTTTGCTGTTTTTATCTTAGTGCCTAGAGATAGCACTTAAAATCTTGGATGCGCAGTGCCAGAACCATGATGTTTACCATGTCCTTTCTTGATGAGTTAACAGTAAAGTTACATCCTAAAAAGACATCTTTCCAGATTTTCTGGATTATATTTCATGACAACAGGCATTTTATTAAAAGCTTGAATGCCACAAAAATGGAATTTGGTTGTCCTAGACAGTGTTATGAGAAAGAAAAATTAAGATTTGTATGAACTACAGCTCTTGATTTCTGTGAATACCTTTTACTCCTACCTTAGTTTTACTTCCTTCTTGAAAATAGGGGATTCCACAGTTATTATTTAATAAACATTCCAGCTATAATAAAGTTGCGGTGCCATCAGTTCATTGCATTATCAAAAGGTCCATTTCTTAATGTACTTGAATTGCAACTTGCTTCAGGCACAATAAGAAAGCAACTAACTCTTTGATGAATGGCATTTAAAGATATAATTGAATATATTGCTTTGAAAAGATACACTGGCATTTACTTTTTGCTTCAGCTGCAGAATTGTTTCACGAAGAAAAGATTGAGTCTCATAACAATTGGGCTTGCTTTGCATAATATTGTCTTATCTGTGCTATAAATCTTTGCCAATATCAGATGCACAGGACAAAGCTCACACACTCCTCCAAGCTTGTTTGTGAAAATGCCAAGCTCGCTCTGAGATTCTGAAATGAGGCTGGCATTAAAAGATGCTAAATAGGCTTTTGCCTTTTTTGCATTATTGAAAATTACTTTCTCGTCTCTGCCCCCTCTTTAGGAATCATTCCCACAGAAGGTAGTTAAAAGATGTACTGAAAAATGAACATAATTTATTTTCATGCTTTTCTTGCCCATTAAGCTACTGCATTTTCTGGAGAACAATGAACATTGTTAATAATAAGGCATACAGCTAAAAGCCAGGAGGTTTGTGTTTCACTCTTCTGTCCTCAAACCTGTTCTTGGTTAATTACCAGATCCTTAAGATCAATATTAACAGAAAATATCAGCTAAATATTTGGATGTAAATGAACTTCATTTTTTTTTAATTATGTTTATTGCTGAGTATTGATTGAATATTGATGTGGGCAATTTAAGGCTCTACAGTTGGGATCACAGCACCGTTCCCCTAGGAGCCTCGGAGACCACCATAAAGCAAACTCCAGAACAGTCTTTAGGAGATACTGACAGCAGAGTGTCATCTTGAAGGCAGAAGGACAACTGTACCAGAGAGATCCTTGACTTGACCACATTCATGTCAAAGGTTACTTAGAGACTGAAGAATGTAGCCTACAAGCCCTGATTACTAGTCAGCTTACAGCTTTTAGTGGGATTTTGCTATAGTCTTCAATTCTAACGTGTCCAAATGTACAATCCTTGTTGAACTTCTCACTTCTTCTTTTCTATTAAAACAACTACAAAAGGAATACTTTATTTTTTAGATCTCTTCGTTTTGGAATAGAGAAATGAAATGTTTCAATTTATCCTTTCCGATGTTGGAGAAGTAAACCCGTATTGTTTGTATTGATTATCTCATTTCTAATGAATAGCTTGCTGCCTGGTGTAACTCTGAGCCCTTTGTACTGATAGTTATTGATCAGCAGTTCATGATTTGTTAAAGATTACCAGTTATGTGAAATCATTTTTAAAGTATATATGAATAATTCTTTGCAAGGTAAATGTTCGTAGACTGTTAGGCACATCTGATATCATCAGTGATTATGAACTCATATGTCTTGCTGGAGCTTTCAGAAAAAAAAGGTTGTCTCAGCCCCAGCATCGTCTATGATGGGGTTACCAGAAAGATTCCTAAGAAAGACAAGAGATTTTAGCATTTGCTTGTGGGAGAAAATCCCCAGAATACAAGTCTCAGAAAGCTTAAAACCTGAAGTAAATGTTTTAAAAAGAAATGAGGATATTTATGCAAAAAATGCAGTAGCTGGTGCCACAAAATAGAAGCATGATTTTTGATGGGTGGGAAGTCTTCCAGTTAGGTGGTCTCATTTGGATTCTGGCAATGTAAAGGTGGAAAGATTTGCAGATTTGGGTGGAAAGAGCTGTAGGCAAAGTCAGCATGGAGGTCCCTGGCTGCAGGTTTGGAAAGGTCTTCGTATCAGAGAAGGGCGGGGGGAAGGTTGTCTGATCCCTTGTGCGTGGCATTTTAATGGGAGAGTCTCCAGGCTGCTTCCTTTCCTGGAAGGTGTTCCTATGAGGAAAGTTTTCTTCATCTGTATATCTTCCTTCTCCTCTCTCTCTCAGGCTGGGGTGCCTCATTTTACCAGCCTTCTCCCTTACAGAGATTTACGTCTGCTTTGGAAGGCAGCAGAGCAGGTTTCTACCCTCTTGCACCTTTGACAGGATGTGCAGAGCAATCCCTTCAGGTCGCAGACTGAGCTAGTTTTCTGTTTCACTGCTGGTTACATTAGCAAAGGGTACATGTACAAAAGCTACACCTCGCTTCTGCTTCTGATGCAGCTCAGCTGGCTGAATAATTCAGATTTCCATTCCCATTGACAAATGCTTTCCCTCCCCACACCCCAGCCAAGCAGGCTGGAGGTGAACAGAAAGGAGTGTGGATGGTGAGGACAGCTACAAATGATCCTCATGGTTTATTTACGAGCACTGTCCTGGAGGAGTGACACAGTAACCTTGGCTATGACCTTCCTCCTTGCTGCTGGCTGTTGCACAGAGCATTTCTGGAATTAATCTGGGGCTCTGACTCAGAGGCGCTGACCTGGCAGACCTGCTGTAATCAGTGGAGGAAACTTAGTCTCACTTACAAGCTGGTGTGCAGGCTTTACCTCCTTTATAATATTGCGAAGTGAAATGCGTCTCTCTGTCTCTCTTAGCTCATTCCACAGCAGGGGAATAAAGCTGGAGGATTTTCTGTGTTAGGAACTCTTAGCACTTAACAACGAGGATCTGAACACTGATAATTACATGCAGCGGTGTCATACAAGCCAATCGTTGAGAAAAAATGCACTTAACCTGCACAAATGCTGGCGGGTTAATTGTGGAGTTACTCGTGGGTACTGTACAGTTCACTCACATAACAGCAGCATGCATGTAAATGTTGGTAACCATGGCATGTTTGCACACCGAACGCATCTCGATGGCAGAGCAGCTATGAAATAAATGCACCATCATTTTTCTGGGGTTCACTTCGTGCACGTTATTTGCCTTGGCAACGCCAAGATAAAAGTGCAGTGCCACTTGGCATTCCCATGCAGTCTTGCTTTTGTACATTTAGATGTGAAATATGGTATATGGGTTCTCACCCTCCAGCACAAACCCTGTCTCGATGAAAAAGAATCAGGAGTGAAAAACTGAATCGTTATTTTCTAAGGCTTATGAAGGGCTGTTAGGAAATCATCAAAACAACCTCCTCCATGTGAACCAAACCAGATTTAAGTTGGCAGAAACCAAATGACAATCCATAATTTACTCAGCTCCCTTGCCCATCCACTCCTCTGCACTTACAAAAACCTTAATCAAAATATTTGAAGGTAGTTGACAGAAGTGAGTGTGAGTAGCTTCAGTCAAACAAGAACAAATTGGTGTGATGTTCCAGCTCCTTTGCTTCTATAAATGAACAAAATATCTCAGTATAACTCCATTGGAGCTTAGCTGTTTTACATTGCTTGAGAATTTAGTCCCAGACATTTTATATCGTACTAATTATATATTAGGCACTGCCTTATGGATATTCCAGTCTTTTGATGGAAACAGACTTCAGAGATTTCGTTTGGGGAGTGCAGAACACAGCGGATAAAACTGCCGCTTAGTCACTGACTGTCATCGTCTCTATCAGAAGAGTTTACATTTAGTGGATGAACTGTATATGCCAGCATGATCCACGACAAAGTTCCCCCTTGCACATTTCTAAGCAGTGAACCCACCCAGGCCCCAGGCACGAGCACACAGCTGCTCATGCTGTAGACTTCTACTGTGCAGCCTGCCTTCCCCACTGGCCTTTTTTTCAACTGTAAATATCAATATGACCCAAATCTGTTGGCTTTAATCAAGTAAAAAAGAAAAAAAAACGACCATTAATCTATTTGAATGTGTTAATTTTTATCTGAGTTACACAGTCTGTGGCACTATAATTTCTGATTCGTAGCTCTGTGGCTTTTTTCTACCTGATACCATTCGCTTTTTATTTTATTGTCAGACTTTTATTCCAGTTATCCATTTCAGACTGCAAACGAGACTCGTGGGGTCTTATTTATCATTTATTTCACGGATATAAAAATGATGCTAATGCAGTAATCATCAGATATAGCAAATATTTACAAAGATATATTGGTACTTTTTCCATTAACGTAGAATTTAAGCACGCTCACTTGCAGAAATAATGCCTTTTCATTTTCCCAGAGAAACAAGTAATCATTAAAATTAGTTGACAGATAAATCTTATGAGACTCCTAAAACCTTAATCACCAAATAAAGAACAAAACAAAACACGTTTCCTTGTAAATCTTCATCAGAATACCATCGTTTCTCATTGAACCTCCTATGGCTTCTGTTGGGAAATGGCAAAAGAAAGATGCGACCAGTGCCTGTGGGTATGCTCTGAGGGCACAGTAATGGAATGGTACTGAGATGATGGATTCATGATAATTTTTGATGTTTTTTCATCATCTTTTAGAATGTGGTGTGTGTGTGTGTGTGTGTGTGTGTGTGTGTAATGGACTCACACAGTTTATTTTCACAATGCCTCTCTATCCGAGCACATCAAGCATTTGGTCTGAAAATTTCCCAATACTCGTGACATTCTTCCTTGGGCAGGATGTAATATCTAGTGGATGACAAATGACCACATCACAGACGAAGCAGGCAGGCAGCTTTTTTCATATGAAACAGTTCTTTTTGTATCCCCTCTATCTTTCCACAACATTAATATACATGCACAGAACTAATACAGGCTCAATCTACCTGAGTCAGTGGAAGAGGAGCACTGCCATCTGTGGATATGCTGCTGTTCTGAGCAGAACTGTCTTCTCTAGAATTTTTGTCACAGGGAAGCAAAGGGCTTGTCATGTGGCAGAAGGTGAGGATCCTTCTGGCCAAGAAGTCAGCATACAAAGAACGTGATTTGTCTGGTCCCAAATAATTTGGGAGTGAGTATCTTAAAACAGTGTAGAAACAGTCTCATTAGTAGTCCTCAAAACTCTGCTCCTGAACTCAGCTGTGAAAAGCCCCATACTGAGCAGAGGGAGTACTTTCTTTGGGTGGCTGGTGGGGGTACAGGGAGAAATGGGTGTCCTCAGAGAGAGGTCCTCTGCTTGCCAGGGGGAGAGAAGGGCACACAGAAAAAAATGCTGAACCTCAGAACTCTTCCAGCAAATTATAGAAAATACTCTTCAAGTTTATGGAGAGATGTAAAACAAGCAAGGGGAATGTCTGAAGGAAGGCAAATGTGTTGGCTTTGGCTCTCTCTGCTTTAGGAAGAGAGCTGGAGGCACGGGGGAGCTGAAGTGAAATCCTAAAGATCATAAGTTCAGTCAAGGGGACCCCAGGCCATGCTGATCCTATGCCAGCACCCCAGGCCTCGGCTGCATGTGAGCCAAGAGGTGAATGGTACAAACTATAAATAGGCATAAAGCTGGCACAGAGCAAAAGCCTGTGTGGAACAGATGTCACTGGGAAGGTCAGGACTGAGCCACTGACATTCTGTGCCCAGAACCTGACTGCTTGACGGCAGCATGGCCTTCGGACAGGTGGGCATAAAGGCAGGCAGCTTGGAAGCTGAGCTGAGCATCACTCACCTTATTCAAAAATAGTGCTGTTGACTGAGACGGGTGCGGAAAGCTGCTCTGTCATGACATTTTTTCCCGTAGTTTTATTAATGTATAGTGGGTGTCACCTGTGTGTCTTCACCCCGGGGTCTCCAGCGTTGCACAAAGTGCTTGAAGCATTTGGCTGTGGCTCAGGTGGCTTAATGGAAGTAACTGAAAGTGCTGAAACTGTAAAAGTAACAACAGCAGGGCTTACAGCCAGCACCAGCTCCAAAATGCGTGGCTCATGCCCTGGAGACCCCAGGAGTGAAGGGAGTAGGGCTGTATCTGAACAGAGCAACAACAGGCTCTCAGCACCTTGGGTGAACAGGTTTCCTTTTATAACTGAATCCTCCTTCTTTCTCAGTATTGCTTTCAGATAAGAATGCAAATTCATTATTCATGCAATAAATTAACAATACTGATGAGCGGAGAGCTTAATAGATAGTACTTTCCGGTGCTGTAAAAACAATGCTCCCTGAGAACAAAATTGGATTTGGAGATGGGCTTAGCCCTGCGTTCTGAATCATCAAACCAATAAGGGCTGTCATTCTAAACTTGCTCATCTGTCTGTATTGTTTTGGAAAAAAAAAAACAACAAAACCAGGCTGAAGGGCCACTGAGTATGCTTAGTGTGTAGTTGGCATTACATATTCAAATGGCATTGGAATTGAATTCATGTTTTTTCTCTTTTCTCTTTCTTTTCTCCCAGCTCCTGGAATGCGTTGTAGCAAAAGAAACAGATATATTCTTGACAAATTGTTTGCAAGTGGTACAGTACAGTATATCCTGAAAATTAACATTTGTTTACTTTAGGTGGGTTGTTTATGTGATGCTTTGTCAACACTGTGTCACATTATTCTGTGCTGCATTCGGATGAGTTGATTTCTCACTGGTCTCTCACCATATTTTACTGCAGAAAATGTTTGTCTTAAATTTTTTTTCTTATTATTTTCTGAGCGATAAACATGTTCTGGGAGAATTCGCTACAGCATATAACTCTAACAGATCAACAGTGCCTTTGCACAGTTACATTTATCACATTTCTTGAACCTTCCTTTCTCCCAGTAAAACACTAGTTGAGCTACAGATTTCTTTCCCCGCCTTTGAAGGTTGCTGCTGTTGCTTACCTCTGAACTATCCACACCAAACTGTCCAGTAGAACAGAGGCTGCAAAAGCTTGAAGTGTTGCTACTGAATAAATGTTGTGCAGCTGTGGACATTTTATACACAGAAGAGCTCTAAGGCTTCCTATTTAGACAAGTGGTATTCCAAAAGCAATTGCTGCTACTCTTTGCCAACACCCAGTTCGGGGAGGTAACAAATATCACTCTGATGTTCCCAGGATCAGCCTTTATGGTGCCATATGCCAGCCAATTATCTCAGTGTCATTAGGCACAGAACTAGTGTTTCCCACATGCTCAGATCATGCAATTAGTGTACTTATGTGAAATGGGATTGCAACGTAGCAAAGCATCAGAGGGTAGACCTAGTTTGTCCAGCCAACTTCCACTTGGCCAGGAAAAGCAACTGCACTGTTGGTGCTTATTGCAACCTGACGTGGAAGCTCTTAGCTCTGTAACCTAGAATCATGGTAAAATCGTGGTTGAAAGGGACATCTGCGAGCCATTTATTGAAGGCTTCTGCCATATCTCCTGCTTCTCCAAATGTGATGTCATTTACAGTTCCAAGTATCAAAGCCACCGATCACGATATTCAAGACTTTCCCCAAGCACTGTACTATTGGTGTGTTAGCTCTAGCTGTGTCTACGTAGATCTCAGAAGTGGGCTAAGTTCTCCAACCTTCTGAATGACTCTGTAGCCTGTTTAGCGAGATGCATCTGCTGCAACTGGACTGATACCAACAGCCAAATTTAAAAGTAATTCAGGTGGTCCTGCAGCAGTGTGACTGCAGGCAGAAGGAGATGAGGGTTGCTGCACACTGACTGGAAAACACAGTTCTTTCCTGAGACGTGCTGGGGTTTTCTGTGCAATCCCCACCTACATTCTTTCTCCTTCTGAGTTGCTTTGCCTTACCTCCTCTTGGGTACTGCTCAGTATTAAGGAGACCGAGTTATTTATATTTTATAGTGGGAGGGAGAGGATTTAGGAGAAGTCTGGGAACTTCTGTCTGCTGTCAGTTTACAGAAGAGGAATTCAACTTAGAAAGCTGGCTGAATGAGGTGCAGGAGGAGGACAATGACAGCAGTACTGAAGGATGTGAAGCAATCTCAGTCATCGGAACCTTGGTCTTATGTAAGAGATCTCCAGTCTTCATAATGGACAGGTACTGGTACCCGCTTACCAGGCTGACACAGTTGCAAGAAGAGCAGACACAAGCTCTTTGTTCCTCAGTAGATCCGTTCTTTGTCTGCCCGTGTTGATTTTTGCTTTTTTCTGAACTGCCTCTTACTTACATGTTTTATAATTAGAGGCTGTTTCACATAAATGAGCAGTTGCATTACGATTATTTATTGCATAAAGCCTCATTTATTCCCACATTCCAAAAGAACATCTTAATTTCCTGTTATTTTTCTACATCTGTTTCTCATTATAGTGTTTTCTAGTCAGATGTTTCATTGTTCTCAGAAACCTGTGCTCGGAGCACATCTCTTTCTCTGTGCATGGGTAAGGTGCACAAATGAAATAATCTGGGGTTCTGAAGACTAAGTGGGATGTTTCTGTGAGCATTCCTAGCACCAAGTAGCTTCTGACCTTCCTGACCATCTCTTTCAATGACAGTTGTCAGATGCATCGACCTCTTACTGGGGCCAGTGTTATGCATGCTCTGCACTGTTCCAAATTAACCTGTTCCAAATTAGGAGCTACTTGGTGGACACCATTTTTTCAGAGGCTTACTCAGGCAAGTAATCTCAGTGCGGTCATTAGACCTATCTACATGATTCAGCATTGGGCTGTGGAACTGCTACTATTCTATAATAACTGTAAACAAAAACAAAGCTTTTTTAGGATCTAGAGCTTAAATGTGTTGTGGGATAATGTTTGTAGGGACAGATATAACAACAAAAGGTCTTCTTCCTTTTCTCTTTACACGGTTCATTTCCTCCATTTAAGTATTTCTAGGGGACCGTTATTATTTAAATAGCCCTCTTTGTGCTCTTTTAATCATACCTTACTAGGAAAATAACACTCATTACTGTTTGTTCACATCTTATAAGAATAGGACTCAAGATCATTGCATAATTACCCCCCTGTTTTAACAGAGAAATCAAACCAGTGTTTCTCTCACCATTACACAGTGAGAAGCTTCTATGGGCTTCTCTTTATAAGCTGTGAGAGTGATTTTAAAATTAACAGGAATGTAAATTATATACAATATTTCTCCTTTGTCATGTCCACAAGAAGCCAGCGTGCATTCATACATACTGTGGACAGATTTGAAAATCTTGTTCCCTCACCTAGGCACTATAATTACTACTTCTTTCCAAACATAATCCTATGAATAACTTAGTGTAAATAAGAATATTTAAGTCCGAATCACAGCTTTCACTCAATTAGTAAATCTTTTGCTCATTAAGTGCTACGCATATGGGGAAGACCACCAAATGTCACAGACTCAAAACTGAAAGCAAGTATGAAGTAGAAGTAAGCAAAGCACTGGCAAAAGAATATGACTTTCTAATGAGATGATGCCAATTATGTCAAAGCTAACTCTCTGTCTAATGAGATGATGCCAATTATGTCAAAGCTAACTCTCTGCGTTATTTCCACATCCCCACCCCCCCTTAGTGCTTTGATTTCAGCTCCCTCACGTTCTGCTGCTTGACACAGTTAAATTCCTCTATTTATGGTTAAAGTTGTGTGAATAATTAGGCTATTTTCGTTTTCCTTCATAATTCCAGCGCTGAAGAGAAATATTTATTTCTAGTCCCAGATGAAGTGTTTTGCTTAATTCAAAACCAAATACTCCTGGATCTGTTTTGCTCTTCCGAAAAACATAGTGCATGTTCTTCTAATGGATACGAAAAGGTTTTGCTTTAGAAATAAAATGTTTTTGACTTGACAGAAATTTTTACTTACATCCTTTTATGTTTCAGAGTGCTGGAGTTCCACGTAAGCTGGAACAGCAGTTTTCAAAGGGTTTTCTCTGCTCTTCTCCTAATAATTATCCCACGCACTTTTTAAAAAAGCTACTGGCAAGTTACAGGAACCTTCTCATTATCTATTTCACCTACTCAGTTGCTTTCTTTGGAATGGCCCCATCTAGTCCCTTAGGAACTACTCTGACCACTCTCAGGCCTTCTTTGTTAACCGAACCACAGTCTAGGTTCTTCCATCGCTTTAGTCATAAACCTTATTATTTGGAACCAAATAGAAGAAATTCGTTCTTTCTCATCTTGTGTGAGCTCCTTAATAGTTTCTGGGCATTTATTACTTACGTATTCATTTTCGTAATGTAATTATATTGCTTTCTAATTTTCCGTGATGTGCTCCCTCTTTTTAATTTGTCTGAGTAAATTATACAGTGCTCTATGAGGACAATTCTTATTAAGATCTTATGAAAGGGACTCTCTGAAATGATGTCATAGTTTTTCCTTATCTGTTCCCTATCAGTGTCTTCTCTGTCAAAATCATTTCATTTATAAGTTGAAAGACTTTCTGTAAATCTGATTGTGTTGTTTTGGCTTTCTACTGCCTGTCTTGCCATCCTCAGAAAAAACAAAAAACAAACAAACAAAGAAAACCCCAACAAACTGATGCAAATACTTAGCTGCTCAGATTTCAGGCATGGAAACACACAAGACAGTTTCCTCTCGGAAGCCTTCAGTTTTCCTCTTTTTAATTTTTTTAAGTGAAGAAGAAGAAAATGAATGGATTCATGGAAGGTCAGCAAACATGCTTTGAAGAGCAAGCAACTCCATCCACATTCACTGTATCAGTTTAGCTGCACTTGTCTGTTGATTGGTGAGATGCAAACCAAAAATACAAACAGAGGTGCAGCTGTGCACAGTGCATGGGCCTGAAAACCAAATGAGCCAGGTGAGGCTGTCATTGGAAAAATTTCTAGCTGCAGGTTGTGTATTTTCAATGTTCTTGCCTGAATTTTGCCAGCTTTTGTGAAGCCATAGGCTTAGTAGGGGATTGTCTCATGTAGCAAAACATCTTGCTCTGGATCTGATAAAAAGTACTACCCAGAAAATGATAAAGTGGTCACTAATTACTCTGCCATTCCATACCTAACAGAAGTGCAGTCTGCTTCTCGGACATAAATAGTCTTACCAAAATATTGTAGGTGTCCCTTCAAAACTACACATTTTATCTATCACGTATTTATCCACCACCACAAAATGTAATGAGACATGACAAAAATGTAAAAATAAAAGCACGCGTTGCCTATATTTGTAGTAGAGTGTACTGAATTCTGATTACACAACACCTGTTATTTTTGCATCTCTTTCTACAAGAAGTTATCTCAGCTGTAGGATTCCCTTTGTGACTGTCACTTGTAATGTTCTGTTATTGTACTGTCTAACGAAGTATTTATGGAAGCGCTTCATCGGGAAAGATTGTCTTATTAAAATGAAGTTAGGTGTTGGTCTTATTCTATCCTACCTTCAGTCTAGTAAAGGAAAGGATATTAAGCTAGGGGTGAAAAGGAGAGAGAATAAAGCAAGACAGCAGTCAAGGAACATGAGCAATGAAGAGAATGTTTTTCTGAAGAAGTCAAGGTTAGCTGAAACGTTTTTGTGGATGTTTATGGGCAATTACGTGGCTAACATTTCTGTAGCTGAAATGCTAAGTCACAGCCTGACACAGTGATTGAGCACCTGGTGGGAAGGCAAGGCCAACCCAGGGGAGCCCAGGTGCATGCAGTGTACCTGAGTGACCAGAAGGGTGGATTCTGGATCCACCCCTTCCCAGCCCCCATTTAAAGGTTGGCAGTGAAGGTAAGGACATCTTGCTGGAGGTTTCTGCCTATCTGAGGCCTTCCTAAAGTCAGGTAATTTTCTTTCTTTGTTCTTATGGGCTTGTCCTCGTTTGCTGCAGTCAAGGAATTTGTCACCCTGCTATTATTCCTGTACTGTCTATCACATCATAGCATTACAATTTCTAAGCACTTAAGGTGTTTCTACTGCAATATGGTTATTTGTTTGTTTGTTTGTTTATTTATTTATTTATTCTGAGGCTGACCAGTTTGGCAAAGTCCGTATTCCATAACACCGATGTTATGGTACTGTTCTGCTGAGCTCGATGTTGCTTCTCACCATCCTTTGTGTTTAGTATTTATCAAGTTAGTATTAGTGTTTTTTAATGGGTAAGTATTTTTTAAAGTAAAACTATATTTTTTGAGAAAAAAAAATGCAATCCTTCTGTGAGTTCTGTCTAGAAGAGCTGAACATGGGATGTACACAGAGAATCAATTATTCTGAGTGCTTATGTAATTGTGGAGTTTTATTAGGAATGTTGCTAGAGACTGGAATTACCTCTGATTTTGTTAAGTTCTTTGTATTTCCTTGAAGTTTTCCCACTTTTACGTTATCACATTAATCAGTAAGCGATGTCCACAGCTATTTTGTGGGTTGACATGTGTTTATCTGTTCGCTTATTGTCAAGATGTGAGTCAGCTCTGAAGTGAAAGCTGCTTAGCTTAGCATAGACCTGAGCCACTACGTTTTGTTGGTAGGTTATTTCACTACCTTGGGCTTGGCTGTGCGTTGAGCATACCTACATGGCTCAGAGTCTGTTCAGGGAGTTTGATCTCAGAGCCACAGTGGTGCATCGTCTCCTCCAGGCCTCATGCTCAAGTGAGATATAATTTTGTTGATGGAAATGTTTGTTGCAGTCCATGTGATGATGGCCACTGGTTCTTGGTGTACTTCAGCTACCATTGCCAGTGAGTGCTCTGACAGCCCTTTCTGTATTGCCTTTCAGTGTACGTGTCTTTGTTCAAAAGGAGCATGCATTTTCCTTAGGATCTTTATTCCAATCCTTCAGAAAAATCCAAGACATAATGAAATCATTATTTGCTATGAGAAATGTTGGCAGTCAGTTTTGCTGTTAACTCTACGGGACTATTTTTATGGAAGTATCAATTCATATAATTAATGGGGTGGATATTTAAATGGATTTGTTTTCTCTCTGTATTATGACTGCAGTGACAATAAAGTCATCAATAAACACTTGCTTTAACAGAAAACATTTTTCACCCCTTTTTGCCATCCATTATTTAGCAGCCGTCATTAAAAAAATCCTGTAGTCATTAATAATCTTGAAAGAGCTTGTTATGCCAAAGTGTCTGGCATTACAATACACGTTACATTTACCTTGAAGGCCTGGGCACCAATATCAATCACTTGGTTTCCAGTCATTACTCAGCAATGGCATAATTTTTTGTGGTGACTTGTTATTCCTGCCAGAGAGCGAGTGCTTTTGGAAAAATATTTTAATTGCATTTCCAGTATGTGTCGGAGTTGAAATGATGGTTGATCAGCTGAAGGAAGTAAGAGCCTTTTACCTTTTGTACTATATTTAATAAAAGCTCAGTCTTGGGGAGGATTCAAATATCAAAGTTTTTGTGTGATAGTGAGGAGTTGTTTTTTTTTCTGTTGGGAATCCTAAGTTCAGTGCTCTGCGATGAAGTGAGAACATTGTGGTTCTCTTCTGATGCCTTCTGCACTGTCTGTGTTCACATCTACAAGCTCAAACTTACCTGTCTTTTTTCTTCTAAACATTTGCCCCCCTTTGGAAAAGCTTAAAGCCAGAGAAAACAGTTTTTCAGTTATACTGCTCTGGTATATCACAGTTCTGATTTTAAAGGTTTAGCCTGATTCTACTAATTCAAAGCGGGATGAGTTCCACAGATATGTAATACAAAATTATTAAATCATAAATGCTTCATACATGCAGGAGCATGTAGAAGTAACAGAAGAACAGAACGACCAGGGGTGCAGTAATACAGTAGGATGAAATTCAGTGATATAAATGTGAAGTTGAATAACTTCGTATTTAAATAAAAACAATACATCTTTAATGTGATAGAAGAGAAGGACTTAGGCGTGTTCATTCACATCATTAGAAATAGAGGTGAAAAAGGGCAGTCCCAATCCTAGGAAGCGTTGGGCAAGCTGTTTTAGAGGTGAGATGTTAAAGAAGCCATCACTTGAGGCCCTGTGTGGAGCACTAAGCTGCTCATATTTCAGAGATTCTAATGAAGGGAGAGAAGAACAGGTAGACTGAGAAGGGAATAAAAGATCTGCGTTCGTTTTCCCAGAATGAAAATGGATGTGAGAGCAAATGAGATTGCTACCAGTAAACACGATCTGAGATGTAAATGCAAGAGAAGGGTCATTTGAGCTTGTGAACAGTGTTCCTGAGAGAAAAGGTTTTACTTAGTCAGAAAGAAATTTTAATGGGAAAAGGAAAAGTGTTAACCATCATGAGAAGGAAACAGAATTCGTTTGAAAATAGATTTGATGTTTGAGATAGATTATATGGAATCTGATTTGATATTTGGGAAGTGATTCCTTGTGCCAATAGGCAACTGTTTTCAACTTAGTGATTTTCTTTTTCAAGCACTGATGTACCTGAATTGGAAAGTGGTGATGGCAGAAGTGGGAGTATGCTCTCACATAAAGATTGGTGCTGCTTCATTGTCATGAGAAGTATTTTCACAATATAATGATTTCATAATTCATCAGTGAATGGATGTAGTGGAGCCAGAGTGATTTTCTGTGCGGTCATCTTCTCTTATTGGGAATACAATAGTAATGACTAATGGGAATGAAAATGTGCTTAATGTTGAGAATGCTGCTGCCATAAGGAAAAATGAAACAAGGCAACCAACCTGTTGAGATCTGTGTGGGCAGGAACTGTTTCTAAGCCATGGTTATCTTGCCCATTTGTGTTAACACCCTTGTATATACTCTTGGGTATAATCCTACAGTTTTTTGCCCTCTGGAGCTTTCAGCTGCTTTTCATGGGACTTGTGCTCCAGACCCTTCATCAGCTTCATTGCCCTACTCTGGATGTGCTCCAGGACCTCAGCGTCTTCCTTGTGGAAGTACCGTTCTCAGTTTAATCTTAATATTCTTTAAGTGCATTATAAAATCCTGATTCTTAGTTACGGGGAATATCATCTTGCAATTTAAAACTTCAGAAGGCAGTGATATGGGGCTATTTCAAAAAACTTCATAATCTGAGGCAATCACCATCAGAGATGAATGACTCGTATGAGAGAAGATTAATGGAAGAACACATTTACTCGCCAGTCTCCAGTTGAATACTTCTTGCATTGATTCTTTAGCAAGACAGTTTCTGTTCCTGGGAGAAAACTCACAATTTTAATTGAGTTCTGCATTTAAGTATCAATCTGTATATCCAGATAACATAGTTTCTTACATGCCTAACAGATAACTGTGTTCTTTGACCAAAGCTGTGTTTGCATAGTTCTGAGTGCAGTGGAGTTAATCTACACAGTCAGGAAGAGGATTATCCCGTATTGAACTGCATTAAAAATACACAATGTGAACAAAATCTGTGCTGTCCATAGGTCTCTTGTGGTGAACTTTCTTGTTTTAAATTGGCCATGCTAATAGCATGCCTTTGTATTTTATGTGACTGATAGCATTTAAATATGGAGTACAGAGCCAAAGAATTTTTTCCATACCTGCTGCCATCTCTCTAAGGTTACAAACTGTGGTTTCACACTGGCTGGAGAAATAAATAGCAGTCACTTAAGGCATTATATCTCCTTTCAAAAAATACTTTGACTAGGGAACATTAAAACCTAGTTTTTCAGAATTGAAATACTTCCATCCAGTAATCCCTGAGTAATCTCTTTATCTGGATGCCACAGGATTGCTGTGTCTGAAGGCAGGCGGCTTTGTCCTCTCAGTGAAACTGAAGAAAGAAGGTTCACTTAAACCTGTACTATTTACAGGAGAGTTGTACTTGCAGAATACTTTACTGCCTTGCTATATTTTTTTAATTGCTATGTGAGATTGTCAGATTGAGGAACCATTTTGATAGACTTGCAAGTTGCAGTTTCCTTGGAGCTCTATGACAGGCAGACTTTTGTGACCAACAGATGGACCAAAAGAAAGAGGAAAAAGGAAAGGAAAAGTTTTCTTTGTCTGTTAAGAAACAATATTACAGTTAACCACTTCATTCTGAGAAAACTGAAGGGAAATCTTTACCCACACTCTTCTGCTTTTTTTCCACTGAAGGTATAATTTGGCAGACGTGAAGAAGAATGAGCTCAGACTGTTGAAGGCAAGGGCCATTGAACAAGGAAGGACTGAGCAGCTGTCATAAAAGAGAAGAGAGGAGTTAGCATTATTAAGTGTTCTAGTGAATGAAGACCGAGACAGTGTGTGACCATGGGCTAACGTGAATGAGTGTCAGAAGCAGCTCTTCTGATTGGAGTAATAGAGTTAAAATTTGTCCTATTTTATTTTACGATAAGCTTGATATATTCTATATAGGATTATATGGTGAAGCTGCTTGTGATAACGGGAGTAGGAAAGATGACACAATTTCACGTGGCTTCCATCTTAGAAATGAATGTCATTTGAATGGCCTTTTTGCAGGAGAAAAACACCTGTTTGAGACTTTGATCTGCCTCTAGCACCAATTGTCTCAGATGAAATAGTGCTGAGTAAGCAATTAAATCAGTGGCTAATTGTTCACGGAGTTGGAGTGTGAAATTGGGAAAACTTAACAGCAGCATGTAATCTATGGAATCAGAGGGCTCTGCATCTTTTTAGCCCAAAGATTTTACTTCGAACATGGGATGCTAGGGAGAAACTAATAGAGGAGTTTATTATCTTAGTAGTGAATGAATGAATGAAGAGTAAACATTGGGAGGGAGAAGTTGCCTTTCATATAGCTGAAAGGCAGGAAAGATGAGTCTGTGTTATTGAATTGTGATGTTTGAATACATGATGCTAACTTGCATAAGGCTGTTTTGTTGAACTGGAGGACGTTTCACAAAAGGTCCTAAAAATGGCAAATGATTTAATCTTCAAGGTGAAATAATGTAGCCAGAGACAAATGTAGGTGCAGGTGTTTTGTTCTGTTTGAGTCTTAACTGCATGAGTAAGGCTAAAACCTGTTTGTCTGTGAAAGGAGAAGTTCAAGAAAAGAGGAGGGCATAGGGACGAGAGTGGATCTGCAGGAGAATAGGAGTGTTAGGAACTCGGTGAGTGGAAAAGTGAGGGGAGAACAGCAGAGGTCAGCTGCTGCCTTTGGTGACAGGGAGGAGTGTGCTGGAGAGAGATGGATGCTGGGAAAGAGATGCATTGTTTTGAACATGCTCCCTTTAGGAAAACCAAGTTCTTTGCTGTGGAAGATGTCAGACCAGAATCAGTGCTTACTGGAATTCCAATGAAGGATTCACAACACATCCAGGAGGAAGGGGCTGTGTGGGAATAAGGAAGGAGGTAGTAACTGCTGAGATGGGCAGTCTGAAGGGATAGAGATGTGCTATGGTGTTTGAAGAGACTTTGCAGAGTTTTGTTATCCAGAAGGCAGTCATTCTAGATGGATGTATCCTTGTGACAGATGCTGTCTGCAGATACTGCAGGTACAAGTGCCAAACACCATCATTCTTTGTTTACTATCAGTAGATGAATATTTTGTGGGTATTTTATTTTATTCCCAATTACGCTGAGAAGGAATAGCTGAATCTTAACTCGCACGTTGTTCAGTTACGATTAATGTTTTGTGCGAGGTACCTTCGGTAAACTTTAATTTAATGAATGGCACTTCACTTTCCTGTATTCATTCTTAAGTGGGAAAGAAAATCATAAATCCTCTGAGTATTCCCCAGCCTATAAAATGCAAGATTTATATGAATTCTGTGGTAAATTGATATCATCTGCGAACTCATTCACACTGGAATTGCCAGAAGAGATTCTTTATCTATTTACCTTCTCCAACTAATATTTTTCACTATATTTTCTGCAAGACCTTTACATGCTTTTTTTTTTTTTTTTTTTTTTGCAGTGTGACTCTTGGTCCAAAGGAGATATGTTATTGCTAGCGTGAGCTTCTTCTTTTTAAGAAAAAAAAGTTGTTTTTTTTTTTTTAATCTTCATTGAAATAGAGACTTGATTATCTCGGGATCTCAGAGGTTGAAAGGAAATATAAATTGATTAGTTTTTCCTGTTGCTTTTTAATATACTGAATGTATTTTTGGTCATGCAGATGGCAGTTTTCCTTTTTGGAGGGGGGAGACTGAGTAGTCTGCTTTTTCAAATACATTGGGTAATCAATATGTGAATTGGTTCAGAAAGCACCATCTGCATGCACAGAACAGCTATGCAAGTTAATGTTACCTTCACATAGTGTTAGACTCTAAGTAAAACACTATGGGAAATAAACCTCTAAATCTTATTCTTCAGGATATATACAGAATGAGGAGGTTTGTTCTTAATAGAAATTGAAAAAAAATAATAATTCTTGTCAGGCTTCTGGAAAATAGTCAAGAGTTGACAGATGGTGTACCTGCCTTCAGCTTTGGATGTAGACAAAAGGAATCCACTTTATCGCAGTAAGGAGGGATCAAGTGGGATTAAAATCTGCCTAGAGACAAAATTTGTTTTCTGTGAAATTGAGTGATTTGTTTTCTTTATATACATATATTTGTGTTCTTCCAGTGTCTGCTCGGGCAGAAGCAAAAAACAAAGGGCCCTGAGACAGACAGTTCTGTCTCAGTTGTCTTGGCTCAGTTAAAACCAGAACTCTGAAGAGAGCTTCATTTGAGAGCTGCAGTGTTGGTGGTTGCCAGCTATTCGTTTTGAATGACTTTGCCCTTTCTTAGCCCCACTCTCAACTTGCCACAGTTCTGCAGAGTTGCTCGTTCATAGCCAGTCTTGAAAATAGATTTAATTTGCTATTTTTTAAGAACATGTTACTGGTCTCTAATGAGGGATTGCGATAGAAAAGGCAAAGGGTGCATCTGATGCAAATATTGAGTCCAGCTAACTGATCCCACCCACTGTGGATGAAATGTTAGTTGGTCACTCTGATGTTAGTGGTGCTGCAAGATGAGTCTTGGGGTCTTGGGCACTTTCATGTTTGTCAAAATGTTTTAGTTATTCAGCTGCATTGCTATTCTAATTTATTCTTATAATAGTACACGTTCCTATGTAATATTTTACAATAGCCTCCATCTCTATGAGGATTTCTTTTGAATGTCATCCAGGAAAAAGGCATCAGTGTTGAAGTTTAATGAAAACGAATAAGCACAAAAACTGTCATTACTTCTGTGATACTTTAATATTATACAATGAGTACTTGAGATTTCAAGCTTCTGTTACAACTTCATTCGAGAGATGACTTCCTACATTCATGTTCTGATACCTGTGATACGATTGTAGTGGAGACTGCAATTTATCCATGTCCTAACAAAAGAGCATTTGGCCCATGTACTGGATTTTACTGACTGGAAGGTTTGTTAATATAGCACACTTATGTGACAAAAACTTGAAGACTTTTCCCATCGGTACTGACTTAGGAAAAGCCTTTCTCGAACTAGATCCAGTTCAAATCTGAAGATATGCATTACATATATATATTTTTTTTCCACAGGTGAAAGAGACACAGGAATAGTTTTGGTTTCAAATCTTTGCAGTGCACTCCCTGTGGAGTGTCTGAGTACAAGAATCAAGCTTTGTGAGAGACGGAGCGTTTTCAGTTCTTACTGTAATCCATACGGACAGCAGTAATTTGTGTTGTCTATAGGGACACTCCACCCTTGGTACTCTGAAGACTGGGGGTCCTCTTCAGAACTTTTTTATAATGAAGGTGTATGAAAAAAATTGTGCAACTGTAAATAAGATGCAGGACTTTAAAAAATTTCTGAAACTGCTTGGCTGACTTTCTGCATATTTCATCTCCACTACTGTGATAGCCAGGCACTCTGCAGTTCTTACTGCAGTGCCTAATTCAAAGAAGCAAGTGTGAGTGCAGGAGGTAGGTGTATTCATTCTTATTTTTACACATGAATACTGCAAATAAAGCAGTTTAGGTGGCAGAAGCTGCAGGAAACACTTGAATGACCGTAACGTTCTAGCCTGCAGTTACATAGGAAAGTGTCAGATCAAGGCTTCAGTCTCAGGTTTTTGTGAATGGGTTGAAGTCCACAGCATTGAATGATCTTTTTGACAAAGAAGAATGTTTGTATTTGTGCTCTTAGGTTCACTTTACTCAAATATGATGCATCAAGATGGGGTCTGAGAGAGATCTGATGATGGTAATGGGTAAGCAGAATGTGAACAAGAAAGAAAAAAGGTGGTGCTGAACTTCCAGTCAGTGTTTCTCTAGGCTGGGAACACTGCAATTAGAAGTTACTTTTTATTGATGAAAACTTAATTATTATTTTTTTTTGAAGTTCTGTGAATTTGATCTGAGTCAACTTCTGCTGAACTGTGGGCTGAAATGGACACTGAAGCCTTGACCTGAGAATTTTGTTATTTCTTTCTTGTTGCTGGTCTAGGGTTAAAAAAAAAGACATATGGAAAACTGTCTTTATAAGTTGCTCTATTTTCTTCAAGTGCAGAATGAAGAGGAAAGGGTGAAATTTCTTTTTAAGCCTTGTTAAGCTTTATGTAATTGTTCAAGTCGAATTTACTTGGCTTATATGATTTACATGATCTCTGTTTTGTGTCAGTGAGTTTGAATGGTATCATGATCTCATTCCCATCAAAGAATCTCTGAGTCCTAGTGCTCTTGGCCAGAGCAGTCTTGATAAATTGTACTGGAATTTTTTTGAACATGAAAAAGAGTCTGCTTGTAGAATGTCTGCTGTTTCTGCTGTGTTTTATTCCTTTGCTGTGATGAAGTTTACTTTTGGGGCAGCTCTATATATCATACCTCCTACTGTATTATGTTAGCCCATGACATCAGAGATGGATGCTGACGTTACCGCAGTAGGGACTGAACTTTCCTGCCAGTATTCGGTTCCATTTTGTTGCTGTGTGACAGGTGGCAGCAGAGGGGCAATCTGATCAAATGGCATCTCATGTGGAAGTGCCCGTGGACGTGTGTTGCTGAATTTCTCAATGTAGAAAAAAATTACACTCATTGTCATTTTTTGATGCTGACAGAACAGTTTATGAAAACCAAAGAGTGGATGTGAGCACTGTGAGGTGGTGGGTGATGCAGTTCAGCAGTGGTAATAACAATAGTGGGCCACTTCTGCCAGTGCAGGTCTTCACAAGTTATGTGGGCCTTTGTTCATGGTGGGCAAATATGCCCAGCTAATGGTGGTGACTGTTGAAAAGTAGCTGAGAATTTGTTCTGTCAAACAGTGCTGTTGTGCTCTTTGCCTCCATTGTAATTTCTGTGGCAGTATGAACAGGAGGCATTACTTTCGTATTTTATTTATAGTGGGCGCCCTCGTTTATTCTAGCTTCAGAGATAATACAGATTTGAAGATATTCCTTCCATTTAAGACATGGAATACCTCGTGAATCAGATCCTTTTTTAAAACAGGCTTGTTACACCTTTCAGGAGATATTCAGAGATGATCTGTAGTAGAAATCTTAACAATGGTGTATACTCGTATGTGGATGTCTACTGTTGACACAACACACATGCTTTTAAGAGTGAAGTAGTTCTTTCCTCAAAATGGAGCAACCGTGTATGTGTGTGGGGAAACAGAAAAGCATTACACTTTTAAAAAAGCTATGGGAGAGCACTTTTTCTTTGTTTTGCTGCATACATTAAGCTGTTTTCTCTTCCTCCTACTAGCAGCACAAGGTCATGCCTTGATGAAGAGATCTGTCAGGGAACTGAGCAGAAATGCAGAGAGAGTTATTCATCTAGTCATCACTCTGTGACAAGACATACATTTGCAAGAAACCATCCTTCCTAGATAAAATACAGATGACATCGTAATTGCAGTATCTTCCAAATCACTGAATTATAGAACTTGTTGTATTAGTGATTTCGCTTTGAGTGCTGAACGGGGATTGCTGGGAGGCTGCCAAAAGGCAACGTGAGATGAGGTGCAGCAAACAGAAGGCTTGTCTAGGATGATAACAGTGAGAAGATCTTAGGGAAGTTGTCAAAACATAGGTTGTTCAGTTCTGTTGGCCATAACAATGAATAAATTAGTGAAAGATGAATTTTGAGGAAGAAGGCCTCATCTTTAGCAATGACTCTGTGATGAGTGAATTAAAGATTGTTTTACATTGTGTATGCCTACATGTCTGACTTCTGGCATGATGAACATATGCAAGTCTAGATGGAGGGTTCAGGAGGAAAATATGATTTATTCACCTGAATATTGGTTTCTTCAATTGTTTTTGTTTTTTTTTAAATGGTTGATGGTTCTAGTGATCACGTGAGAAAAATGCACTTTTGGACAGATGTGCTTGGCTTATATATCCAGCTGGGAGACTTGGGTAGATGTGGACTTGGGTGAATCACATCCTTTCCATTTTAACTCAGTAATGGGCCTTTAAATGCTCCTCATGAAGTGTATAACAGGAGGGGCCATGCTGAGGGCACTGCACTCCTGGTCTCCTGCTGTTTTTGGTCAAGTTACGTTGGACTGAAAGATAGGATGTGGGCATGGAGATCAGGTATGCTGTGTGGGTGCATGGGGCCTGTTTTTCAGCCAGATGGCTGTGGGACAAGCTCCAGTGGAGGTACAGAGGAGAAGGGAGGACACAGCCACTGAAATACAGGCTGTGGCATGTCTCCAGCCTTGCATTGCTGCTGCAGCAAGAAAGGTTTATGTGAGGATACCAGTCTGTGGATTTGCTTCTGCATGACTCACCAGAACTGCTGCTTAGAGAGGTACTCATAACTAATAACGCATCATTTCTTCTGGCTCAGGTAGGGCATGCTGTTGTTTTTCATTTCTGGACTGGAAGACTTCCCTGGATGATGCTCTTCTCAGCACCTCATATTCAAACAATAACGTGCATGTGCCATCACAAGTGGTTTTCTCTTCTCTTCCTTTGTTTTGACTGATAACCTACTGAACAAACTTTTTTTTTCCTACGTACGTCAGAACTGAAGAAGTTCAGATGTGTTATTTCAACAACAATCATGATTTTACTTTATTGTTTCAGTCTCTTTTGATTTTGTGATGCTTGCCCCGTGCTAGTAAGTTATTACCAAGCAGCACTTTATGCAAGGAGCGAATGGTATTTCACAGACGGCTCCTCAGGGGATGGAGGATGGGAGGCCATTTTGATCCATTTATCAAATAACTTGCAGCTTTCAGGGCAAAGACAAATTATAATCAGGAACAACAGCATATATATATATATATATATATATATATATATATATATATATATTATATATATATATATATATGTATTATATTTTCCTTAGATACTGGTTGTTGTTTCTTGTATTAGTTCCATATACTTGACTGACATTTGCAAGATCATTCCTGATTCTCGCAATTGAGTGCGATGTGAATTAGGAAGTAGACTTTTAAAGCTGGAGAGAGTTGCAATGCAGCAGTTAAATTTGGTCGTTTAAAAATTTAATTAAAATGACAAATTTTGTCTTGGCTTTTTGACAAATCACTTAATTTCTTTGTCTCCTCTTTTTCTCCTGCTCTTTTTCTGATTGGTGGGAATGTTTCTAATGTGTCCTCTTACCTAATAAAATCATCGGCAAGATTGATGCTTCTAGAGAGTTCAATTAATTTATAACATTTTTTTTTTTTTTTTAGAGGTATTATCCCCTAGGAAAATGAAATAAAGGAATAACATTGGAACTAAAGTATCAGAAACAGGTTAACATTTGAAGAATAGGCCTTCTAAATCTTGCTCTACTGTACTTATACCCACATCTGTTAGCCTACTGATAAAGATTCATGGAGCACTGTTTCACGTGTTACTGTGAGTTACTGATTACAGTTTCCCTGGCCTTTCTGTTCAGCTTTCCTAGGGATTTCTCTCTAGACCATCTTCACAGCTAGTGCTATGTAATTGCAGAGAATGCTCAAGTATCTGAGTGATGGACCTTTGGGCTGATAATTAGATTTTACCTGGCGATTTGGTTTTGCTGAATAAAAAGATAAGTTAGCAAAGCAATTGCACATGCTTTAAGCCCAAAGATATTCACTGGCATGTTATAGTGTAGCTGACTGCTCATTATCTGATATGCATGCTTCATGAAGTGCTGCTCATAATGCTACTTAGTAGCTTTGAAAACTGAGTGGCTTTTTTTTTTTTTCCTCCAATCACCCCTACAAGATGCAATTAAAGAGGGGCTGTTCTGAAAATACTAACAGCTTTGCTCTTGTTTTGCTTTTGCACTTCCCATATCTCCCTCTTCCTGGCTCCTGCTAGAACTATCTCATTGAGGCCAGTGGCTGCTTTGTGTTTCCGTGCCTATGCACCCTCTTGGATTGGGGTCAGCTGGGACCAAAGAGCATTGGAAAGTGAAAGGACTCATTAATCAGCCAAGGGAATTGCCATAGGAAGCAATTGGGGCCAATTAGTGGTAAGCCTGCTTTACTGCTTGATAGAAGTACTGAGCTATTTGCTTGCCATAGAGCCATAATGCATCTAACAACAGTAAAATGGAATCTTTTTTTTTCCCCACTACTACTTTTTTTTCCTTAACGGCTGCTGGTTTTGTCCAGCACTTCAAAATGGAGTGGGGAAATAGGAAAAAATAATCTCTCTTTCAGGGAGATATTTCTATGGAATTTAGAGAAAGAAAAAAGAAATGTTAGGCTAAATCTGTGCTCATGCTTGTCTTAATCTGGTGATTTCAGTGGTGTCCTTCTGTTCTCTGATTTTTGGAATAAATAGTGTTTCATGTTGTGGATAACTCCAGCTCAGAGCTGGGACATGCTGGTTTTAATAAAATACATCTAATCCTTAGAGCCATTTAACATCTGGAAAGCAAGTTGTTAAAAACATAAAGCACATCTAATCCTTGAGCTGCTCAGAGCCTAGAAGAGGAGCTTTTCTTCATGGGGTAGTTTAAAACCCCAGCCAGGACATGAACTGCTGAGGCATTGTCTATTCAAGCCACCAGGTGCTGCATCAAAAACTACTATGGCATTATGTTCTTCATCTAAAATACTCATAATTAATACTCATAATATACTCATAATTAATGTGTTTAGAGACAGACAAGAACAAGAATATATAAGCATTCTTCTTGAGGTTAAGAAAATAAAAAAGCATATAGGGAAAACCTTCCTTGGGTATATTCACTTACTCTTGCATGTTATTTTGAAAAGGGCCTTGAGATTCTCAGCCATATTTTGATAATCCATGGATTCAAGTAAACTGACCCATTAGCTGTCTGAATGATATTATTTTCTTATCGAAATAAAGAGTTGAAAAACATAAACCCTTTGTGGCTTTACTAAGCATCAGATTCACTAGATGACTGTTTTTCCCCCCCCCACCCTGCATGCCCCTCATAAAATGCTAAGTAGAAGTGTTATAACATTTTGCTACATCACTAGCCTGTGCGTGTATGAATGTTATATTGGGCTGGTATTTCTCAGAGATGACATTTTGGTTCACAAAAATGCATTAAATGTTTTTATCTGTACAGGCAAAACTCATATTTTCATGAGCTCAGTCTCCTTCAAGCTACTCAGCGTCAAATTGGCAAGCTCAAGTCACTCCTCTCTCTAATTATTCGCATAGTACCCATAGTTTTACAGTATCACCTTATTAAATCTTTACAACAGAAGCTGCTATATTCAGTGTATGTTCATGCAAAATCTGCTGGTGTGACTTTTAAAGTGGTTGAGACATACTTGAACCATTTACTGCCAGGCTTGGAACACAAAGAAATGGTGGAAATGCTTGGGCAGGGTTTCTAGTTTGTTTTAAGAACTGTTCTGTTCCAGTGTTTAAACTGATGCTGATGTCAGAGCTAGGTTGTAGAGGCATCTCTCTGTTTTCATAGCCTCAGCAGCAGTTCCAGAGTTACTGTTCTATGAGTTTTGTCTATCCAATGGCAAAAGGACAAGGACATTTTGATACTGATGAAGACAGGCCCCTGTTGGAGTATCTCAGTCCTGTTTTAGCCAGATATAAGACTTGATGGGTCTAAAATCTTTCTCCATTGGAGTGGTGTTATCATAGTCAGGCTCACAATTCAGAAGACTCCATGAAGTCTCTAAAGTTAAGTGAGAGGAATACATCCCACACAGATGAGTGAAGTGTCATTAACCATCTAATGCAGTGGGATTAACTGTAATTATCCAGTGGACCTTAATTCCCAAGTGCCTTTTCTTTCCTCCTCTTCTTTCCGTGTTGCTTTCCACAATGATTTTTCCTCACATCTTTGGGACTTTGAAGTTACCATGTTTTAATCTCCAGTGGTGGTGGTGCTGATGGCGTTAGAAAGTACGCTAATGGATATTTCATTAGAGTGTGCAGATAAGATATAAAATAATGTGCTATATTAAGCCTAGTTATTAGCAAAAGCTTGCTGTAGTAACTAATTTAATCAAATCTGTTAGGAATTCCTGTTCTTGTTCTTGAAGTCAGTGCAAGCTTTGCCTCTGTCACTGGGCATGTCTGAGACCTGTGAAGACAAACTGTTTAAAACAAAAAGCCTTCTGTTCAGGGTTGGAGCACTTATTCGGCTGACCTGCTCCTTAGCTTTATCAGCAGTGAGGTGACACTAGAGCTATTTGAGATAGTTTTAGGCCTAGTATTTGGAAATGCTTTATGAGCTTGCAAGTTATTTATTCTTGGGGGATGCTGACACAATCTTGATGTGTCAGTGAGCAATGAAGTGCCTGGGAAGGCACATGGAACTGCTGAAGTTTTTCTAAACAGGTGTGATATTCAGAGATTCACAATGAATTCAAAACGTGGGATTTCCTCTATCATTATAAAATAGACTCCTTACTTGACATGGTTGTTATGTCGTTTTTATATTTTTACCGGAATTGAAACGTGTGGTGAATTTGCTGCGGGTGAAGGTTAGTTGCTAATTGCACACGAAACTGATTCTTACTTCTATTGCAAAGTTAAAAAATCAAGAATCCGTAAGCTTGATGGGATCCAAAAGAAAAAGGATAAAAGGAATTATCCACTTATCTGAATAATGAAAACATCCACGGTTGCATTACAGAGGATTAAAAAATGCAGAAGGCATATAAACCTGTTGAGCTTTGGCACGTAAGTGATACTCTTACTGAAGGGAGTTAGGAATCCTCTTCCTTCACATGCCCTGTATTCTCTACTTGTCAGCATGAGCACTGACTATACATGTCTATGTGTTCTAACTGTTTTAACTAGCACGGAAATAGTTATGCAGAGTTAAAAGCCTACTCACCTTCTGCAGACAGAGCTAAGTAGTTGCAATAGGTGTACTACTGTATTTGCACTAGCCTTGGGGTTCGGTTCACAGGGATCACAGAATGGCTGAGGTGGGAAAGAGCCCTCTGACAATCGTCTGATCCAACTCCTGCACTCAAGCAGGGCCACGTGGCGCAGGGTGCCCAGGACCACATCTAGATAGCTTCTGAAGGTCTCCAGCATTATGAGTATGATTATTGATGTATTTTGAGTTTTGCAAGTCTCAGTGAAATTACTTCATGAAAGACTCTGGAGAACTACTGGTATTATCTGTGAAACATCCACAGAGATGATGGCCAAAGCACAGCTTCACTGTGGCAGTACCTCCGTTTCTGCAAAATCAGTGTGCGTATGTGTGAGTATGGAGTACTATGATGCTGCTAAATAGACCTTGTTGCTTTTTGCTTTATTGCAAACATTTTAGAAAATATACTAGAGGAGTTCAGTAAAAGCTCATGGTCATAGACAATATTTTGTTATTGCATTGAAAATAAAAGGCACAGGCACAGCCGTAATAAGGTGAACGCAGAATATAATGCCGTAGCTTACAGTGATGGCTACAACAGATGTGAAACCCTCCTCCTTTTATTAACAATTTAGCTGTAGTGTTCACAAAGTGCTCTACGCCGTGGGAGCTTCTCCCTGTTAAATAACTGAAGATGCTTTATAGCCATGTCGAGACGTCCTGGGAGTAGTTCAGTGTAACGTGGAGTCATCTCTCACTCTGGAGTGGGAATAACTTGACACAAGTCAGTGAAATGGCACAAATAAAGCTTGTGATAATAAGAGAATCAGGTCTTTTTTTATTATTGTGAGATTTTTATGGATTTCATTAAGAATAGTTCCTCGGTAATGCTACTGTCAAAAGTTTTCAACCATTCTTTAATTTCACATCAGAGACAAAGGATTTTATTGGTGAATACCAAAGCTTATGTACTGAAGGATTCTTTCAGGCTGAGAGTGATGTTTTTGGTTATGTATTCAGTACGGGCCTGGTTTATGCTCCTATGCTTGAAAAAAATACTTCATTTATAAAACAACCTTGTGCTTATTTATTACTTCTAGGAGGAGCTGATACTCTTCTGGTTCGTTGGAAAATTTTGCTATCATCTACGCCTTGCTCTTGAGAATCAGAAATGGTGTTTTTTGTCACAGAAACTTATGGCCTAGTTTTGTGGTTGGGAATAAAGACGTATTCTACTTCTGATACTACTATACAAAAAAAAAAATGCTGGAACAATATGAGGAATCATTAATTACCCTGAGAGATCTTTTCTGGCAATCAATTTTATGGAATTGGGGTCCTCCAGAGGTTTTTATGGAGGTTCCATAATTGATCTCCTCAGCATTTGTCAGAAACAGTGTTTTCCTACATCATTTTCACCCCTCCCCAAGGAAGCATGTTGGCTGGAGCTTTCTGAATTGTTTTAGCAGTGGAGAGAGAGAAAAGAGTTGGCTTACAGTTTTTCCCTTCTAAGGGAAAAGTAATCGAGGATAAGACATAAGAAGGCTTTCAGCAACATTGTTTTATGAAGCCAAACTCTCAGAAGTTAGGAATGCCAGTTACATTTTTAATTCTGTCTTATTTTTTTGCTGCCTTGCTTGTGGTTATTATTTCCAAATACTTGCTGACAAGAACTTAAAATCTTTTTGTTATAGACCTCCCTGTACTATTTCTGGAAACAGGTGGTGAAGTTAAATTTGAAATGAAAACTTTCATTTTTTTTCTGTAGTTTCCTTTTTCTAGAAAATGATTAATTTGTATCAAACCATTCTAAGTGTAAAAAAAATCCTCCAATATTATAGCCTAGTTTTTACTTGTTAAAGATATACAAATAGAAAATAACTGCTGTATGTTGGAGAAAATGGAAAGATACTGTTATTTTTGGCTTTGTTTTGGCTAAATTTATTCATAACCTCACATCTTTCACTTCAGTATCTTTAAAGATATATGGCTTTTCTGATGAGACTCCTACTATAACCAGATTTCTGGGTCTTAGAGAAAAATAATCTCTCTTTTTCAGCACTATGACTTGGCTACAGACTTATTTCTGGAAACAATACGTTATTAATGTATAATATACTAGCTGCCTATAGCTCAGTTTAGTTCTTTCTGCTCATACTGCACATGTTCTATGTATGAAGATAAAATGCCAGTTTCTAGGTCTTCCTGAATAATAACTCTGGCTAGACCTAAACTCAAGCCTAGCAATTCAAGAAAGGCACAGCACGTGACAGTCTGTAACATATATAGCTCTAAGCCTAGGGAATTTGCTTCCACTCTCCTTGAAGAAATAACTTATCTTGCTCCCTCTGGCAGACTGCTGATACATTGCACACCTACAGTGAAATATTGCTCTTAATTATCCAGTCCAGGGGTATCTGGAGTTTGTACTAGATGAAATGATAGGGAGAATCAAACCAAAATGCATTTTCCTTGGGTTCTGTAAGCATATATTTTAACAGCCTTGTTGATAGGAACTCCACAGAAATATTGACTGCTACGGAAATGATTAAATTTAGTAGGGTTTTTTGGCCCAAAGTGTAATTTTTTTCCCTCTAGAATTAGTTAGGCTTACGTTTTGTGCCCCATATCTTCAGAAAGCTTAGAGGCATGAGGCATCTCACAATTAGAAAGTTCAGCACACTGTCATTTCCAAGTGCATGTGCTTTGAGAAATCTTTCAAAAAATGAAGGCATTCAAAATCCTGATCTGTCGTATTTTGTTTTATGCAGTTAGATTTTCTTTTTTTTTTTTTTTTTTTGAAGTGTGAACAACTTGCTTAGGAAGAATAAAGATTCTGCATGGAAGTTTTTAGGGAGTCCTTGAACATATTTTTAAAAACAGACAACCCCACAGCTGATTTCAGTTTTGAACAAAGATGTACACCTTCCATCCTGCTTCTAGAGGTGTTCTATCTCACTGTCATTGCAGAAGTGGGTGTAATGTAGGACCGCATTTTGTGGTTATTTGTTTGTCGACGTTAGCCAGAAACTGTTGGTAAGATTTATGATAATGTCTGTATGAGGAGAGGCCATAACGGTAGCACAGTTATTACTTTTAACTTTCTGAATCACAGGCATGTACCAGCTCAGTTCCTTACTTGTGTCTGACTGCTGCTCACTAAGGTGCACCAAAGCCAGCTAAAATGGTTTGCTGTGCGCTGCTGACTGTGAAGGCAGACATGAAGCTAAAAGTGATCTCAGTACATACTAGCGGAATTCTTTGCAGAAGAAGCTGAAAAGCAAGGGTGTGCTGGGAAGTGAGGAGCAAAGATCCTGCCTGCAAATTTCTCATTGTACTGAAACTTCTATGTAGTGAAAGATTGACAGTACCTCTTTCCAAGGCCTTGTAAAACAGACAGCGTTTGTGTAGGCACTGCAAGTATGTAGTCTGAAATAATTTTCCCTCTGATGATGTGATGGGTAAGGGGACCATGTGATAGGAAAATCAGGCAGGAGTTTATCTGTCCCAGTTTTTAATTTTATTCTGCAGGGTCAATCCTCCAAGACCACAACGGACACAGAGATTAAGAGCGGATTTCCTCTGTCCCACAGGCACATCAGATTTCATTGCCCACAGAGATACTTTTGCCATTACTCTGCACTTTTCTCTCAGTGTTTTAGCATGTGTTCAACTTCACTAGGAAACTTCTGCAAAATATTTCTGAGCATCCTATTGCTTTGTCTAACAGGGAGATAAGGTTGTCTTAGAGAGTATCAGGACAAAATTTTTCCAGTACGATTGTTTTTCCATCATTTAAAGCAGTATAAAAGAAGCCCACTAGGGACATAGCATTCACTGATGCTTAGCATGAAATAACAGAAAAGATGTCAGAAAAATAACGTGGACCTGTAAATAGGCAATTATGTGTTCAAATAAACCCAAATTCACAACTTCAAACACCAGACCATTTAGAAGTAGGTGTGTAAGAGGGCTGTGCATGTGGATTGTACTTGTGTTGAAATCCAGCAGCTGGAAAGTATGGTCAGCCTAATAGATAAGGCCCTGGAGTGATGGTAACTATTAAGTTTTCATTTCGGCTAGATGTTTTCCTCTTTCGTGCAAATGAAGACAGTCAGTTTAGTCTGGTATCCCAGCCCTTTAAATATAAAGTCTTCATAGGATAAAAACTGAAAAACAAAACAAAAAAACATGTTTGAGGTACTCATGTAGTGGTGAGATGCTCACATGTAGTGATAATGAAAGCTATTGAACAGCTTGGGTAAAAACAAATGTGTATAAGCCAAGTGCACGAGGCATGCAGTGCCTCTGTGTAATGCATTTTTGTAGGGCATTTTTTAAGGCAAAATTACCTTATGGGGCTTTGCAGTTGCCATCTTCAGCTTGTTACTTGTGGCCGAATTTTTCTAATCTCTGGCGTGTCTGTGGATAACATCAGTGTTAAAAGCATCTGTGCCTCTAGCTTTTTTAACTCTGTTCCCACCTCAGACAGGCAAGCATCTATTTCAGTTCAAAACTGCTTTACATGCGATTGTGTTTAGGTGGATAAATTGCGTTATTCTCTGCCAAAAATTGTGCGGTCTTTGTTGACAGACATTTTTTGCTTGTGCTCTGGAAAATAAAGTGTTTTCATTGTCAGATCATTTTGAAAGTTACCGCCAATTCCTATAAATGCTCCCAGACATCAAGGCTTGGGCATCATGTGTCTGAATCTTGGCTCCACTGGAATCAGAGATGCTCCATCTCTGGATCAACTTCTACAATTTTTCTGTAGACCAATTCCTGATACTGCCAACCCAAACAGTAAATGAAAACTTACAATTCATAGCCTGTTTGGGTAAAAACTAGACTGAGAGTCATGCTGGCATACAGCCTCCTGGCCTAAAACCAACTATTTTTTCCTTAACTGTCATCACTGATCATAGGCAGATTTATTGGTCCCCTCCAATCCCAGCTGGAAAAGTTAGAAACAAACCAATTTCAAGTGCCTTCTTGGTCTGAAGACCAACTGTATAGAGTAAGTAACAATCCTTTTCACCAAATTATTTTCATTATTCAAACAAATAAGTCAGAGGTGGAAAAAATCTGACTGTTAACATAACTGTAATGATGTGCTCATTTTCATTAAGCAATCAATACCAGCTGTAATGGATAATTTTTTAAGAACTTCTCGTTTTCCGTGACATCATTGTAATTATTTTTTTAAAACAATACAATTAGGCCTTCAGATGTGGCATCTTGAGTATTTATTTTGTTGATCTGAATTATTAAAAGTATGCTTTCACTAAAGCATCATTATTAACCATCTTCAGTGGTGTTGTATCCCTTAATAAGTGCTGTAGCTGAGACACACAGCTATCCCATACAATAGTTGCATTGAAATTTTGGTTATTAGTGATGAACAATTATACAATTAAAACTGTTTGGCTGACTGTTACATTGCATCTGCACCTGCATTTTTTTTCTCGAGATCCAGAAAAATAACTTGTGCTAGCCTATAATATACTGAGATAAACTGGTAAACTGAGCTAGCAGACTTATTTTTGGTGCTGAAAGCAGAGTAATCATTTACAGCCAAACATGTAGTTAAGGTAGGGTGGGCCGTAAGCACTACCTCAATTAATTTATTGAAAGAATTGATTTTTTTTATCAATGAATTTATTGAAAGATTGTGACTTAATTAGCACGGTGTGGGTTCTATTTCTTCTTTTTGTATTTATCACAATGTGTACAGTGTTAAGCTTGTAGAGCCCTCTATCCTACTGTTTTCTGTGGTTAAGTTCCTTCAGTGACCTTCCTATGGGCCTGGAGAGCAGCTGTGAAGGGAGATGCTCAGTGGAGCAATGACTCCTTTCTCAGGGCTCATCAGTGTTTACTCTGGTGTCACTGCTGGAAAGGAATGAAATCTTGCTAAGTGCAATTTCCTAAGGAGTGAATGAGGAAAAGAAGGTCCTCATCTTTCCTCCCAGCTATCTAGTGACAGGACATGTGGGAATGTCTCAAAGCTGCGTGAGGGAAGATTCAGACTGGATGTTTTAGAAAAAGTTCTTACTGAGAGGGTAATTACACACTGGCATAGGTTCCTGGTGAGTTTTTGCACAGATCTGATTGAAAAAGAAACAGATAATCATTTAATGATAAAGTAGCTGAGGTTGGAAGGCACCTTCAGGTTCAGCTCAGCCAGCCTGATGATTGCAGGAGCTAACTTTGGAGTTTGACCACCCTGCTTAGGATCATTTGCTGCTGGGCTTTGAAAGTCTCCAAAAATGGACATTCCACAACTGATCCAGTGCTTAGCTGCTTTTGCTGTTTTCTTTTAGCTGGAATGAGAATAGCGCATATAAAACAGTCATGAATAAATTTAGGTAAGAAAGTGCATCACTTCAGTGATGTTCTGGAAGAGTGCTCTGATAGGATTTGTGTGAGGAAAACTCTTCACCTGAGACCAGGATGTGTGCTGGTCTGATTTTAAAAGAGATAATATGATATAAATGTCCCCAGTGGCAAAAGACTTCACTCAGCGATCCGTTGCAGATTTGAAACTGTGATGCTTTTAGCAGTGATGGCTGTTGAATTTGCTGCTTGCACTTGAAATGGACACTTTCTGGCTGCTCTGATGCCCATACAGAATTCTAAACATCATAAATTTCTACCTGTGCACTTCTCTGTATTTCTGTGGGCATGAGGAGTAATCTTCCCCCTTGAATTAATGAAGTTAACTCTCTCCTGAGAATTTCAGGAACAGACTGGGCACAGTAACAGTCCTTGTTATCTAATTCAACACAGGAACAATATTATTCACAATTACTCATTTTGTGCCTTCTCTGGATACAGAGGACGCCTCATACTCTCAGTCTATTTGCTCAGTAGCTTCTTTCAGGTAATTAATTCCCATGTACATGTATCTAATAAGGAAATATTTTACCTTAATCATTTTTATACATTTATCAAAGGACATTTTTTGCTACTTTGCATCATTCTACAAATGTTCAAGTGAACACCAGCACTGCTGAAGCCCACGTGTGTTTTCCTTCTGAACGCTGATTTAAAATGGATGCTTAAGAAGGCAGCTGGATTGTGAAATGGATTTAAGTCATCCTGTGTGCTGTGGAATGGACTGAAACTCTGCTGACTGCGTGAAACTGGTGTGGATGTCTGAATCTATGTAGAATTTACTGAGGGAGAGGAGGAAGGCACAGTGGGGAAAGGGCAGCAGTCCCACGCTAACATCCCTTTCAGCCAGCGGTGCTGTGCCCATTTCTGCTCTCTGCTGAAATCTGGCTTTGCAGTTAGACATTTGCGTGTACACTGTGTGAAATGATCTCTAACTCAAAGGCCCGCTCTTCTAAGCAAGGATTGTGAATTACTACTTTAGGTTTCAATGAATAAGTTGTAATGTAATGATCTTATACACAACACTAGCTCTAGTATGAAATGGGAGTTTCTATGCTTTTCATTATGATCAGACATGCATTCTATTTTAAACAGGGTTGTTTGAGGGAGATCATTATTTACTCATATTGTAGGAAATGTAAAAATGCAGCAAATGAGCTTGTTTGTGGTTATTAGTCATGTATATTGCCATTAAAATCAATGGCTTTAAATATGAAACACAGTAATTATACTTTGGACTGCATTTCATTTAATCTGAGTATGACAGAATAATTTTTCTTACAGAGTATCAAATTACCAGCAATTCACTTTTTAAATAGGTTATTGAGTTTTAGGAGACACGCGCGCCAGAATAAAGTTACGAGCTGCTTACACTATGGATATACTACTGCAAAATATTTCTCAGACAGGAGCTTAAAAATGCTGATATGTAGTCAAGATGCTTCTTATTGTCTGTAAAGGAGTGGCATATGTGTCTGTTTTAACTTGAAGATTCTGTCATTGCAGCGGGAAGTTGGAGGCAAACCATTTGCAAATCATCCATTCAGTGGATGATTTCTGAGCTCTGGCTTGCTATCTCTTGTCTCCATCTCTCTTTAGTGAGAATTAACTCTAACCAGGGGCTTCAGATGTTCTGAAGGCATAAATGACATGGGAACAATTGTCTGTCATTGTCTTTTTCAGTCCCAGTATCAACCAAATGGTCAGACGCAAGGACTAAAGCAGAAATTGAGTGCTAAAGGGAATTCCCTTAGACACAGTTCAACAGAAATAGAAGTGTTTGGCATCTTTTCTGTTAAGTCAGCTTTTATACTTTGACTTTTCACATGAAGTTCATGTTTTGACTTACCGTAACATCTACTGTCCTGAATCACAAAAGCAGACCATTAAAATTGGTGAAAGAAGGGGATCTGCTCATTGGGGAAAAACAAGTATGGTGTTGGGAAATTATGTTAGGAAGGTGCAGTGGGGTAGGCATCAAATCTGAAGGAAAACATCAACTCAATACCAGCTCTTAGTGGAACAAAATGAGGTGGGTATCCTTTTGAAAAACCTGTGTGAAGGTAACTGGATAAAAATGCCAAGAGAGAGGGCACATGTGAAGCACGTGTAGCACAACCACAGCGTGAGGTTTTTACTGCTGTTTGCTCCTGTCATTCCTGAGTTAATGAAATGCCCCTCTGCAACCACGGATGTCTTTGAGGACTTCCTTTTCTGCCTTCATCAGGTTACTGCTATTGCCCTTCCAGGAGTTAGCAGGTGCAGTGATGAATCCCTGGGGTCTGATAAAGGTTGTACTAGGACTGGCCCATCTCTCTTTTTGTGCACAACTGTTGCTCAAAGCTTACAAGAGTGAAAAATCCATCTTGGTTGAAATTGTCCAATTGTTGGAAAAGTTCATCAGGAGGATGGTCATATGTATGAACATCCATACATACAACCTGACCATTTGGAGGACATTTGAGAAGTATGCCTTTTTAAGTTCAAGACCTGAGTTTAGTTACCAATGTTGCGTACACAAGTGTCCTGTTTTCTGCTTGCATTAGCTCTCAGTAGGAGAGACATTCCTGCTCACTGGTGGTAGTGTCCTCGTGTTAATGTGCATGCTTTTAGACCACATGATGGCCCATCTGATAGTGTCAGATGTTTATATTCATGATGCCTGAATGTAAAGATAGCTGTGTCAAAGGGGCATTCTTCCCAAGAGCTGACCATTTAAATGCTTACAGCTGTGATGTGGCCAGCCTTTACCATTATTTTTATAGTAGTCACCAATTTGGATGTACATTCCCTTACGCTGACAATATATGAGTAGTAAGTATGCTATAATTACCTTGGAAATTTAATTGCGTGTGTGTGTGTAGAATACATGCTTTGTTTTTTTCCTTCTCCAGTGTTATTTCAGGGCCTCCTTTGTGTAGCGACTTGTCTTACAACCAGGCTGGCTAGCATAGATTCACTCTTTCAGATGCAGGCAGTTTAGCATGCTGTTGTGGTTGCAAGATTAATTAGTAAGGCTCAGAAGCTTTGCCTATGGAAAGGGTAACGGGGAGTGTTAAAAACAAAATGAGTCATTGCTAAATGTCCTTGACAAATGATTGTTTTGTTTCTCAAGTACTTATTTTACTTGAGGGGTTTCTACTTCTCCAATCATCCTGCTTTACCATGGACAATTAGAAAGAAAAAGATGCAACAGCAAGGAAGAATCAATCCTGCCTCAGCTATGTCTCAATCTGAACCAGACCCTTCTGGCCTTACTTTTACGTAATTAAATCCAACTCCTTCCTGACTCAGTACTAGTAGCAGAAGTTGAGAGAGTATGGGTCATGCATATTACAGCTTTCATGCCTGGCTGACAGGATGGGCTCTAATGCGATTTCTAAGTGTTTATTGAAGTATGAGATAAAATTCCTTTGGTTTCTTGGTATGAGAATCAGGCCAGCTGTGAGCATGGCAACAATTCTGTCCCTTTTTGGGGAAACCAGAGCTGAGACCCGGACTGTCACTTGGGCACTGTGCTCTGAGAGTGCTTTTCTATCTTTGTCAGACTCCAAATGTTTGTTTTCTCCCTCCTGCAACGTTTCATAGTTTTTATTTTAAAAAGGTGTTATTCAGTTAGCTGAGGTCTAAAATATCTTGGTGAACCATAACACAGTCAAATACAAATGCATGATTAAATGTTCTCATAACTGTTCACCCTTCTTACGAAGGTCTAACAACCTGGTTGGAAAATGTTCAGTGAACTTGTCAGAAGAGACTGGACAGGATTGTGGTTTCTCTGTAATTTGCTGATACACTAAAATACGATAAAGCTATCAGATGAAAATAGTGCAGGTTCCCTTAGGATGCGCACACGATGTTTTGTAATAGGGATAGGACTATACTCTGCAAAGAAGCCTGTGTGTTCTTGTCATACCATCCTGTCTATATCTAGTGTATGTTTTGGAATCATGTCACTCTCCCCAGGGTAAATGGACAAATTCCTTGTGGCTATCACACCAGTGTTATATCCGTTGTGGCAATAAACCCATTTTTATTTGTGCTTTTAAAGAGACATAAATGGGACTCATTGTAGTTATAACTTTACAATTGTCATTTACAGAATAGGAGCCTGAAGTCAAAACGCTCTCTGAAAAGTATTAAAATAGTTAGGAATAAGATCTGTAACGGCAGCATGGTTGTTATATCTTAGTCGTAAACAGCATGAGTCAAACTGTAAGAACCTTTAATGATTATTTAATTATTGCTTGGTTATTTAATGATTTAATGTTTTCATATTATTTATCGTATTTCCTACATGCAGCATATTAATGACGTTTTCTTAATCTGTTTGACATTTTTCTAACAGATGCATTACTTGTTCTTCATGGTACCTCCTGTTGATTTTTTTTTCTCATTTTAAGAGCAGTGGTTTTTTATATTTATGAAAAAATATATTTTTAAGGGAGACCTGTGTCTTATTTGTGCTTTCACTGACTACACTTGCTTTACCATTCCTTAACTCAGTTGTTCACTAGTTCTCCTGTGCACCTGGTCTGTTTCCAGAAGCTTTCTGTATCCCACGCTTTGCTCGTGAGCCCTCGCTGACAACACAGTTTTGGTGCCTTAGGTTCCTTTTCCAACCCTATCAGGAACTGGATGTTGTATGCTCCTCTGAAACAGCAACGCTTATTACTACAAGTTTCTTGTTTTCTCAGAGGACTGTGCTAAGATGCAGCATGAACTGTTGGGTATGTTATTAATTCTTCACTCAAGAGACTACAGAAGTTGAATGAAACGCAGATAAAATTGATATTGCCAGAGTTCATTAGTTGCTGGAACTGTAGGTTAAGATAGGTTAAGAAAGGTTAAGAAACTGTATGTTTGAGATAAAAATTACTGTGTAAGACGACTCATGTTTTGTGACAATGATCTTTATTACCTGGAGGATCCACAAACCAAGTTTATGCTAAGTTACTCATTTTAGTCTAACCATGTGCACTCACAATGAAGCTTTGTGTTTGGTGTTTTTTTGTTTGTTTGTTTGTTTGTTTTTTTTAATGACTATCTGACAGTATGCATTGTTTATGGAAAGAAAGCTGAGCCGTTCTTGCTCTGGTGTGGACTGACCAGTAAAAAAAAATTGATAGCTGGTGCAGCTGTGAAGAGGATCGGTCACCAAGTTTTCCATGTCTTCTCTCAGATTCCTCTCAAATTTCAGTAATGTGGCAAGAATGATCATGGCCTATTGTTTTGCACGCTTTCAGTTCACTGTGATAGCAGAAGGTTCTCATCATTAAATACAGTTTAAATAAGAGTTATGGTGCACAACATTTGGAGTGGACTTGTTAATGGAACTGAACATTACAGTAGATTTTGTGTATTCTGTAAAGTTGTCTTTTGACTGTTCATTTAAAAGCAAGTGCTTGCAGATATTAATCTGATTCTTTTACTCTTATATTGACATTTCTTTCTAATGAATAGAAGGAACACACATGCACAATTAAGACTGCAACCATCTCTGGTCGTAATTTGGGTTAAAGATTGCAGAAGTATCCTGAACTGGAGAAAAAAATAATAGGAAAAAGTCTCTTTCCAGAATGACCATGATTTATGTCTGAGGGAAGAGAATTACCTGTAATGGTGACATAAATAATGTGTATGTTATTCTTCATCCAGTGATCTCTATCAGGAGTAACTCAGCTGTCATATGCTCTGATAGTACTGCCTCTTTTTTTTTTTTTTTAATGGAAACTACAAGAAGGAGTACAACAGCACTATCTGATAGAGCACATTCTTAGCTATGAAGCATTGCTTTTGAACACGGTTACCACTATTAGTTATATGTTTCTTCCAGCAATGAACAAGAGCCTGCATGCTGCTCTCATAAACTTCTGCACCAGAGGAAGTAATTCATAGTCACTAGTGCTGAAATGCACCAGTCACTACCTCACTGTGTGGAAATCCAGTGATTGGTGTCCGTAAATGTTCAGGAAGCATCAGTGAATGTCAGTGCAATTTGTGCTGTGTGGAGGAATTCACTGTCACACCTTTGCTTCATAAGCACTTTGATGTCTGGCGCCATTTTGTTGCACTGCCCTCTGTCATGGCAACAAAATGGAGGGCAGTACTGGCGAGAAGGCCCCACCTGCTGTACCACCAACGTGAACCTCTGATGTTGTGGGCCAACCTAATAACATAGGAGATATTACTCTTGGAGCAGCTATTGTAGATAGCAGATATCTGAGAAAAAAAAAAATTAAAAATGAAAGGTTTTCAGCACTGATGTCCAACCTTCTGGCCGGCCTGGACTGCACTGGGTGAAAGAGGAATTGTCTTAGGCCGCATATAAAATATGTATCGTAGAATATTGTGTATAGGAAGTGACCCATAAGATTAGAGTCCAGCCCCTGGCTTCACACAAGCCCACCTGAAAAGTTAGACTGTATCTGAGAGTGTTGTCCAGACGCTTCTTGCTCCCTGCCATGACTGGTGCCCTGGGGAACCTCATTTATGTCTGATAACCCTCGTGTGAAGAACTTTTTCTTGATATACAGCCTGAACCTCTCCTGCCTGAGTAATGAGACAAAAAGTGCATAGCTATGAACTGCTGCAAGGATCTGTGGCTTCCAGGAGCTAGTGAGAGCTCTGAATCGCTTTCAGCAAAAAGTGATGACTTCTGTGGTGATCTTGAAACCTGTTCTCAAAACTGCTGCATCAAAACACAAAGCAGGGCTGCACGTTTCCCTTCAGGACAGGCCAGCGTTTATCACTGTATCGAGCTGCTCACAGGTATCTGCAGTAACGCGCTCAGCTGTGCCCCGTGCCCCCCCCCCCCCTCCCCTCACGGCCCAGCGTCAGCCCGGCGCTGCTGTGGGGCCGGGCCGGGCCCCTGCCAAGATGGAGCGGGGCCGGAGCGGCCGCAGCGTCGTTTGAAATGATCGATCGTCTGCCCTGTGCTAAAATAAGGCAGCGTAAATGTGGGCAACGTGGCTGCCGTCTGCTGAACTCGGCCTGTGTGTTTCCTTCACGTTCTTCGCGTTAGCGTGGGTCGGGGTTCCTAACTTGGCAGAAGTGCTGCCGGCAGAAATAAAGCCAGAGACGCAGGAGAATGTGTGTGTATTGTTTGCTGATATCAAAAGAGACGAACTTTTCTGTGTCTTGTGCCCCCTTTTTGTGAGCTGTACAGCTGCTGTGAAGCAAAGGCTCTTCCAAGCTGACAGGGAGTCAGCTAGTTACACGGAGTTATAGAGTATTTCAGAGTTATACCGACAGGAAGTTATTCCATTTTAATAACTACTTTTTAAGACTCATTAATATATAAAAAAAAACAAAAAACACAAGGAAAGCTGGTGGGTTACATCATCTGGGACTGTTGTGAAAAAAGAAGATGAAATTTTAAGAAGATATCACTAACTGCTCTCATATTAACTGAGACAGTGTTATGGTGCTGATATGCTTTCAGCAATTTATGTACAAATCAATCTTAGGACTTTCAACTGTATATAAATGCAGCAAATAAACCTCAGGACTTTCCACTGTGCATGAAGGTAGTCTTAGATCTTCCCTTTTATTCTTTTAAAACTGTTGTTACTCAAGCAGTATCTTCCCATTAAACAAACTGTTCTTCAGTTTCAGTAATGTTCCCCTAAGGGAATGTATTTTAGTGTAATTACCCAGTTACTAACTCTGTTGCTGTTTCATTTTGGTTTGAAGAGTAAAGAAATTCAGTGCTGGATTTGTATTGAAAATCACACAATTCCTTAAAATAATTTCATGAAAGTGTGCACTTACAAGTATGACGTAGAGGGAAGCTTCTTTTTCAGTTGTCATGTGTCTCTGAGCTATTTAAAGGGATTTTATTGTAATGTAAAGGTATTTAATATCGAGATTATTTACATTACAAAATACTAGAACTGGAGCACTCAGAAGTCATTTGAGCGTGAAAATGCTTATTCAACTCTTTTCAGTTCATGGTCTTACAGAGTTAAAAATTGTGACGTTTTTTCAAAGTGTAAAATAGAATGATGGTAATTTCATTATTGCTTATGTTGATTACCAAACCTAAAAATCTTCAGATACTAGACTTTCACAGGCTATTATTTTTAGATGAGAAGTTATTTTTAGCAATTTTAACAGATCCTTCTGCTCAGCAGAATTGTTCTCTAGGTACTCAAGGCTGTTAGAATCCTATCATCCCCAAAAATATGCCTTGTTTTAATTCTCAGCACTCTTTATGCAAACAAACAAACAAAATGAAATAGCTCTGCTCGTGACCTTTTTAACCTCTTATCTAAAGCTGCTAGTCAAAATATTTTGTCTACTTTCAGAACTATTTAGAAGCTGGAATTTAAGGACATGAATGTGAATTGGCTCCTCTGGGGAATGAAATAATCCATCATGGATTAATTTTCATTTTTCATGGGCTCAGATTCGGGGTGGTAAGTCAACAGAGATCTTCACTGTGGCGGTCCAATAAAGTCACTTACCTGACTGAGATCCAACCTGGAGATTACAAGGAAATTTCCAAACCATGCTGCGGACTTAAGTATAGGGTGACATTTCAGCTTCTCCTTGTACAGTCAGTGATTACTAAAGAGGAAGAATTCAAGAGATTGTTGCACTTCCTTTGTTCTCCTTCATTTGTTATTCCTGTTCTGCTGTGAGTTCTTCTTAAGATTGCAGTGTGTATATGTTTGGATGTGTAAGTTGGAGTATTGAAAGTTTCACGTTGATGCGTGCCAGCAGTGGAAGATGTGGCTGAAAATTCTAGACCACAAGAAAATGTTTAATGGTTGTAGAGCCAAGCAGGACACACGGACTGCTGGACTTCACTCATCTCTGGTGCACTGGGAATATAAAGTAAAATATAAGGTGAACAACATAGAAACTTGAAAGGAACTGAAGTCTGGGAGAGGAATTACAAGATCCCAGCCTTGATGCAGTTTCTCGAGGCTGTTAATTCAGGTAGCAGCAAGTAGCACGAAGCTCATCCAACCACAAGCTGAAGAAAATGCGCTTGTGTGGATGCAGGGTAAAAAGGGATTTGTACTTCTTTTGGAGACTGTTTTGAAAGTACTTTTTTTAGGATGACTTATGCTGAAAGCTTTTCCAATCTGCTCTCTGTCCTCTCTTATGTGCTCCATACAGAATATATGGTATCTTGTGGTTCACTCCTTTCTGCATTGTCTCTTCAGCTACACTTAATGCACTTAATGTGGTACATGAAGTAATTTTGCATTGTCTTAAACTCCCAGAATATCAGTCCGCCCTACAGCTTCCACCTCTTATCAGGGATTGTATTCAAAGCCTGTCTGGTGGGTGGTTTTCCCTGAATCAATACTCCTGAGTTCCATTTATAAATCCATTATTCTCCCCAGAATCTGTGCGTTTCCAAAATGACCTCTAACACTGCTTTCCCCAGCCTACCTTTGAGGCAGCAGATGGTGTGCTCTCAGGGCTCAGTAGTGTCCACGTACAGCTGAACCCATCTGGCACTGGAGAATGCTCTCCTGTAATGGTTACTCAGAGCACTTAGCACAGCAGGCTTTCTGTAAGTATCACCATGGAACGTTTCCCCTATTTCTCCATGTTCTTGATGTTACCAGTGCTTTCAGGTTCTGTACAGTTCAATGCAGCATGATTTAAAATTCTTTTCAAAATAAACTCCCTGCAGTGGTGCGCTGTAAAAATCAGCACTGCAGCAGGGCCAGCAGTGGCAAGAATAATATGATCATAACAGTAACAACCTAGGATGTAGCTTCATGAAGGTTTGATTCAGAATTCACACAGCACCTAAGCACGCTTGGTGCTGCTCCCTACTGGACTGCAGCTGATTAACTCAAACGTTTCTTACAGCTGTTGTTTGGCTTAGCCTGTAGCTGCTAGGCTGTTTCCTGACTGTGCTAGTACTGTGGGTACTCTGTTTTGTGTTTTTAGTGCTGCTGCACTCCTGGCAGGAGGAGCATCTTACTAAATACAGTCACGTTATATTCATAGCACATCGAAAGAAAGTCAAGGTGTTTTTTGTTTGTCAGTTTTATTTTGTTGGAAGTCCTGACTTTGCTGAACAGAATACAACGCTTTCTCGCCTAATTTTTTTTGTTTCATTTTGTGCTTTTTTGTCCTGACTGTCGTCTGAAAGGCAGTGGGACAGCACTGATGGTGAGCCTGTCTCAAGTTTTGTTGCGTGTATCTCAAGTGCTCCCGTGGTGCTGTCAGCTAATACCCCACACAGATTCAGCATTTCCATAAGGCCCATTGGTAAACTGAAGTAAGATATTTGTCATGGTTTTATGATTTTTGGTATTGGTATTCCACATCATAACATCATGTAGTGCGTTAAGAGTTAAAGTGTTAATGCTCCAGCTCCATGGATCATTGATAGTTCTGGGTATACCTGTCTCAGAAGAGAAGAACTACGGTCCCCAGAGGACTTTGTGTTTCCCTTTCCCCCTTCTCCTTTCCTGGGGTGTGGGTCTGTGGGTCCCCCACACCAATCATCACAAAACCGGGCTGAACCAGCCCATAAACCGTTGACAGTATTGTAGCTGGGCTTCCCATCTGCAAAAAACAGTTATGAAAGCGTTCATCCTAAACAATGCCAGACCTAGGGGAAAACTCTTTCCGGAGTGCTTCTTATAAGTAAAGAAGTTGGGTAACATGTGTTTACTTGTTTGCTGAGAGGTATGGGGTGAGCTGACTATACTGTTCTCTCACACAGTCTCCAACTGCTGCAAGCATGGCACAGACGAAGTCTGGTTTCTTTTGTGTCAGAGCTGAGGCTCTCTTCAGATTCTTTGTTGTCTCACAGCCACGGTGAATTTGCAGTTTTCTCGTGAACACAGAGAAATTAGTTCACATTTCCAAAAATGCCTTTGAAGGCCAAGAGATATGTGATAATGACGCGCCTTTCCTCACTTGTTCCAGCTTCAAAATGCATTTGTTTTGTTCTGTTTTTTTTTTTTTTCAATCTTGAAGCCTATTTTTAAATTCCTTCATAAAAATGGAAAACAAGTCTGTATATTTTCCACTGTTCACAGGTCTGTGTGTAACCAATGTATCAAAATGCATAACATTAATTGCCCTAACTTGAGCTTGCCATAATTTAAGTTTCATTCTGAATGTTGTTATGGTTTGAAAGGTGGCGTCATTGATTTTCACCTTGAAGGTGCAAGTTTAGCGCATTTAAAAGGGCAGTCAAATCCAAGTCTACCAAGGAGAGGTAGAAGCCTTTAAGTGGAAAGGAAATGATGGAAGCTTTTAACAGAAATGTAAATATAGCACCAAATTTTTGGCTAATATCTTCTGGCATATCTGGCAGGATCAGTGGTGATGATGTCAAGTGCATGCAGCTGCCTTAGGGAACTGGATGAACCTTAGAGTACATCACAGTAAGCAGAAGTGTGGCCAGAAGTTCAAGAGAGGTGATCCTTCCCTCTGCTCTGGTGAGGCCTCAGCTGAAGTACTGCATCCAGGTGTGGAATCCTGTCTAGAGGAGAGACATGAGCCTGTAGGATTATGTCCAGAGGAGGGCCACAGAAATGTTCCAATGGATGGAACACCTTCCCTGTGAGAACAGGCTGAGAGAGCTGGGGCTGTTCAGCCTGGAGAAGAGAAGGCTCTGGAGACACCTGATAGCAGACTTTCAGTATCCGAAGGGAGCTGTAAGAAAGAAAAGGGCAGACTCTTTAGCAAGGTCTGTTATGATAGGAGAAGGGGAAATGCTTTCCAGCTAAAAGAAGGGAGATTTAGACTGCACAGAAAGAAAAGTGGTTTTTTGAGGGCAGTGAAGCACTGGAGGATGTTGCCCTGAGGTGACGGATGCCCCCTCTGTGGAGACATTCAAAGTCAGGCTGGACAGGGCTCTGCTGTTGATGCCCCTGTTATTGCAGGGGACTTGGACTAGATGACCTTTAAAGGTCCCTTCCAACTCACACAATTCTGTAGTTCTGTGATAAGTTTTCCAAAGCTAGACCCAAGAAAGAGCTTCAAGGTCGTATAGGAGCATACCATTGATCTGTGCCTGTCTCTAACTGTAGCTAGTGGAGTATAAGTGAGGTGTAGTCTGTATCTGGGTCTCAGGATGTGCTGATGACTGAGAGTTACCTGAAAGGAAGCAGCTTGGGAACAACTTCTTCCTTCCTTTACTGGGCACCTCTGAAGGCAGGGCATACTCCTTGAACTTCACACCTTGTGTGCGCTCTGCTCTGCATTTGCTTGACTGTGGGTTTCTAAAAGCTGCTCTGGAACATAATTAATTTTAGGAACTGAAAAGTGTGAAAAACTTAAGAGTTTCTCCTGTGGGTATTTTAATGATAACAGATGGGGGACAATTATAATGACAAAGAAATATTTTGGTATTAATGTGTTGAACTCTCCCTGATTTCTGCAACAAGAATAATAGAGAGCTCGTGTGGACCTGACATACAGATTTGCACAGAGCAATTTGCTAGCATCACTTGGAAGAACAGTCATGTTCAGAGCTTGAGAAATGTGATAATTGTGGTTTCAGAAAAACTGTTGTGTTGAGGGCTGCCAGTTAGTGTATTTTCTGTTGTGTGTGAAGGGTTCCTGCTGAAGCTCTCTTTCTAGTTTGGATCTATTCCTCATTAGTACATACCTGCTATGCATGCAGAGCCTGAGGCTGAGATGTGGCAGACTGTGGAATGAGTCATACGTGCTGTTGTGAAAAAGCATGGTGAGATCCTCAGTGACTGTGTGTTCTGTATCTGTCTGCCCAACCTGCTGCTTGAGTGAAGCATCAGAGGGTCTTTGATGACACTTTTGTCAATGCAGCTGACTGCGGCTGCTGCATTATGAGGTGTACCACATGCAGTCTGCTTTTGTTCCTTCTGGGCAACATTAACTATTACGTGTATTTGCACTGTGGTTTCATTAAACCTTAGGTGGATACCATGCCGGAGCATCTGACAGACTTTCAGCGTGATCACTGCTTACCTGGTCTGCACAGGATCCCTAGGTGTGGTGTACCCCTAGAATATCAGATGTCTTGAGTTCGTGCTTTGGAGTGAGATAGCAGATGCACACCTATTTTTGTGCAGCAGTGTTTGAATAGAAACGTGGTTCACTGTACGGTGAACATCTGCTTCTCAATCTCATTCATTAGTTTCTTGCTGTTAATTATGGTAGTTTGCCAGAAAAAGGAAAGGAATGTGTACCATAGCTTTATTTTGTCTCTCAATTCAGCAGACTTTGACTTTCCAGCAGCCCCTGGGCTTTTTCTGTATGTAAACTGAAGCTGGAATTTATGCAGTTGGGTTTCCCTGAGTCATAAACACGATAGCAAATATTTCAGGGAAGCATTACACGAGTGCGAGCAGGACTGTGGAATGGCATGGGTTTTGGATAACCTCTGAAATTGAAATACTGAGGTTGAAATGCTGAATACTGCACAGGGCTGGGCTTTTCCTTTGGGCAGTGAAGATACTGTGACTGTGACTCCAACCACTTCCCTGGGCAGCCCGTGCCAGTGCTGGACCACTCTTTCTGAGCAGAAATGCTTCCTAATATCCAACCTGAACCTCCCCTGGCACCACTCAAGTCCATGGCCTTGTCTCAGCACTAGTTAACTGGGAGGAGAGGTTGACCCCACCTCGCTAGAGCGTCCCTTCAGGGAGCTGTAAAAAGCAATGGGGTCACTCAGAGCTTGCTCTTCTCCAGTCAATTACAACAGAGCAACATAAACAATTATCTTGTTTCCTTCCAACGAATATGATAATTGTGGTGTCATCATTCTTCTGGGAGGCTGACAGACTTCTCATTTTCCTGTAAGTGGTTCGTGTAACCCAACCCAACTCCCCTTCTGACATGTCTGTGGACTATAGAGAGGAAGTCAGGATCTTGCCCTCTGTTTCCAGTGCCTTAGTACAACTTCCTACAAGTGAAATGTGTAAAAAGTTTGTGGTAATGTTTTCATTTAAGGTAAAACGGTTTGATGAATTTGGTTGAGTTCCAGAGTTACTTCAGAGGCACTCTTCATTGGGACAGCCTGGCCTTAACTTTGTGATTGAATTTAGGACAGTTTCGACCAAATTAAGATATATGGAATGCACAGAAGATAATCAATCTCTGATTCCTTATTTAGTAGAAGTAACTGACAGCAGGTGCTGTGACTCAGTGAGTCAGAAAGAGTTGTAGATAACTGATGGCAAGGCAAAGACGAAGTAATGTTTTTCACATGGGAGCAGCCAATCATTTGACAAGATTTTATTGTAACAACTGTACTCCAGTTTTGCCAGACGGTTGATGGACACAGTGCTCTGCATAATATTCTTCAGTGATGGATGTTGGTGTTGTGAAGCAACAGTTACTCACCGTGCTGCTATTAAACATGAATTTTGAATGACTTGTGGCACAGAGCTGCCCAGTAGTTGTATCAATGTAATGAAAGTCAGGAGGAGCCCAAGATAATGTTCATCCTGCAGCATTAACTCCTTTGGCTTGTGTACAAGCAGTGTTTCTGATAACGAGGGATCACATCTCTAGATTCCCCACCTGTGGGATGAAGGAGGGAGAAAGCTTCCGAACCCCTGCTTACTGTTGTTCCCTCCCCATTCTGTCATCAAGACTGAATTATTGAGTGATACTGCTGCTTTCTTGGCAACAAACAAGTAGATGAGCTGATTTGCCCAGAGTAGATGGACCACTCCTGTTCTCCTATGTCTAAATAGATAGTTTTTTGTCGAAGACACCATTGCCACTAGGAGTGGTGTTTATGTGACTGGGCTAGATAGACAATCGGTGTTTGTTTGTTGGTTTATTTCTCTACAGATTCAGTGTTTAAGGGGTGGGGAGCAGAAGGAAACCTGGGAGGAACCTGCTGTTGGTGCAGTGCACCTTTGCATGTAAAACAGCCTTCATCACTGTCTGAATTTCTCAACAGATAGCGCCCCATGAGTTTATTGATATAATTTTTTTTGTCTGGATTGAAATCACCTCTCTTAACTCCTTTGTTGAGTTCTGAGAGATTTCTATTTTAACATACTTCAGTATGACAGGGAACTGTCACATCTCACTGACTTATTTGAGCCTGAGTATAATGTGATGTTTGTTTGATGTCATGGTGACTGATTGTTTTTTAAGTGTTCTGTGGACTTGCCAAAGCTTACCTCTGCCGATCTTGTCTGCCAGGTGTCGTGCTGAATCCAGTTTTTGACTGATTGTCTTTGTTCTAATTGTTTTTTATTTTCCTCTTCCAGGCTGCGATCTTTGGTAAAGCAGCTAGAGAGGGGGGAAGCTTCTGTTGTAGACTTGAAGAAAAACTTGGAATATGCTGCGACAGTCCTTGAGTCAGTATACATTGACGAAACTAGGTGAGTGAATTACAAATATTAATATTTATCTTACATGTAGCACCAGTGACACAAAATTGTGACGTATACATCAGTGGCAATAGTTGTTGTAGTCCTGATTTATTATTCACAGAAAAAAATATTTCTTGTAGAGCAGATCTTCAGTTCTCGGTATAAAAACTTCTGTGAGTTTCACGTGGCAAGGGGGAGAAAAAAACAATCACAAATTTAGCATGTGTTCTCTTTGGAGGAAGATTTTCACAAGAATTGTTTTCCACTGTTTCTGAAAGTTTCTGTGGAAAAGCCAATAGAGGGGGTTTGTACCCCTCTATTTCTGTTGAGTAGAGTTAGATGGATTTGCTTTTATCAAGTCTTTGAAAGTCCAAGTTTTTATTCAAGTTTATGATAGAAATAGACAGATAAGAAATTGTAGAGGAATTCCACTTTGTGTTGTGTGCTGCTACCCCAGTTCTAAGTCACCTCAGGTGGTCAGGATAGGAAAGGACAGGACTGTGTGATACTAACTGAGAAGTTAGATGTGATGTGACTGTCAGTGATCTCTGATGGGCTGAAGGTGAGGTGTGAGTGGATGATTATGTAGTTGTTCTTTAGAAGACGGATACTTCTTTGTTGTCATCCTAGTGGAGAGTTTCACAATCCAGCATTTAACTGTACAAGAGAACAATCTATAGAAGACTTGCAGAAAGAGGTTTCATTATACTTTTATTAGAACAAAGATCTGCATTTCTTTTTGGTTAATGGTGTTGCAGTGCTCTCCAAGGCAGTATTTTTTTTTTTTTTTTACCCTTTGTTTTCCCTCCCTCTTCTAGGCGTTTACTGGACACAGAAGATGAGCTCAGTGACATCCAGTCTGACTCTGTGCCCTCAGAGGTCCGGGACTGGTTGGCTTCTACGTTCACACGGCAAATGGGGATGATGCTCAAAAGGACCGAGGAGAAACCGCGGTTCAGGAGTATTGTCCACGCAGTACAAGCTGGGATATTTGTGGAAAGGTAAAGGAACATGTAATGACTTTGTTCCAGCAGCTGCTCATGCACTGCCGATTGCACCTGCAGCTCTGAGTGAAGAGAACTTCTGATACGATTCCAGTGATGTTTCTACGAAGATCTGATCGGCAGATAGCTGCTAGGAGAGTGCAGCCTGAACCAGCACGCATGGATCTGTTTTTAGCATAATACAGATGTGATAGCACAGGCGAAATGATTTGAGCGAGAATACACACCTCTGCATAGCCCTAGGTCAGGACTCATTAAGATTTCCTAAGCTCAGATCAGGCCCTACCTTGCCCTTGGACCTCTGATGTCTATTTTTTATTTATTTATATTCAATGAAGAAGATCTTGTGTCATGGTACTCATGGCCTGAGTCAGGCAGCACATGTACGGACCAAGACTGCTGTGAAATGTTTGGAGATCAAGAGGGGATTTCCAAAAATTGCTGCATGAGTGCTAAGAGTGGCAGCAATAATGTTAAAGCTAACAGGACAGCATCAGCTGTCATTTCTCCTTGGGAAAGATTCCTCCCAGGCAGTTTGTGAATTAACCCTCACTCTCAGTGAAGGAGTTGCTTGGGAAGGAAATAAATGACTGCCAGAAAGCTGACTGTCAGAGGTTGTGATGTAGTGGATTTGAGTAACTGTGAGATGAAATAAGAAATGTTGGGATGGAAAATGGCACCAGGGGAGAGTTGTTGCTCTCCTGAGCTGAGGCAAAGGGTCTTTGCCTGAACTGTCTTTGAAAACTACTGAGTCCTGGGAGGAGGGGGTAAGAAATAGTGTGATTCAGGCAGTGGCAGAGTTCTGTAAAGGGGCCTGACATTTTTCATGTTTGAGAGCAAAGTGAAAGGTGGCAAGGTGAAAGGGAAGGGAACGACTTCATGCATGGTCATGTCAGCGGGAGAAGAAAGCTTTCCCCTGTCTCTTTTTACTCCTGTGTTTCTGAAGTGCAAAAAAGGGTGAGCTGTGGAAAGGTGTTTGAACAGTCAGCTTTTGGGAATTCGCTAAGCCTGAAAACAAATATAATTCAGTGCATTGTTTTGTACAGATAACGGATGTAGATTATTTCCTCGTTCTCTCTCATCCACACACAGAGAACACCCAAAAGATGTTGTACCTATGGTAAAAAAGTAGAGAAAAGTAACAGTTGTACCGAACTGGAGCTGATGACTTGCAGTACATTCAGTACATTCAGAATGAGCTCTCATGCTCGGCAAGCAAGAACTACGGAAACTGAAAGGGCCGTGTGGTTTGCTGTGGTAGGAAATGGGGGACATCTTGTGTATTTGAGTGTAGCCTTTCCCTCTTGACGAAGACCTGGCATTAACAGATTCTTGCTCATCTTCAGCCTGGGGACCAAGATCTGATATGCTGGGAAGCATATGGCCTCGGATAAAGAGCTACAAGAAAAGTGGTGTAGAGAGCAAGTGTGCAAACTAGGAAGAAGGAAGAAATGGTAGTTAGAGTTTGCTGGGCTATCCAGTATCCCTTGCGTTAGTGTGTTTCGTTACTGCAGTATTGTTTAAGTTTATTTATATGTTGCCTTATCTGTTTTATCTTGGTAGAATGTACAGGCGGACATCCAATATGGTCGGTTTGAGCTACCCACCAGCTGTAATCGGAGTGCTAAAGGTAAGCCCAGCAAAAAGGTGATGGTGGGAGAAGGCTGGGGTGTCTGTACAGAGGACTGGAACAGTGTGATGTTTCACTTGGGGAAGAGACTCTTTGAACTTGCCCTTTCTTTCTTTCTGACGTTCAGTCTGGCTCATCTCCATTCAGAACTTACTGGCCTGCAGGAATATTCTTTGAGTAAAAGAAATAATAGGACTTAAAAATGGCCTTACCCTTGAAGATTCCAGCTCTGTTGTAGTGTTCAACCATGAAGCCTTCGGCTTAGTAATGTGTTGAAATTAATCTCAACTTTGCAGAAGGAAGAATGAAAATGTGGGTGCAGAGAAATGGAAAAGCAAATGTATCCGTTGCTCTGAGAGAAGGGATTTTCTTGCACTGTTTGGGTTCATATCTTCAAGACCACAATCAGCTTGGGAATAATAATCTTTAAGTTGTGAGAGTTCAGAAGTGAAAAATGAGAGGTCACAAGCAGTCTGAAAAATAGATATTTTAGGGGTCACAAGCAGAACCAACTAAGCTGGAGTAAGTGGGGCACTAGAATATCAACAAAAACATGGACTAGTTTGCTCAGGGTGAAATAACACCATCTTGGTTACTCTAGGGCATATTGCTTTCAAAACTATGTTGAGAACAAGTCTGTGCCTGGATGGTTTTGTGGTAGGTAATGGATGTGGCTTAAACAGGAAATGGTTGTTTAGAAGTAGTCGTCTGCATCTGAAACGAGACTTTGTCTTTAATGTCTCCGCCTCATCATCTTAACAGGGACTGGTGCCTTTCTTGTGTGTTTTCGTTCAGTACAGCCAAGTAGAGACAAAGGAAAACCCAAACTTATAGCTGCATGACTGCTTGGTGGGCTCTGTAAGTCATGCAGAGTGATGAAGAAATGTACACTCATATCTCTTCAGCTGATGTGGATTCCAATAACCAAGATTCCCCTCAGAGTGAGAATGGCAATGGTTGAGATGATGCTAACTGAAAAGTAGTTTGTTTTTGAGTGGTGTGCCCTTTCTTTTGCTGTGGTGACCAACAGGATGCCTTCCCTGAGAAACCCAAAGCTGTGGAATCATCCTGAGAAAATTAATTGGCTTTCAGTGAAAAGATGAAATGCTACGGCTTCTCCAAAGCATGCAAATAGAGCTCCTGCTCTCATTAGTGAGAACATTTTTCTCCTCCACCACAAGGCGTCTGTGAAGTTCTGCTTACCTTTTGATTTCTCTCCAGCATAGTCATCACGTCGGCACTTATTTTTTTATAAGATCATAGAATCCTCTAATTTTCAAGGTGTTGCTGGTGCTGCCAGGCTATAAGCAAAGTGCGACGCCCTCTTGCTTCCTTAAGGGGAAATTTTCCCCCTAGTTCTTCAAGTAAAATGGGACTGTCATTATTGTCATGAGCAAAACTTTTGTTGGCCACACAGGAAGAAGGATTTCTCCCTCAGTGAAGTCTAAATTACTCTACAGTAAAACATAGCATCTACTTGGCCATAGCCACATTGTGGTGCAACAAATCTTTTGCAGTTCTGTCATTCATTTTATGAGGTGCAAAAGCACAGCATTGCTACAATAAAAAGAGGCATAAAGAGACACAAAACTTTTATTTCTGAAAATAAGATTGCCTAACAGTAATTTCTCTTTCAGATTATCAAAACAATATTTTCAATTTCATAGGAACTAGAAAGTAAATTAATATAAGTTACCTAATAAATATAAGTTTAAAAATACATTTTCTAATAAATATAAGTTTAAATGTACACTATCTAATAAATACAAGTCAACATATAAAACAGATAATAAATATAAGACTACATATAAAACAGATAATATAAAACTACATATAAATTATTGTATATTACACGTATGTACATTAATATATTAACAAGTTATCTAATAAATATAAGTTTAAAAATACATTATCTAATAAATACAAGTCAACATATAAAATAGAGAATAAATATAAGACTGCATATAAAATAGAGAATAAATATAAGACTACATATAAATTATATTATTCTAAATTACACGTAAAATTATATAATTATTATGGACAAGTAATTGTTAAATCCTGACTGCGACAAAACACAAAGAGTCCAAAAAGGGCATAGGAGGAGGAGAGAGGCTCATGATGTTCTGGGATCTCTTCAGAGATGATGGTGCATTCTCTGTTGACAGATCCTGAGTGCTGTCAGCTCCCGCTGCCACCCATAGGTGTCGAGATGGAATTCAACCTTCTGCAAGGAAGTTTGTACATTATAGTTCAGCTTTATGAGCTGGGAACTGAACTTACATCTCTCAACTGAGCACCCTGCAGAGAGATGTATCAGTTACAGCTAACTGTAACTCTCTCAACTGCAGTTAGACATTTACTTTTAGCTCATAAAGGTCATTTTTATCCTGTTGTTGGCACTCAGTGTAGCATTACTGTGACTTTATCTTGCTTTGTAAATTTTTAAAAACCCCTGTCAACTCACTCACCTTTTTTTTTTTTTTTAAAGGATGTTAAAGATAATTAAAAGATAATTAGATAATTAGATGTCTTTGGGTTGAGCAGGATAGCTTGAGATATTTATGATGCTGTTTCACTGCACAGCAAGTGGTGAAAATATGACCACAGGCCGGTACACTAGTGCCCATCCCAATGTTTCAGTGACGAAGGCAAAACAGAATTCTTTGTGCCCTCAGCCTCTGCTGGTTCAATTGGTGTATCAGTGTGCCTTGAATAAGCAAGCAATTTAAGTTCTGAAGAGAGGCTTCTTAAATGTGAGTCATACTGTCCTGATGGGTAAATTAGACTCTGTCTTGGTTAAGTGAAGTGGAGAATGTTGTAAATAAAATCTGTATACTCTCATCCTCCATCGGTAGATACAAAGTGATAGAAACGCAAGTGTGATGGTACAGTGGGTGATCAGATTAACATTTGTTTTCTGCTCATTTTTGCAGAATGTAGACAAGTGGTCCTTTGATGTCTTTGCACTAAATGATGCCAGTGGAGATCATGCACTGAAATTCATTTTCTACGAACTTCTCACACGCTATGATCTGATCAATCGTTTCAAGGTCAGTAAATACAAGATGGGTGTCTTCTTCCATCTGGCCTTGCCTTCTTGTTCTGCTTTGTTTTATTCAGAAGGCACCGATTTTATCTGTGTTTAAAGGTGTAGGTGAAGACTTGGCGGTCCCTGTCATTTCCCCTGAAAGGGGGATAGAATCTGCAGCAACCAGGACCAACTGTTCTGCAGGTCGAGCATTTCAGTGTCATGGGACAGCATGAAGCAGGAGGGTTTCCAAACAGTCTTACCCTTGAAACCCTGCAGGAATGATAGTGTCATTCTCCTGAGCTTCTTAATAATCTCCAGCATGCAAACAAAAGATGAAATCTTGGCTTGCTTTTCAAAATAAAAATGCTACTGAATTTGGAGTAAAAGATGTACTCAGTATCTTGTACTTTGCTCTGAGGTGTTCCTCATTCTCCCCACCCAAATATCCCAGTCTTCCTCTGTCTGTTGACACTTACTGTGGCAGGGCTCCTACTTTCTCCAGCTCCTGGACTTCCTCAAATACTTCACCCGCCTGATGAGAAATGGTTGAAGATGATAACTGATTAAAATTGCATTGCCCCACATGCTCGAGGGAAATAGCAGTGCAACGACAGCACCTAGGTTGTGTGCTCTCTAGAAATCCCCTGACTGTGGTTTTACATTGTGTGTCCTGTTATGCTCTTGGAGCCAAAAAAGCATGGCATGCCCCTACCCAATGCAATTAGGGATGGGAAAGCCATTTTGAGGAAGTGAACTTGAGTCAAAAAACACCTTGTTCAAGGTGTTCTTAAGATGTTTGTGCTTCCCAAATAAATAACTGCTCTTTGGGGCCTCTTCTGAAAGCTGTCTCCTCCACATTCTACCTATTACAGGTGATTATTTCATTTTTAATTCCGTGCTTCTTTTCTTAGATCCCCATTTCTGCCCTGGTGTCCTTTGTGGAAGCTCTGGAGGTTGGATACAGCAAACACAAAAATCCTTATCACAACCTAATGCATGCTGCAGATGTGACACAAACGGTCCATTACCTCCTTTTCAAGACAGGCATAGTGGTACGTATAGGAATTGGTGTCCTTAATACATAATGAGGCTGCAGTATTTTTTGTTCAGTGAGGGTACCTGTTTTAACTAAATGGACAGAGGATGCGTGCGTTGCGGTGCTGTGCTTCTGGTGCCGGTATTCCGCATCGGAACATGGTGCCGGCAGTTAGGGAGTGAATGCCGTTGGGAGCCGCGGAGGGGCGGAGCTCCGCACCGGACGCCAGCCCCGCTCTCGGCACGCTCTCTCGGCTGACGAAGCCTCAGGACGTGTGCTTGCCCTGCAGTTCCTTCCTAGCTCCCTAATGAGAGCTCTCAGATTTGTAGAGCCATGGATTTCCTCCGTTTTCCCCCTCCGCCCCGGAGCACCCGGCTCTCCTGTTATTATCTCCTGTTTCCCACTGTTATTATCAGTAGGTTGTTGCTTGAAACCTGAAATCATGTTCTTTCAGCTGTAAAACATTCCTTAATCAGAAGTCAGACCTGAACATAAATCATCATGGATATGTCTGCAGCACCTGTCCCGTCCTTGACCAATTGTGTAGAAAGCAGAAAGTAATTTAGTCACTGTGTCTATGCCTGTCTTGATCTCTTTACCCTCCCACTTAATAAAAATGCCTTTGAGCTGTATGTTTAATGTAAGGAAATTTTTAATGTCAAGTCTAGCTGAACAGACATCGGCGTTTGGGGCTATCTCCAGCAAAGGGACTGTTCTGGGCATTAAGACAACAGATAAGACAAACTGGGCTTTGTAGGGCTGACTGAAAGGCAGGAGAAGAGCTGTTTTGAGTTAAAAGGGAGTTCTTACCTGTTGGCAAGGTGATGGTGTGCTGTTACCAAAACTTTTGGCAGCCGGTATGGCAAAGGTTTTCTAGGAGCATCTTGTACAAATATTGTACAGCAGTATCGAGAGGCGTTGTCTCTGATGTACTTGATCCTAACAGCATCCCTGGATTGCTGCCTGTGGGAAAAATGGCATGAAGCTACTGATTGACTCAGAGGGAAATTATTAAAAGCATCTGATGGATTTCTAAATTAAAGTCAGAAGCCTTGAAAATATGATTTCATGTAGGCAATTGGGGACAAAAAAAGAAAGAAAACCTCAGGACTTTCTCAGATGTTTCTGTCAGTGGTGTGTAACAGGACATGTATCTTTCAGGACTTTGTTTCCTGTGCTTATTATAGTTCAGGGATTGACAAAAACTGCTCTGCTTAGTGGAAATTAGTGCCATTTTTATGTATTTGAGGCTCTTGTTACAAAGTAGAACCAAGCTGAAAATACATAGCTTGGTATTAGTAAGTTCTTGAAAAAAGTGGTATTCTTGAGATTTTCCTTCTTTCTTCCTGAGATTTTCCTTTCTTTCTTCCTCACAATTTTTTCTTTAAGAAGGGCAACTGCTTCCCTCACTCTGATTTAAGCCATTTTTTGATCTTGCAACTATTTTGCTGAAGTTCATTTTGTTTAGATGAAGTGTCAGGAAAAACACTGATTCAGCTTCTGTCTATCAGCCAAATAAGTTTGCTTTAAAACAGCTGGCAGGCTGCAGGGGAAAGGCAACGATGTGCAGCACTGACTGTCAGCAGGGGATAACTTGCCTTTAAAGACAAAAGCCTGAATGCCTGGGAAAACGATCTGATGGCTCTGTAATTTCTTTTCAGCACTGGATGACAGAGCTGGAGATCTTCGCTATGATCTTTGCAGCTGCTATCCACGATTACGAACACACGGGAACCACCAACAATTTTCACATCCAGACACGGTGAGGCCATCAGAAATCACGATGAGTGGGTGGGGAAGTTTTTGGGAGATAACAGTACAGCCACACAGAAACATGTAGAAACTTTTGCCCTCAAGTGATGCAGGAGGAAAAATCAATTCCCGACGCTGTATTTAGTTTTCTCTCACTCAGCCATTTTCAAGCACATGCCTGAATTTCAGATTCCTGACTATTGTGTCATTGCAATGCTCAGGAAAATAGAGGATCCCAAAATATTTGTGTGAAGTTGCTGAAGACTGATGGTTATACAGATCGATGTATTTCATCAACGATACATTTTTGAAGGGGATATTATTATATTATTATTATTAGTTCAGTTAGAATGTATTTTCTGTGACATTGAACAACAGAGGATCTAAACTGTTGGGGAGAAAAATTTACACTGCTCTTTGGGAAGCAGGACGGACAGAGGACTGTAACAAATCATATTTGCCCTCTGTTGCCATTATCTTTGAGCAACCACTTTGTCTTCGGAACAGTTTAGCTATCCATCAATTTCAGATCCATAACATGGAGCCTAACATAAGGTGTGAAGTACCTTTGGTCGTACACTGTCTCACTGGGATTTGCCCTTCGGTGCAGCATAGCCTGGTACATAGAGAACTGAAAGCAGCTCAGTTATGTCTTGCTTTCAGACAGTTTACTATTCTGGAAACAATATGGGAACACATATCACAATTTCTTACTTGGCTACACTGAGGCTTCAATTTAAAAGCAGTGTGCACAAGAACTGGAGAGGAGCCTTGTGATTCAGCCCTAAAGTTACATTCTCTCTCTCAGTTAGAAAGCTCTCAGTATCCTTTTCTCATGTAATGTAAGACTAGGGGAGTCTCAGCTGATGTAATAGAGTTTGTGGTGAATTTTCATCTTCAGTTTTCTTTCAATGAATAACAGCAATGAATTAAGTATCACGAGCGCTCGCAGAATGCCTGTATTTGTGCTAAAGGAACTAACCTCTATATCTGAGCAAAGAAAAGCTTTTGAATGAGACACTTGAGATAAGAAAGAAACATAACCTTCTTACGTTTCCTTTTTAATCCCAGGTCAGACTCAGCCATTCTATATAATGATCGTTCTGTGCTTGAAAATCACCATGTCAGTGCAGCATATCGTCTTTTACAAGATGATGAAGAGATGAACATTTTATCTAATCTCTCAAAAGATGACTGGAGGTAAACATGAACATGGTATCTGCTTCAGAATATTGCAGCGTCATCGCAGATTGTTATTGCTTTGTTTGAATAGCAGTATGCATCGCTATATATTGTGCATTAGCATTTCTATGGCTAAGAGAGAAAAAAAAAGCTTTAACAAGTGTTTGACTTGCTTCATTCTGTATTTGGTTTTCACCTCAGATAGCAGTCAGACTAAAACTGTGACAGTGGGTAATAATACACAATTTGACTCCCACATAATTTCAGCTTCTCACATAAACACCCTTCGTACACATGTGTTTGTAAATGAGTGAAGAGGTAAGTGTCTGCCAGACAGAAAGAAATCCTGGTCTATGGTCTTTCTCATAGGAGGGACTTAGAGGGATCTTACATGCAGCACAGTGCTTCCTACATGTGCTTGAGTTTGATATAGTGATGAGCAGTCAGTTCATCTGACAGGAAATGAGCTTTGCTCTGGGGATTGGATTCTAGTATACTGGCCGATGACTGTGCTTCATAATGTCTTTCACCTGCATTTCCTGTTTATTTGGCTTGTGGACAGTGACATAATCCTGTAGCTGAGCAGTGGGAATACAGTTTAGGATCTTAAGTGGCTGGTTTCAATCAGTGTGAGTCCTGTGGGGCAGTGGCTAGAGAAATTCTGCCTACCCGTATGATCTTAGAGTGGACAAAAGACACGAACTTCATTGAAGTGTTAAAATATATTTTATCTTATTTTTTTTTTAGCTGTGGTTGATAATGCCTTGTCCAATATTGGCAGCAAATTGCTGCTTCCTTTTATGTTAGGGGAAACACAGGGAACTAAGTGATTAGAAATGGCAGCCATAAAGCCACTGTTTACAAGGATCAGTGGAGCAGCTGCTTGAGAATGCTTCATTCCAGGAATGCTGTTTTTAGGAAAACAGTCTGCTTTGGGGCTTTAAACTGTTTGTGGTTGGATGAAAACTAAGTTCAGATGTTTCTCATTAATTTCTTGGTGTCACAATGTGTTTTCTGTGGGGGTATTTGTTTAGGCTGGAGGTTTCAAAGATAATCATAACTCCTTTTTATGAAATATTGTATCCGCCTGAATAAGAATACTGAGCTATTTACATCACTTATTTTTCCTCTCTCAAGTAGGGTGGTATTGTTTTGTAGCAGCTGCAGGATAAAAACATTATTTCAGCGTGCTCTAATGCCAAAGTATGATTGTGCGCCTTCGCTTTTGAGTGCCAGTTTGAAATCTTACTAGTAATTAAACTGTGTTTTACTTTCCATTTTAAAACTTCCGCTCCTTGTTAAATATCTGAAAGTGAGTTGCCTCATTTGATGAATCCCATTAGTGTAAATCACTAGCAAGTAAATGAAGAAACTGTATAAAATACAGATCACAATAATTTCAGAAAGCAAACTGCAAAATGAACAGATACTTTCCTTTTCTGGGTCCATAGTTCATTGCTAATAATTTCCACACAGTTGACTGAAACAGAGTATACATAGCACAAGCCCTTCACTGTCAAGTACAGATTAAAAATGCATCTGGAAAATGTTTAACTCTGAAACTCTGTATTAGAGTACAGCTTTAGGAAGTGACCTTTGATGCAAAACTGATCTTGTTAGTAAAGCTGCCTGGGCTTTTGTCCCTCAGATGATTTTGAGTCCTCTTTGTCCATCAGCATTATCCCTTGGAGTCTGCGGTGAGAAACCTGGAATGCTTCCAAGTGAAGACAACTTCAGTCAGTCTTTTGCATGTCATTGCAGATACGTGGCTGCATAATCACATGCTTTTCTTGCAATTTTTTTCCTGTGTATCCAGGTTGGATGCATGCTTACTCGGAATGTTACACCTTTAGTGTGTATCAGCATAAATAAAGATATTTGCCAAATGGAGATCAGTGCAAGACTTGGAAGTGTTTAGATGTAAAGTCATTTAGAGTCTTCTCTAGTTCAACAGTCCTTAGTACAGATACCATGAAACCATGCTTGATGACAGAACTGTTCCAGATACCATATTTTCATGGGCATCACCTGCAGGACATTCATGTAGCACTAACAAAATGGGACGTTCACTCCAGGTTTTCCTCTTCTCCAAATTGCTTTTCTTGGCATCGCTCCCTTCACCTAATTGTAACTTTCCCTAGTTCTACAGGGGCTGTTAAAGGACGTGGAAAAGTTCTATTAGAATTTATTTTCAAATTTGGTAACTTAGTGCTTTTTCCTATTGGGAAGCTGTTGTGAGAATATGGTGTCTCCCTGACTCCTGGCCTCTGGCCTTGGGGAAATGGATATCTGCCATGAGATAAAACATCTGAAAATGTAACAAGAAATACTAAAATCCCCAATTAGTCAGGCAAGCAGCATGGCCAGATCTATAAAACAGTCAAGGGATCTTCAGTTGAGGGGAAAGGCAAGAAAACCCATTCCCACGCCCTTGATATTCAGATAATAACCACTGCCACGTGATTGTAGTTTTGTTACTGCAAACTTTTGAGCCTTGTATAAAGATTAACCATTTAGACCACTTGTTTTTAATGCATATTGCTCTGATTTATCGGGCTGCTTGCAAAAACACTATTTAAAATGTTTTCAGATTCCTCCAGCGTGCAGAAGTTTCTAACAGTGTTGTGAAAAAGCACAGGCTTTATAGATGAGTGTGTCCATCAGGAATCTGTTGGTTTCCCCATTAAATTATTATTTTGTTGTTGTACTCTTGGCTGCATTACAGTACACTTGAATTCTAGCCCAAATTTTCTTTCATCCACACTGGCTTTTGCTTTGTCTCTGGCTTGTAGTACACCTACTAGCTCTCCAGTTCTAGGGCCTGAAGGTCCTTGTTCCACAAGTGTTTTAAGCAGTCATTTCCCAGCACTTTTGCTAAAAGAAGCTGTTTTTCCTCTCCTGCCTGTGGTTCCTCTTGTTTGTATTGACAGTGAGGTTTTTGTTGCTGGGAATGCACCAGACCAAGGAACTGACCAGGACCAGCAAAAAAATAATTAAACTAAGCTTGCTTTCTGCCACCATATACTTCCTCTGAATGCTGTTGGCTGTACAAGTACTTGTACTTAAGGGTGGGGAGGAAGAAGTAGGTATGGGGAGAGTGAGGACAACAGATGCAATTTTAATGTGCATGCATGTGAGGGGCATGTTATATGGCACCCATGGGACTGAGTAGACACAGAGGTCTTGGGTCTCTAAGCAGGGGTGGCCTGGGGCTAGAACTTGAGTACAGAGACATGCCCAAAATAGACTGTCTCCTTCATGAAAGATTCATGAAAAGAATGGCAACTTTTATTTTTAAATGAAAACTGATCCATTCTTGAATATCCCAAATCCTTAGCTGGTATGCTAACCCTGGGCTAAGCTTCCCCTTTTAAACTGCGAGCAGCTGAACTGAAGAAAGAAAAAAGAAATATATATTGTATGCTAGATCAGAGTGTTTTGATATTTTAAGTTTTCTAGGGCATCCACTCAGTCTTCAAAGGAATTCCAAACACATCCTGAAAAGATTGTTTAACAAAAATTTGTACGTGAATGATTTGAATGAGTAATATCAGGGAAGTGATGCAGATTCTCAGAAGCCTTGAGTGTACATATATATATTATTTACTAGGAGATCTTTCTATTTACTAGGAGATCTGAGCTTTCAGTGTAGGTTTCAAGCAGTCTTAGTCAGCTGGATAGAAATACAGATTTACCTGATTCGTGCCAAATCTTAAAACAGTCTTTTTACTTGATTCTAAGAATACTTTATAAAGAAGTAAATTCAAAAGGTTTGTTCTTAATCTAGAAAGGAAGTGTACTGATACTTACACTCTTCACAAACATCTAGGATTTCCCTCTGCTAGGATTAGCCACATGGCATCATTTGCAGCCCTCCCTCTGTTGTGTTTGTAGAAAAATATTCATCTTTCTCCCTCAGCCTGAAGGAGAAGTTATAGAAAGAGTGACATAAGAAGTCAGAAATGCTGTAATTCGCAGTTAGCATCAGAAGCTGGAGTTTTTCTGATGCTGGTTTTTGTGTTTCTTTTTTCCTCGCTTCCCTCACGGTGATGCCATTCCAAAGGGAGTTCAGGGCGCTGGTGATTGAGATGGTGTTAGCCACCGATATGTCCTGTCACTTCCAGCAAATCAAAGCCATGAAGAATGCTTTGCAGCAGCCAGAAGGGTGAGTCACTTCACAGCACCGTACAGTGAGGGGCTTCATTTCAGCTCGTGCTTTGCCAGCATGTTCAGCTTCAAAACCACCTCTCGGGAGGCCCTCACTCTCTTTGATGTGCACCTCAGTTCTGTTTCTGCTGTTGAATTTTGAATTTTTAGTCCACTTAGGAGTGGACTAGCACTACCTACACGCCTCTCTGTTCTATGCTGGTGGACTGAAGCTTGCAAAGGTCTCTCTGTTGGGATAAGCTTCCCTGGTCATTTTTTTTTCTGCATCTGAGGGTAACATCAAGGACACGATGCAACTGAACGGTCTCTACCAACTGAGTGGGATTCAAGGATCTACAAAACACAACCAGTGCATTGTCTTTCTGCAGATGGTAGCAGCTGCCACCATGACAAGGGGCCTGCTCCATAACAAGAGAAAAGGCAAATACAACCTGAGATGCGCCAAGGGAAGGACTGGAAAATAACAGATGGGCCATTATGAGAAAGGCTTTTTATTTTTTTCACAGATTAGTAGTAGGAGTTGTTTAGTATTTTGTCCACAGCCTTCTCCATAAAATTCCTATTATGCTACAGGAAGCTCTGAGTGATAGTGTTTTCTTTTTTTCACTCTGGACACAGATCTGTCCAGCACCCTCCTTATGTCTATATCAGATCAGAGTATGGCTCACCACTCGGTCCTCTCAGAAGCTACAGTTCTTCCAACTATTTCCAGAAATCAAAAGCAGGAATTAAAAGCTGAAATTACCCATCATGAGAAGGCATTAGTGAGTTCTTGGGCTAGTCTCTCCGGTTATACTCTTAAGAAATTGCCAAGCTCATTCTAGTTTTCTAACAGTGAAACATTTATCAGTTTCCTACTGTCCAGAGTCATCGGTGTCCCTGAGAGCAGATCGAGTAGATCCTGTTTACTACAGTTAGACGATAGGGAGTGAATTCTCTTCTTACCTACCTAAAATGCAGCCCAGATGAAATAGGGAGCATAGTGACTCTTCAGATCTGATTGTGTGGAGAAGCAGGCCTGGAAAGAAACTCGTCAAACCTGAGCGAAGTTTCTCTTCATACCTCTTAATGTCTCTTTTACAATAGCAAAGATGCATGTTGGAGAAATCTTTCACAGTCAATCTTTCACAGCTGTCAGGTTTTATGAATGCAGAAATACTCCACTGATATCCTGGCCAAAGACTCTGATGGCCTTTTTTCCCTTTTTAAGTGAGATTTTTGTCATTTTCCACAGCAAGTGCGGGCAATTAACTTGTCTGATCCTTTGGATTTTCAGAATTGACAAGCCGAAAGCCTTATCACTATTGTTGCATACAGCAGATATCAGTCATCCAGCCAAGGCCTGGGACCTCCATCACCGCTGGACCATGTCTCTGCTAGAGGAGTTCTTCAGACAGGTAAAGCTGGAGAATTCCCTCTGTGTTTTATCAGCGCAGAGGACTGGGCAATAAGAGAATGTGAATGTGTATTTTCTTTCTTCTGATTTTTTCAAGAACCTCCTAAAACGATAGGAAGCTCTTTTGTTTGGCACCAGTAGCACTGCCTATCAATTCTCTTGGAAGGATAGTGTCTGATACACTGCCTATAGGTAGAAGTATTATCTACAGAGGAGGAGTTTGCTAGGCCACGCTAACTACTTTTATAGAATCAGTATATGTTTCTAACTTGCAAAAGATAGAATATATGATGCTCTGCTGAGCTATTAAACCATAGAAAACGTATTTAGGTAGATACAATTTTAGAAAGCTGTACCTGTATTGTTGGAGTAGACATAAAAAATGCATTATCCTTATCGCTGATGAAGTAAATGCTCTAGCTTATATCTCTTAATGGACCTCCCACTGCCAGACCTGCAAATGTAGACAAATCATTAAAGTCCCTGTGATAACTAAAATCTCCCCATGTGGCCAATTAAAAGCATGTAAATAGCTGCTTAAAAAAAAGAAAACAGAATTAAAAGTAAACAGAACACGTAAAAGTGTGAAGATACTTTTCACCAATATATACTGCTAAACTAATCAGAAAATTAAGTGCCTAATTTCTCTGCAAAGTTTAGTAACTTCATGTTTTGTAGTAACTCTTGAATTCAGTAAAGCTTAACCAGAAAGACAATTTTTAACAAGTTTTTTGAATGGCGTCTGCTTTTAAAGGTGTCGTGGGAATCCCTTCTTAATAAGGACATTGCAAAAATTTGCTTTGAAATGAATCCTTGAATTTTTCAAAGCAAGAATGGGTTTACTATGTGGAAGCAGGAAAATTGTGCCTATGTCTGTCTCTGTGTTACCACACAGAAAGTTCATGTAGGGAGGATGATTTTCACATACATTATAGGGAAAACTCTGCCACTGGGCATGCTTATTCTTTTATAGTTCAGAAGGATGCTAGATCTGATAAAATATACCATTGCTGAGCACTCTAGGGATTGAGGAGGGAATTAAGATTAGCTAGATGTAAGGACACAAAAAGCCCAGGTTTGCATCTGCTTTACAAGTGTAATGAGGACAAAATCATTTTCCTGTGTTTTCACGAGGACTGTTGAACATCATGCTTTAATTTTGAATGATAAATGCCTCCATGTTTAGATAAAGCATTACATGAAACTTGTATTCTAGTTCCAAATTAAGATGAAATACTAACTCTCTTTTCGGGAAAAACCTTATGATTACCATGAAAAGTAGACTTGTTCACTGAAGTTAGTAGGTCAATAAATACACCCCTACTTGATAGCAGAAGAGCAACATACGCTCTTCTTTGTGTATGAGCTGAAAAGTGACACTAGCCTGGGGACTAAGCTGGTTTCAGTTTAGGTATTTATTTCCTTATGCTCTTAAAGTGTAGATTTTCTTCCACTTTTTCTGTCATGTGTTACGAAGCTCAAAGCCTGACTTAACCTGAATCAGTACAGGTCTCTAGTGCTGTCGTTTCCATTTCTGCAGCAATGTGACACAGGTCTTCCTACATGAACTATCCATGCTGTAGATGTTAATGCTGCTTTTAAATACAGTTTTTATTTATCGATAACTCAGACACTGGAGTGAGGATCTCCTAGAGGAAATATCTTGCAGGTTTTACCTAGCAATTTAGTTATCCATGAAGGATCTGCCCGAACAGCTTAAAACTCGTGTATCTCTTTGAGCAGTCAGGAAGGACTGTGCTAAAGAGAATGAAGTGCTGGGGTTTGTAAGAGGCATGAGGAGTAAGAGAGAAATGATGATTAGATAAGAGCTGGCACTGAAAAATGCTTTTACTGATAAGTGTAGCAGACACAGTAGTAGAAGGTTGCATCAAAATATTTCTGTGTTACCCTGAAGTTTGTACATCAGACGACAACAGACTGCTGACATAAAGCAGGAGAAAACTGTTGTTTCACCTAAAGCAATAACAGAACTTATTCCTTCATTTTATGTATATTATAAGAAAGAAAAAACAGTTCAGTGCTTCTTATGTCTACAGTTTTTCTCTTATTTGTTTCCTATTTTAACTTCAGTTTGACATGAGTCAGAATAATGGCATGAAGTTCAGCACTGTTAAAGCAAGTTGCTGATTTAAGGAATCGATTCTCTGGTACATTTAACAGGCTGTTTAAGTTTGAATGCTCACTGAGGATTACTGCAACTGTCATCCTATGTATCCTCTCAGTCTAAAGTAATTTATAACAGTAGGTCTGAACCAAGCTTTGTGTGAATAAGCAACTTAAATGACCAGAAGAAATGGTTTTATAACACTTGATCTTCCATAGCATCTTGTGATGTTAGGAAAGGACTGTCAGTTCTGAGGACTCTAAAGCATGTTTGTACTTTTGTTCTTTAGCTCCTATGTAAAATGTTAACAATGTCAGTGTTTCCTTTGGAAAAAAAATGTAATGTGTATCTGACCAGCCATGACCTGTGAATTCCTTATCTGAAAGACAAAAGAGAGAAAGGCATGCAAGCAAGTGCAAATCCTGAAAGATGAATCATGATACTGACGTTCTCTCTTGAAAGATTTGTTCTGAGAACGGTGCTCTGCTCAGTTTTCCAGAGAGCTAAAAAGAGAATCATTCTTGAGTACAAGAGGGTACTTGCTTGGTGCTTGGAAGTACCAATCAGACAGGGAAAGTTGCGAGGAAAGATTCACTGTAATCAGAATACTCAATTTATGTTGATCTCCTAGGACCACAACTTTTCCAGCTAGACACAATTCTCCTTAAATAATCTGTATTTACAAGAATGCACATTTAGAAAACCTACTTCACTAAATAAAGTAAAATGGGTGGATTTTACAGCAGTGACCTCAGATATTGAAGTTCAGTGCCTTGTTCTAATTTATTCTTTTTTTTTCCTCTCCAGGGCGACAAAGAAGCAGAACTGGGGCTTCCCTTCTCTCCATTGTGTGACCGCAAGTCTACTATGGTTGCTCAGTCTCAAATAGGTGCGTCCCTTTTGGTGTATTCTAAATAGCATCTTAAAAACAAAACTTAGAATCACAGAGTCATTGGATCACCAAAGTCAGAAAAGACCTCCAAGATCATCCAGTCCAACAGTCCACCTATCACCAATATTTCCCACTAAGCCATGCCCCTCAGTAGAACATCTGAGCGTTTCTTGAACACCTCCAGGGATGGTGACTCCACCACAACCCTGAGCAGCCTGTTCCAGAGCCTGACCATTCTTTTGGAGAAGCAGTTTTTCATAATGTCCAACTTGAATCTTCTCTGGTGCAATTTGAGGCTGTAAAACTTATTTCTCCATTTGGGTCGGAGGTTATAGTGACCTCTCATCATTTGAAACTTGGTTATAGAGAGGAAATAATGAAATGCAGTGGTATTTTGTCCAGATCCAACAATTCATAGCTGAGGAGCCTTTAAATTTATGGTGGTGTTTCCATGAAGTAACCTCTGATATGACTGCAGAGCTGGCTGCATGGCATAGTGTCCAGTTATGACATTACTCTGTGGTTTTCTGAGCACTGGATATGAGGTGTGCATGGCATTGTATTGTGGGTATTCTTAGAGGATATGGAGACATAATGCCAGTCCTTTTCATGACCTGGGCAAAAGCTTGTATTTTTTGTTTGCTTGTTTTTCTCTTATTTTCCCCACCCTTTCCCTCTCAGTGCTCTAAGCCAACCAATATTTTACATGGAAGCCAAGGAAATAGCAAACCATTTTCAACTTTATTCATTCAGAAGCAGAGATCTTTTTACAGACTCACTGATAGTGCTTTCCCTGTCTGTTGCAAAATCACAGAATTGCAGAATGGCTGAGGTGGAAGGGAGCTGTCTGGGTCCATCTGGTCCAACATCTGCTCAAGCAGGAACGTCAGGAGCAGGTTTCCCGGGGCCACATGTAGATGTCTTCTGAGGGAGTACTTCAGAACCTCTCTGGGCAACCTATTCCAGTGCTCCATCACCTGCACAGTTAAAAACCGATTTCTGATGTTCTGATGGAACCTCTTCTTCTCCAGTGTGTGCCTCTTGTCCTGCCACTGGAAAGAGCCTGGTTCTGTTCTCTTTGCACTTTCTCTTCAGATGTTCATAGGCATTTTTAAGATCTCTCCTGAGCTTTCTCCAGATGGAGTAGTCCCAGCTCTCAGCCTTTTCTTGTAGGAGAGATACTCCTGTCCCTTGACCATCTTGGTGACCCTGTGTTGGACTCTTTCCCTGTATATCCAATTTTTTCTTGTAATGGGAGCACCAGAACTGGACACAATAGCAAGGACAGATTGCTGACTCATGTTCCACTTGCTGGTCACCAGGACCCCTAGGTCCTTCTCTGCAGGACTGCTTCTCAACTAGGTGCCTGGAATTGTTCCTACTCCAGAAAAGGTGGATTATAAACAGGAGGGAAATAAACTTTGTGCACGTGTTAGATACTGATAGGACCAAGAGGAATTGTTTTAAGGAGAGAAAATTCAGATTAGATGTCAGGAAAGTGTTTCACTGAGAGGTTTGTCACCTCTCAGTGAAAATCTTGGTGAGATGCTGGAACATACTACCCAGAGAGGATGTGGGTGCCCTGTCACTGCAGGCATTCAAGGCCAGGCTGGACAGGGCCAACAGCAACTTGATCTATTGCTTGATGTAGCAGTTGGAAATCCTGCCCATGGCAGAAGGGGTAGAACTAGATGATCTCTGAGGTCCCTTCCAATTCAAGCCGTTCGATTAGATAGGAGGTGCAGAACTTCATGAGATTCTTGCCAGCTCACCTCTTCAGCCAGTCATCATTCTTCTGCACAGCTCTGTGGCCCTCTGATGAGTCAACCACTCCCTCCAGTTGTGTGTCATCTGCAAATTTACTGTCTCTTCCAGTAAGAAAAGTAGGAGGAGAAAGCAACAAGACTGATACCTGGGGAGAGGTCAAGAGCAGTTAACTGAAGTAGTCATGTTCTGCAGACTGGGGGCAGAAAAAAGAGAACTTCAAAAGAGAATGTGGACTAATGGGTCATTTATACCCACAGAGCTCATGAAAAATGTGTTCTATCCATGACTGGAGAACAGATTGCCAAATGGAAGAAGAAAAGTCAGATAATGATGACTCCCAGATTAAGGGAATTGAGTCCAGAAGCAGAAGGAAAACAAATGTATTCAAGGAAAGCAAACAAGAAAAGAATTTGAAGTATGAAATTTCTCAGCTGTCTCCTGAGCTGGCCAAAGAACAAAACAAATCCATCCCCGAATATAGGAAAGTACAGATTTGTCAAGCGGCTTGGAGGTGTTTCTTGTTTAAAATGATTTCACTGTTCCTGTTAAGAAAGCCATTATCTTAGTGGACTTCATTCCAGATTTTTTCTGGCTCTGTGAGTTCAGGCAGTTTATACAATAATCTGAACTTGAAAAGCCCTGTACAAACCCAGACTGGTTGCCAAATCTCTAGAATGTACCCTTCTGACACAGTAACCCGGAAAGGTGTGTATATGTATTCAGCACAACACAACCCCTGAGGATACTTGCATTTTGCCAATGGCTCGGTGGAGGGAAGCAACAGCAAGCTTAAAGAGCTTCAGTATGAGCTAAAACCCATGTTGAGGATTCCTGGGCAGGCTGTGCCTGCTGCTCTGGGAGAAGATGACCTCTCTGGCTAGTGTGGAGGAAAAGACACATTTGGACTTCTCTTTCATGGTGGTTCTAGCAGCTTTCAGATATGTCCCTCACACCTTACAGGGAAGAGGAGCTGTGTTTTCTGCATGTCCTCTTCTGCACTCTGGTTTAGGGTCTCATGTGCTTAGAAACCAATTTGCCTTGTTGTCCTCTTTCACCCTTTTTCATTCCAGAAGGCCAGGAGAGCCAAGAAACTTTTACACGACTGATGCACTTGTGTCAAGCCACTGTAAAATTAGTGATGAATTAAACCATCACCAAGATAATTACACTTTATAAAAGGCACTGCCAGTGTGTCAGGGCAGCCTTACTTAGTTAAATGCTATTTACCGCTTGTGTGGTTTTGTAATCCATTGACACTAACAGGCCATTGTCCATAAATCTGAGCTTCTGACATAGTTTTCATTTCTCAGTCTGCCGCGTATATGGCGTTATGTATCTGTAACACCTTCTCCATTAGATCAAAATGTCTTACATTTTTCTGCCTATCTGCTGCGGTAAGGCTCTCTAAGTTGTAAGCTAGATTCTCAGAGAAATAATCTGATCCTGTTCATTTATTTATTTGATCAACAGCCTCAACAGGTTGTTCCCTGGAGCGGTAATTACTGCATTTCTTTGCAGAAGTAACTTCCTCTTGAATTCCAAATCATGCAGTGAGCAGCCATGAGTTTCTACACATAAAACAAACAAATAGAAACATCTATGCTTTGTGAAATAAAATTGTGCTATTTATTTTTCCAGGGACAGAGCCTGAAAATCCTGTTCTGGTGACTTAGCTTATTTGTAGTCGCTACTTTGCTGCTTACAGTTGAGTGCAGATGCCACAAACAATGGGCAGGGCATTTTTATTAATGAAAGGGATGTCACAAGTGCAGACAGAAGGCTTTTCAGTATGCACTCTTTCCATAAAAATGAAGCAGAAATTTCCTGCAAGTACAGAACGTGTCATTCTCTCATTTCTTGGATTTGTGGATCGGCTGTTAATGCTAATATATTTTTTAAAACAACTTTCAAATAAGGAACCTTAGTTTTAAAACCTTTTAATGCCACTGATCAGTTTATCATTCTTCTTCAGTAAAAATGCTTTTGATAAATATTTCTGTACTGTACTGAGGTACAGAAATCGCGAGAGATTCATGTCCAGCAGTTAGGCTGCTGATTGGAGTGGGGAAGGCAAACAGCTTTCAAACAAAACCAGGCCAAGACTTGTGCTTCCTCACATCAATATCAGGAGTTAAAGGTTCTCTGTTTTTCTCAGACTGTGGGAGTCTTGTCTGATGGGAGGTCAACCTCACTTGCAGCTGGTAAACGTAGGAACATCCTTTTATTTTTGTCCATTGTCTGTCAAGAAAGAAAATGGCAGCTTCGGAAAACACTGTATGAAAGCTGAGAAGTTAATACTTCTGGTTTGTTGGTTTCTTTGCTTGTATTGTGGAGCACTTTAGGGAAACAGTTCTCTAGCCAGTCTTTGTTGTGGTGGTCTCAGGTGAAATAAATGAATTCTAGAGGCCTGGAATCAACTCTACAGTATGCAGTAGCAATTAATGAAATCATCCTACTTGCTGGGGTAACAGAAATACTTACTTCAGTTATTCTGTTGACAAAGAAAGATGATGATGGATTGGTCATAGGATACAGCATTAATAAGGTTTAAATCCAGGTTAATTATTTTGTATTTAAATCATGGTATTTTGTATTTAAATCATTGATGGTGCCACCTCTGTCTGCATCTGTTAATGAGACTTCTCCCAGGGAAAGCTTATTTCTTAGTTCCAACACTTAAGAGGAGACTTTGTGTGACTAATGTCGAGTATCACAGCAAGTGATCCCACCACCCCATTGCTGAAACTAGCGAAACAGTCCGGCATGTGATGTCAGAGATTTGCATCAATGACTTGGGTTTCTTTGTTTGTTAAGACGTAAAACAATTTTGGAGTGAAGGAGAATAGAGGAGACATAGAGACAGTCACACACATACATGGTCAGTATCCTCAGGGTTCCTGTGGCACACTGCTCTCAGTCAGTACAGTTTTCAGTGTTTTTAAACAGGATTGAAAACCATGACCTGAACCATTTTTCTTATCCGTCTTTGGCAACTTTTCCACAGTCATCTACTGTAGAGTGAAATAAACATAATACATCTTCATACACATCAGTAGCCACTGAAAGCCCAGGACACAACTTCAGGTCCAGTATGGAAAGACTCGAATGTTTTAAAAACATTTTTCATTTTTATTTTTGTTTTTTGCTACCTAAAGCCTTAGGACCTGTGCTAACATGAATGTAGGAAACAATTTTTCCACTAAGGATTTATGGGAAGGCCTTTCATATTTCATCTGTGCAACTTGTTTTTTCCTTCATCTTGTGAGCCGTTGTCCACAGGGCTCTCCAGTTTGCCCTTCTCAACATTCACATCAATGCTGTGTCTATCTCTGATAAACTATGAACTGAAGTGGAAGTGATTTGGCCCTTAATTTTTTTCTTTTGCTTGTGTGAAAAAATAAGGAGAATTAGAATCAGTAAGAACATGCTGGGTGAATGAACACTATGAGAATATTCACAGCAGCCTACTGGTATGCCATAAGGGAATTGTATATGTTGCTCCACATCAGTATAGTTCTTGTAATATAAATTCTTAGAAGTTTCAGATTTGAAATCTGCCAGGAATTTGTCTTAAATATCATACTCCTCATGTAAGACAAATTCTGGTGTGTATGTTTGTGTTGTTATTTGCATCAGTTTCTTTCTAGTGTTTAAGGAGGTACTTTTTATTGCATACTAAGGTTATCGAGTCAGGGATTTACACATAATTCCATTTTCACTTTGAGTTTGCTGATTCTTTTTTCAGTGAAGTATAATTTTTTAACTGTCTTTTAGAAAGGAGTTGTCTGAGATCGCTGATGCAGTGACTTCACATAACCCATTATCCCGCCTTCTTGACTGTGCTTGCATTTCTGCTCAGGTTTCATCGATTTCATCGTGGAACCCACTTTTACTGTGCTGACTGACATGACTGAGAAGATTGTGACACCACTTATAGATGAAGCTTCCCGTTCTGGCATGTCCGGGTTCAGACGCTCCAGGTGAATGACCACGTGTCCTCTCCCTTACAGCACATGTGTTTCTTGTGCATCCAGGTCCCCTGGTGTACATCATGATGTATGTCCATGTGTGTCCCTCCACAATGTGTGTCAGCCATGTGGCATAAAGCTTGGTATCCACATTGCCAGCACAACAGCTCACCTAGTGATGTGATTGTTTTGAAGGGAAATCCCAGCCCAAGGCAGGGCAAACAGGGAGGCTGCCATGACATTGAAGCATGCCTCCAAAGGCAGTGAACACAAGTGGGTGTAGCCATATAGTCCGGTGAACTTAGGTGCTCTCTTAGACACTAATGCCAAACAGAAGGTAGATATTGGGAGACACTAATTTCTAGGAATATGTCTAGAAGTATAAACATGTTTGAATTACAAAAGAGGGATTGGAAGTATAGGAATACTTAGAGTTATTCAGATGTGTGAATTATTGCCAGAATTCACCCGGAGCTTGGATGTAAGGAGTCTTGGCCCATTCATACCATTCTGCTGTTGTAGAGAATCTGCTTCTTCAGTAGTTTTGTGAACAAGGCATGTCTTGGGATTCAGGTGCTTCATGGTTTGTACTGCTTAGGGTGGAGCTTTCAAGTCAGGATTTCCTCTCCCAACAAATTATTAATTCTTGGGCTGTTACACACAGGGCGACCACTAATATCTTTCTATGTCAGTTATGTTGCTGCCTTTATTAAAATGTGAAGTATGAGGTACCTGTCCTTGAAAGAAAGCTGCTAAGTCTGTAACTGAAACGAGTACCTCATTTCAGCTTTAGATGAGGTTGTCAACCCTGAACTTAGGCTGCTGTACAGTAGTTCTGTGTCTAATGGCTCTAACAAGTGAAGTTTAGGAGGCACCTCCTTTGATCTACTGGATTTCTAGGTTTGTCTGACTCTCCACTTAATGTTCAGGGAGTGGAGATGCACAAGAGTCACTTTGAGTAGTTCTCTTTCTAAGGAGCTGTGTCTACCATTGAATAAGGAACGAAGAGCTGTCCTTTATTTCTAATGCTGGCTCAGACTGTGCTACTTGGTTTAACTTTGATTGCCCTGGGGTTGGAGGGAGGGAGAGAACTATGAGGGATTCAAGGTTATCTTTCCTTTATTCTTTCTGAGTGTTGTCTATGCAGACTATTTTCTTCTTAGCTATATAAGGGTGCATTGGATACCGATTTCTGTTATGTTTTGTGATCTTGTGTCCCAGCCTGAATAGCATTAGTCCCTCTGAAGTTAAAAGATCAAGTGTCAAGAGCACTGGGTCAGAAGGAAGTGCCTCACTCAACTGTTCCATACTCACTGTGGACTTCAAATGTTTTAAAGCCACCTGGACGGAGGTGGTGCAGCAGAACCGAGAGAAATGGAAAACACAAGCCACCAAAGGTAACATCCAGGCTTCTTAGTGAAAGAATAAAAATTCTTTTGACCTCTTCTACTTGAAACTCATCTCCAATCAAATTATTCTCCAAGTAAGCACTGCTAGTTTGAAAGAATCTGCTTTTCTAGGCCAACAAATTACATCGAATTCATAAAGATAGGAATATTGTGACTCATCTGTGCCTTATACACTTCTATGTGATGTAAGCGTAGGAAGTGTAGATAATAAAGAGTATTTGGACAATAGGAGGAAGAAAAAGAATTGTAAGGGGAGCCCCGTGATGTCATGAGTCAGACTCAAAGTGTGTGCAAAAATAGCTGGAAAAGGATTTTTAGAGATGTGTTATCTATTGTTTACTGTTAAGATTGAAAGAGAGAACAATTACGTGTCAGGGGAAAAATCCAGGATATTCTAGATTCATGTCTGGCTTCATATTCACAGTGATACCTTGGATGAGGATTTAGGAAGGTTGCTTCTTATGCTCATAATACCATAAATCTGTGCAGGACTGCAAATATTTCAGAAGAATATGAGGTCTGGGTTGGTTGCAAGCTTGGAAGCAGACCAAGCATCCAAAGTGTCATCCTATTGAAAGTGCCCTAGGGTCATTTAGATAGACTGGAAAATAAAAAGTCGGAATTCTGTCACTGATTACATTTATTACTTCATGAAACTCTGATACAGCGTTTCCTCTTAGCTGAATGCTTGTTACTAAACCCATTACTTGATGGAGTTGTTGTATTTCATATAAATGGAAGGAGTTTGACCGTAATATATTATTGTGGTTTTGGTTTTATGACCAATGGAAGACTTGGCTTTGTTCTCTATTTGCCAGAGCAGATTGGTCCTCTCTAATTGAAAGCCCTGCCTAATGGTGCAGGGAAGCACATACTATTATTCAGATTAAAATTTCCCATGTGACTAAAACATAACAATTCAGTAAAAGCCTTCCTGGACATTCTATGAAAATAAAAACAGAAGCATAATTCAAAATCTTCTTTTCTGTTTTTTTTTTAATGCTTTTAAATTGATACTTTCTATTTCACTGTTCTCTTTGGACCAAACAAATTAAAGCTAAGAAAACAAGCAAAGCATTGAACATGGTCAGTGTCTCCATGTATAGGTGTGTTTAGTGAATGCTGCTGGTATAGTTACCTATTTTCAACTTGCAACGTGCACCATACACATTTGTTTAGCTATGAAGGATGCTCTAGATAAAAATCTCATCTGCAAAAGAGGCAATAAATATATCTTAGAGTTCATCTAGAACAAATATATACAAGAGATCATAATAGATTCTGAATATTTGGTTTTTCGGTGTGTTTTGTACCTACTTGCAGTGACTGCTTTTCATAAACTTGTTTTCTAAATGTGCCCATCCATTATGATTCAAGTGGATTTGCACACATTTCTTAAGTAATACTGCAGCTGGTGAAATGTGTTGATGGAGTATTCCATACCCTTTCTTTACAGAGTTCCCTGCTGATAAGTGCTTGGTTATTAATACTTCAGCTGCAGAGGAAATAGTTTTGTTTTTACACACCTCATAAAGAAGTCCTAGCAGATCCTGAAGGTAGAGTCTATGAAAGAGTAAGTTTATCACTCCAAAGAAGAGCACTCACCAGTGTTAGACATGAAGGGCCTTTGAGTAAGGCATTATATCTTGATCTTTCTGAAAACCTTTGGCCCTGAGTAATTTATTTACTTCACCTTTTTTTGCCAATCTTCATCACCACTATCTCTGAAGAGAAACCCCTGTTTGGGTCAAAGGAAAGGAGATTTAGAAAGCGGTGTCATAGAATCTTAGAATGGTTTAGGTTGGAAAGGACCTTAAAGACCATCTGGTTCCAATCCCCCTGCCATGGGCAGGATTGAAATGGACTTGAGCAGACCATCCAATCTGGCCTTGAACACCTCCAGGGATTCAGCATCTGCAGTTTCTGTGGGCAGCCTCTTCCAGCATCTCAGCATCCTCCGTGTCAGCTTCTGTTCATCTGAACTGATTTGCTTTCAGATCATTTCTGTGCTCTGCCAATAAAAATAAGAATTATCATTAGCAGTCAGATAAAGTGCTTATCTGTTGATGGATAAGAAATAGCGACTGGGAATCAGAGAGGAAGGAAAACCTTTGATGACCACTGTTACTGTCATCATCATTATCATTATTGTTGTTACTGTTATTGAATTATTTGCGTAATACTGTACTATTCCCTTTGGTAATGGCATTGTCCCTGCAAGTATCAGTTAGCTGTTTTATCCTGAATGTGATACTTATAGAAAATGTTTTTGATTGCGTGGGCAAAGTGAGTGGGTTCATTCTTGAACTCTCTTGCTTAAAAGACCTTCATTAAATAGCTACAAATTAACAATCAGAATAAACAAACAGCCTGTTGTGCAGAGCACAATGCAGATATTTTCTGCCACTAACACTGACAGGAGGCACTCATCCAGCAGTGCTGTAGCTAGCCCTTGTCTCCTGAGTTGAATCTCTCTCTTGTGGTTCAGGTGCAAAGTGCAGCATTTTGGTTTCTTTTCAGAGCCTCCAAATAGAGGGAGCTGTGTAAATACTGTAAGAGTCCCAGAAAGCTGCTCATGCAAGCTACCATTGATTTCAAGAATTATTAGTAAAGTCAGGGAGGCTCATATCTAATTTCATGATATTTTCATGTGAGACATAATTTATTCATTTAAAATTAACTTTATCTAGCTGCTAGCACGGAAATATAAATTGGTATTTCTTACACAGATGGCTTTCACCTTTCCCTCTTATAACCTATTGGTACACTGTTCTCAAAACTGTGCCTGGTTCACTCATAAGTATTTGAGGACACAATTGTTTTTTTTTTGTAATTTTTTCACTCTGGCTAAGATGCTGCTCCTTGTAAGGACCAAAACATCTTCCTTATAGGTGTCAAGATTCCTTTCATTGGACTAATGCAGACTTTATTCTTTGATTTGCACAAATACGCTTGTCTACTTATCAGCATACAGAATCTCTCAGAAACCAGGAGATACATGTCTTTCTGACTCCTATCTCAATGAGAGTGCAATAGGTTTCCACTATGGGGTGATGGATGGGTGGGCTGTGATATTCCAGGTGTCAAAACCCTGTGGGCAGGTAGAATGAGATGTACTGGGCAGCACAGTGCTGTCACATCTGAATGCTTAAACTCAGTATGGATACATATACGTCCGGAAGCCAAATAAGGCAACAAACTGAGTGTTGGCTGAGCCATACAGTAGCTTTTGCAGGTTAATTCTTTACTGGTTATGGAAAAGAGGAGGAAATCATAGGGTTTCTGCTTGCACATGGACAGGTTTATTAGCTTGAGTACTACATTAAGGAACAACGGTTGTGTCCTGGGATACTTTCGCCTTTTGGAAATGGAAGAGCAGGTACTGATAGTAATGTATTAGTCCGTTAAAAAGGGACAGAAAGGTAAAGAAATTATAACAGCAAGTTGAAATGAAGAGATTAGGAAGCTGGAATTGGAAGCCACCTAGAAAAAAGGGAAAAAAATGGATTTTCATAGAACCAAGGCTTTTAAAGTGCTTAGGATTATATGGCACAACATGAGGTAAACTAAATGTGGTCTGACTGACTCCCGTATATCAGCAATGAAGGTAACCTCTGTACCTCTAAAGACTTACTTGCAGAACTAGCATCTCTTTTTAATTTGGCTTTTAAAATTTGCAAATAACTGCATTTTCAAAAGGGATGATTACATGGTTAAAAATAGAGATGCACATATGATATATGTAGGTCAACGCAGGGTACTTTTTTTTGGAGTACTTTCTTAAATGTTCTCCTGTGCTCTTTTTCTCTTGTCAGTTCTTACACTTATCTAAGTAAAACCTCTTTGCATGTTAAAAGCTGAAGTACATTTACATGTGTGAGTTGTATGATTCTTGTAAAATTGACTGATAATCGTGATTTCTTTTCTTGTTTTGCTTCTCTCTTTGCTGAGGATGCAGAAGAAAAAGCTAAGAAAGAAGCAGAGGAAAGTGTTCATCAGGGATCAGATGAGAAGAAAACAGATGAAAAGGACGAGAAGCCAACTGAAGATGCCACAGCAGCAGAGACAGAGAACAGCAAAGAACCAAATCCTGGGGAAAACAAAAGTGGAGATTCCAATGAGAATTCCCACGTAAATGGGACTGGGCAAACTGGAGTGACCAGACATGAAGCCTCTCAAGGAAAAAGTGCTTCTAGGACAGATAAGGGAATTGATTCTCATCATGCAATGAGAGAAGAGAAACATGTCCAGAATGGTGAGTTCTCTCCTACTGAGAGGTGAATGCTACCCTAAAACTGGGATTTTGTCTCAGTAACGGGATGGGAGCAGTTGATGTCATGAAAAGGTTGTCCTGGGCCTTTTCCTAGAATTCAGTATTGGTACTTCCAGGTGTTATTGTTCTATAAAAGATGGACCTCGTAACGTCTGTTTAGATGCTTTTGGCAAAAAGGACAGTAAGACTCTTCTGGTGGAAATGAAACAGCTTGTTTTGATGTCCACTTCAATGCTGAAACAAACTATCTTGGTTCAGTGAACAGCTTCACTGACGGAGGAGATGCTGAAGCTATAAATGCTTTCTAAGGCCAATTGAAGGTATCTTTGAACTAATTCTCAAATGTAAATATATTTTGCGACAGCAACTATTTTCTCCTCTCCACTGATTTTAGGAGTCATGTTATTTATATACATTTGTTCTATATTATTAGGGCAAACCTGAGCCTTTTAAAGATATATTGTCAGAGAACTAATAGTGAGTTAAAATAATTATATTTTGCACCTAGAAAAGGTAGAAAAAGAATTGAAAATTGCATACCACATTAAAGTAAGTTATTAGACCCATGAATCACAGAATCACAGAGCTGTAGGTGCTGGAAGGAACCTCTGCAGATCATACAATCCACATCCCCCACTAAAGCATGTTCCCCATGGAAAGATGCACAGGAAGACATACAGGTGAGTTTTGAATATCTACAGAGAGGGAGATTTCTCAAGCTCCCTGGGCAGATAGTTCAAGTGCTGTATTGCTCTGAAAGTAAATAAGTTTTTCCTTATGTGTATATGGAACTTCCTGTGATGCAGTTAGTGTCCATCCAGTTGCCTCCTGCCCTTTAGGTATTTATAAGCAAGGAGAAAAGGATGCAGGTTTCTCTAGGGGGATACAATAGAATCTCCCATATTTATACACACTCTTGAGGTGACTGACCTTCTGGTTCATGTCGCAGGAGGCAGCTAAGGAACGTTTGTCACTGTTCTGGCTGGCCTGGCTTATTTCCCAGTTGGTCACAATGATGTGAGCATTTGGACCCCACCTCCTGAGTCCTTCATTTTAAAGCCTGTCCCACTAGGTCAGCCAGCCTGCTGCTAGAGATTTCCCTGCCTCTTATAGATAGGGGATCCCATCCCTCCCTAACTGATCAAAATCTTCACAGGGAGTCCCTTTCTCATGAAAACCAAAACCCTTGAGCTGGCACCAGCCATGTAGCCAGCAGTTGACATGTATTATATGCGTATTTCTGACTTTCCCCTTTTCTCCAACTGGCAAGATCGAAGAAGAGTTAACCCGGGCACTCATGTTTTTCACTTGCACTCCCAGGACTTTATTGTATTCTTTAATTCTGTCCCTGAGAACAGATCTGTTGGCTACTGGCCATTTCACTGTCCTTCTTCCCTCCCCAACCTTGCCCCTTTAAGCCATTAGTATAAAATGACAGCACAGCCTCTTGTGATTTCTTATCATCTTGGTAACATCAGCCAGTCCAAAACCAGCAAAGTGCTCAGATTCTGAAGCATCCTCTTAGGAAAAAAAAGAAAGAGTAATCATAAAGAGAAATTCATGGGCTAAGGCAGTGGGCTTACCTGTCAGCTGAGGCAAGTATTCTGTTTGAAGTACTCCTGGTATGACTGCTTCAGGCTTTTCCCAGTGATTCTTTTGTCATTAGATTTTTTCTAGATTGGAAGAACTGTGTCGATCCGGTTTGTCATGCTCTGTTACATGTGGGATTTTATTTCCAGCAGTGTTATTTAAGTGAATGGGAGAGGGTCCTGCAAAGAAACAAAAGGGTTGGAGACATGAAATCCCAGTTAGACTGCACCACATTTTGCTTCTGGAATCCTTTATTTTACACGCTTCTTACAACGTAAGGACTAAGAATGAACTGGTGATTTTGACAGTACCTTTTTCCGCAGTGTCTCTCTGCTGCAGGTGTCAAAAATGCTTTGGAAGGAATTATAATGACTTCTGAAAATTAGTGTCTTCCTTAGGGCAAGAAATTTTGCTCTTTAATTTATAGGAGAAGGCCTTAATGAGTTACAGTCACTGCAGAATCTTTGGAGACTGATGAAATCTGATGCTTATATCTCTAGGTTCACCACATTTTCCATTATTTTACTCCTGTTAATACCTCATAGTAACATATTTGCCTTATTATTCCTCTGCCTTTGTAATCTCTTTAAAAAATAATCATTATGATCATCATTCTGCTCTGCTGCTGGCAGTATAGCATGGTAGATATTACAATACTTAAAAGTCTCCTATTCATAATAAGATATTCAATGAAAGTTACAAAATTGTGCTGTCAGAGGAGCTGGAAATCTCTGTCACTCACTACTCACTTCCCTCGTGCTTTCTCAGAGGTGTCAGTCTGGGAAATAACATATGTGTGCATGTTCATCATCTTTGCCTGCACACACTTAGGATCCAATGCCTCCTTTATGCAGTGGTCTAAAAAATGTAATTAGCTTATTGTTACCATCTGCTGTATGATGGTGGAGGGAATGTGAAAAGACTCCATGCCTTGCTAGGTACATATTCATTTCATGTCTTGAAAACAGTGGATTTTAGAGGCCATCTTTTTAAAACAGACACCTCAATCTTACTTGGAGCTGCTAATACCTCTGTTGAGATTGGACTTCCCAAAGAAGCCAAAGTCAGAGGCAGTATAAACAGCTGAGGAAGTTGCTGTCTGTCCTATGTCTTCTTGTTTTCATTTTTCTCTCACCCACACAATGACCTTAATAAGAAAACCATGAAAGTTTTGGTTCTAAATGAACAACAGAGGACATGTTTTTTCCATCTTGCTAAATGTTTTAAGATTTTGAAACCACTCTTCTATTAGAAGAGAATTAATTAGAGAGGGAGAAATCAATTTTATAACTGTTTCAAAGGCAGATGGGTTCATCTCTGACATATTGATGCCTATACTCTTGGTCCAAAGGCCAGGAAGTAATTATAATTAAAAAAAAATAGTAATACAAGTAGAATAGGCATTGCGTTAATACCACCATGTACCTTGTATTTACAAAATTCTGAAGTGAGCCTTGACATTGTTTTGTTGTTTTTTTTCATGTTGAGGTGCACCTAAGAAATTCACCACTAGTCTTTTTGGGGGGAAGGAAGGGATGCCTGCTCCCACCTGTGCAGGCTGGCATTGCTTCTCTGGACATCTGAAGGAAGGAGACCTTTGCTGCTGAATGAGCCCTGTCTGCTCCATCTGTCCCTTTAAGTAGGTTTTTAGTTTGCAGTTGAATTTGGCAACAGAACATTCTTTTTCACTGTGGAGATGGTCTGGGAAGGTCTGTTGTGCTCTGCTGTATGACTAATAGAGGACAGAAAATAAAGTCTCCAGTTAGCCATTTTGGCTCCATAAATTATACCCCATCCTCAGTTCCCATTTTCATTCCACATCACCTGGTGCACTGCCAAACACCGTGCTTTCCTCATTTGCTGTAAAGACTCTAAAACTAGTGATCAATGCTAGGATACTTGTCTGTTTCTTGATATCAGTGTACAGGGACAACATAAATGACTCTGTGGATAAGTAAAACTGGCAAGAGAAAGCGTGATCAAATGATCTCAGACTTTCTGGGATACCAAAGGTAATTCTTTAATGCAGAGACCTATGACAAAGCCTCACAGGATCTGAACTCAGTCCTTTAAAAACAGAGATTTTTTAGAGTCCTGATTTTGAGGTGAAGGTAGTGTACGTGCAGTCAGGTGGAATATGAGTTTGTATGTGCAGTTAAAGAGCTGTTAACACTTAGAATAAACTGGAAAGTAAATTGGTTTGGTCTTCTGTTGGAGATGAACTTTGGCTGCTGTGTTTTTGTGTGACGCTATGTTAATCCTAGTTCGTTGTTAATCCAGATATTTCCTCTCTAGGAACATCTCTTTTGGATGCTGAAATCTGATGGAGTTACAGGCATTCATACACATACACATATATATTTATATATAATATATTTATATTATAATACTTATAGTATCCCTCATTGCCTCTTTCCAGGTGAAGTAAAGGAAGACAGTACAGCAGAGAAAAAAGATCAATCTAGTGTGGGAAATGAATCAAAGAAAACAGATGGTAAGGATTTAATGTTTTATTTTGCTTTGTCACTCATTTCTATGTGCAGTCTATTGTTTTATAAGCATCCCTTTTGTATTATTAAAAAAACATTATGTAGTAACCTGAAACATTTAACAGAAACAGTCATTAGACTTTGACAGAAACTATTGGGGATATTCTGCGAGAAATTCATCTCTCAAATAATGTCTAATACCACTTAATTTTTCTGTTGGTAAACCATCTTCTTTATCCTTATATTTGTGTCAGTTTCTGTGCACTGCCTGGAAGAAAAATCCTGGATTACTTGAATTGCTCGATAGGAAGCATGGATTTGTAAGGTTCTATCCTTCTGAGTGTTCCTGAGCCAAAATCTGCTCTCTGTGAAGACAGACTGTATGGGGATGCAGAATACAAATCTAAGCAAAACCCTGCACAATGTGTATCTCCTTTTTTTTTTTTTTTTTTTTTTTTGGCCGCATGTCACACTATACCTCTCCATCCACAAAGGTTTCTTGACTTCATACTCTGAGGGGGTATTTGCCAAGTGCCCCTGAAACACAGATATGGGAAGCAAGCACGTCAGCACTGTGAAGGACACCGTAGGAAGGGGATATTGCTGAATCACTTTTGAACTGAAACAATCCCAAATTGTATCACAGTTTCTTGAGCAGCTGGAAGTGATTCCACACAGCCCTGAGCCTACTGTGAAGTTTCACAGATGTTTTAGTAGCAGAAAACCACCTATGAGGTTTGTGGCTTATTTGGTCTTCTGCACCTCCTCAGCTGTGCACCAAAAGACCGTGAGATAATATCTGGCTCCACATTGCTCCAGAAGTGATTGCTTAAGTATTGGATAGCAGAATAAATGGAAGCAAATGTTAGAGTTAAGATTTCCTTTGTGTATCTCAATCAAATCCATTGAAATATCCCTAAATATAAATAGTACAGTATTGTACCTTATTGGTCTAGAAGACAACCCTGTTCTAAGTGTTGCAGTTTAGAAGGATGCTGTTTCCTTCTGTTGTTAACTTGTAAGAAAATAGTGTTCTTACTCTTCCAGATAAGTGGAAAATACAATAATGTGGTATCTCAGGAAAAAAAATAAATCTTCATCTAGCTCTGACAGGATGGGGTAGATGAGGAAAGCTTGGGACTTCACTTGCATGTGCAGGAATGTCAGACCAATCATGAGAGTAGTCCTGGGAATCCCTAAATTTGATGACAAGGTCACCTTTGATGGCTTGAACTCGCAGTCTCTTGGAGGGAGTAGGGGCACCTATTTAGCCATAATGGAAGACAGAGAGGCGAATGCTTCACGCTGACTTAAAAGTAAGGTTGTGAATTGGTTTACTTCCAAGTTGCTACTCTTTGTGTGCTGCTAGCTGTTTAATATCTGTCCTTCTGCAAGGAAGTGTTCTGCTGAACCCCTTCAGGAAAAGACGAGTGCCATGGGGACCAGCTGATTACAGTGAATAAGCAACAAAAGTGAATAACCAAGCAAAAACAGTTTATGGGCTCAACGTTTTGCATTCAGATGCTTTAGAGAGAAATTATGGGTAATGGGTAATAATCTCATTGACAGAAATAGGGAATGTTGCGAAAGACAAGCCTTAGGAAAGTGTTGGGGTCACCTCTCTATTGAGAAACACTGCAAACCCCTTCTGTCCACTACTTAGTCCAGAGCAAATCTCCTTAACAGCCACGTGAGGGATGTAGAAAAACAAACGTTGCCCATAAATAATACATAGCTGATGTAGACTGCTGAACCCAAACAGATGCTTTCTCACATGCTGGGACGTGGCCTTTCATGCACTGGGAAAAAAGCTCAAGGGAGTTTACAATGCTGTAATTCTCTCATCACTTCTGGATTGCTCTTGAGTGAAAATCAGCTTGGGTTTTAGCAGCATCAGGCCTGACGCTTGGGTTTTACAGCCTCTGAGTCAGTAAGTGGGGTGTATTTCTGTGAAATAGGGGCTTTTTGTGTAGATTCATCACATCCCATGAGGGCTTTGGCTTTCCTTCGGCCTCCCATTAGCATTAGTTAGAACCTTGCACCCAAGCTGAGGTCAGTCTGCTGCTCTGTTGTGCTGCGAGAAGAAAGCCACAGGGTATGAGTACATGAATCTTTGCAGGATCTTGCTCGTGTTAGTTTTTGAGCATATGCCAAAGTTTACTGTTAAATATTGCAATTGGAATACATTAAGTGCTAAAGCATTTGTAATCATCCTTCTACTTCACGGTGAAGCAGGTGACCAAGGAAATATGAATAACCATCCCCTGTGGACACAGAGACGTTAAGTGACTTGCCTGCACTGTAATCACAGAGGTGATGTGTGTCAGTGCTACCTTTGCACTACCACACATTGGTGTGCATGCCTCCAGAAACAGGGATCAAGCTCTCTAAGCCTCTGAGAAGCTATGAATGTATCTAGCCAGATCTTCACACAGCTGAGTCTGTGTACAGTGAGCAATACTCCCACCTCGTGGTCAGACCTCAACCCTACATTTAAATAGTACTTCCTTCTGTGCGGTGCAAAAGCAAATGATATGGTACAACACAAGGCAGTATGCATCTTTTTCCATGTACAGTCTGTATGACGAGTACATACAATACAGGCATACTAGGAATTTACACCTTTATCACAGAATCATAGAATCACAGAATGACTTGGGCGGGGAGGGACCCCAGGGATCATCAAGTTACAACCCCCCTGCCACACGCAGGGCCACCGACCTCCAGATCTGGTACCAGACCAGGTTGCCGAGGGCCCCATCCAACTGGTCTTGAACACCTCCAGGGATGGAGCATCCACAGCTTCTCTGGGCAGCCTGAGCCAGCACCTCACCACACTCTGTGAAGACTTTCCACCAGACATCGGTAAGGCCGATACATTGCAACGATCACTGGATTTGTTCTTTCAAAATCCTGCTCGTATAACCTGCGTGATGCCAGTGTTGTTTTAAATGAGGTTACTCAAACGTATAAAGGAATAACGTTCACCTATATATTCTTCAGAGAGGAAAAATGGAAAATTTTAAGTCATATGAATAACGGAGCCATCTCTATTTCTGTTCCAAAAGATGAGTTGATTTCCCTGTTATTGTCAGAAGCAGAAAGCCCATTTCAATTGGTAAGGCAAACACGTTGTACTTCCTTCTGTAAGATATTGCTTTGATATTATATGTCTGAATCCAGCAGTGGTGGCAAATTGGAATTACAATAGCTAAAGACTACTTCTGGAGACAATTTCCTTCCTTTTCTTACTTCTTTTATGGCCTGTTACCTGAATTATATTAGAGGTTATTGCCCTAAATGAGAAATTGGAAAGCATTCTACTGATACCCTCTGAAAAAGCTTGCCTGAAGAGCATGAGAACATTTTCCTCTCCAGGAGATACTTCACCATAACTTATCTCCGTGGAACAGCTAGTCCCCAGTAGCACAGTACAGCATAACTGAGGAGAAAAAAGCTTCTGTTCTTTTAAAATCATTTTTACATTCTTTTCTGAAAATGTGAGTGTGCTTTATTAAACAAGCAGCACCTGAGGCAAGCTGGAATTTGCACAGAGGGATGTATCCTGAGAAGCTTTTGTGCAGTTCTACTATCAAATAGAAGAACGTGGTGTGGTGTGATCTTTGAAGCTAAACGAAAAGCGCATTGTTAGCACCCTGACCTCAGGGATATTACATCACCATAGCGTGAATACTCAGTGAGAACATGGGGAATACGTAGAAGAGAACTGCTTTGTCAAAATATGCAGATGTTTTGCAGGTTGTCTGTTCGATGACTGTGTGTAAATCTTACAGAAGGCACGTGACTGAGGCTTTTGTTTGTCTCCGTTATGGCTTCCTTTTAAAGACTATATTTAGACCATGCTACATATTTAGGAAGTCCTTTAGGACTTGTTCCCAAAGCTGGATTGATTTTTGCTTTTACTTTACATGAAATCACAGAGTGTGGCTGTGGGGGAAGTTGGTAACTCAGACATGGTTTTTGGTTTGGGTTTCAGATTCAAGTGAATATTTGGAATGTATTAATTCCTGTTGTATGTTGTAAAACATTCAGTGTAGGTACCTAAGTTGGTTTTTTGAGTAGTGAACTTTACAGGGAACATTTTAAGCTTACCTTTTATACTTTGCATGTAGTTCTGCTTCGAGATAGCTCCTCAGGGATAATAGCCATGACACAGCGGTGTAACATGAATGCATAACTTGTGGAGTACGCTGTGCACATTCCCCCTTGATTCTGCACCTTCAGCCATTTCATTGTACCAGTCAGGGAGTGGAGCTGTGACACTGAAAATTTGCATGTTTAATGGTGTATAAAAAATACCACTTCAGCAAGGGGCAAGTTCTTCTTGCTGCCTCCCTCCATAAACTTATGTTCAACTCAGTGACAGTCAGGCCTCCTTTTTCCCTGTTCATCAGCTGCTTCTGACAAGGTAGTTTAAGTAAAGGCAATAAGAGATAAAAAGTCAGCACGATGGGAATCCAGATGTAAAGACTCCACTCAGCCAGCTGAGTGCTTGCTGAGTACTTTGTTGACCTGTGCTGTTTGTGCCTGGTCTGTCCTTGAGGGTGGATCAGAGGGCCATCAGTCCCAGGTGACTATCCTGTTTAGATGATGGAAGCTGGACAAAGAGAAGAGAGTCACTTCACAGGTTAGTTTTCTGAGATTTGTACTCTCAAAGCAATCTTTATTGCCTTTAATAAGTCCATTGCTGCTTTGCTAGCTTCATTCTCTTCTGTGCTCCTGAACTGTTGTTTAGGGATTCTTAATGTCAAAACCCGGGCCTTGCAGGCAATAATAAATGGAAAAGAAGGAAAACTGGATGTGACATGAGTTGAAAAGTGAAATTTTGAAGCAAACTAAAGTATTTAGGAATTGAAGTGATTCAGAATAAGTCGCTGTCGAAAACTGAAGAGACATTGATGAAGTCTAAATCAAGGAGAAAATTCTGAAGTTGTTTCATGTATTTAGCCAGCTTTAAGTAAATAGTAAAAAACAAAACAAAACCAACAGAAAGAAGTTAGATGAAAAGCTCAGATGGTAGAAGACCTATGATTCTACAGTGAACTTTCATTTTGACTCCACCCCCCTCCCACCAAAAAAGCACTCCCCAGCAATAGTGGGTTTTTTTTGCCATGGGAGGAAAAAACAAATTCTTGTGCCTGACGCAGAGCTATTACTGTGATTTTTCAGTGTAGTCACTCAATCAAAGAAGAAATTAATTACAAAATTCTAATTCATATCTTTGGCTGAAAACTTAGTTGGCTTCAATTATTCTCCTGGCCATGGCAGCTCATCCGTTTTGTGCCTTGAAAAGCACTGGGGTTTTAGTTTGCATCCACAGCGGCACTGCTCTGTATGAAAACTCTGATCTAGCTTTTACCACAGGTGTGTTCAGAACTTTGAATTATGTTTGATCATCAAATATAGAAAAAGTTTTCACGCTCACTCCTGTAGATTACCTTGCATGATGCATGATTAGTTTCTTTCCTACATGTTTTACTCAGGATATTCAAATGTATTTGGTGCAACCAAACTTTTGCCTTTTTGTTTTCTCTCTGCACTTGTATCTCAGTCACATACCAGTAGTCATACAACGTATATTAAAGCTAAACTAATCTCTTTCTTCCAGCACTGCAGTGATTTCAGGTCACCTATAATGTGAGTTGTCAAACTAACATGAAGCACAAGATCCATGTGAACATGGCTAGAGATTGCCTGAAGTCATTAATGGTTTAGGGATAACTATGTGCCAAAACTCAAAAATAAGAATACCTTCTATGCTAATGTCATTTCCCCCCCCAGCAATGATAATGCTAAGTGCTTGGGATGTCTGCTAAATTACAGTGATAGTGCTTAAATTCAGGTACAAAACATGTATTCAAAGTTTTCTCCCGAGAGTATTTATACATTTCTTTCCCTTGCTTTAAACAGGACTCAGGTACCACAGAGAAACTTTGCTGTTTCCTTTGAAAAAGTAATTACTTTTTGTCTCTCCGAAAGCAGACAATGCAGATCAATTAACCTGAAACATGTATCTCCATTTCGCTGATCTTCTAAACTTTGTTTCTTAGGCCTCATTCGTCTCTAACTCAAAGGAAGCAAGAGAATAGAGTCTTTGGACATCATCCTTTTATTCTGCTTCAGGAGTAGCTTCAACAGTACTTTTCAGGCAGAAACACGTACCACTGAGCACGTGTTAGCATGCATGCAAGGGAAACAAGAAATACTGAGGCTTGCTGGGATAAGCTTATAAAATTGAACGGTCAATCCTGTCAGGATGCTGAGCAAGTCAACAGAAAATTAAACAGCCGGCAGGATCCCATGAAAATCGTTTGGTGGTCTGTCCTGCCTGCTGTAAATATTTCCATTCTTTCTATGTAGTATGAAGGATAACCACCTTTTGGATTATGGATTATCTCAGTCACATTTACTCAGACTGGTTTTCATTTTGCAGTAATTGTTTTATGGCATCAGTTGACATAGGACAATTTGTCATTTCTGATGTCGTTTCACGCAGTGCTTGGACTGAGCATCGTAAGGGGGGACAGCAAACATCAGAGTAGTCTTGTACTAAAAACCTGGGCTTATCTGTTATGATTAAAGCCTATTGTATTTGTAGCGTCAGAGAAATAGAAGTAAACAGTCAGTATACTCTTAAGTTTTGAGCAGTCCAAATATTTCTAAACCTTCCTGATATCTGGAAAGTCCAGAGAAGTCAAGAAAGTGCCTTGTAGGAATGTGGTATTTGCTGCAAATTTTTACGTGTTGGGGAAATTCTGTATTTTTTTTTTTAAATTTGAACACTTGAAACTATTGTTTTTCAAATGTATGTGTTATTTTGAAATCTGTCTTGATGGGCTCTGTCCTGTTTTAATAGGTGAGGGTAGAGGCTACTTTCAAACACTGCATTGTCTTACCCAGGAATACTCAAACAACCTTGCTGGGTCATTCCAGAAGGCCCTTCCGCTCTCCGTCACCCACTTTCAACATCTCATAGCTGAGACTTTAATGAAGAAATAATAAATAGAGGGCAACGCTTTACCCCTACACCTTTTTTTCTTCCACAGAGCTAAAGCATAGGACGAATATATTGCATAGCCTCTGATGGAGGTTGACATTGGTAGTGGTTGTATTGCTCTCCCAAGCGAGCTAGGTAGTTTGTGTAGAAAACATAATACCTTACTCCACGTCCCACTGCCACGCAGCCTGCACGTAGTGTCCAGCTTTTAGGAGAGAAGATGGTAGCATTTTCATTTAAATGCAATTGAAACCCATAGGCTTTGACCCTGCCCTCACAGCACGGCCCTGCAGCAGAGGATGTGGGATTACCCCTAGCTGTGCCCAAACAACGCTTTGCTTTTGGCAACTTGGGAGGAAATGATGGGAGTTGGAACTGCGTGGTCTTTAGGGGCCCTTTCAGTCCAAGTGATTACGTAATTCTGTGATGGAGGGAGAGGGCAGGTGCCTGGCTGGGGAGCTGAGCCGGACCCTTCAGAAGCCGTGTGGAGAGTGCTGGCTCCTGACTTCCAGCTGATCCAAGTGGAACAGCGTCTATGATGTAGGCTCAGCAAGGAGCCTGACTCATAGCCGAGCAGGTGTAGTTTTTGAGTCAGTCTAAACTCTCACCTCTGCCGAACTGCCTCCAAGGCACTGTTCCTGTTCTCCAGCTGGGTAGCAGATTGTGAAAGCTTGCATTAGACGAGCATAATAAGTGCCAATAATGGGTAGTTCTTGTAAGGTCTTGGACTTCGGAGCATTTGTTTTATCACAAAAGGAGAAGAAGATGTGTGAGATGAGTCACTGAGTGTGCAAAACTTACATCCAGTTTCCTTGCTCTATGCATACAGTTGTATGCTGAGCAGTTCTGTGTGAAGGAAAAGACAAACTGCAGTGTATTTTCACTCCAGTATGTCAGATTACATCGTAATGTAATAAATACATTCATGTGTATTCCAGTGAGCACATGTTAAAAATTCCCTGGTATTAACTGCAGGCTGATAGCAGAAATGGACTTCATAATCTCACAGTGGGTGCTGGTATCTCATGGAGAGCTGTAGTACTCGTTGACATTTCTGTTTGTGATCAAAGGGAGGGCCAGTACTCAACTCTGGCACACAAAATAAATTTGACAGTGACGATGAGGGCACAGACGTGCATTCAGACGAGGCTATTTCAGGTAAAGAATTTCAATCTATGCCAAGTAAACTACAAGTCTTCCTGTGTGCGGAGCACTGAATATTCATTCTTTTTCCTTTTTCAATTACCTCTGTTAATATATGTCCTAATATTTGCACTGGATCTATTGTACTGAATTGGAAAAGAGGTTGAATCATATGTGAGGGTAAGGCAGTCTTAGGGAAGGTATATTGTATCCAACGGCAACTCAGCTAGGAAGCCAACACATTTGCTTCACCAAGTAGAAAACCAATTTAAAGCAAGTGCTGTACTGGAATGTTCTGACTTAAGCTGGTGATGTGACTAATAGAAGCAAGAAAGCAATATATGACTCAGTTCTCTGCAGGGAACTTCCAGTCTGCATAAAAACATCACACTTTTTTCCCTGTTTCATCAAAGGAGATGGGCGAGGTTAAAAGTCTTGACAGTATGGATGGCACAGGAATGGGAGGGAGGGTTAAGTGGTACTTTGAGCTCTATTTCAAATTCCTGCTGTGATTCAGCAAATCATTTAAGAGATTCAGAAGTAACAGCCACAACTGTCACTTACTCTAGTTAATGGACACGTTGTGAATGATTACCTTTCCTTCTGGTCAGTATCTTCTCTCTAAAAGGTGTCTAACCATCTCACAGGATTGTTGTGAGCCTGTTAATGACAGTGCACCAGACCACATATTTTAAATGGGAAACATCAAGGAAGTGTAGTGCTAATGTTACGGCTGTTGGTAGTGCCTGCTGAAGGTCATATACTCTCTGTAGTGCTGCGAGTGTGACAACACAGACTGAATAAAACTAATGTAGAGCTGACAGCCTAATTCTTTTCAACCACCCTGAAAGAATTCCCTGCTAACTATATAGAAGTGATAACAACTCAAGCCATTGCTCTTCGTTCATCAGACATAATGCAGTCTAGTGGCAAAGGCTCACAACTTTGTTTTGTTGATTCTTTTTATCTTTGCCTAAACAAACAAAAAAACTGTGGAGCCATATTCTTGAAAGCAAAAGAAACTGGCTGTCTGAAAGGGATGCAGAGATTCTAATACCATCACATCTTCTGAGGCATGCACAGCCTTTCCAGGTAAATTCATCTCTCCTTGGACTGAGTCTGTTTGCCTGAGAGATCTTTTCAAATGCCCTTTCAGAGTCTTCTGATAAACATGTAGTTAGAATAAACTTATCTAAGCAGAATGCCAGATATATTCAGAGAACTTGTTTGATTGATCTAAAGTAAAATATTCCTGTTCCTGTTTGACACTTTTCCAGAGGATTTCTTGAGGACTGTGTAATAAGGGGTGGATAGTGTCCTCTTCCATTAGAAACTGTCCTCTTTCATTAGAAATAAAGAAGAAATTCTACTTCCACATTTCTACCTCAGGGAAATCTGTTCACTATGGAATTAATCTGCGGTACGCGTAACTGTATAGAAATCAGCTACGTTTGTGCATTCCAGATACCATTAGTCAGATAAATTTTGAGGCTGAGGGAGTTGCTAGTGTTTGCCCATAGAGTTAATTCTGCTAGCTTCAAACGATCGCTCTGGGTTTCTGAAGAGGTCAGGAATTTTAATTATCTAAGGCAAATATCTAATCTGAATCTCTACCTAAGGCAAATATCTAAGTGAGTCACGCATATTTTTAGGTCATATCTCTGTTGTGAGAGATGGTTTCATAAGTAACTTGGCCATACTTACCTGACTTCTTGTAAGTTCTTTGTAGAGGAGTACATTATGTTGTTACACTCTTGTTAGGGGTAAGCCTGACAAGCTCCTCCTGCCAGGAATAGGGATGCTTTTCCTTCTGTCACGTATGTGCTGCTTTGACAACGTTTCTTGTTACTGCTTTTGGCCTGGCCCATAGATTTCATATTCATGAACCTGTTAGACTTTATTTGGGCTTATACTATATTACACTTACTGCATTGAGTTAACTTTCAGTTGCAGAGGAGTCAAGCAGACTGTAATATGCAGAGATCCTTTGTTCATTCTTGCATACTGACCCATCGGTGAGGCTCTACTGTTCATTGTAAGCTATTTGAGAGAAAGGGGCTTTTTAAAAGGTGGTGTGCCTTTGTGTTCGGAGTACATTCCTTTTGTCAGTCCAGACCATATGTACGGTGGTGTAACTTTTATGATCAAAACAGTATTGAAATAGGTAGGGAGCAAAGGTGATCAGATTGCTCTAAGGCAAAGGTGCTAAGGGATTTGATTTAGTAGCTTGGTGGGTAGGGATGGTGGTGTGAGGATGGTTGGACTAGATGATCTTGTAGGTCCTTTCCAACCTAATGTATCTATGAATCTATGAAAGAAACCTAATGGAACTTCTTAATCTAAGCAGGATGAATTCTGTTACATGATTCCAATGGTTCCAAAACTTTAATTTCTGCCAGGATTGGCCAGAGAGCAACAGATTTCACTTTGTGTGAGACAGAATGGAATTTCCAGTCAAGTCAATAAGAAGTGTAGCTTTTTTGCACCTGACCTTTCAGCCTTGTCAGTAGTTAAGCAAAACTACACTGCTTTGAGTGAATGAGGCTGTCTAAACTGTTACCCTTCATTTTCTTTCCCAGATTGCCTGTTCCTTGGACGCAGGGGAGAAAGGCAGCGTTTGACACTTTTCTTTTTCTTTTTTTTTTCCAGATACGGAAGAGTAAAAATACATAAAAACAAAAAAGACTGCAAATTTCTTTCATCATTTTAGCCGAGCTTCTTCATTCCTGTTCTCCTCCTCCTTCCACAAAGACCGGTTTCTGGGGAAGGCACTAAACAACTTTCAAAACACTCCTCCTCCCACTAGCGATTTTACAGCTAATGACTCTGGGCTCTAGGGTGGGGGCATTGGTTTTTTTGGGGGGGTGAGATTTAGTTTTGTTTGTTCATGTATGTGTGCATTTATTGTTGTTTTGGGAGTTATTTTGTTTTTAAAAAATCTGGTGGTTTTCGATGCAATTGGTTCAATTTTATGGACAGGTGGAGCACGTAGACGAGAGTCATCTTCAAAAGCTGGTACTGCCCTTTGCTACGCCTCAGCTCGTGACATCACAGCATTAAGATTTTGCAAAAGAACTTCAAAACAATGAAAATGTAATAATAATACTTCACTGGATAATACTTCCCTTTTATTATTTTTCATTTTCCCCAAGAGATTTTTCCAGTTGTTGGTAGATGGAACTTGATGTCCGTTTGACCCTTGCTGTAGAAGATTTTATGCATAAGAACGTTGACTTTGTGGTCAGTTTGCCATTTGTTAGGATTTGGAACTTACCACAGCCAGTGCAACAACAGCAAAATGTTTTGTTTTGAAACAGAAGTAGGCAGACTCACTCAACTCTTGTGTATTTGCAGTTAGCAAAAGGAGAGGAAGAATCGGTGAAAGTGATATTCCTTTGGGCAAATTTTGTCAGCCTCTGAGGGTATGTACTGATGTGCTGCTTGAGGTGCCTGACTTAACTTGGGATTACTGATAATGAGCTGTTTCCCACATCTGTTCATTCGCTACCAGTAACGGCTTTGTCTGGCCTGAAGGTCTAAGAGAAGAAGGGCAGCAGGGAATCACATGAATCGATTCTTACTTTCATCTCAGTGTGATGCTGCTTTCATCACTGATTGAATGGACAGGACAAAGAAAGGAAAAGCGTGGCTGGAGAAGTATAGACGGGCAAAAACAAAATGAGAAAGCGTGTCCTAAATACACTCCTGGAGTTGGTGGTCAAAGCTGTCTCCTCCAGTAGAGTTAGACATGTGGAGAGCAGCCATCATTTTGGCCTTCTTTAGGAAAGAAATGTTGAAAAACTTACTCAGGCTTTGATTCAGAAGTGTATATTTTTTATGAGAAACGGCAAATGTTTGTGTTTTTCTGCCCTGGAGTCTTGGTAAGGATCCATTTAACTGTGAGTAATTTTACATGTCTGTGGAAATCAAGGCACACGTATTTACGAATACAGTTGTTTTTGCCTAACTCCTTTTTATTCAGGAAAAGATTGTGCTGTGTTAGCCACAGAATCACAGAATTTTAGGGGTGGGAAGGGACCTCTAGAGGTCATCGAGTCCAACCCCCCTGCCATAATTGTATTTCACAAGAAATTATCACAGCTTTTTGCAGTGTAGAGAATATGTAAGCGTTGGCTTAGGAAGGCAGTTCTTTGGCATTTCATTTTCATATTCAGAAGCACAGGACTTCACCAGCAGCCTATATTAGAGCTTGGTTCTCTGTTCCCGCTTAACTGTGTATGTGCAGGGCCGAGCTGCACGTAAAACTAACACACATCACAGCAGTTGGCTCAGCCTAAATCCGCATTTAAACACGAGTACCTTCTCACTCAGGAGTGTTTGTATTTGGGATACTAGTTACTGAGACTAGAGACATTTTGAGTTCATTTTTTGGACACCAAAGTTTGGTCAAAGCCAGAGACTTACATTAGGTTTGTGCTGTGAAAGGTTAAATGCACTTAAATCACATTTTCAGAAGGAAGATGTGAAAAATTAACTCTTGCAGTTGTTAGATCTCACCGTTGGCATCACTGTACCTGCTCATTTAAACAGAAAAAATATGAGAGCGCAGTGTTAAAAGCAGCAAGCTCCTGCTTCACCAGGAGCTCTGTGTGTATCCTGGGGTAGATGCTGTGTAAAAAGGAGTGCTGAAATAAGAAGGTGGCATTGGGCACACTGTGTGCGGTGTGACAGGGAAAGGCTGTGTCACCTCAAAGCACTTTTCTTTTTCACTTTCTTTTTTTCCACTCCCCTTTTCTCCCAGCAGTTCAGCCCCAGTTCAGAGCAGTAAGCTGACTTCCAGCCTTGACCAGGCTCTCTAAAGGAATGTCACCTATGAAATATCAGTACTGCAAAACAAAACACCACAGTAATGACTGGGTTCCTGCTGAGTCAGACTTCCTGGAGTCAGGGAGAACACATCCTGCCCAAGAGTTTGGTCAGAGGTGCAGGATGGTTCAGTCAGTACTTTTATTGAAGTTATCTTTACCTAATGCACAGTGACCAAAGATAACCTAGATCATACCTGGTAGAATAATAATAATTAAGAAAAAAGCTTAAATATTTTTCTTCATCTGCTTCTACTTTCTTTCTTTCTGGGACTGACTTCTTTCAGACAGCGAAGCAAGATGGCTTAATTCTCAGCAGGTCAGATCTTGTTTCTCATGCCCTTGCATAGAGGCCGTGAAAAGGTTTTTTCCTGAGTTGCCAGGGTTGTTGGCCCCTGGCTGGAGCTAATAAAGAAGCAGTGGGTTTGCTGCCTCTCGGGACTGCAGATCAGAATGGGGTGATGCTCTAGAAGAGATACTGTAGTCAGAGGATTGATCTTGGTGCACAGATGAGCAGCAAATTGCTGTGCAGTGTACAGGCAGGCAGTCACAGCTAGCTCTGATCTCTTCCCTTTTTAAATCATCTGAATTCTGTAGTGTGAATCAGTAGTATTTTTTGGATTTTTTTTCGTTATCACTTAAAAAAAATTCCCCATGATATAACAGTGAAAGTGAAATCAGGGAATTGAGATCCTACCAAGAGTGAAAGGCTAAGTCACGGAGTCCCCTCCCAGGTCACACCTACTGGAACAGTGCAGCACTGAGCCAGGGCATGGTGAGCCAAGGAGAGCTATGTTTAGACACGTCCCATTTAAACCAGAGTTCAGACACTGCACAGTTGTGTAAAAAAATAATAAACATTCAGAAGAAAAAAAAAAAACAAAGAAAAAACCATGCAGAATTGTGTTCTCTTATTTTATTCTGTGAAAGAAGAGGAAAAGGACGAGGTGTTTAACAGCTAGTGGCATGGTCTCTCCCTACAAAAAGCAAGAAGGGATTTCTGTTGTTGCATCCTTACCTGATTTTTGCCTGGATGTATAGAAATCACATTTTTAAATGCTTTCTTTTCCGCCCTCAGAGTACACAAGTAAGGAATAAGAGAGAAATACTGCAGGTGCTGGCTGTGGGCTGAGATCCGAAGCAGCTCTCTGGGAGGCCCCTTAAGCAGGCACAAAGGGATCTCCTGGTGTCAGAGTGCATCTGTCAGGATGGCACAGGCTGGGATGCTGTGTGATGGAGGTGGCACGCTTCTGCCTCTGCATGAGGGTGGCTGGTGCTCGCAGAAAGCTCTGCCTGCTGCAGGAGCACCGGGCATCCCTCCCATCCCAGAAACTGTGCTGTGATGCCAGAGGGTGGATCAGACACTTCCCCTCTTGGGAGGGACACGGTTGCAGGCAGACCTGTCGGTGTTCTCTGTTTTATCTGGAGCTGGAGTTCAGGGACTTAGCAGATCTTTGGCTGACGCCGGTGTAGTAGTGCTTGAACTCCTGGACACTGTAATTAAAAAAGAACAAACAAACAAGATTTTTGTTGTTATCCTTTTTATTATTTAAGAGGCTCAAAGGGTGAAGGGTGGCAGTTCCCTGAGCTGCCCTTCGTTGATGATTTGAGATATTTATATGACAGTATGCAAAAACTGTTCACACATGACAGGAGTTTACCTTTTTTAACGATAAAGCCTGTGATGTACACTCTAGCTTTCCTTACAAACAACACAACTTTTCTTTTTCAAGCTATGTGGTCAGATTTTTGTGTTTCCTCATAAAGATGATGTATGTTATCATTGTTTTCCATGTTAGAGAAACAAGATTGATGCCAGCATCCTTTTTTTTTTCTTCTTTTTCTTTGGTTGGTGGCAGAATGGGTGGCAGATGAAAAAAGGAAATGTTGCCATCTTAGATTAAAAACGTATTTCACGGTAGCTAATCTAAGCAGGCTGATGCTTATCTGAAAGTGCAGCCTTTGGTATAGCTTCAGCTGTTTATATGTGCTCCTTGTGTATTAATGCAGTAGAATATTTAGCAGCAGAATGAAGCTGGATTTTCGGAGCTTGGTTCCTGGTGGGTAAATAAGACTTCTTTCTCAGTGTTGCTTTTTCCAGACGTAAATGTTGTGATTGGAGTGAACTTTTCCAAAATGTGGTTGGTTATGCCCGAGAAAAATGGTACAGTGTTGTGTTCTTATAAACTACCATCTGAATACGCAAATAGTTGCATATGTACATTCTGAGTCTTAGAAGATCAGTCTGGAAGCAAAACTGTCTCAAGCTACAGAGGATGCAGCGCTGTGTGGAAAGCTGCTTGGGAAGGCAGCAACAAGCACTTCATTCGTAGTCCTTGCGAATTCTGCAGTGGGTCTGGTTTTAAATTATAAAGCATAATGATCCATTTAAATCGCAAACGATGGAAGCTGACAAGGACAGTACTTTGGTAGCATCAACTAGGATTAACTAGTCCGTCTTTAGAAATGAATGGAATGATCTGAAATGTCCTATATTGGCTCCTTTCTTCTCCCAGTTTATGTCATAATGAAGCTCATCCTCCTCTGATGAGACGTACTGTATGTTCGCCAGTTATGCTCGGTAATGACAGCATAACCAAGTGCTTCTCTTTCATACTTTTGATCCACCACCTCACTCAATAATTAAAACAACAGAGCTTGGATCTTGCTGGGCAGAAGGGAGGGGAAAATGCTTTTGTATTTCAGGGTGCAAAGCCTGCTCCCTCCAAAGCAGGTGCAGAGCTTTGCCCTGTGGCATCAGCAGGAGTGCCCCATTCTTGTTTCGATCACAGGTGTACATCCTAATGCAGTGCTCCCTTTGCTTCCATAGGGTTTGCTACCATTAGAAGTAGAACCACTGCTGATGCTGCCATTTTCTGTTACAGAAGAACACGGGCCATGCACCTCCATTTGCTGAGCCTGCTCTTTCTTTGTCCCAGAATCCATTCTTCACCCTGAGCAAGCATGGAGAGTTCTCACCCATGCCCAGGCAGGTCGGCAGCGCACATTATCAGCCCTCCGTGCCTGCCTTCACAGCATCGGCTCTCCCTTCTCTGGCAATTTGAGCACAGAGTAGAAGCAAATGGGGCTGCTCCCAGAGCAGCTGGCTCAGGACCTGTAGTAGCCATGGCTTCCCAGCCCAGAGTTCAGTTCTAGTGGATTGACCCTAATGCCTCAATGCACGACAGTGCTCACAGACCTCACAGCACGCTCCTGGCATTCTGTGATCTTCTGCTTTCTTCCCAATACACACATGTCACTGCTGTGTACTCATCACACCCCAGGTTTAAAGCTATCCAGTGGTAGGAGGAATGTACATGTCCCATTGTCTCTGCTTGTGGTCGTAGGAGTGCATCTATCGGACAAAACTACTTCTGGCCACTGAGGTCTTCTAAGGAGGAAGCCCAGCAGTAGGATGGCAGAGTGAGCCTTTTCCTTTTCCTCTTGCTTGGATGATATTTTTATACAATTTTATATGCAATTTTTTAAAATATCTGCTATTTTTATTGTAAGGTTCTGGTTGGCGTTTTACCAGAACTTCTGGTTGTCTACAGGCCCAGATTCTCACAAGAATATTCTCCTTCCCTTTTCTCTTTCCCTTTCTTCCCCAATTGACAAAAGCCATTGTGTTTGCAACATCAGCTTCGAGCAAAATAGCACCTAGGCCTGATCACTCTTTTAGCTGCCCTGAAATGAAGTTGCATGCAAAGTCTTGCTGGTCCCTCTTGCACCATCTGGGGCCAACGACTGCATAACGAAGACCTCTAAGAACTCGTTCAATGCAGGGTGGCTCTGCACCAGGGTAGTGCTTTCTTCCCGTGCTGTGGTAGGAGCTGCTTCCACCACCACATGTTTAAAAAAAGACAGTACCGCTCTCCTTGTTACTATGATGCTACTTTTTGCAGCCAAGTGAATGTGCAGCCACCTCCATCATAGGCGTCCTCAGCACCGACTGTCTTCAGCAGGGAGGAGGGGTGAACACGAGGGCTTGTCTACCGTGCAGATTTCCCTGCTTCGTGCTTAACACTTCAGTGACAGGTCCTACGTGAAGTGAAGAAACATCAAACTTACTGATAGGAGAGGTAAGGGGAGATCAACCAAACTCAAGGATCTTGGTCTCGTAAAACAACTTTAGCTCAGCTGGTATTCTGCAGGGAATTCTATGTATGAAGCTTGAACATAAACTTTAGAGTATGTTTATTTTAGCAGAGCCGATAACGGAGATGTCCTTTTTGAACTAAACTACAGTAACCAACAGACACCTGTTCTCTAACCTTTTCCAAGGACGAGAGGGTTGTTATGCTATTTTGCACCGGGGTGTGGAAAACAAATTAAAATCCATGCTGAAAGCAAAACTCAACACATTTGCTCCTGGGAATGGGTGGGTAGGGAGACGAAAAAAAAACCTATTTGCTTTGATGAGACTCATGGGGAAAAAACATGCGAAAGTGAAATGAATGTAATGCAAGTATTCTCAACTGTTCTGAGAATAGTTTTAAAAACCTATTTGCTTTGATGAGACTCATGGGGAAAAAACATGCGAAAGTGAAATGATGTAATGCAAGTATTCTCAACTGTTCTGAGAATAGTTTTAAACAATACGTATTTATTTTTAGCTCCATATTTGAAAGAAGAGGCTTGTGGTCTCTTAAATGTACAAAGCATTTTTCAGCATTCCAGTTTTTCTGTAACTGAGTCCATGTATATTCATCCTATTACCAAATAAAAACGATGAGGTCTCCACTCCGTTTGAATTAAAGTTGCAGAACGGTTCATTTTGTTCTGGTGCTTTCTACATCTGGTCCAGGCGTGGCACTTTCCATTTGCTTTCCCAGCCCCCAGCTGCCCACAGAGTAATAATTCACTTGTTTTTAAGCAAGGTAGGAACCTGGGTTGGACAGCATCCACTACTCACTAGAGCCCCCTGTGACCAGAAGGAGTCGGTGGCATTATCTCATTTCTAAACCCTTTCCCAAGAGTGCACGTAGCTTGTTCAGGGACCCTGAGGTGAATCTCTACCTGTTTGGTGATCACGTCAGCCTCATTGTTCTCCCCTTCTCCAGGTGACAGTGATACCTTATATTCTGAGACTGAATTGGTTATCTCAGCCAGGGTTCACTTCAGCTTTCTCACCTTCCCAAAATCCAGCTTTTCTTTAAATCTGAAGTGTATTTATAGAGTAACAGTAAACACTGTTTTTGTTTGTGTGTGTGTTTCAACACTGAAATAGGGGGAAAACCCATTATCCGGTAATGCATAGGGCTGCCTCATAAAATTCATTGCAGGTGAAGATGGCATTTTCCCATGCAGAGTGGTAGAGCCCGTGGAAGCATTGCGTTGGCTCTCCTTGTGTTTGAACACAAAGATACCTCAAGTCTCCGGATCTCTCATGGGGAGATTGAAATCACAGCTCAGAAGAGCACATCAGTCAACAACACACTACACTTCTGCCTGCTGTGATGTTTTTTTTTCCTGTGCTGCTTGGAGCATTTGTTTATGTCCCACAGGGCCTGTATCCTGCGTTCCAGCACTGCTTACCAACTTCCTTCCACAGCACTTCAACCACATCTCTACATACCACCTTCCACAAAGCACTCTTATGCCAGGGGTAAAATTGGCTTACTCCACAGGCAGACTTAGGAGGCAGCAGTGGCCTAGAGTTTTCCCATACCATTGCTGCTTTTCTATTTGATCTTTTCATGGTAAAAATCATGGTAAAAACACAGGCAGAAACTGAGCCACTCTCTCCAAGGGAGCTGTATTGTTCACAGCCATTCAATACAGCCCTGAAAGGCTTCACGCATTCCTTCTTTCTTGACATTCCAGCTTTAATTCTTTTTTTGCCTCTCTGAGAGGTTCACCACTATTGATTTTCTGAAGAACATTCAATGTGACCGTCTCTGTACCTGCTCATATCATGTCTTACTAGCTTAATTTGACCCTTAATTTACATTCAGACCCACAAGTAGAGGTGAATATATTTCCAACAGAAATCCAGCCTGTTACGTTAGCGTGAGAGGAGAAAACACTGTTTGGATAATGGCATCTCATGATCTTAACTCCACTTGCACATACAGTACCGGAATCGCTTGCCTGGTGTGTATAACCAGTGGTAGAAATGTCCTGAGCCACTGCCAACCAGTGCTTCCCAAAGCGAGGTCAGCAAGCCACAGGGCAAGGTAAGTGCCGTGTAACTGTCTTTGGATCCAGCTCAGGCAATAAAATGGGTCTGTGACAGTTTAATGAGGGCGTGGAGACAGCTGAAGAGAAAGCCCTCTGAGACGCGGTGACGGTTCACGGAGCCAAAGGTTTGGGAACTCACTGTTGCTGTGGAACTGCCAGGATGAGCACCCAAAGTCGGTAAGTGATAAACAGAAGAAGCGGTGTGGTTTTCACGTTCACTTCTCTTGATTAAAAGGTCTCCTGAAGGAGATGGAATGGTGGAAAGAGGACAGCACACACCTGGCAGGGGTAGCAGCACGACAGAAAAGGGCTTTCTGCAGCCAGGGGGACCGCTGGTCATCCACATCTGCTGAAATCGCTCTTTCTCTTTGAAGGTCCAGCGCGACTTTCGAGGGGCTCACTGGGCTCAGGTTCCTCAGCAAACCGCCTCACACTGCCAGGTCAGTCAGTACCACCTCGCTCTAAGTTGCTTGTATGCACAGCTTTGGACAGAGGCACTCATGGTCCCTGCCGCTGGGGAGATGGGCACGAACCTGGTGACTGTTATGGATCACATTGAAAGAGTTAAGTCAGCCACCTCCCTGGGGAGCCTGTCCCAGTGTAATTCACAATCACTGAAAGAGAGGATAAATCTATAGGAAGTCAACAAGAACTCACCCAAGAAAGAAATAAAGATCTCCAGCAAAGTGCTGTAAAATTCTCGAAGCTATTTTTGTTAGTGGGTGCTGGTGAGGTACGATGTGGCTCTGCACAGAGGCACCAACGTGCTGTGCTGTGGTGTGTTGCTGTGCTGTATCGGCTCTCCAAGGTGGTCCTGACGTGATGCAGTTCTGCAGGTACCACCTTGGCAGACTGTTTCACCAGACACCGCTGCAGCCTCTGCCTGGGTTCCCCTGAGAAAAAAAGAGAGGGCAGAAATGTCATAAAGTTCAAAATAATCTTTTTCCTTAGAGAAACACTGTGCTCTGTGGAACACTCTCCTGACTGAAAACAAAAGGCAGTTATGGAAAATAACATTTAAACCTCTGGGCAGAATGGTCCCACAAGGACACCCAGGAAGCCCCAGGCAGTTACAGAAAGAGTGCGGTCAGTAAATATCATCAATGCAGCTCTTCACCTCGGCAGCACCTTGCCATTGGCCACAGCAGTAAGTATGAGCTGCGTGTATGGCCCGATTCTCAGCAGTGCTTAAATTCTTGTATTTACATCCATAGGGGAGGCTACTACTTTGGATGTTTTCACCCAGAATGTTCTTGCAGGCGGTATTTAGAGGTCTCGTTCTTTAGAGATTTTTCTTTCCCCAAAGAAGAAACAGACATGTTTCTTCCAAAGGAAAAAATTGTGGTCTCAGACATTCTTGTCACACACAGCTTGCAGCTAATGTAAACAGGTCTAATTTCAAAACAAGCATACTTTTTGTATGTTTTGGCATCGGCCCCTTCTTCATTTTTAACAAGCAGTGTTTAAGCATTATCATTATTTCATCCATTTTCCAGTACTGTACCACTTTCAGTCAATCAGTTCATTAATACACACCTGCAAACAACAAATCCTAGGTTCCCTTTTACATGTGATACTTCTCATCCAACAAACCACCATAGGAAGCAGAGAATGTAGTGCAGAAGAGAAGGTTTGCCATAAGCTACCAGGTGTGGTCCCTTCTTTACTGCTGACTCTCTAGGCGACCTTGCTGAAGCGGTTCTTGTGTGCCCCAGTTTACTTTGTCTGTTTTTTGGGAATGATAATGTTCCACTGCTCTTTAGCACTGTCTGAGGGATGTGTTAACCAGCCAGATGAGGAAACCAGTAGGGAAGAATGCTTTGTGTGACGGGAGCGGTCAACCCGGTAACATCGCTTTTTGCTGAGGGACACCTCGTGCCGGTTCTACCTGCCAACACTCACTGTGACAATCTCATGTTGTAAAGGTGTAAAGGTGCTTTCTGGCTGGCACTTAGAGAAATCAGGAACCAATCCGCCCTGGTGAGGCCTCATCTGGAGTACTGTGTGGAGAAGGAGAAACTTTGTAGGATTAAGTTACTTCTGAGGAAGGGAAGCTGACAAGAACAAGCACTGCAGGCACCTGAGCCATTTTCCTCTTTGCCAGCCAGTTGGTTACTCAGACCCATCACCAACTTTTTAATCTGCCAGTTACCAATGCAAAGTGATCAGGAGGAAGAAAGCCCCAGGAGTTCACCCAGCTGGGCAAGGTGAATGAGGTTAAGCAGCTGTGTCTGGGAGCGCTGCCAGGGCTCCTAACAGCAGCCTGTATTCTTGGAACCAGAGAAATTCCTGGCCACCCTTTCTTCCTGTCTTACCAAAGTCTCTCAGACCCAAAGGCTGTACTTCTCCCCTTCTGTAATGCACCCCAACTATCAGACAGGTATTTGAAGGTCCACTTTTTCTCCCTTCCTTTTACAGATATCACACCCCCTCCAGAACTGCCAATTTTATACATTTATGTATGTTTTATATATCTATATATGCATTTATAAATATTTATGTATATTTGATAGAGGACAAGTGGGAAAGCTGAGAAGTAGGAATTCTTCAAACTGAATTTTTGATTCATTTATTTGGCTACAGAGCTGCAGCAAACTGATGCATTACAGAAACTTCAGAGTATGAAGATATGAGTCAAGGACCCCGTTAAAAGCTAGTTTTATTCACTGGGAATTTTAAAGAGAAGAAAAGTCTGACACTGTTGTTGGGGGTAGGGTTCATATTTCATACTCCAACTTCGTATTCTTCAAAGTAGGACCTTGTGCTGCTATGAGTCAGAGTTCAGGTTGTCACATCAGGCTTGGTGGTAATGTAGGAGATTGCTGGGTTTGGAAAAAGGCACAATATACGTTGAGTCAGTAGGTTTGAAACTGTGTCTGGACAGAAGAATCTTATCTTTGATTACTAATCCCTCAGCTATTTCATAGAGTCATAAAATTGCTCAGGTTGGAAAAGACCCTCAAGATCATCAAGTCCAAGCACAGCCTAACCATACTACCCAAACTCTAACAACCCACTGCTAAGTCATGTCCCTGAGCACCACATCCAGACGGTTTTAAACATATTCAGGGATGGTGACTCAACCACCTCCTCATGGAGCCTGTTTCAGTGCTGAACAACCCTTTCTGTAAATAAGTTTTTCCTGATATCCAATCCAAACCTCCCCTGGTGCAGCTTGAGACCATTTCCCCTTGTCCTCTTACCTGTCACCAATGAGAAGAGACCAACCCCACTCTCATTGCAGTCATCTTTCAGGTACTGGAAGAGAGCACTAAGGTCTCCCCTGAGTCTCCTCTTCCCCAGACTAAACAGCCCCAGTTCCTTCAGTCTCTCCTCATAGGGCATATTCTCCAAGCCCTTCATAAGCTTTGCTGCCCTTCTTTGGACCTGCTCCAGCACCAGTTGGTGGCCAGTCATGAGTGGTGTCCCCCAGGGCTCAGTACTGGGACCACTCCTATTCAGCATCTTTATCAGTGATCTTGATGAGGTGATCGAGTGCACCCTCAGTAAGTTTGCAGACGACACCAAGCTGGGAGGGGATGCTGATCTGCCGAAGAGTGGAAAGTGTTGCTTTAACAACTTCTAACAGTTTGAAATACTCAAAGTGATGATACTCTGTTTTGTAACTCACATCCACCATAATTTCCTCCCTACTGCAAGAAGGCCAAAACCATTGCAGAGCTGTACAGTCTAGAAACTGAATTTCTAGGAGATTCAGTGGAACAAAGAACATTCCAGCTAAAATTCTGACATAATTCCTGCGGACTGTGGTCACCCCATCCCTTGGGATGTGAAACGCCCACAGTGCTCAACCGGTATGGGGCAAACTCCTCAGTAAACTGTTTTCTCCAACTTCTCTGTGAAACTGAAGGTTTTGGCATTGACTGCACTCAGTTCAGGGGCTCCTCCTAAAAGTAATTGAGTTTTGATGAGCTAAGTAATTAGTCTCACCCAGTAGGCGCATGGCATGTTTTAGCTTCAGTTAAAAAGGCAGAACTTGGGTATTTTTGGTACCCCTATATTTTTGTTTGATTAATGGATGAATGGCCTTAACTGTGGTAAATTTGATCACCTACCCTTCTCTGTATGTCCCTTCACTTCCAAATGAGTCTCTAATGCATTAGCTAAAGCTTCTTATTGGAGCATCCATCACTGCTCATATAAAAGAACAGCTTCTGGTGTAGTGCCTCAAGCTATTAATCTATCTAATGTTGTGTGGATTTTAATTGGTTGCTTTTGTGTTATGCAAGGGAGAGGAGGGATGAGGATCTAAACTTCTTTTTCCTTCACATAAACGTTTGTACAGAGTGAGTTTTTTTCTCTGACACCTGTTAGCTGGTCTGATATAAATGTGTTTCAAGTGTCCTCAAATCCTGCCCCACTTTAACTCAAGAGTTTGCAGTTAAACCTAAGGCATATCAGATCCAACATACAAGGATTTCTGTTCCCTTCTGCAGCTCTGTTTGAAAGTACAGACATTACCTAAAGACATGTGCCTCTCATGAAGGGCACACAGTGGTACAAGGGTAGCAGAGGAAATATAGGGTGGATGGCATCCTAGCAAAATCCATGGTTTCCATGGCTGCTCTGCTGGGCTGTACACACTGCTGGTTACAGTAAAGAGGGGCTAAAACACCCTTAGCTTCCACACTTAATCAGTGTCTGAACGGCACTGAAATAAGCACTAAATATGTTGCTGCTTGTGGAACTATTTTAGTCTACACTGGCACTGTTCAAATAACTATTCTTTGCTTCCGTTCTCTGAGATCCATAAACTATTGAGACTCACAAAAAACCTGTTAGGTAAGTATTTTCCTTTTTATTCTTATTTTACAAATGGAGAAACTAGAGATAATATTATAGTTCAGATCACATGAAAAGTCAGTGAGAAACCCAGGAAATGAGCTCTGGAGTGTTAAGAGAGAGTCTCCACAGCACCATCTACCTTGAGTTAGTAAAGCATCAAGAAAACAAATGATGTGGACTCCCTTTATCAGCTCCTGTGCAAGTATGATAAATGGCATTGTCAGTGTCCTGGTTAAATCCCCTGTATTTATTACCCACGTCATCTCTGCTGACAACAACTCCAGTAAAATTCCAGTTAGCAGCAATCATTCTCCCATGCTGAGCAATGGAAAACCCAATAGCAGTTTGGCTGAATCCATGCTGAGTAGAGAAATTAAAGTGAATCTGGAAAGTGAATGTGCCTCAAAGAACAGTAACTCACCTAATGGATGACTGGAATCTTAACTAGTATCAATCTAGTCTAGTTGAGGACATGAAAGAACATGACTGTGCAGGAATCTGGATGTGTATTTCTAGAGTTTACGAAGTGCATTGTCTTTTGTTTCCCAAGACATTTGGGAGTACATTTTGTCACTTGTGGGCTTTAACAAGATGAGACTGAGTTAGTATTTGATGTTAGCTAGCTCACACAGGAAACTACTGTTTCTTAACTCTGAAAACATTCCTTGGGAATCGGATGTATTGGTTTGGGATTCTGGGATGTCTGAATAAGGGCGTGATTTCAAGATCAGGTATCCCAAAATGCTTCATAGCCCAGATTTCAATGTTGAAGATGTCTATTATTCATTCCAGAGTCTTACATCTACATTTATAATACGTATTCTCACATCTTTTTGCATTCCTGAACATTTTTCTAACTCTTTTTATCTATCCATTAACCCGAGTGTACTGACAACCAAGCCAGAAATTCTCCATCATGTACTCAGTCAGTGCTGAGCAGAATTAATTTCTATGCCAGCAGTGAGTGAATGCGAAGCACGGTAACCACTGTTGTTCTTGCTTTGTCACTGACAGCCATCAGACCTCAGCTGTGTGACCTCAAGAAGCACACCCACAACTCAGGACCCTATTTCCCAGCCTTCCACAAGAAGTCAGAGGTACATCCTGTGAGGTATAAGCTCCTTGACCGAAGGGGAAGGATGAAAAAGATCCAAAATATTTCCGAGATCTGGACTAGAAAATAGCAGAAGAGCTGAAGAGGCATCTGGAAGGAAGCTCCTCACAGGCTGGTGAAGGATGCTGTGCAACCATTGCACAGGCCATACTGCATTGCACAGCAGCTGTTAATCCTAGATAAACACACGTGTGTGATTTAACTAAAGAATACACGAACATTTTCCTAGACATGTTCTCAACAACCTTCTTATTTTAAAAGCATACATTCACCTAGTAATAAAATGTTAAGGACTGTTACCTTAAAATGTAATTGTATACCACTGTTTCCCATCAAATTAAGGAAGCCAATGCTTTTTTGGATTGTTGGGCTCATTGTAATGTTCTCACTGTGACTGGCTGCCTACCAGAGGTAAGACAACTCCTATTTCAGACAGTGTAGGAAAGATTTTCCTTGCCAAATTAAATGTTCTCCTGTCAGAGTGTTGTAGGTGCTCAGCAGAACGAAGGTAGGAGGTTGGAGTAAAGACTGTTTCACTGACTAGGGAAAAGAAGACATAGAAGAACATTAAAACTGTGCCTTGTGTGAACTCTTGTATGTTCAAGAGCATAGCTATCTGTGGCATTAGTTTATCTGAGTGAGATCCCTCGTGTTCTTGTGGTGCAGAGTATCACATGGACCTGAGTTTCAGAAGTCTGTGAGGACCTGAGGTTCTTCACTCTGTGAAAAAGTTCCTGTCGTTCCTACATTTTACACTGTGAGAAACAGCGGCAGATATCTGCCTTTCTTCTTCATGCCCCTGGTGATTTATATATCACCTCAGCTCTCCCCTTCCAGCTGATGAAGTCTGTTCTGCTCCTACTATCCTCACAAAGAAAGCTACTCTACTTTTTACCTTCCCTGCTATCTTCTTTTAATCTCTATTTGAGAAGCTCTGAACTGCATGCAATAACCCATGAGTGTATGTGCAGGTAGGATTACTTCTCCCTCTATGCATTATTGTGCACTAAGTGACACAGAACGTGTGGTTCTGCCAATTACATTGAAGTAAGCTTCTTCTTCTTCTATCTTTTCTTTTTTTTGTTTGTTTTCATCTTCTATTTTTCATTGCTCTGCTCTGCTTGTCTTCTTCTAGGAGCACCTTTTCCAAACCACATCTTCTGGATATCAAGATAAATAGCAGAGAGTTTAATCCTCCTTTACTATGAAGGCTGACCATTTTATGCCTTCCCCACACCCTCATTGCTAACCAGTTAAGTTTGTTGATTAAGATCCTCTCTCAGTTGGTGACAGATCAGTAGCTTTGCTAGCAGGAACTTCTGAACATTTCTGGAAATCCCTATGGGCTCCTCCAGGAAACTCTCGTAAGATCTGTGAGGCAGGGTTTCTCCTGTAAAAACTGCACTGATCTCTCAATGCACTTCAAAGCTGTCTGTTTATGAAATGTGAATGTACCTCAAGGAATTCCCTGAGAATTGTATTTTGCTTGTAAAGTACCCCCAGAATGTTTTACATGAGTGGGCTGTATGGAATTCAAATTATGCTAATCTTCCAAACACATTTTATGTCTGTGCGGTTTCCTTCACTTCAGGGCAGTTTACCAGCTTACCTAATGTAGTCCTGTGCCAAGAACATCGTAAATGGGATTGTTTTTTGTCCTTACTCTTCTGACTCACACTCTCTCCTTTGCCATGAAGCAGAGATAAGTTGCAGTCTTGATTTTACCGCTGTGTAGCCAAGGCATAAGGAAATGAACAGATTTACTAGAGGTTCACAGGGAGTATACGTGGCTGCAAGAAACATGATCTGGTTCTGATCAGATTCCTCTCTGCTCACACTCCTCTCCAACCAAGTCTTTGCTGTGCTCTGTTGCTATCTAATGGAGTACCCTCTAGAAAGTCAGTATATTCCCCTGAGTGGCTTAAAGAGTTTTTATTTTTCATTTTTCCTCAAGCTAGGTTAGGTGAAGAATGCTGGCAGATCGTGATTTGTATTGGAAAGATGACTCCTGATGTCCCTTCTCTCTTCCAAAGCTTCAGGCTCTACGTCTAAAAAGTACTTCCTTGTGAGGGAGAGAGGATGTTTGTGCTCCTTGAAGATTTTGGGTGTATCACAAAAGCAACTCCTAAGGGAAACTGGTTGTGTTAACGGCGTCCAGCCTGGTGCACTGAGCGTGTGGTTGGAGAGGATGTGCTCTGCTCAGTCCAACCCTGACATCTAGCGTACACCAAAGGGAAATTTTCCAGCTATGAAGTTTAGAAGGGAAATCCATGTTATTTGAGGGAGGTCTGGCTTTGCAGTGTGCTCTACGTTTTTTGTTTTTTGTTTTACCTTTTCCTGCTTAGGATATTTGTGAATTAAGTCTTTGCTGCAATCCCTGAATCACTTTGCTATGGCAAGTAAGCTTGGTGCTGGTTTTTGAGAGGGAGTTTTTGTTTTTGTTCTTCTTTTTGCTTGTTTGTTTTTAGGAAAGCAAGTCTGAATTAAAAATCTAAATGTTAAATCTACACTGAGTGAGGCGTAGGGAGGCCTTCATCATTCCATGTTCCATGTATTTCTGTATCTAAATGAATAAAGAATGGGAAAGAAGATTGGCCCCATGTCCTCAAGGGCAATCACAGGAGCAAAAACAGAGATTGGAGGAGAAAGGGGAGGAGGAGGAAACAAGAGCTTTGTCTCAGCAGCATGAATGGGTAATTTGTAGTTTTTTAAGACATGAGGCAGACGAGTTCACAAGGCAAAAGTGGTTCTAGACAGGACTTGTCCCCGCCTTCTTCCTCCTCCTTGTGTCCTGTTGTTCACTCCTGATGCTCAGCTGTCTGGTCAGCATGAGTCCTTCAGACCAATCCCTCACTATTTTCTTCCATGTACTCCATGAGGCCACACTCATTGAAGAGAAATTGTCTTAGTCTGCATATAAAATACTCAATATAGTTAATACACAGGTCGTGTGTTAAGATATAAAACATTTTAAAATATTTTTTATTAAAACAAAAGCAGAGAGAAACAAAATCATACAACTAGTGGGATATTTGACTTATTTTTGAGAAACTAATGCACCAACGTCTGGTTTGTGGAAGGAATGTCTCCATCCTCCCCAGGGTATCCTAACTCAGCTGAGTTTGAGTGAATCAAACCCACAGTATGAACAGTCAGTCCTTTAAATGTGCCATCTGCACCAGCGGCCTGCACAAAAAACATATGAGCCAAAGGCAAAAAAGCTGTGAATTAAATGAGAGGGGACAGCAGCCCCCGTTAGTCCTCTGGGCAGCTTAGTAGTTGCTGCTGCCTCCTGCCATCTAGACAAGGTGGGAAAGCAAAACACAGCAGACATCCAGGAGAAAGGGGCACATTGGGATCACTTGGTACCATGTTAGCATAGGCACAGCAAGCTGTCTCAGAAACATGAATACAGCTGGCTTAGATCTTTAGTTCAACAACACTTTGTTGATTCTCTTAGCACATCATTTGTAATTTAGTCACTGCACAGGAAACAAACACTGTCCTTTCCTCTTCACCTGATGGTTGGGTCTGATCACTTTCATGTTGTTTGAATTACACTGGGGTCAACTGATGTAGAACAGCCACACTGACACACACGTATCCCTACCCCTAAGCTCTCTTCTCAATACCCCTATTCCAGAGAATGCAGAGAAACAAACTGCTTATCTGAAGGCATGATGGATATCCAGCTGTTCTCTGTGCACTGCCACGGAGGGCCTGGCTTCACCTTCAACCACCCATTCTGTGGCCAAGGAGAGAACATGCTGAGGACAGCATCCCCTAATTTCTCTTCTCATCCTCAGGGTGGAAAACCCCAGCACCAGGCCCCAAGGATCTCACAGGCCCTCCAGCCCACACCCCTGCAGTCCCAGTGCAGACGCCCAGAGGACACCAGGCCTCTCCTCCCATCTCTCTCCTTTGGGATCAGGGTAGAACAGATGCTGCCTTCTCACATTCGGGGGCATCAGTGAGGGATGGGAACAAATGGTCGATACAACCCTTGAAACTCAACAATTTTATGGATAGCATGTCCTTTGGCTGCTTTTGGGGTGCCAGTTTGCTTTGCTCCCTCTCTGCTGCTGTCTGACACCAGTCCAGCTCCACCCCAGGCAGCTGCAGGGTACTCCAGAACAACCCAGCACCCCCAGGCCCCACCCAAACCACCACCCTATTGGTACATTCTTGCAACTGTTTCTCAGCTCCCATATTTTGGTTAGCACTGGAAACACAGAGACACTGAGAGGAGAGAGCAAGTGGCACCTAAGCCTCCAGAAGTTTCTCCTTCCCAGGATTCATAGTCCAACCATCCTCACACCACCAGCCCTAACCACCAAGCTACTAAATCAAATCCCCTCAGCACCTCATCTAAACGCTTCTTCAACAGCGCTAGGGACGGTGCCCCAACCACCTCCCTAGGCAGGCCATTCCAGTGCCTGACCACTCTTTCAGAGAAAAACTTTTTCCTCGCATCTAATCTAAAGCTTTCCCGGCACAACTTGTGGCCATTCCCTCTCGTCCTGTCATTAGTTATCTGGGAGAAGAGGCCGACCCCCTCCTCACCACAGCCTCCCTTCAGGAAGTGCTAGAGTGCGATGAGGCCTCCTCTGAGCCTCCTTTTCTCCAGGCTAAACAATCCCAGCTCCCTCAGCCGCTCCTCGTAAGACATGTGCTCCAGACCCCTCACCAGTTTTGTTGCCTTTCTCTGAACACGCTCCAGGGCCTCAATGTCTCTCTTGTAGTGAGGGGCCCAAAACTGAACACAGTACTCGAGGTGCGGCCGCACCAGAGCTGAGTACAGGGGGATGATCACCTCCCTGCTCCTGCTGGCCACACTATTCCTAATACAGGCCAGGATACATTTGGCCTTATTGGCCACCTGGGCACACTGCCAGCTCATGTTGAGCCGGGCATCAACCAACACCCCCAGGTCCTTTTCCTCTATACACTCTTCAAGCCATTCTGCCCCAAGCCTATAGCATTGCATGGAGTTGTTGTGGCCAAAGTGCAGGACCCGGCACTTGGCCTTATTGAACCTCATCCCATTGACCTCAGTCCAGCTGTTCAGCCCATCCAGATCCCGCTGAAGGGCCTCCCTACCCTCAGGCAGATCGACACATCCTCCCAACTTGGTGTCATCCACAAACTGACTGAGGGTACACACAATCCCTTCATCCAGGTCATCAATAAAGATATTAAACAATATGGGCCCCAATACCGACCCCTGGGGGACACCACTCATGACGGGACGCCAGCTGGACTTGACTCCATTAACCACTACCCGCTGGGCACGGCCCTCTAGCCAATTCTCAACCCAGAGAAGAGTGAACCTGTCCACACCACGGGCTGCCAGTTTCCCCAGGAGAATACTGTGGGAGACCGTGTCAAAGGCTTTGCTGAAGTCCAGGTAGACTACATCAACAGCCTTTCCCTCATCTACCAGTCTGATCACCCAGTCGTAGAAGGAGATGAGGTTGGACAAGCACGAGCTGCCCTTTGTGAACCCGTGCTGGCTGGGTCTGATCCCCTGATTGCCATGCACGTGCCGTGTGATCTCCCTCAAGATCAAATGCTCCATAGCTTTCCCTGATACCGAGGTCAGGCTGACAGGCCTGTAGTTCCCCGGATCTTCCTTACGGCATTTCTTGTAGATGGGAGTCACATCGGCAAGCCTCCAATCTTGTGGGACCTCTCCAGATGATCAGGAATGCTGATAGATTGTAGAAAGCGGCTTGGCAATCACCTCTGCCAGCTCCCTCAGCACCCTTGGGTGGATCCCATCTGGTCCCATGGACTTGTGGCAGTCCATGCCACAAGTGGTGGAGCAGCCACCTTTTAAGGAGAGGCGGCTGGTGGAAATGAGCAGTGAGATGGAGCCTATGGAGGTGGACCTGCCTGACAGTGACACAGAGCCCATGGAGATGATCTACCTCTGGAGAACGACATGATGGAGGTGGATCTACTTCCGCTGGTGCAGACCAGCCACAATGCCACCATTGTCAGGCCAATCAGAAGGAGATCACAGGGGTGTCAGATCTGTCCACCTCCATCCAAACGGCCGCCTCAACACTAACACTGATCCTCCCATCCCATAAGTTTGTCCTTACCCGGGAAAGCCCCAGCTCAGGGCCATCCCGTGGGCTCACACAGAGCCTTCATTTCCTGGTAATTAATTCTTCTTTTGTCAGCCAAGGATCCCATGAGCCCATCCTTTCTGTCCCACTCCCTCATCCCTCCCCAGGGGAAAGGAGGGGTCAGAGAAGTGACAGAGGCAGCTGTTCCTGTGGAGAAGCAGACTTCAGTTTGGACTGGAAGAAGTGCTGAACTTCAGCAGAAAGATCTAGCACAGATGCTCCACTTGGACTTTTTGACTCAAGATTGGACAATCAACAGTTTAAAATGACAGTATAAAATAATAAGAAATCAAAACCAGTAAAGAAGATAAACATTTTTTTCTTTTACAAAAAGAAAGGCAATAATAGTCCCTCTGCTTTAGGAACCTCAGAGTTTGCATGTAGTAGGTTGCCAAGTCCCCTCCTTGTGTCCCACATGCAGGAATGTACCCTGCAGCAGGACACACTGCCCTCATTTCCAGCCCGAGGAACAACACTACAAAACCTCCTATTTACTGAATTAGCTAAATGAAAAAATACTTTTTAGTTGCTCACATAGGTCTTGGGTAAAAAAATAGTAAATGGCAAATTACCAGACTATAAATATGCAATTTTAAATGAGCTTCAGTGAATGATGTATATTGCAGTGTTTTTATGCCTGAGCTTCAAGTTGATCTATACAGGGATGGTAAATCAGGCAGCTGTGCCATCACAGATGTCAGCGGGGTCATAACTCCTCTAGCAAAGAACACGCAGTGCTACAGTAGGCTTGAAATTTGTTGTTCTTTTTTTCATATTAAGTTGTGTCAACGTTGCATAGCTTTTGAAACAAATCCTTTTCAGTACAAGGAAGTCACATCCTATTTGTGCCCCTGCCTTGTGTTCTTAAGGGCTTTTGCATTTAAATGCATTTTTGTGGCATTGATGATGCTCACTTGAATCTTTTCAGGCCTCCACTTTCACTCTTACTATGTTGTGTCAGTAGTTACTGACAACACTTAAAACTAGACTCAGATCACTCTGAAACTTCATTTGAGCCAAGATGCTCATGTTAACATGGTGATAAAATGCCTTAGGGATATACCAGAGACTTTATGCTCCTCAGGGTACCTGCAGTTCTCTCACTTGTTGACAAGTGCAAAAGAGGTTGTTGTTGCTGTTTTTTTCTTCTGGTCATTCAGGTTCTTAGCTCACTTAAGCTGTTTTGTGTAAATACATGCTTATCTGCTTTGTCTCACTCAAGCCTGATGTTTATATTCTTAGAGAAACAGAAGAGTTTTTCATTCCACTGTAGAAATTGTACCACTTACATAAAGGCCAACTGTTGTGCCTCGGTGCTCAGGAATGGTACAGGGAGTCTCTCATGTCACGGCCCTTCCTTCACAGCGGCAACATAGGATCTGTCATTATTCCTGTATTTTGTGACAGGGGAAGGCTATGTCCTTTATTTGTCATCCAAATTCCTAACCCCAAAGTCCCAGCATGTTCCCGGGCTGACCTCAGAGCAGCTTCATTCCCGCTTTGTGTCCTTTAAGTATTCCTGAATTTAATAATAAAACTTTGCCTGAGCTGCTTGAGTGGGGTCCAAATGAAACTGCTGGCAGTGAGACACGGCATAAAGCCACATCAGGTGCCTAACTGAAATCACATCAGGTTGTAACTTCCAGTTCCAAACATTAAAACTAGCAGTGCATTGGCTCACAGATGTGACATGCTGACTGTGCTTATATTCCTACCACGTACTTGCAGTGACATACTTTATTGCATACCTTATGCGAACATTATAATATGAACTACTGATCAATCATATTTCAAATACTATCTTACCTTGTTGACAGATTGATAGGATTAAAAATTACGCCTTCTAGGAATCAGACATTAATAATACAGCTGATCTCTTGTATACTTTAATGTGCCATATTTTATTGTAAGCTTGTTGATTACATTTTGAAGCTGAACCTCTGTGAATGGGATGAAAGATGGTGGGTCAGTCTCTGTGGCAAAGGAAGTCCAGACTAGTGTGCTCCTCAGCTGCCCGCCTACGTGTGTTAAACAGATAACTGGATGCGGTCTGCCAGCCTAGGTAATCTCTAATCTGTGTGCTGAGGTCCCTAAGGGTCCAGCTGGTGGTGCTGCTCCATCTAGAGTACAGAGCTATTAAGGTAAGCACAAAGCTATCCAGCCCTATGTATTTTGTATAATATTCTACAAGTACCCATCTCTGTACAAATGGTGAAGTGTGTAGCTGGCTGTGAAAACATTTATTGGTATCACTGTTGAATTAAATTATTTTTCAGAAGTATGGTGCTGCTTCATCTTGCATTATGTATATGACTTAAAGTAATGCTATTTCTTTTATTCAATCTGCAGTATCCTGTTGTCATTTTTAATCCTTACAGCTCCTCCTAGGGCTGAGCTGAAAAAACAGTTATCAAAAGAAAAAAATGAAGAGTAAAAGGAGCAGCTTTCCAAATAGTTTGGCTTTCAGCAGCCCAGGAATAAAACCTTTGAAGAAGAACTCGATAGTCAACACCAGTGTCATAGGCAAATGTTGCTCTTCCCAGAAGTTTCTCTTCTGAGAGCACTGTCGTTGGTTCTGTTTGATGTGTCAGTGCTGACAGCCCATAGCTGTAAGCTTTTCTACAGAACTAAATCTCCCCTTTTCTCCTCTCAAACACCAGCTGTGAGCAGATGCAAACACAAGAAGTCTTCGCTCTGCATTTCAGGAACATCGATCACATCAGCCTTTCGTGTGGAAATCTTTACTGTGATCAACATTATTCCAGGGGAGGAAAGCTGGATGAACGAGGTGAAATGGCAAAATGTCAGAAGAAAAATGCAATTTGAATCTTTAGGTGATATTTTACTACCCTGTGATATCTAGTGGTATCATACATTTACTGGCACCCTGTTATCTAGTACCAGCTACCCTGGATTGGTGGGGCCTTGGTGTTAACAACTATCTATAGTCTCAGGTGGATTCCTTGAAGACAAAAGTCCTGGAAAGCTGCTTTTAGTAAACCAAGAGAATCCTTCCAGCCCCACGTGTAGGTGCATTTTCTGTCATCTCCTGTAGCGCTTGCTGGGATTTCATGAGATGCGGAGAAGCACTTGAAGATAAACTAAATTCAAGTGCATCCTTGAAAAAATTATTACTTATAAAAATGAAAGGACTTATTTTTCTATGTGCTGCCACTTGGAATGACCCAGAATTATTTACACTGCAATATTGGAAATATCGCTGTAATCTTAACTGGGGATTGTGTCTCCATCCTTTTCTTCATCTTCTATTATCGCCATTTCCTTTTCTTCTGGAAGCAGCTTAGTGCCTTAAAAACAGGAGGGAGAGAGAGAGAGAAGCAAGAGATAAGTAATTGATTTAAAATGTTTCTTCTTCATAAAATATCAGGATATGAAGAATTTTTTTCTCTTCTAATTTTTTGATCCTAAAGTAGTTTTTCTACCATCCTGGGAGTTGCTCCTCATTTCTTTTTGGGACATCCTTCTACTTGTGAACCAGAACTGGATCACTGTGTTTCTAGATAAAGTTAACAAGTCCTCTTAAACTAGCGTATTTTTTCTACCTGTGAAGAGAGACACCGAAGATTCATTTGGTAACCTGTTTTTTAAAAGGGCTTGGGAAACTAAAAAAAAAAAGAAAGATCTTGCAAGACGAAATAAATACTATATTTTTTGTCACTGAACCATTCTATGTGAATGTGTCTATGCAACAGACAAATAGAATACCCACATGTCAAGCACATGTGGGTATTCTTTGAATATCCCTTTGAAGTTATATGGTATGAATAAATGGCAGAAGCAGCAGAATTAAGATGGATGTTAAAACAGACTCAGGTATGTTACTGAGGACGTTGTGCCAGTATTTAAATTACTGAGGTCTGAAATTTGAATATGCCTTGAAGCCTATTCATCCTTTAATATGAGGACAAAAATAAGACTTCACCACTATAATGAAAGCACCGAAGAAAAATGTGACATTAAATTGAAAGTCTGATTTCTCAGTTTGGAAGATAACATATATATGTGTATCTTTCCACATGTATTTCCTTCCTCCTAAGTTTTTCTTGATTTTATAGACAGATTATGAATCATACCTTCCACAAATCTTTCCCCCATCTCTTTTTTTTCTTTCTCTCTCCTACTTGAAACAGTAAAACCTTGAGGCTTTTATGTGGCACAATGATGTCCCAGTAGCCACTCTTGTTATCAGAAATCAAATTAATAAGGCAAAGAGGGGACAAGCAGAATGCATTAGGAAATATTGATCTTTTTTAACACTTTTTGTTGTTTATGCCTGTTCCCAGTAAAAAGCAAGCTACATGTAGGATATAGTTTATGGCCACCTTCCTTGGTGTAGAGGTCAAGGAAGTCTAAAAACAGGATGAGGGTAACCATTGAGTCGAAACCAACAACATCTCTCCGTAACTCAGACTCCTGGTGTTTGCTTTTAGTCTGCATTAACCAACTGGGCTGTTCGGTCAAACCAACCTGTTTTGCTTCTCTCTGAATTGAAAGCGTTCTGAACAGAGAAGGCTTTCAGTCTTCATGGGGTCTGAAAATAGAGCAATACCACACAGGAAGATTTTCTTCAACTTTGGAGTTTTTTCGAGAGGTGACGAATTAATGAAAATATTAACCGATACCGGCCTTCATTTAAGTTACTTTCTGCTTCATTTATACGTGTTCTTTTTGAACAAGATGGTTTCTGCTGGACCATGAGATAAACAGAAAGGTGAGCAACAGAGTAAGCACACTGTTAACAGCAAATAATTATGCTGTGTTATGGAGATGGATGTAAACGTTCCCCACATTGACTTCTATTCACTGTATTCGATTCCAACAAATGAAAACTTTTTCTGTTTTCCTTTTTGTTTTTTCTCTTCATAAAGTATTTGAACTGTGAAAGCACGACTTAAATGTTCTTAAATATGAAGTTAGAATGGATCATTTGATGAAAGTTAACCTATCTTTAGGCTAAAGTCAGGGATAAAAGATCAACAGTGTAGGATAAATGAAGCTGCAATGTGCTTGATGATCACATCCACTGTCACTCTTATTCAGATACTTCCAGGGAACCTGCTTTAACAGGGGGGCCGGACTAGATGAACACCAGAGGTCCTTTCCAACCCCTTCCACCCCCTAAAATTCTGTGGTTTGGTGAACTACAAAGTGATTAAGGAAAAGCGTGTTGAATTCTGATGGCATGATTATATGTCTTTCTAGACAAAATGCTAGAGAAAGCTGGAAGGTAGCAGCCAACCAGAAGCTCTTAGCTCTTAGCTGGACCTAAAGCAACAGCACGTCATATGCTTACCATGATCAATAGCAAGATGATGCCTTAGTATCAGTGAGTTACTCTGGCGACTGAGGAACTCCAAAGGTTGCCAGTCATGTTCAGGACTAAAGACTAGAGGAGGATGCAGACTTGAGTTGCAGGTTACTAACTTTCTAGAACGTGGATCACCAGCCATTTCAAGAAAAACATGCATTTAAAATCAGACTTGTAACATGAAACAGTGGAAGGGGAATACAAATGGGATGTCTTAAATAAAATTATTTATGTAACACTGGGAAAGGATTCTGTGGGGTTTGACATAATGCTGTTCATCACTTGTGGAGAAAGCATGCTTCCAAGTTTGAAAGTGTAAGCAGAGTGTGGGAATTTGGGAACATCTGTAAATCAATTTTTCTCTGTTTACCATTCAAGTAAATCATTTAGCCTTCTGGTCTGTTTTCCAAGCTGTGCATATTATAAAATGCAGCTCATCCCACAGATGAGTTTAAGGGATTGGTAGGTTGTTCTGTTAATATCTGCCAAAAGACTTGACAGAATAAAGTAGCATAGAAATAAACTGCAGTCATGTTTGCCTGACAGAATTTGCAAATACCTTCAGTTTCTAGCTAGAGACTAGGAAAAAAAGGCTCACAGAGACATGAGAACTTCCACTGGGAAGCTCAGACACAGGGAAAAGATGTTGGCTTAGATCAACTGTTTGCCAGGTACCACCTAGGATCTCCTTCTGGGATGTAAATCAGAAAACCACTAAGATGACATCAGTTCCAACTGCCTGCCTATGGACCACTCCTGCAGCTGGGCTGAATGATGGAGTGTTCCAGCCTTAGCCACTACACAGTAAAAGGGGCTGTTCTGCTTCTGCAGTATGCAGAGATTTTCACTGGGTAGGTGAGCAGATATTCTAAAGAAACTACCATAACTAATTTTGTAGGAGATAAGAGAGAACGGAGAATCTGAGACTGGCTTTACTATTTATCTCTGACCTGATTAAGAAACACTAGGCAGCCACATTTCAGGAACCACACTCCCATTTTTGCACATTCTTGCTCAAACCCACAGACTGAAAATCTCACAAAATTCAGTTATCACATTGGCAAGTGAGGATGGTAATCAAGAATGTTCCAGAGTGGAGTGCTGGCCTTGGATTGGATTTAAATCACTTACTGTTGTGTATGAGGAAAGAAAGCCATTAGAACTGTGATTGTATTTGATCTTGTCTGACCACTTCAGAAAGCCAAGGCATTGACTGGTTGAAGGGGAGATGGCAGAGATCTCTGTTCCAAGCCCAGCTATATGTACAGTCACGACATAATTTCTGACACTTCAGTAGGAGGCTGAAGCCTGAGTACATTTAGGTTGGCTCAGGCTCTGATTTCTTCACTGCTACAGACAACCAAGAGATATGGGTTTGGGTTTGTGACCCAAGGGATAAAAAGAAAGTACTAGAGCACCCGTGACCAATTGGTCAAAACCAAGAGGGATAACACAACTGCCCTTTCAACGCATGTTCATGACAAAGCTATTCGTGTGAACAGCTGCTTAAAAAGATGATTAACATTATGTCACTACAAGCAATTGAGTGGAGTTTTTCATGTTGCATATGATCCAACTGAAAGAGAGAATCTTGGAAGGGTCAAGAACAGGAGATTTAAGAAACTGGAACAACTCAGTCACAGTTCACAAGGGATACCTGAGGCAATAAGCGTGCTGCTTAAGGCTGCAATGTCAGGACCAGGAAAATGGGCGCAGGAAGGCACTTCTAGACGTATTTAGCACACATAGCTTTGCTGGGGCTTCTCAGGTCTCCTAGTCTATAATTCTGATGCTATTTTATACCACCATTCCACAAAAGCTCAGCTTATTTATTCTCTGTCTGCTACCTGATGGGATAACCCTGAAAGTAAACAAGCAGTAAATACTGGACCAGCCGTCAGCCACAGTGAGTCACTTTTTCACAGCAAGACATGGAGTTGCCACCAGCGACTTTCAAGCAGCAGAACTGTGCATGTTGGTACATATCTTGAAGAAAAAATGTTCATCGTAAGATCAAAGAGGGAATCCAAATTCACACAGGCTGTTTTGCCCTGAAGAGGAATGGAAGTCTGCCAGAGGGAGTCAGCCATTAGAAAATAGACACATAGAGCAGCATCTGGAAGGAAGAGCTGTCTGCAGGAAAAGGGAGCATCTGGAAGGGTGCTTGGAAGTCATGGTGAGTGCTGGACAGTGTATTCACCAGTAGCAGGAGGTGTAATTGGAAGCATAATAGAAAACCTTAAAAAAAAAAACATTATTTTCTGTTACTCCCCTAGGGCAAATGCACACTCTTTGAAATTTGCCACACATTTGAAGTTACTGATTTTTTTCTCTGTCTTTTGTTTTGTTTTGTTTTGTTTTGTTTTGTGTGTGTGTGTGTGTGTTCTTTTGAGTTCTGTGATTACTAAGCCATCTGAGGATTATAAAACATGTTTGTTACAACAGAAATGTATTGACTTCTCTTTCTAAAAAATTATTAAAGAGGAAGTCTTCATGGGAGGCAAGAGGTGAAGATGTTTAAAATGATTCTTATTTCTCCCTTAAGCCTACTTGAGCTAATTAACGCTAGGCTAGAAACAAGAAGCAATAAGTGGCTAGATGCTAATCCTTCCACAGTGTTGTTAAGGTGTGTCAAGGAAATAATTTACCCTTGCTGCATCCTCTTAGCTAGCAATTACTTTCAAACCAAAACAAGAATCAAACACTTCACTGTAAAACATTTCACTTTTGATTTCTATCAGAAATTTTTCACTTTTAGATTCTCCACTGCAGAGGTCATCCAGAAGCACAGCATCTTGAAAGGTGATAAAATTCCCGAAGGCAACTTTTCTTGGGGGTATTTTTGAACTGACCAAAAGAATGCCTCGACGCTCTTCCAAGATCCATGAAAAGAGTAGGCTTCGTGTATAAAGCATGAGACAAACTATTACAATTTATTTGACAAACTTGGTCCTCACTTCTGTTTCTGAATTGGTCCCTTAAAGACTGATTTTTTTTTCCTAATCATTTGTCATGTGAAATTTCAGGTAATTTTCTTGGTAATTTCCTCGAGCAATTATATAAGCAGTTAATTATCAGTGCTCTATATTAAATATTTCAAAGTGGAGCATTTGCAGTTGGGCTCAGAAGTTTTACGATATATTTCTCATAATTTCCCCCCAGCAAATGATTGGACCAGATCTTCACTGACTCACTTGCAGCATTTTTATTTATTTATTTATTTTAATGCTGCAAGCCATTTAAGTGCTGGAGTTCAGTGAGCTGGGAACTAGTATTTGCCATGCTTGCTGCCATGACCCTGCAAACTTAAGTCATATTCCTTTGATCTCGGGAGCCTCATTATGATTAATGTAAGATGGCTAAATGAACAAAAAATATTGTTTGAGTCAGTAGTGAAGGATCAGATTCACAAGAAAAGATGCCTACAAATGAAGGCACTTACTGTGATTGTTGAGGCCATTTACATACCTCATTAAAAAAAAATAATAATCCATGAGCACCTAAAACTCAAGTGCTTGATATACACAGCTATGACTTAGTCAGTCAGGGCCAAAACAGCTGTCTGAGGACCTCTTCAGCCAGTATGTCTCACTGTTTCAGTAGTACCAACCCACAGCAGACCATGTTTCATACTCAAGTTTCCTAAGAGAACTGAATTTTTCAAGTTTCAGCAGTAGATTTGGAACTGAGGTTTGTTTGTTTTCTTTTGCCTTCATTTCTTCATTCATTCACTCTTTTGCTCCATCCTGTGGTGAAGAAACAGCTGGCGTATAACATATAAACTTGCATGCTTCATCCACAGTTAGTGGCAATAATTAACACTTCCACAGTACTTTATGTACTGAAAGACCTTCAGAAACACTGATGAACTAAAGATTCTCTGTGACAGAAAAATGTGGGAAACTCAACGAACAAAGGGTCTTAGGGCCAAAACATGGATGGCTGAATCCATATGCTCACTGAACAAATTAGCTGCTGCACTGTGTATTGTGCCAGAAGCATGGAAATGTCTTCAAGGTGCAGTTAACTACAAGTTTACAGCTTGGTTTCCTCAGTGTAGATCCTAATTAACAGGAGGTTCATCGGAATAGCTTTGCTCCAGGATATTTGAGGCAATTGAGTTATATGACCTTAAAATTTGCATGTGTGCTAGTTCAAAAAGGAGGTCAGTGGTTGGATTTTCACACACACACACACACACACACACACACACACACACACACACACACACACGCACGCACACAAAAAGATTGCCTTTACACAGGAAAATCAAGTGACATTGTGTCTCCTCTCTCTGCCCTTCAGGTCTATGTATCATGAGTAGCGGGTACAGAAAAGTCTTTCAATGGATGACCTCAATTATTGGATATTTTGACCATATAGATCCAGTTCAGCAAACGCTGAGTACACTGGACACAACAACCTCCTTCCATTCTAGGAGCAACTTTAGCTGAGTTTCTTACCTATTATCAGAGGTGGGATGTGTATTGCAGGTGTGTCTTTTCTCCTGGGCTTTTTCTGCTCCAGTTCAGTGATCTGAGAGCCTTGACTCACTCTCTCCCTCTGTGGCTTCTCTGAGATACCGTACCTTTTCAGCAGATTATCAGAAAAGTCTGAAAGTATGCCTGCAGGCAGGAATTAATGAAAATGTCACATCAACTTTGTTTACACTGAAGAAATTTGCACCTCTGTAACTTTCCCAATGACAACTATGACTACTACGTGCTTTCCCAATGAGAGCAAAATCTGCTCAGCATCGTGTACATTCTTTTCTGGCTTTGCAAGAGTACACATTTCCCTCAAGTCAATTACATCCCATAGAGTATATGCAGTGATGGTCTCAGGCTAGCTGGTTTCTTGCTGTACATCATACAACTGTAGCCCATCAACAATCATGGTGAAGATGAGTGGGATCTTCTATTTCCACAAACTTAGATATATTATCAAAGTGGCTTAATTGTATGGATGTTTAATCTTCTTGTGAGCTACGTGGCTACTCAGAAATTGTCTATTTAAACCACTGAAATGCTATTATTCTTCATACAGTGATTACTTGGGTTACAAAATGCAGCTTTCCAGATCTGAGTGATTTTCTAAAAGAGAATTACTGAAAGGCAGATACACATGAAAGCTGAAGAGCCAGAGACGATGAGTTCAAACCCTGGATTACAAATACTGGAAAACCCCAATGCTTGTTTTTCACTTGGTAAGTGCGAATTGTTGGAGGCACACAGGGGACCACGCAGATGGTTAGTGGTTAACTCCTATGTACGTAGCATGGGAAGAAGTCAGTGCACTCGATACAAGAGCACAACTCAGTCCCCAGAGAGCATACAAGGAGTGTTTGTTAGCAGAGGGAAGAGGTAATTATTCATTCCTCCTGCTGATCTTGGAAAACCATCTGGTTTCAGTGGCAGTCTACTTCTCACTCTTCCCTTCTCCAGGCTGGTGGCATTCAGCTCCTGACCTACAGAGGTATGTCAACGCACAGTAGCATGGGGCATCCTACAAGGAGTTCCTTTGTCACTGTGGTGGTTTCTGGCTTTCCTAAACACCCAGACTTTGCTGGAATCCTTGCATTCATAAGAACTCAGTGATTTCCAGGAAGAGCAGGCTGGCCCATGTGCCTCTCTGGCTTCCTCCTAGCATCCGTCACTGGACAAGAGGAGCTGCAGAGTACAAACTGGATCCTCCCCATTCCCCTGCCTTACTGGGAGCACATGGCATGGAGCTGTGTTACTGCTTCCTCCCACAGGGATGTAAGTAGGTCTGCAGACCTTGGTCCAGCTTCAGTCCACTCTTACAGAGTGAGATTTCAAAGTCAAGAGTGGTACTGCTTACCTGTTAGGGGTGGTGGGGTGTGTATAGCTGGTGTGTCTTTTCTCCTTGGCTTTTTTTGCTCCTGTTCAGTGTTTTGGGAAGGCTGGATAGTTTTACCTTTTCTTGGTATCTTTTTGAGATCACAGCTTTTAATCAGCTGTTCTGAAAGGTCTTCTGCATGACAGAAAAAATAAAAAAAAAGAGAATAGAAACTGAAGCAGAGGGGAAATAATAAAACAGATGGTGAAAAGAAAAGCTCTAATAATACAGCTTTCATCCAAGAAGACTGAAATGACTGTGGAAAAACAACTCCTAAATAGGAAGTCAGTACAAGAGGCTTCTGTGCCATACTATGTGGGAGCTGACTTTGGTGGTCCTGCTTTGTAGGTGGTAGGCATAAAGCAGAGGGGGAAAGCTGTGGGCAGCGGTGTGCTATGTGGCTGAGGAAAGCTGCACCATCACACAGAGGTCCCAGGGCTGTCGTCCTGCTCAGCTATAACTGTGGGGCTGTGTCTTCAAGAGTTATAAGGGCACTTCTGTGAGGGAAAGATTTATCTGTATGAGGTCAGTCAGAGCTACTGACAAACAAAGCCAGCATATTGTTCCCTTCAGGAGCTGGCTTTATTTCCAGAGCCACGGAGCAGTCAGTATGCACTTTTGATTTACGTTAGCATTACACTGGATTTTTGGTTTTCTCTTAAGCTTTGACTAAAATTACTCAGATGGTGGGCATGAATTTTCTGCAAGGATCTGCATTTCTGGGTGCTCATGCAAGCTGAAAAAGTTAAGTCTAGTCTGTCATTAGCATCATCATGCAAACCAAGGCTTTGCTTTCTCAGATGTTGCTTGCTTGGCTTCAGCATGGTTCCTCAGCCCAGTGAATAATCTCCTGATTAACTTCCTGGAAGATGCAGACTATTTTTTCATCTCTCTGAGGCTTCCTGAAGGATATTAATGAACTCATTTAACCTCCTACAGCCTCCATTTCCCATCTGTAGAGGGGGACTAGTTCTGTACTTTTTTACATTAAAAATGTTGTGAACAATCATGTTGAGTGTGTCAGCAATTACAGAAGCGGTGCCTTTGGCTAGAGGGGTTGTGGCAGAGAGACAGGATAAGGATACCTTCCTTGCAGGGCAAACCAAAAAAGTTTATAAAATTCTGCTGACCTAACACATTTTTTTGACAAACAGCTGAAATTGTATTGTTCTCTTGTTGTCATTGCAAGGGTAACAATTAACAAGTAGTTTTTGGTTTCTGGACTTCTAAATCTTCATGATTGTTTTGCCAGGCTATGGTGAAGTAATAGTGTTTGAAACTGAGGCAAAGATCTTGAACACACAAAAAGCACATCTATCAAGTATGAAGTCTGGTATACAGGTATATGAAGGAGCAAAGAAATGTCTGGTACTGTCAGTGCAGAAGTTAACATAAAAAATAGGTTCAGAGAGGAAACGGACTGAAAATGAAGAAGAAAAAAGTACTTAGCCCACTCCATTAGAGGAAAAGGGGTATTTAAAATCTGTTACTCAAATTCCATGTGGAATACATATTTAGGAAACATCCAGCTATATGGCTTCAGTTTATTGTTGTACAAATGAAGAAACTGCTCTACTTTTTCTACCAGAGGAAAGAACAATGACTTTTTCATTTTTCCTCATTAATTAACTTTGTTCTAGGGCTTCAGCTAATATTTATATGCAAGAAAGAAAAACACTCTTTGCCTTTCCATCTGGCATCAGAAATGTCAGCAGAAGGTGTAATCTATCAGGTTTCATGAGGACTCAGTTGTACTGCTGGAGGGGAAAAACAGCAACTGGACAGGACCTAATGATGTGTAGACAACACCTCTCCAATTTCTGCAATGACATCATCTAATAACACTTACCTAAATGGTTGCAGTGTGAATCTCGCTTGTCCAGTCTGTCTTCTGGGATATCAAGTGGCTGAACACATTCTGTTGACATCATTGAAATGGGTTTTTTCTCCCCCTTGAAACTACAGCACCAGAAAAAAAAAAAAAAAAAAAAAAAAAAAAAAAAAAAAAGGAAAGCAGCAGCATGACATAAAACAGACATGTTGGCGTTATGTGCCCACTTGCTGGCCAGACTGAGGGAAGCTCTTGTCTTCCAGCTGCTTTCTGTCATACAGTCTGCTGACCTGATTTTGCCTAAGCATGCTAAGAGATGCATACATTCACAATCTTTCTTACATATGTCATATTCTATTTTTCCACCTACAGTGCTGTATGTACCCACACAAGCACATAAAATATGTTGGCTCTACAGAAGAAATTTGACTTTAATCTTCCAGAAAGTGCTATCACACGCAGAAAGTAAACATTAGGAAATAGAATATTTTCTGATTTTCTTCTATATTAACTGTAAGCTAATTGTCATAATTGGTGTTTACTATGCAATCTAACTTTAATTATGAATGCAGAATGAGTTACTCTAACAATTCTAGTTATCTTAAAGAGCCTAGATACTCCCAATGACCCAGATGCGAGAGCTGACTCTGGAAGTTAGCCAGCATCCATAGACTCAGGAGCCAGCACGAGGAATACGTCTTCATGGCATTGGTAGGAGCACTGGGAACCCATGTTCCCAGGCTGCTTAAGTACCCGTGGTCTGCATATCCCTCTGCATTTCTATTTTGTTCTTCAAGGCTTTTTATTATTTCTTATGCACAAGTGTAAAAAGCCCCAGAGTCCAGCTTCTTATCCGAGAATCACCAGCATTCCTCAATGAATTGGTACTTTGATGCTTTGAAACTACCAGAGGTGGTAGTTTTCTGATCACGACCTCTGTTATCTGTTTTGGGGGAATAAGAGCAGTCTAACTTCCTTGTAGGGAATGGGAAAGCAGTGAGGAAGAGAATCCAGCAGGAGATTGCTTCAACAGTAGAAGAAACTGGAAAAAAATGGAAGAAGGTAGAGGGAGGTGAAAAAGGAAAGGTAAATAACAGAGAGAAGTGAAAGAAAATGCAACCAGAGAAAAACAAGAAGGAGGACAGGATGAGAGAACAGGAGCTTTTACTGTGTGAGTGTATTTTGATTTTGCTTGGAGCCAAGATATCTACCTATATTATTTCTCTGAAAATGGCAGTGCTTTTTTGTCAGCAAGAAACTGAACATTAGGGCAGTTAACCTCATTTCTATGACTAAACTTGCATCTATATTAAGAACAATTAAACCTCAAGCAAAATCTAGTAACATAAATATTTGCCAAATAAAACATGAAAGGTTGCAATCACATCATGCAGTGAGCTAGTTCTTCAGGGAATGGAAAAACATGTCCTAAACTCCAGTGACTTCAAAGCAAATGCAATATTAAATTACAGTAATAAATGTCAGGAACATTGACTCATAATGTATTTAGGGAATTAACTACCATACACTTTAGTACTCAAAATACACAGAAATCTGTAAAATTCTATGCATTCATAAATATCTCACTGAATCAGGCCTGGACCAGGAGTTCAAACTGAAGATCAGGCCCAGTCCAGCGTCAGGTCTGTACTAAAGGGTTATACCACCTGGAAACTGTGTTGGCCTTCAACAAAAATAAATAAAATAAAACCTTTCACTTAGGAAGACCCCTCATAAAGAAATTCTTTGAATGTGTCTTACCATGGTATGGCTCCTCTATTTATTGACTGTATAAATAATCCGTAGCTATGGCTTAAAACATAACAGTCAATGTTTCATTTAAAACATAAACATACTACTTGGCCATACGAAAAGTCACACTAAATTTCGTGTTTTGAGGGAGAAACTGTTTATTTCTTCAGCGCCATTTGATTTTTTAGGATTTGATTAAGTTATGCTGGCTGTTAGCTAAATATTATAACTGTGTTGGTAATGTTCTTTCCTGGAGATTGTCTTGTTTTGAAAGTTTTCAGTGAAATCAAGGATAACATTCCAGATTATGGACTTTTTTAAAAGAGGTCTTGAGTGAAAGAAGGTGGAGATATGTAGTAAAATCTACTTGTAAGATTAGTAGTAACTTACACTGGCTAGCAATACCTTATAAAATCTAATTAACTTTGATTTTATTTTTCTAAACTGTTTCAGTGTGTTGTTTCACCTCAGGAAAATCAAGTTTGTAAAGAGACTCCATCTTATATACAAGTATATACAACTTATATACAAGTATAAGACTTCCTTGTTAATTTAATAGTTTGAAAAATAATGTTTTAAAATAAATTGTTTAGATCTGTCTTTATATTTTCACAGTCACAGATGACAAGCCCAAAGCAACTGTAGTGGTTTAAAACATGGCTTTACAAGCTAACTTCTGACCCCCTTTATTTTAAAGTTCGCCCCAAAGAAAGCTTTGCCTTGCTCACAAATATGCTTCCACACTGCTCATTGTTAAAAAAGAATACAAAGAAAAGAATGAGCAGAGTGCATGGTGAGTTTAGGTGTCTTGGGTCTATATAAGTTGCATACAATGTGTGAATTGGTGAGTGATGCTATTTCCTGTTGCTCTGCATTACACACGAGTCTTTCATTCAAAAGATGAGGTGATGTATGTGAGGATTGTAATGGTGCTTTCCCAAACCACTAAAATCAATTCCAGACACTGAAGAAACAGATTCCCCAGTAATGCTTCATGTGGAAGGAAGACTACTATAGTGACTGCATGAAGTCATTAGTACGCCTTAACAAATGGAAGCACATTCTCAGATCTTAGTGTGTTAAGTACAACTCCTTTCCTACCAGCCTTCATGCTAACAGTTTGCACTCTGCTGCAGTCAGTCACCCTTTTGTAGGTAATGCCTGCCTTTTACATGGTGGATTGTGATTTTTTTTTCTCTCACTCCATTGAATCGCTCAACATAATGAGCCACGTTCATCCTTGGTGCAGCTTTAATGTTTGCAGTTGAAGCTCTAAATCACACTCAGCAGGAGACACTGTCTAAAATGGATATAGATTTTTCCATATGAGTTAGAATTCAATAGTCACTTAGCCTGAGACTACTTTCAGTACAACACAGCCAGGCTGTACCACCCTCCTGCAGAGACGTGCTCTCAAAGGAGTCACCTGTAGTCTCTTACTGTTGGGAAATGACAGAGTAGAGATGCCTTAAATGCTTCTTAAAAGCTGAGAAAGAGTTCTGCCTTTTTTTTTTTTCCTATGTAATTTTTTTTTCCTTGTAAAACCATTTGGCAATAAACAGGGTGGCCTCAACTTATAGAGAGAAAAGAGAAAGGAATAACAAGGCAAGCTGAAAATTGTTGATATTACTGAAAGCTATTTCAGCCTTGTGCGGATTATTTGTCATGCTTTTCACTGTCGTATAACAGGACTCCAACATGCAGTCTTGTGAGAGATGAGGATTCAAACAGAAAATGTCTGAAATTTTCTCTTCTTAAATTGCACCTCTGTTGTTAAGTAGTTTACAGCAAACACCCTGAATTTATTAATTAATTTACTTCTTCAGAAGTCTTTGTTGAGTGCCCTGATATGGCTGTACAGAGAAGGGAGATCCACACAGCTCCTGCTACTCACTGGCATAGTCTTAAAACACAGATACACACACATGCTTGCAAATTATAGGATTCCTTTCTTCCCCTAAATTACGGGGCTTCATCAGAAAGTCCACCAATGCATTTAATTCTAGGGTTCCATTAAATACAAATATTTTGCCTAGAGATGAACAAAGAGACCAGCTTTTCTTTTTAGTGTTTTTGTGTATAGAATGGCTGGAGCTTAATGAAAATTCAGCAAAGATACACTAACAGAGCTCTACCAAAACAATTTAAATATTTTGAGGTCATTTGATCATGTGACATTCAAGCCATACTGTACTGAAATCTCATGAGATTAAGTCTCCCTTATAAGACAGAAAACAAAAACTTTGAGAATACATCTGAAGAGCTGGACTTTTCTCATTTGATCATGACCTAGGCACAGAAGTGGCTTTGCATAGATGAAACTTACTGTGTATTTCTTGCCTACTCCTAGGACCTGAAAGTCTGTAGGTGCTAGGCTGCTACATGGAAATTATAAACTTGTTGATTTCGATCTGAACTCGAGGCACTATGCAAAGAAGTCATCAGTAGATGACTGTAATCACATATAAAATTGAGTATTTTATGACCTGTAATTCTTATCAAAGTTTACAGGGGCTAACTGGCCATCAGTATCAGGACTCTTCCCATTAAGGACATCACTTGCTATGTATACAAGCCATTTCCTTTTATTGTTTTCCTTAGAATTGTGAACTAACCCTTTGTACAATCTCCACAAACTCTGCTTCTGAGGACTTCAGTGGACCATCTACTGCTGTCCATAAGTATACAAACTTTTAATATTTACTTAGTATTTGGTCAGTAGAATGTTTGGTTTCCGCAACTGGCAAAAATCTCCAAGAAAAAGCACGCATTAGTTTGCAGGCCATGCCCAATCATTAAAGACACCTTTGACATGTCGACTTGGATACAACCTAAATGAAAGTACTCATAAGAGCATTCTTTGGTTGGTTGGCAGTCGGCAATCTGAATTTAATTGGTATTTATTTTGACATGTGGATGATAATATCGCCACTGAAGTCTGTATGACTCCAGGTACCTATCTCTTCCTGGACCCAGAGTACAAACAGGAACATCTTTCTGCCATGAGCAACATGGTACAGGTCTCGGGGTAGCCAGGCAGCCAAAATGCATGTCTGTGAGGGAAGTGAAAAGCCAAAACAGATCCCGGGCTGCCCAGGGTGAATCAGCCCTTTGCCGTGCCCTTGCTTGAGTAGGCTTCAGTGGCCAGAGTGCCACTGGAAGAAGGAGAGCTCAGCAGCAGAAATGTAGACAGCAGGGGTCCTGGGGTGAGATGGCAAGCACACGTGCTTGTCTGTGCCCCTGCATGTGCGGGCCTGGCCTTGCTAGCACCCAACAGACAGATGGGAACAAGTGGGACTATTTCACAGTGTGATATAAGAGCCAGAAGCTGGACTGTAGTAATTAATGCACTGAGAGCTGCTCTTCGCTACATTTCCCAGACAGCTGCTTAGACATTGGAGTTTTCCTCTGAGACCAGAGCATCTTCTCCCACTGTGCACGCCCTTAGGCTCTACAGACAGGTTTTGATTCTTTTTTCATTTCTTTTTCTCTCTCTGTCTGGATTCAGTGTACCCATGAGAGAAGGGATGGTCAAGCTCCCACCACCCTCACCAGCTCTTCTCTTCTGTCAGTAAACTTGTGTGGGAGGGAAAGGAAGAGTTGTCTGTGCTTCTGTTGCATGTCCTCTGCAGGACCCTGCAGTGTCAATGGGCACCGTGCCATTGACGAGTATATAAACAGACACCCTCAGCTGGGTCTAGGCATCTTGCACCCAACTTGCAGTCACAGAGCTCATCTGAAACATCTCAAGGAGCACAGGGAACAGTGCTGTGCCTGTGTGCTTGGCTCCTCCAGCTTATGCTCAGCAGGAAGCCTTGGCTTCTCTACAGGCTTCTCTGTCTGCACCCATTCCTGGTCCTCTACAACTACTTCCCAGGCACATCATGTAAACAAGGCAAGGCAACTCATCTACTGCTGATGGAAAAGAAAATGGATGCCCTAAAAGTAGAAAGTCTGGGTGTTCTTGCCTTAAGGTCCAAACTTTCCATTACAAATTTTGCCATATTTCTAACATTACCCCACTGAGTTGATATCTTCCTGGGCACAGAGAACAGCCTCGTGCTACTTCTCCTTCAATTATTTGAGCACTAGAATGCTCTCTCCAGACATTCTTGTTAGATTAGTCTGATTTTTGTTTTCTAAAGCATACTTAAAACTTCTCAGGAAACATTTAATTGTTTGAAAATTGAGAAAATAAAAAATGCAGAACCTTCCTTCATTGCTTCTTCAGGGTGCAAACCAGCCCTCACATGTGCCAACTCTTTGCAGTGGCATGGAGAGTCACAGTACCAGCAACCATTCTGCTCCTTCAAAGTGTCCACTACTGTATAAAAGTTAGTTGAAGCTGTGTTCTGTCATGTCTTCCCTCCCCAAGAATCCATCCCATGCATTTCAGCCTGAGCATGGCATCAGCCGGTATGGGAGCATCCCCAGCCAGCTTCCCATGGGATAAGGGAAGGTGACGAGATTTGCCTCTTTAGAGGGGAGAGAGGAATCAAAGAGCAAAGCAAGAGGTGACAGAGGCACGAGGGAGGATGCAGTACTCACGGAGCAGTGGCAGATAGATTGCAATTCAGCGTTGGGGCTGTCTGGACTTCCAACGTCCTGAGCTGGGTTCCGCGGGCACTGCTGCTCCCTTATCAAGGGAGCAGAGGGAGCGGTTGCTATGGCAATGTCGGGATCAGGAGTCCTCTGGGAGGCTGGGACTCAGCATCCCCGCTCTTCTGCACCCAGTGGGTTTTGGTGGAGGATGCCGGCAGCGCCTCAAGGAGAAGGCATCTCTCTGACCAGACGTTCAGGGCAGTGGGAGGGATGTGAAGGATTCAGAGTGCGGTGAAGGGAGCCAAAAGGCGAGCCGCAGCCACTGTGTTGAGAGGAGCAAGGGGAATGGCGAGGGGAGGGAGCGAGGCTGCTGCCGTTTGGGACCCAGGGGAGAGCCGAGGATAAAAGTGGAGCAAGCAGGCAGGGCACGTGTCTGGGAACAGTACCAGGAGCACAGAAAGTGATGGGCATGCTGAGGTTCAGCAGTGACTGCAGGGTTTGTGTGTGCATCTGGCCACAACTAAGTTACACAAGCAGGGTATTTATGGGGCCAGGAGGGGAGCCTTCTGCGGCTGCCAGTTGTTTGCCAGTGGAGACCACTTTCTCCTATTTTAGCCCACTGCATTGGATGGGGCTGTTATTTAAACTGAGGGAAAAATATACAAATATGCCTGACGTTAGAAAAGCTCTGGGAGAAACACTCAGTGGTGGGATTGTGAACTGCTCCTCTCTAGGTATTCATTTGCAACAAAAACGCCTTTTTCTATCCCCTTTCATTAAAATATCCTTTAACACTGTGACTACTCACAGACTTTTTTTCTCTCTGTTATCTTCACATTTTTTTTCCCCCGGTCAATAACTGCAATTCAGCTTCCAGAACACGTTTTGAATTAGTTGGGGTTTCTTTCGTAAATAATGTATTGTACAGATGGCCCAAAGGGGCAAAGTGCTAATTCCCATTTCTGAAACAGCACCCTCAGATGCTGTATGTTTCAGACATAAGGCACAGACCAAACTGAGCACTCTCAAGGCACCATGTGTAAGTGCTGCACGCTTTCTCTGCCGATGTCTGGGAGAGACAAGCACATTTGTTACCTCGCAGGATATAATTTGTGTGTTTAGGTGGCTTTTAAAAGCAAGCCCATAAAGGCTTAAATCATTCCTGATAAATGGAGTATGGGCTCAGTACAGCAAGACATTTTTTGCAAGATTGAGATGTTTAATTGTAAAAAAAAACCAACCAACCAAACAAACAAACAAACAAAAAATTTCCAAACCAAACACAAAACTGTTCCTAAAAAACTTCTTTTCCATGTAATTTTGATTTTAAATTTTCAAGATTAGCCTGTTGCAGTCCGTTTTAAATAAAAAACTATTTTCACATTGAAATGCCTCTTACTTAGACATACAAGTTATTTTGCATTTTTTCCCATGAATTCTTCCAGCTTAGGAGACTGCTCAAAAATGGGCTCACAAAACACAATCGAAAACCCCTCAAATCTGATTTGAAACTCAGCTCAGGATTGCCTTTTGCATTTTGCTTTTCCTGTCTGAAACAGTCACTCGGTCATTGACAGCTCTGCAAAAATCCCCTGAGGATGAGAAAAACGTTTCCTGTTCTTGTCCCTAGATCCCAAAGTTGCTTTAGGAATGTTACAGGAAAATTTCCAGCACAAGGAAGGGGACCTATCACACTCCAACCCTTTTTGCCTCATACATTTGCCGGGTTCCACATGATGCCACGAAGTATATTACTGTAGCAGAGGATTTATCCCAGTCTTTCCAGAGGGACTTTCACATTAATGGTGTGATGGAGGATTTACACCCAGATCTGATCTTTTGAATATTTACAGTTGTTGTCCGGCTTGTAAGAAGGCTGGGACCCCATCCAATTCTCTAATCCTTCCTTATTTCACAAGCACAGCCTGGAAAATAGTTCAAGCCTGTAACAAATTTGCACTTTAACCTTCTTCCCTTCCATGTGAGTATTCCCGTCAACACTTGGGGAACTTGTAATTAAAGATAAGCATAAGATAAGCCATGTAAACACATACACACACATAAATACAGCTATTACGTACCTGCGCAAGTTACTTTTCTGCTTGTTTTTGGTTTGCAATTCAGGGATCTAAGTTTTGAATACCCGAAAGCAGTAAGAAGTTAGCCTTCCTTGGATAGTTTTTCCTGTTAAAATCTTTCCTTTCTACACAAAGAAGTTGGTTTACTGAAGCTTTTTAGCATAGCTTGAGAAAGTGAATATTCCTTTGCAAGATGCATGGTGCCCCTTGATGTTCTGTTTGTTGTTACATAGTAGGTTTTCAGTTGGTTTTGCAATGCAAGCACAGCAGGCTTTTCAATATTGTGATAGCTAGTAAAGATTTTTCCCATCAGTAATTTTGCTCACAGCAAGCTCACCTTGAATCTGTCCCAACTGAAACCAAAACAGCCATGCTAGTCCAGTATGATCCAGTTAAAACACTGAATTTATAGAACGGGAAGCCAGACAATGCTCCGTTCCTTATGTGTGTGATGCTCATTCTGGCACCAGTGAGGCTGCTGCTTGGGCCAGACCATATGGGATACATGAAACAGGACTGGTGGGAGAGGTTTTGAGGGCTGTTTTTTGAGGAAGTCCTGGCTGAGCAAGACTGTTATTATACCTTGATTCATAATGCATGCTTTTTTTCTTTTTGGTTTGTTTGTTTAGAAGTATTACATAAAACAAAAGTCCCACTATGGAGATGGTAGGGGAATTTCTCCAAGTGGATCCTCCAACTTTGCCAAGGGAAAGCTGAAGCCAGCAAACCTGGTATTCCGTGAGGCCTTTAAAATGCTGAGGTCTGTGTTTTTCCATTTTCCTCTCTCATTCCTGAACTATCATTAAAATAGTTATCCCATGAAAGATTTCTGTACTAATCCTCTTTAAAATACACTGCCTTTTTAATAAATTTTGTGGTCAGGAAAAAATGCCTGATGCACAAAGGAGGCTGCCTAGTGCAAAAGTGAGTACAAGTTTTGTTATGAGGAAGTCTGCTGTCCAAAGTAGGCCAGATTTTCCACATCAGAATATTCAACATCTACTGCAGAAGGCCATGAAAAGCATTATAAACTAGCATGTAATCAGAGTTATAAATGGAGAGGTTTCACTGTGGCCGTGTGAGGTTAATACCCATCTGCTTGGATTATGGTCTGCTCGGGTTTGACTGGCGCTGTTTTCAGATGAAACAACAGGTGCCGATAAGGGAAGGTGAAAATGAAGAACCGATTCATTCAGTCATAGCTGTTAAAGCTTTTGTCTTGCCTGGGCTGCACTGAGAAAAAAGGGATTGTTTTGCTCTAATGGTTTGGTTGTTGCTGAGTTTCTTGATGGTGGTGGCCTTAGGGCTGTGGGTTGGAGGCGGCCTTTTTAACACGTGGTTACAGCAAAGGTAATATTCTGTCCATATAAACAAATTCAGACCTCACACTAGCCTGATGTGCTCGAGCACACCTTCAGCCTGTGCTGCTTATTTCTGTGTGAAAGTGTATTACACTATAAAGAAAATCTGTGCTAACTCACCTGCATGTATATACATGCCCCAAATAAGCTTATACATGGAGAACTGAGGAACTTGTAAGCACACACTTATTCACTTGGTCACTTTATAAGTGTTGTGATAGTTGTTGTCATCATACAACCTAACTGGTTGGTTAAATAAGCTACTTTGCAGCCAGAGTAGTTTGATCAATAGATCAATGCAAAGTGTTCGGTTTTTTTTTTTCATCAAACAGATTGCTTGATATACGGACAACATTTGTCTTTGGTGGTTTCCCTTTCAACTGAGAAGGTTAAAAGTGCAATAGATTGACACCTGCTGTCAATATGGCTAGATTTTCAGACAAGTGATTATAAACACTTTTCCTTTTGTGTAGAACATGGTTTTCCAAACTTTTGACTTGCCTGGGCCTCGCTGAGTGAGCAGAAATTGCCTTGGGCTGCATATATAGTATGTAATTAATGTAATGTATTGAAGTAACAAAGCTTATTTGTTTACTATTAAAACATAAAAACTGCAACAAAAACATAAAAAAGTGGAATGTTTGACTTGGTTTTGGTGAAACTAAGGCTGTTTCATTGTCGATGATTGCCATTCTCAGTGAGTTCTCAAGTTGTTTGACAGAGACTTTTGATGAAATGTTACTCTTCCTGTGCTTCAGGAAAAGTAGTAATGACCAATTTTTTTTCAAGTTCAGTGCCTGATTGCAACTCTGTACATTCCATGTGAAAATGTGTAAGTAATATGTTTATGTTGCCTGAAAACAAAGTAGTGAATATACATAAAAATGATTTTTTTTTTTTTTTTCAATCTTGAAACCTATTCTCAAATTTATTCATCAAAACAGAAAGCAAGGCTGCATATTTTTCACTGTTCACAGGACTGTGCTTAGCCAGTCTATCAAAATGCATGACAATATTTGCCATAACTTGAGCTTGCCATAATTTCAGTTTCATTGTCTGGTATTGCCTGAAACATAGCACAGAAGAGGTGATTTTTACCCTGAAGATGCATGTTTAATTAGTTTAAATGAGCAGTCAAATCCCCCCAAAATGCTAAATCTGTGAGCCATTTTAAATCTTCATGTTCTGGCACAAATTTTCCCTTTGATTCCATAAAGGACTTGATTTCACTTTGCAAATCATAAACTTATTTTAGCATTTTACCCTGACTCAACCACCTTCCTTTAGGAAAGCAAATGATGACCCTATAATCAGCACTCATCCTTTTAGTGGACTCATAGAATTGGCGATGATTCAGTCCCTTGGACTTTATGAAATTCACAGCTTTGATGAAATTGTATGAAATTATCCATTTTTAAAGCTTCTGCACATAAATTTTCTTGGTGTCTGATGCAGTGATATTTCATCAAATGTTATCACTTCTTCTACTAATTTCACAAGTCCCTCTTTTTTGCCAGCCATCACTGGGGCACCCTCATTGGCTATACCAGACATGTTGACAAGGGCTAAAGAAAATTACTTTAAGAAATTTTTTTTACTGCTTCATGCAGATCAGGAGATTTAATTGTGTCTTTCAGCGGCACCAAGGAAGCCACTTCTTAGTGACATTATATTTGTAATCAATACCTCTAATGAAAATGGCAAGCTGAGCTGTATCTGTAACATCGGTACTTTCATATATTGCCAAAGCATAAAATTTGAAATTAGCAGCAGGGTCAGAGCCTGTACCATGATGATGCAGCAGCAGGGCTCGGGCCGTAGTGCAAGCTGAGCTGGGCCACATGTGGCACACAGGCCACAGGCTGCACATGCCTGTTGAAGAATATTCACACAAGTATATTGGTTTTAGGGGTATATTGTGTTTTCCATAGACAGCTCAAGTGTTTCAAACAGAAGGTTTGCTTCAGGAAAAGCATTGCCTTGTCCAAGACAGCACGTTTGTCTCGGGTCCAAGAAGGAAACCATCTGTGCTTGTTGTACTGCTGAGTGAAACCTTTGAGGCTGGAACAGTCTCTAAAGCCTGAAGGAGCCTGGAATTTGTATTTGCTGTTGACAGATGGCCCATGTGAACATCCTCCTTGCTGCCCCTGCAAAGGTTGGGGGGATTGTAGAGGAGTTTCAGAACACAGAAAGATGATAATCCCATTTAGAGTGGGACAAGAAATTTCAAAGTCAAGGGTCAGTAGCATGCCAGGTTTCCTTGTACACTGCTAAGGAAAAGAAGAGTCACTCTTAAGTTGTCAAAAAAAGGAGCGTAGATGTTGCAGGTTGTACATTTAGATTTGTACCTTAGCATTTTCTGTTTTAGCTCGCCTATGATTGATTCTTCCTTCTTACCTTTCTTACCTGGTTTCCTTCTTAGAGGAAACCCAGAGAAAATAAGCATGAAAAGGACACGATCAATACAAATTTTCAGTTTTGTCACTCCTAAAGACTCCTTTCCATGTTTTCATCAATCGTTAGGTAAGGAGATTTTGAGGAGGGTTTAGTTTTAGGGAAAAGCAGATGTAAAAAATCCAGAAAATGGCAGATGGCATGGAAACTGTATTCCAGACAGACTAAGAACAAAGCAGCAGTGGATAACCTCTGGCCCTTGTAATTTGTACTTCTACTTAAATGAACAGGTCTTATACAGCATGGGGTGAAGGGGGGAGCTGGGCCTAAGTGAGAGATGCCCTTTGCCACTGAGAAATATTTCTCTCATTTCTTTTGTGCGACATTAGATTTGTCATATTGTTCCTTATGTTGGAATTGTCATTCCTCACCTTCCCCTCCAAATTCTTGTTCTAGTTAATGGAATTCTGACTCAGATTCTTCTGTGCATTGAACTGTTGGAAAACTGGGGCTGTTTCTGTGCCTTGCATCAAGGTGGCAAAGAGAGAGTCATCCAAGCAGATGCCAGAGAACTGCCCTGACAAAGAACATTTAAACTTGTGTCACCCAGTAAACACTGTATTAGAAGAAGAATAAACTAAGCTTAACTGAAGCAAGACTGCAAGGCTTTCAATGCAGCAAATAAAAAAAAGAAGCAAAATGAATTTCACATAAAAGGGCATTTGAAAATAAATTCAGGGAAGCTGAATACTGCCTGCTTTTAATGTCAGTGGGAATCTTTCAGGTCAGTGCAATCATCCTGAACCATGTTGTGCCTCCTGAGCCCTGATGAAGGTGGATCCAATTCCATTAATTGTTCTTCATCTGGAGGTGGAGTTACTTCGCCAATCTCTGCTTTCATTGGGTCCTCATTAAATCTCCTCCACATCAGCCCTGGCTTATTTTGGGGTAGAGGATCCATTGTTCTTCCTTGAAAGGTCCACTTTTCCAGTGGATTCTGCCACTGTCTTTTGTTGCTCTGCGTTGGTTTACAAGCTGCAGGATGCCTAGTACTTTTGGGGCCCACTGCAGAAGGTGGTGAGGTGGCTCAGTGAAATCTAAATAACCCCACAGTGAAACTTTGCTTCTATGTGGCTAACTATTATTCAGTGCAAAAGAGCAATTTGAATGTACTGCTTTGCAGTTTTACAATGTTGTAAATTTTATCTGCTGCAAATTACTAGAGGGAAAAACAGATAAAGAAGCACTTTTTTTTTAATGCAAGATAAAACTGTTTTATGGTATGTTCTGTTTCAAGTGTAGTTGAGACGTTATTTTCAACTTCATAGGAATCAAAAGTAAACAGTTTTTTTAATTATTATGATTATATAATGAGTATGAATTTAAGTATGAATGTTATAATACATTTAAGTTATAGAAGTAAATTATATATTATAGATATTGTTATATAATTATTATGTATGTGCAAGTTATTGCTTCCTTAACTGAGATAAAATGAAAACACTCAAAAAACAACCGAAATACTAAAGTTCAGTGACTGGATGCTTTCAGTTTTCTTGTTCATTTTCTAGGTTATATTTAAAGGGCTTCAGAATATGTTTTGTTGGTGGAATGTTTTCCTCTCTTTACCGTTTTCCTCTCTTTACCATTTTCCTTCTCTCAACACCTAATGAAAACGCTGCAAAGCTGTGATTTTATAACTGCTCTTCTGTGACTTGGCCACAAGTAATTTCTGGGGATGCCTGACCCTGTCCTTAGCATGTGGGCTCTTTACAGCTTTCAGAATCAACTACTCCACCTGATAACTTTTTGCTGGGATAGACTGAACAACCCTGATGAAACCATAGCTGAGTCTTCAGCATCCTTGATGTTTTTCCCCCTCTGTGAAGCAAATTATCCACTCCTTGGACTGTACTTTGGTAAGTGAAGTGTTAAACTCTGTGTAGTCAATGCCATGTGAGTAGCAAGATTGTCAAGATCAGCCTTCACTGGAGAGATTTAACAATGGCAACAAATATCAAACATGGATTGAGTTTCAAGAGTTTGATAAGTAAATGTAATCTGTTATTTTTTGTATTGCTAGAAAGGGTAGTAAATTTTCTGATGGACTCTATTCCTTAACAGTACTCAATATTATGTCTACCTGACCCCATTTCTTGCACTGAGAACTAGCTGTGCATGTGCATGTGTGAAATGTCACCCCCTTTCCTTGTGAAAATGCCATGAGGAAATGAGAACTAACTTTCAGCAGTTTGAAAGTGAATGGAAAATTACTGATGTCAATTTTCAGTATATGGTTTAGGGAGAGTCCTTTCACTTTGTTCCTGAAGGAAACGCATCAAAATTCTCGTCAGGCAGGAGAGATGAAGAGTTGGTCCTGTGCCAGGTGAAGTTTAAATTGATCTTTATATCATTATCCTAGCACTTTTATATAAAACAACTTCTGCACTTTTACTTTGTTCCTTAGCTCCAATATAGGCATCGCGTCTGTGCTAATTTTTTTTTTTTTTATAAGATCATAGAATCCTCTAATATTCAAGGTGTTGCTGGTGCTGCAAGACTCTAAGCAAAGTGTGACACCTTCTTGCTTCCTTAAGGGGTTGATTCCCTCTAGTTATTTTGAGTAAAATGCAAAATTTTTGTTGACTCCACAGGAAGAAGGATTTCTCCCTCAGTGTGAAATCTGAATTACTCTACAGTAAAACTTGGCATCTACTTGCCTATAGGCACGTTTTGGTGCAACTGAGCAATGTTTTGAAGTTTTGCAATTCATTTTATCAGGTGCAAGAGCACAACATAACTACAGTGAAAAAAGGCATAAGGAAACACAAATCTTTTATTTCTATAAGATTGCCTTACAGTAATTTCTCTTTTAGTACAGTTGATAAATTATTTTCTATTTCATAGCAACTAGAAGTAAATTACCATACTAAGAAATTATATAGTAAATATAAAATTTAAATATAAATCAAGTAATACATTTAAATCAGAAAAATAAATTTTTGTATGTTATACATAAATTATACAATTATTATAGATTAGTGTTAAATGCTATTGCTTCCTGACTGAGACAAAACACAAAGAGTCCAAAAAGGGCATAGAAGTAGGAGAGAGGTTCATGGTGTTTTGGGAGCATCCTCTTCAGAGATGAAGGTGCATTCTCTGTTGACAGATCCTGAGCGCTGTCAGCTCCCACTGCCATCCATAGGCGTTGAGAGGGAATTCAACCTTCTGCAAGGAAGTTTGTACATTATAGTTCAGCTTTATGAGCTGGGAACTGAACTTCTTCTGTCTCTCGACTGAGCACCCTGCAACATCAGTGTATCAGTTACAGCTAACTGTAGCTCTCTTATCTAATGCCTGACGGTAGTGATAAGGGGACAAACTATAACACTGTGCAGGGCCCCAAGGGAAGCATAATCATAGAATATCCTGAACTCCTTCAGCCTGTCCTTGGAGGCCATGTGTACTCCCTTCAGTCTCCTCAAGGCTGAACAAACCATGGCACCTTGGTCACTGCTCATATGTCATCCCTTCTAGATCCTTCTCTGTCTTCATAGCCCTTCACTGGACATATGTCCTTCTAATGTTGTGATACACATCAATGCTGGCTGCAGAAGACAAAAAATGATAATTTAAAGAAGTAGTCTTCTACATCTTTGCTGATTCATTGTGAATGTCATCGTTGTACAATGTCTAATATAAGTCCTTACCTGATCAGCTGATTGGCTGAGTCTGAGCCCCGTTGGCAATCATGTGATGATGGCAGGCTTAGAGTTTCTGATTTCTTATCATGATATGCTTTTGAAGGAAGTAATTTGTTGTTGTTTTTTTTTTTTAATTCCTATGGAAAATATATATAATCTGTATATATGCGTGTTTTGAATATTATCATTTGTAGTGCTGACAGTTTTTTTAGGAAACAATTATACTCAATTAAGGAGGTGTAAAAAAGACTCAAGAAAGAGCCCAATTTTGTGTTGACCAATGATGAACATAAAAACATCTTCCAACTAATGTACAGGCAGCTTATTTGACTGCCTCTGTCCTTAGCAGCTTGCTTAAAGGAACCCACAAAATAGTTGTGTACTGGGTTCCTGAGAGAAGGTGTCAGAACAGGAGCACTCTGCCCTCTTTAAGTACCAGGATGTTTTTGAAGCTGGCTGACAGCTGCCTTACTTGTGGCCCTAGCTTCTGAAGGGTGTAGCGGTGCTAAGGGTTGAGGGGGAAGCAAGGGACACATTTGCAGCTCATGGAGGATCCTGAGAAATCAGTGATGGAGGGCAGGTATTGGAGAGGAGTTGCAGAGTGGTAACATGGGCAGTTGAATGTTATTTCTAGTAGCACAATGGACTACATTTCTGGTACAGATACTGCTATCAAATAGTGAGTGACTAGTGACAGCAGACATATGAGGTGTACAACATTGTCTTCATCCCCTAACTCTCAATATTCAGATTCTCATCAAAATAAAGGGGAGGAGTCCTGACAGTCCTTGTTTAGTTCCTACTGCTAAGCAAATTATTGCCTGCTAGTCAGAGCAGGATAATGTCTGCTGTCTGGGATAATCTCTTTCCATATAGGTAATGGTACGAAGGAGACAGGATAAACATTTCAAAAGGAGAAAACAAATAAAATCTTCATGCTGGATGGCATTCGTAGAAGCAGCTCTGCTTCCATTGAAACCAAGTCTAAATCATCCTTTAATTTCAGTGCATCTAATTCAAATTTGTAATTCCAATACCAAAAAGGTGTGTTAGTCATTAATATTTTATCCATTCTTATAATGTCAACATTGTTAAGCCCAGCTGAAGGTTTGGCAGCAAGCTGCTGAACACTGAACCCAGCATGGGTACATTACATTCCATTCATTAGAGACATACAAGTGTTGCTTCATGTGGGATTTGTGTAAAAACTTGCAGATTCTTCCTTATTCTCAGAAGCTCACTCAGAGCAAGTTGTTAAGCTCATTAATAGGGCAAAGAAAGACTGTGCTCCTATAATTTCCAGTTCAACTATTAGAGTGCACAAAATCCTAATTCTATTGTAGTCCAAGGAAAAACTCCCGTCTGTTTAATGGGGCCAAGATGGCATGAAGTTAATTTCAAAATACAATGTAGAAACCAAAACTCTCCCAGAAGAGTGACTTCAATGGAGTCTGGACCTCAAGAGATGAAACTGTTGTCTCAGAAAGGCGAATGCCATACTTTACTGTCAGAATAAGAAACATTGCTGCAATACAGAGAAAATTTTCTCTGTTTTATCAATTGATTTCCATTATGTGCACAGTTTTGACATCATGAGAATGACCTGGGCAGTTATTCTTCCTTTGAGGGCAATCATGCACATATTCACTTAGAGAAAAATTATTTAGGCCCATAAGGCACTGGAGAATGCCTTTTTTAAAGTAATATTCATAGTGAAAAAGGCACACTTGAAAAAAAAACACACTGTGAAGAGAACAACACTGGAGTAATCTTATAGACATGGATGCTTGTGCACTCGGTATTCAAAGGTCAGTATATATTTCATTTATATTAATAATGATCATAACGATCGGTTCATGGAGTACCCAACCATCAAATGTCTCTTTGCCTGTAATTTAATTAAATGCTTATTCTTTGGTAGGTTATCGGTGGTGAAACACCAGAACAATAACTGCTAATATCAGAAAATTTGCTGGGCACTTCTTTTTGTTCAGCAGAGAGAGGAAATTATTGATACAAAACATGATGTAAAGGGTATTCAGATCTTTCAGTGAGTAGGCTTTGAGAACAAATTGAACCTCTTTTTCCATTACATAAGCTCTTATCTACCAAGTGTACAAAGTACATTTTAACCAAACACTGTGAATTTCCAGCCTGAAGCAAACCTCCATGAAGTGGGAGAGTAGCAATGGAGTGCCACCTTCTATTTCTTCTTTCATGGATGTTCCCATGCTTATGGTGGGAGAACAGGATTTTGCAGGGCTGGCCCAAAGTTTCTGAGGAGCAGGACCAATTTCCCCTCCTTGGCCAGCACAGGCTAAGTGTGAAGAGGCTCTTCACACTCTTCTCTGTTGGGTATAGAAACATTTGTGAAATCTGTTCTTTAACCAGCATAGGGAAATTTAGGAAATCATCCCTATCAGGCAGGGTCTCCTGCGTATTGTGTGTGATCCTTGGATTTTTGTTGCCTCTTGTGAGCTGGCACCCATGGAGGAGATCTGCATTACAGCTATGCACAGGACTGCACAAGGCAGGTGGGAACGTAGCTAGCAGTCATAGTAAAAAGCAATCAAACTGCTTTTAGTTTAAAAAGTCATGAGTTTATTCATTTCTCCCTCTTCTAAGCAATTTTTGTTCATATACACACAAACATTATAACAGTCTTACATAGGGCTGCAATGTTATTCTATAGAAAAATACTTAATTTTATCCAGAAGTGCAGGATTATTTTTTGCTAATTAATCCTGAAAATTATTCATTTAGACAAGTTGTTCTCCCTTTTGGGAATCCACAGGCAGCGTGAAGGTGGTGCTAAATCATCCTTCTTCACCTTCTACAGAAGAACCTAGATGAGAAAAAACAACTAGCTGCTTCCATGTCATACCTGGCCTAGTTATGGACACCTTTTCTTTATATCCTACCAAGATATAAATAACAGTGCAATGATGGAAAACATCAGGGCTTCCTCCATGTCATAAAATTGGGAAGAGGGAATAGTTCTGTGAGGTTATTGATTTCCAGCTGCTTAATTGCTGCTTACAATATCTCCTTGAAAATAGCCATGTGCATTTCATTCCCTACTTGCTTGTTTAATTTAATTTAATCAATTGTTACACACCTGTTTCCACTTACTTAAAACAAGCATTATCTACAGCATAACAAATATGAAGAAACATTGAAAGCAATTAATCTTTGTAATGTTTATTCTTAGAATGGTATAATTAAGAAACTAAACTATAAAAATAATCAGCAAGTTTATACGTTAAAATACAATCAGGCACGTGAACCTTCTTTTAAACTACGTAGGCAGAATTGAAGATAGCTGTGGAAAGAGAAGAAATACGACTTCTAGGACCTGTTATTGGAGGTTGTCGAAAGAAACTTTTTTTTTTCCTCTTAGAAGGGATACTCTATTCCTAAATGCTTAGAAGAGACAGCTTCAGAGGATATCCAGCAGATTTTTCACAAGCCTGACCAAAGAGATGTACTCTTTCATTTCATTGTGTTCTTCATGCCCAAGCACAAATAATTGTATACTTTGCTTACTCTGAATAAGATAGAGGAGAGCACATCCAGCTACCATCCTACACCTCTGTTGAGACTCAAAACCAACAAGGATATTAAAAATAAATAAATCAACTCCCTAAATCTTATTTTTAATTTAATGATTTCTGAGCTCTTGTTGGTGCCAAGCAAGACAACTGGATGTCAGGCAGAGCCAAGGTGCTGGCTTCAGCCACCCTCTGCTTTCTGCTGGGCTGTGATGCAACGTGGCTCATTTACAGGGGTGCTGGCAGGCTCATCCCAGGGTATCTTTAAAAACATCTCTTATAATCCCCTTTTCCCTCTGGAAAGCATAGCTGCTAACAAACATTAAGAAGCAGTGATAGCCAGAGTTTCATGTGCTTGCTGCTAATTGATAAGGTAAATCAGAAGTGTGGGATTAGTGCAGCGAAGCCCTGTGCTTTCATATAGCCTTTGAATCTCTCCAGCTTAGACTTTTGGAGTTACTACCTGACTCCTCCTGAGACCTTTATCTTCTTTCCTCATACAATCTAAAGATAGTAATTAATTTATTCCACCAAAGAGCTTTAGTGACTGGGGCAGCAATTTTATACAGTTAATACATATGCCCTGCTGTTTGATTACTTCCCCTTGTGGACAGAGCGCAGAAATTTCATGCAAAAAGACAAATGCCCAGAGACCTCAAATTAAGGTAAGGGTGGTTTTTTTTCTTTTCAGATTTGCCTTCCTTACTTTTTTTCTTTTTCCAGTGTCTGGAAATCCCCAATGAGTCTGACATAAGTCCCTAACTTGGCTGGTTTCTGCAGAACAGAACGTTGCCAGATGATGGCTCACGCTTCGCTGACGACGTTCTGTCATCTATTGGTGCTAACGATGGATCAGTGTCTGTCTCTACAGCCTTTTTAATAGGTACTTTATTATTTTGACACATTTCTTTTCCTCCTGCTAATCCAGGGATTAGCACTGACATGTCTAAATTCGTGCTCAACTGTGTTAACATTATCCCTCTTGTATTGAATTTGCTGCGATCTCACACTGCTAGCTGCCTAGCAAGACCAGCACATTGCCTTGCTTAAATATTCCCATGGAGATTCTCTGAGGTTCTCTTTGTGAGCTCTAAAGCTTTACCTGACAAGTTGGCTACAATACAAAACACAAAAAAAGACTGATTATGAGACAATATGATATAAAGCCAATGGAGATCCCTTGACAGAAGAACAAAAGAGTAAAGAATGAAAAAACAGTAACAGAGAAGTGTCTTGATAGTCACGCAGCACGTGGGGGAAAATCATCTATCCATCTCCAGATCCTAGCTGTGATCTGAAAGCTTATTCTGTCCAGATGCTTTACTGTTGTCTACTCTGGCTTTTCTTCAGCGTGGATGTGTCTGTATTCCTGTAGCTGCAGAGGACAAGTAATACCTGTAAATATCCCTGTCTTCCTTGTGAACCCAGTCCCAGGAAAGACTGGGCCACTCTTCTGATGCTTGGTTTGGCTCACATGCACAGCCCCTAGCGCAGAGATTCAGACTTCCAGCCTGACCTGTTTTTAGTCACTTGTCTGACTCACTCTTCATTCCTCTTGCTGCTCTTCTCAATTCCCTCTGTTTCCCACTGTACCTTTCTCTTCATTCAAGTAAAAATAAACCACGGAAGAAGGGGGGACATAGTGTTGTCAAAAGATATGGGGCTATAATGAAGATAGGAGGAAGGGAGAGAGAGGTTGTCTGTAACAATTCCAGTGGCACTACAGAAATGTTTATAATTGATACAGGCATGGAATTGGCAAAGGTTGAACCTTGAGAAAAGACTCAGGAGAGGGAAAAGAGCTTGAGGTATCTATGACAGTTCTGCTCAAAATTCAAAAGGACTCTTGGCTCTTCTAGGATATTTCTGACAGAAGAGGGTAGCACCTTTAGACTCACCATTTTCCTGTAAGATTAGACAGAATGAGCAGCTGTAATAAAGTTGAGTTTGTAAAGTGAACCAGAGGAAATCTCTGGGATTTCAAACATCTTTAGAAAGAAACATTCACAGTTGAAAATTTGGAAACCTTGTTTTTGGAATCCAGCTAGACTTGGGTGGAAGTAATTAAGAGGTTGGAGGAATGGCCTGTGGAGAAAAGACTGGAACTCTTCATTTGGGAAATGTTAGGTTCCTTAGGGTTTACAGAATCAGGAAATTTGTGAAAAAGATGAATGCAGACCTCTTATTCACCAAATCCTGCAGCTCCAGCATTAGTAGGCATTGAACAGATGGAAAAGAGAAGTTCAAAACAGGAAAAAAACTTTTCAGAGCAAGTAGTGAATTTCTGGAATTTACTTTCATATGGAGCAGTAGAAGCTCATGGTAGGAAGATGCAAAAAGGATCATGGAGAAGGAAGCAGGAGACAGTCATTCTTTGAGTGGTATGTTGACTGAGATAGGCCCGTGGGATCTTTTTCAGAGAGTTCCTTTGTTTCCATAACACTAACATGGTAGTGGAGATAGGCAGAAACTTACACACTGATGTCCAATACCCAACATTCCTGGCTGCTGGGGCCATGAGAGGAGAGCAGGCTGCAAAAATAGTAGCTGGGTTCACCTCCCCCAAAAATTTTTTCCAAGTTTCTCTGTCAAAGCTAGTGTCCTGTTGCAGTGATCTAGTCCTGTAGCCAATGTCTTATGTTCTTAACCACTGGGTGCTGCATCAAGGACCTAGAGAGCCTTAAGCATGTTACTTCTGTCTCTTGTTTCAGGTCTCTCATTTTCTTTATGCTTGGTTGTCTGTCACTCTCCATGCGTCTCTACACCTGCCTCTTGTTTTCAGATTCCCCTGCCCTAGCCATGGTTACATTTCCCTGTGCTGCTCACAAGCACCTCAGCCACCTCTTGTCTGGGTGGCCCTCTGAGCTGCTGCAGAATGTAAGTGGTACCAATTGCTCTGTGGTGCCTGTCTCTGAGGATGGGCTTGTTAGGAAGCATCTGGATACAACTGGCTGACCCTGCAAGGCTACTGCATCATTTCCTAGAATTAGATGTCTTTGGCACTGGCTTCACATTCCTCACTCCATCTTACTCCAACTCCTCTCCACCCCCAGCCACACATACACACATGCCTCCATGAGTTAGCTTGCCAGGAAAACCAAGCTTAAGAAAGGCATCTTTTGCACATGCCTGGTCTGGTTTGGGGTGACTCAAGTGTCCTTGCTTGCACTTCTCTACTTGTTAAATGGGACAAATATATGAGGAGTCCGAACTACCCTGCTTTCAACGTGTTCTGCTCTCATTAGAGTAGTGCTAGATCTAGAACAGCTCTCCTGGTGCCATGAGTAACATTTCCTTGTTATTGCTATTTGTGGTAGATAAAAAAAATCAAGGGCACTGGAGCCACTATGCAGGACATAATAGAAGTGTCACTGTTAGAATAGATCCTAGTTTTCAAATAATTAGTTTTTTTTTTTCTTCTTAAGTGATTGCAAGCATTCCCTTCTCTCCATAATTTTTCTTTCTGTCAGTAGCCTAGAAAAAGCTCTGGGAAGTCCAGGCTACCTTTAAAAACTTGAATCATCAGCAAGATAAAACTTAACTGTAGACATTTTCTTTTTTCCCCAACCTTGTTTTACAATAAGCTGCAATAGTTTGACTTGTCTACTGGAATTGAAGCTTCCCTTGTTGTGCGAGCTGTATCTTCCTGTCTTTTTTTTTAATAGAGTGGGAATTGACATAAAATGATTTCCCAAAAACGTGTACATTGGAATTGAATTGGGATGAGGTATTTGAATATTGAGACAAGCACCGCAGTTTTCTTCACCATCCCTCTGGAAGAGTGGTCTCTCACACGCTGCCCCATTTTGGGTCCCCAAGCAGCCTGCGAACCTTGACAGATGCAAGTCTCCCTACTAAATACTTACAACAATTCCTGGAGGCAGCTGGTCAAGCAGAGAGTGCAGAAAAAGCGGAATATTTCAGCTCTGTGCATTTATGGAAACTTATTGCAGGTGACAGGATCAGAGCTTACCAGCAGCAGGCAAGGGATACAAGTGTGTCAGAGACTTAAGATGAGGCCCCAGGGAGCCCTCGTGCTCCCTCAGGATAAAAGCTCAGGGAGAAACATCTCCTTAGCTCCTGACTTTCAGTCTCTTGTTGTAAGCACTACTCTCTTAACAGGCTTTTATTTTAATAAGAAAAATATAATTTCAGGGAAATGCTGCCAGTGTTGTGTGTTATTTGTCATGGTAATAAATGTTTTCCATATTAAGGTTGAGTTGCCTCAGTGGGACACACCTGTGTCCCTTACTAGCTGTAATCTGTGCTAATTGAGTGAATGATGTGCCCAAGAAAAGACAATGGAAAAGAATTAAATGAAGATGGATGAATTCAAATGCATCTCCCTGGTGAAGTGAGAAGAGTTTTGCTTCATGTTCTTTTAATTTCTGAGTTTCCCATTTCATGAGAAAATTGCCATTTTGTTCAGGCTTCAGCCTCTTTTGTCTGTGTTGATTTCTTTAAGGAACATCAAAACCTTGTTTCTGGACAAGAGGGAGTTAAAACAGTCAACAGCTTTATAAAGTGACACCACAGCTGTTTCTTAAATGCCAACGGATCTTAATGAGAGGCAGCTCATAAAATTGCAGCAGCAAGCAGAGGACCCAACTGATATTGGCCCCCCCTTGTGCCCAGTTCTTCATGAACAAGTTATGAGGGAATAAGTTCTCCATGAGAAATTTAAAACCTTGTTAGATAAGACAGAAAGAAGAGAAAAAGGATTAAGGACCCCCATTACGTGAGGAAAAAGGCCTTGGTCACTCAGAGAGCATGTGGTATACCCAGGGTTAGCTAGTAGCCCTGCAAGAGAAAGTCATTCACATTAAGCAGCTCAATATTTGGAGGTTGATATTTGAGACTTTCTGTTCAAACACAAACTCTATTCCTGCATGTGGACAATCATGGATATGACGCAGCAGTCACTGTCCCATATGGGGCAGCAGACCCAGATCGGGCGGGCAGGGCTGGACAGTGCATTCAGGTGAGGCCATCACTACTGACAGCAACTGTGCCATGTTATTGAGCTATCACTCTGCTGTCCTGAGCCCTGTCTTCTCCTAAGGTGGTGTCAAACCTACTTTGGACTTGAAGTTGGAAGGGGCTGAGCTCCCAAGATGCTTCTTTTTCTTGGAGTCTGTTGGCAGCAGTGACAATCAGGTAATTGATGCATGAACATACCAGGGAGGCTCTAATGTTTATTCATGTGTCACTCTCAAGGGTTTATTGAATTGATGCCTGGTAAAGCAACTAATGGGAGCCCTTGGCAGGGTACCTTAGATAGATTTCCTCATTATCTCTCTAGATTTTATACTCTCTAGCAAAACCAATATTAAAGCTGGTGCACAGTGCAGCCTCTTTTAGCTTCAGGGTTTAAAGATTTATGGGGCATCAGGGAAAACCAATGAAGGCAAAAGACAATGACATAAGAAGTAAAATTCAAGTGACGTGAATTGCTACTGAACTAGGGTGGGTGAATTTTCTACCTTTGTTATGGAATCTTTTTTTCTTTTTTAATCTCTCCTTTCCCTGTAATGTGCTTTGGTGAGGCACTGTGTGGCCCTTGCACTCCAGAAACTGTTACCAGGTCAAAGGAAGCATAAAGCTCTTAATAGAATTTAAAGGATTTGATGTGACGGTTTAAGGGTCTCTGCAATCTAGGGATGCTGAAGGAGAGATGGAGAACTGGGAGAAGCAGCACCTCTGTAACACAGCAGTGTCCATCCCTTTATATCTTGCTATTTCTGTAGCATGTCTAAGACAGTATTGCCCTGCAGTATTGTGCTTTCTCCTACCTTCAACAGTGGCATTAAGAAATTCAATCCAGATGTCCTTGTAATATGTCTGAAGGGGTTTTGAAGTTATGCTCCACGGTAAGTCAAAAGATTTTTCCCCTTTCTGTTGCTTAGCATATTTTTTATTGCTGTGAGGTTACAGCTTAACTGTTAAAAAACACATGGGCTTAAAGGGCTCTCTATCTTTAAATCCAGGCATGATCAAGGAAATAACTTATTTATGGATGTCAGAGTGTTGCATGTGGGGGAACCCTGTTACCCCACAGCCTGCGTGAGATTGTTTCACGGATCAGTTGAAATGAAGAACTGGACTGCGTGTACCAATCATCTAGGGACTATTCAGACAGGACAGTTTTGTTAACAGGAGTCAAATTCAGTCTTAATTGTGAGCACAGATAGTAGATTTCAAGTGGCATCAGAGGACTCACATGAGCTTTCTGTTCAAGAATAACTGCCAGCTACCAATACCACCACCTATTCACATAATGGTATGGTATGCATACCTGGTGTCCATAAGATAGGCACACAGTGACTGCAGCACCACATTCGTGTACAGCTTTCACTTAGCATGCTGCCGCAAAGCATACTGAAGAATTCTTGTTTCATAGGAGGAATCACAGCCCCAGTGCTGGTGAAGAAACAAAGCGTCTTTGCTGCCCTTCATTCCAGGAGCCCTGTGGCACAGGCATCACTGTGTATCCTTCTCTGTGCTTTTTATGTGCCTTGCTCTACAAACTGAAGTACAGCATCTACAAGTGCAGTTCGTAAGCTAACGGAGATGAAGGTTATTTTGGTCCTGTTTGCATGCTGCTTATTGTCAGGATAAATCCCAGCAGCTTCAAAGGAATTAGTCGCACATCTTGACATATAAACTCTTAAACATGCGATAGCATGGAAGCGATGTTCAAATCCCATGTGGGGTTTCAAGAAAGGGGCAAATTTCAACCAGTAAAATTAATGGCCCAGCAGGCTGTGGAGGATCTTGTTGGTTCCTGTGTTACAAACTTCTCTCCCCCAATCATTTTATTACCTTGAACATCTGTGGAAACGTCGAGGTGCAGGGAGCCTCCGGGCTGCTCAGCATGTTTGACTCATTTTCTCCTTGAACATGTGCAAATGCTACTTCTATTTGCACCTTCGAGGAGCTGTGATTTGCAACACCAAAGCCTAAATGACACCTAAGATCCCTCCAGAGCATTAAATAAACAAGCCGATAGGGCGTCTCGCAGCCTGGGAAGCGCTAAACTGAAAGCAGGAGCACAAACTGCTTTGAAAATGAACTAGTTGGATTTCTTTGCTGTACTCCGAGAGAGGTCTTTTTATTTTCTTTTTCCTCTTTTATTTTTTTTTTCCTGCATGAATCCAGGCTTCGCTCACTCCCCTGAAAACTAAACTGATGCAAGTTTTATTATGTATTATAATCCTGCGATTCGAGACTCATTTTGTTTAATTACATTTATGTGAAGCAAATATGAAAATGAATAGGACAGTTAGTAGAATATCCACAGTAATGGTTTGAGAGCATGAGTGTTTAAGGTCTTGTACACCGACAGTAAGTTTCTGATTTGGTGCTGAGGGTAGATACAAATCTCATAAAATTAGTCAGAGGCAAATTAGGCTTCAGTAGCTAGTTTAAAGCTAGACAGGAACTAGGACTATACAAGGTAGTTTGGGCTTGAACGTTGGTATTGGTTGAAGTACTGTATTAATGTAGTTGGCTGTATGGAGAATACCTTCTGGAAGTTCACAACTTTCTTCTAAAAATAAGCCCTTTGCAAAGAACTGCCCTACCCAGATGATGGGCAAAACACAAGTTTTGCAGTCACAGAATAGCAAAACACTCAGTACCTTTGTTTGAGACGTTCCATAAAGGTGCCTGCCTTCTTTCTGGCCAGTCATCTCTTTGCAAATGAAATTACTGTGATCAGAACTTTCTACAAAGCAATATTTTGCTCATTTGTTTCTGAGATATACCATGTATTGAAGGAGAAAGGCCACAATTACTAGAAACAAAGTCCATCAGTCTGTCATCCGTCAGTCTTTCCCTTGTTCTGAATCATTACCTAAAGGATTTCGGAAAGATTTCTTCAACTGGGGAAAAAAATGAAGAAGTGTTATGTTGAGATAATGACCAAGATTAATCTAAAAAGGAAATGGGTACAAAAGATGATAAAACATGCTATCAGATACTTCAGCTCCTTGCTGTCTATGGTTCTAGGTCTATGGTTCCCATTCTTCAAATTTTTTGCAGAGGAATCTGATTCTGCTTGATAATATGAATAGTAACATAAACATAAATCAGGGAAACTATATAAGATGGTAATGTAGAGAGAATGCAGTTCTTTCTGATGGTGTTTATAGGAAGGTTGTGCAGAATTTTACCCTAAGCATTCACGTAAGAGAATGATCAATCCTTTAAAAACTGCAACACATATTTAATTGGAAGAGAGTATTAAAGTGTAAGGCTGATAAGAGATTTTCTAGAAATACTTTATACGCAGAAAGGCAGGAAAACAATTCATTTGATTACATTGTGCAGTCAGATCATTTGGAAATGCTGACTTGAAATTTCTCTGGAGAAACAACAAGCCTTCCATTTCGCTGCCTTTACTGCCCTTGTAAAACAAGGTAAATTGCCTCTGCAAATTGAAGCCATAAATTACTAATTTCACATGGTGGGTGAGGGTTGAATATACTAATTAGTTGAACAGTTGCACCCAGAGTTCAAGCAAGCCAGGCGTACTGCATGTACGTATTTATATATTCTTCCCTCTGGAGCATTTGGGTCATTGCCACAGCTTAGAGAGAAATAATAAGGCAGGTGTGGTCCCAGCCTGTGCAGGGTGGCAGTCCCCCAAATCACGGACTCCAGCCCTTGAAAGAACATGTCAGGAAGGGACCATGGTCTAAGCTGTGGCAGTGAGGCACCACACAGGAAGTCTGCATTGTGGCTCAGTGATCCCTTCCACTTACAACCTTGTAGGTAAGACTAAAACAGTTCCTTACATTGTGTATAAAGGCCTGAAAGTCAGTGTGTGTTTGAGGAGGTCCTTTTATTTCTTTTTTACGGATGGAGGGCTCCTGCAGATCCAACTTGGCTGAATTTGGCTCAGGCACTGTCCCGGTGGGAAGCGGCTTTGAGGGTGCCCCTGGTTGTGGGGCAGAGAGAGAGCCTGCTGTTTTGGTATTTTTGATAGCAGCTCTTTGGGGTGTCATTTCTGAGCACCCACTTCTAGCACCAGCAGCATCTGGAAGTGCTTGTTTATTCTGGGCATTTCTTTCTCCCTTCCAATCAGAAAGTCCGAGCTCAGAAAACAGATGGGATTGTTCTACCAGTAATTGGTCCAGCTTCTGCAGAGAAAATAGAAGGAAAAGCATATTGCAGTAATAAAAATATAATAAAAGGAATCAAGCAGGATACACAAGAGTATATGAAGCATGCCTGCTCTTATGCTTGGTTCAAAGAAGACATGCAGTATTTGGCAAATTAGATGTTACCAGAAAAAGGAAAAAGGCCTAGAAGACATTTTATTCCTACAGACACAGGTACTGTAAAATCTGACCCTTTAACCCAGGCTTGTCAGGGAAGCTCTCCCACATGACCCAGAGTGCATGCAGCGTACCACCAGAATGCCCTTCCCAACTTGGTAAGCTCTATCATTCAGACAGAATTCCAGCTTTGCCACCTCCTGACGGACGTCTTGACATAAGCGTTGTAGGTTTTTGCTTTCCTCCCTGTTGGGACAGCACAGAAAGCACACTTTAGTGAGCAGTGAACACTTTCTTCCTTAGCTCCACCGATACACCTATATCCACCTTTGTTGACACCTTGTTTCTACCCATGATCATAGAGTAATTTGCAAAATAATGAATAACAGCCTTCCGTTCTCCAGTTATCCCACTCACAAAGTTAAATGTGTTGCAGTCACAGAGCTTGAGTTTAGGCAGGTTCATCTGTTTTGATTTATTACCAGCATAAAGACCTGCATAAATGTTCTACTTGGAGGCAGCTCAAGGCTGGAAGACCCTAGTAGCTTTTTGAATACATGAGCATTGAGACATTCTATCATTCTATGACTTCTCAATAATTGCTTTGAACATGAGCTGAGTACATGAAGAATTAAATTAAATCTGTTCCTGCATTCCTATTAAAATGCTGTTAAAACATATCCAACCTAAATTTATGGAGCGGTCTTCTCCTTCAAAATGCACTGCTTAAACAATGCAGAGAAAAGATGGGCTTTCTTCTGAGCAAAAATCTCAGCAATTTTCTCTCCCATTTGCATGATACCCCCACCTGCACCCCACTGATTAGCAATTCTACAGTAACACAAGCGACCAGACACTGCTGCTGATGTTGGATTTGGGTTTAAATGGGTGCAGCTGCCTTTACCTTCCTTCTTCTGGCACAGCATTGGAGAACAGTGCCTGTTGTTCGATCAGGTGCTGCTCTATCTCATCCAGCTTCTCAAGGAAGTGCTGGCAGGAGATCTTCATCAACTCTATTTCGTGAGTACACTACAGAGAAAAGCAAGAAGACATTTTACCTCATGACTTTTCTTGGAGTGACTCTATGTTGATTGTGTTTGAGGCTGACAGCCCACAGGCAATGTTTCCTCTTCATACCTGCTCAACAAGGACTACGAGCAGCTGCTGCAAGAGCCCAGATGGCCCTTCGAGTTTGCTCTGGGTGCACCATCTGCATCCTAGTTACCACCTCTTTCCTAAATCATATAGGATGAAATCTTGGTACTGCTCAAGTCAATGGGAATTTCATTTTTGCCATTGAAGGAGAAATGGACTTGGCTCAAAGATCTGACACAATGTCCAGTTCTGGTATTATATTGTTGTCAGATACTGTCTTTCAGCAGGATGAGTTACTGTGGAAAGATACATAAGAACTATGAGAGGGACAAGCATCTTCCTGACAGATTGTAAGCATTACACCGATAATTTCTCATCAGTTGCCACTTAGAAAGCTAGAATTGGGTTTATCAAACCAAGTGCAGATATTTACTGCAAGAGGTTTACATCCAAGTAAAGTAACAGAGCAATTGTTCCAAATCAAAAACAGACATCCATGGTAAGTTAGAGGATCTATGCCATGTATGTGACCATTTCTCGTGACTGAGAGAAGGAATTCATTATGACTGATACTTTGAATCTACTCTGATGTAAACACCAGGAATGTCTCAAAGCAGGTGAGAATAATGAGCAGCAATAGTATATTAAGAATTCTACTAACACTTTCCCATTACTACCTTGGAGCACAGAAGTAATATAAGGACAACCCACTAGTAATATCCAAGTATCAAGGAAACAGTGAAGACAGCATCATCCAAATTATTTTGGAGACCGTACCATCTGCCTTCTAAAGCTGTGCTCTGCTATGACTCTGAAACTGGTCAGAGTGCAAGTAGGAATGTGAGACATTCCCATTTTACCAGATTTTAGTCTCTTGTGAGCCATAGGAAGACAGAGTAGGAGCCTGGTGCTGACCACTGTAACTGCTAGAGAGCAAGAGGCACATTTGCAAAGCGTGGCAGTGATTGATCGCTTTGGATCCATGCATTCACCCTTTGATGATCCTTTTGTTTGTTAGCTGGAATGTGTCCCCCAAAAAAGCCTGAATCATGAGGAAGCTTCAGTTAGAGGTCAAAAGGTGCTCTCTGAGCATTTGAGGAAACTCAGTCTCCATGCATAAACCCTCCTATGGTAGTAAATGAAATGTCTAGCCTTAAAAGCTATAGAACAACAGTGGAAAGAGCTAATCAGAGACTGGCAGGGGTTTGAGAGGACTATCCCTGTGTCTGCAGCAAACGGGAACTCTCCTAAGTATCAGCTCCATGTGGACTACGGCTGCTTCTCTTACTGCTTCAGGTTTGGGAACAGTCTCAAGCTCCACTGAGGCACTCACATGTGTTGTGAGGATCTTCAAGTTCAGCACTAGATGACTGTTTATCTTATCCGTAAGAATCCTCCATAATCTTTGATTTTAACCTTAGAAAGTCTGACTGTTCCCAGATGGAAGTGTCTGGCATGCCATTGAGGAGTGCCCACATGATAACCATAAATTTATTTTCAAAGATGAGGTTCGAACAGCTCTCTGGGAACTGACTCTTATAAGATATTAAGTATATAGAAGAGTACATGTTCACACATTTATTCAGAGCCAAGATATTAAGTATATAGAAGAGTACATGTTCACACATTTATTCAGAGCCCGAATTCAGATGCAGAGGGGACTAGTTTTTCTTGGACCACTCTCAAGCAGGACTTTCTTTAGGGTAAACTGAGTTTAAATAGGGTAAACTGACTATCTAACAGTTGCACAATGTTGGCTGCATGCCCTTGGTTAATGGGACATAACCTGAGAGAGCTTGTTCCAGTAAAAGACCTTAAATGCAAAACACAAAAGAAGCACAAGTGTAATCTCTCTTGTGACTGATATTCAGTAAATTCACTCATTTATTGCATGGTGACTGGGATGTGGAGCCATACCCCTAAGACTGGATCTTGGACAAGTTTGTTCCTCCCATATTTCCTAGACTACATAAGAAAAAAAAACGTCGCCAGCCCCCATTAGAAGAGTGACAGAACAGCAGTCCCCAAGAGGTCTTCCCAGTCCACTGTAAGGTACTGACTCACTGCCATCTTGTGGCAACAGCAAGGTAGCTAGCAAAAATGCATGCTTTTCATTACTCAAAGACTATTCAATGACAAGACACTGCAGATGTATATATTCAGTGATGTGGTAGAAAAAAAAAGTAGTTTCACTTTTTCAAACTTTTCTGTTACCATTTTCTTCCTCAATTTGTACAACAGATAACCTTACGATGCGTAAAAAGAAAAGTGAAAAAGGAAACTCCTGCATGTTAGCAGCATGCATGCTGCTCCTTTCCACACTTTTCACATGACATAAACTGTCCTCAGTTCCCTTCTTCCTCATCACACCCTGAGTCTTTCACAACTTTTGGGAACTCGCAGGAATTTGGACCAAAGAAATAAAAGTCTGGACTTTTAATTGCAAAGGGTTAATACAGCTCTAGATTTCACAGAAGATTCCTCCTCTCACATGATGAAATGGTTTGAGGTGCTGAGAAACTGCAGTTTACTATGATCTAAACCAGTCTGGCTTATGCATGTATCTGGGTATGCACAGTTTGTATGTAAGGAACACTATGTAACAGAACCTAAGGTAGCTCCCAGAAAAAGAGGATTGCACCTTGTAATTTCTGCAGTTCAGAAAGATACTCAGCTACTGTAACTCAGCTGATTCACTGGAAATCACTCAAGCTCACTGATACCCATACTGTAAAACAGATCTTATCTCAGCTCTTCACTTAGCCTTTAAACTTTATCATTCAGTTCTCAGTAACCATTTTATGACTGAACTGAACATTATGAAAATAAGCAGTCCAACAAAAATGATCTTTTGCCACTTTTGTTTCGAAAGAAATGCTTCCTTCCCTGACTCAGAAAGGTTATAATCCCAAAAAATGTCTCTCTAAGGAAACAAGCATGAGAGGTGAGTAAAGGGAAAGGCAGCTTGTGCACTTGGCATGTGAGCACATCAGCTGTCATTGTGCACTATTATTTGAAAGAATCTACTCACCAAAGGAAGATTTCTCTCTGTGTTTTCCTTCAGAAACATCAGTGTCCTCAAGAGCTGCAGCTTGTTGGCAGCCTGGTTTGAGCAGCAACCCATGGGGCTGTGGGGAGAAACAGCCACAGGACATGTCCAGAAGCAGCAACCATGGCAGCAGCAGTAGTGGCAGCAGGGGCTGCTCTGTGCCCCTGTCACTCCAGAGGCTTCTCTCCAATGGTGTGGCCTGTGTTCACCAGAGAGCATGGTGTTGAGGGACGCTGATTTAGTCAGGTAGCTATGGGGTGAACAAAGCACAGGCGGCTTCCTGGTTTTCCTGTTGTCTCCAGTTTGGCTGGGGGCATCAGTGGTCTGCTTCAGACTGTCTTCTGACCTTACAGAACTGCCACCCTCAGAGCAGTGTGCTAACATCTTGGACAAGTCATCCCTAGCAAGGCTTTCAGTGCAAGGAACATTTTGCCCTGTGTACTTCACTTTTGAGGTTAAGTCCAGCCCTGAAGGCATCTGAACAGTAACAGATCTCAGAAGAATATGAGTCATTTCACAGTTTTGGACAGGGTCTCCCAGTCCTGGTTTGTTAATAACTAACATTTCCCTTGTGCTCCCCATCTCTTGATCATTGGGTGAAAACGCTGGCCTTTCTGCTTGGCACAGGGGAGGCCTGCGAGGCACTTGTGAAGAGCAGCTTGGAGAGGAACGGCCCTTACACATAGTTTCTGGGAGTGCCCTTTTGGAGAAACATCTCTTTTTTGCATCAGCATGTATTTTACAAAACTTCTGCCTGTTTGTCTCCTCATTTGCTGCAAGCAGGGCACTGCTTTTGATGACTGCTTTCACACCCCGCTGCAGTTCTTCATCACATTCTGTACAGTCTCTGTGGGCATTTTTGAGACATGTGACCCCGCTGTCCTTTTCCATCATGCATCTCTCACTTTCATCATCACTTCTGAGCTTTCTCTCAGTGATGACTACAGGGTTTGTATCACTAAATTCAGTGAGGGCTGTGTTCATGTTTTTATGTCCTGTACTGAAACAAAACTGACAATGAAATTTTGATGACACAGGATCTCCTTCGTCTTGAGTACCACCCTTAAAAGAAAGACTGTTCTCTTCTGTGCACTCCTCTTTTTCAAGATGCTGTCTTTCAGTTTTAGTCTCTTTCTTTTCCATCCCACATAATCTTTCTTGGACCAAACTCTGCAGCTCAGCATTACATGCCTGATGCTCAGCATTTTCTGCAGTCACCAGAAGGGAAATCTCTTCTCCCTGGTCTCTGCATGCTTTTGTTGGTCTAGATACTTTCAAGATGCTTTCACAAGACGTGATGAGGACTTCACCAACACAATCATTCTGATTTTGTTGGAAATCTTGGTTTAAGAGAGAAAACTCTGTTGGATGTGACATAACTGTTTGTTGGTTGTACATATCAGAAAAAATATTCATCTTTCCTGACAAAGATGCATTCTGAAGAAAGGAAAAGAAATAAAAACAGAAAGAAGAAAAAAGAACATAGAAGGAAAAAAAAAAAAAAAAGAGGAAATAAAAAAAAAAAAAGAAGAGGAATTGAAATACCATAGTTTTACTATCACAAACATTTGCCAATCATCATTTTGTCCTGGACGTCCCTGTGCACAGGAAGCCTTTTAAATACATCTTTATATACCAGCAAACCAAATAATCACCAATTCTTGTCTCATTTCTTAACTAACCACGCATTGGAGTTGGATAAAACTCTGAAAACGCTTCTTGCCTTCTGAGGTTCTCTATGAGGATGAATTTGTTTTCATGAAGCTGTCATGACCCCATGATTTCCTTATTTTTTAAAACTTTTACATTTTGTTATTTGTACCAAGGTTATAGAGTTTTCATAGACCTGCTGACTTATATTGCTGAGTTCTTACTTGCAGTACTGAGGGTTCTGGCAGCTCCTCCATGAACCCACTGCTGTCTGACTGGCAGCTGCTTGTTCTTGTCACCATCATCTCTGCTGGGGAAAATAAAAGATGAGAAAAAATTCAGAGAAAGGCAAATTGCAGCACTTGGCCAAAATAAACACAGAGCTAACCAGGGGCAGTTTAAGTGTATTTTCCACTTCTAGAAACATTATTGACCCTGGTGCTGTTCCCCAGAAAGCTGCAATATCACTGACCAGAACAAACAACAACATGTGCTCAGGATAGCTACTGCTGATGATGCTCACTTATCCTCCAGTTTAATCATCAGCTGCAGATTTCATTTTTGATATATTTGCACAACATATGCAATGTAAGTAATCTATAAATAATCCAGCCATTTGTTTTCCTTCACTAAGCATGTTGTCTTTTGACAGTTTGTTGCTTGAACTGGCTCCTGCCAAGTCTCATTCAGCACTGCATTATTTCAGTGGCTTCAACCAGGTGAATTCTGCAGGGAGGTGGAGCTGCCCTACCATCTCACTAGATCAATTTGTCCTTACTTTGAGGAACCTTGGTTGATTTTTGGTGGAATTCAGTAAGTAGAATAGTAACAAGTAGAAATTATGTAGGATTGCATGATAAGACATAAAAGCAAAAGGAAGATATTCTAGATCTACTCCAGAGAAGATTTGTAATTTAGCACCAACATGATCTGGCTAAATTAGTTCTTACTTCAACATTTGCAACAAAATTATACACCATGAACTATCCAGTTTCATCATTATAAGCCAATCTTCTTCAAAACTACAAATGCTAGAGAGTAAACCCACAGTTATGCAGTACATCCAGATAACTCTTGGCCCTTGGGTAACCCACACTTTCAGATAACCTTTATGCTCATCATAAAGAATGAGTGCCCTCATTCTTAGATAACTAGCACAAAAACAGAACCAGAGTGTGGGAAGCAAGCTAAGGGTCTGAGGAAGGAAAGGGATGGAGGTAATCAGTCTAGATACACATCCTCTCTTCTTCTTTGCATATGTAACTGCTACTGAGTCTTAACACTTTTTATTTTCTGGTTTTAGCCATGAAAATGTGACAGTTCACCAAGCAGTTCTGAAACATGAAATATTAATTCTCCTTTTTGTAAACTGGAAAACCCCAAAACACGTCTATAAATAATGTTTTCACACATTAAGAAACTATGGACTTGAATAGATATATCCTGGAGATAAATTGATGAAAAGCACGCAGTATATTTGTAGACAGCAACTGCAAAACCGAAACCACATATTACCATTTTTAAAAAGAATTACTTGGGTTATCACTTGGCATCATCACCAGCACATCAGTCACTTTCTACTTCAGATGAGAAATACATGGTTCCTATCTCACACATTACAAAATTTGCAGTGGAGCTGCTGAAAAATGCCTGTTTTGTGGGCGGTCTCAAAACTCATCCTTGCAGTTTCCCACAAACAGCATCGCAGTTCAGCTTATTCCCCAGGGAGATTGTTCTACACATTCTCTAAACCTTTTTTTGAAGATGTTTCAATTACCCTTTGCATCTTTGCCAGCTGTTGCTTCCAGCGTGCAAGTCGGGCCTGTAGTTTTCCATACAAAAAGATGAAGCCTAATTCTGAAAATTAGAAATGCTTCAGTTCCAACCACTGTGAGACACAGAATAATGTCTGAAAGACTCTCCATGAGGTGATACAAGAGACCTTCAAGCTTTAAATCGGCAGTTAGAAGACCATGATTTCTGCTTATTTATTGTTCCGAGGTATCTGTTCTAATTCTGAGGCACGTGGTTTATGAATGTAGCCAGAATGCTCCCTGTAGGAAAAAAAAATCTTTAAATGGAAGAGTAGTGCTGTTAGAATTCACATTCTGACCTGTCAAAATCAGGTGGCTGCTGCCAGGTTTGGCCCACTCATTACAGGAGCTGCAGTGCATCTGCTTCGGTAAGACATCCAGTTGTGTTTGTATATTGCAATCAATCAGCAATCCACCCACATTTGTAGTTTGCTGCACTTAGCTAGAGAACTAACCAAAATATGTGACGGTGCGCTCTGGGCTGATTTTTCGTGGGAAAAAAAAAAAAAAAGGCTGAATGATTTGCAGATCAAATTTACAGCACTACAATTAGACTACAGAAAGATCTCCATGTGTCTCTCTTGACTTCCCTTGAAAGTAAGTATCGTGTGTTTTCGGCTGTTGTGGTTCTCACTGAAAAAACATCAAGGTTCAAATCACTCTGAAAATCTGTAAATGCACTTAAAAGTGGTTATGTGATAGGATCTTATGACCCTTGTGAGAATTAATCCAGCTTCTACAGTTTTTGTGTAAACAAAATAGAAACGTAATAGTAATTTATAGTAGAACCAGGACCATTTTAAGAACAGTTCACTCACTCAAATTGAAGAAGGTGATTTCATGTTCATCTGAGTTAGGCATTTGATTTGCATCTACCTACATGATAGATATGTAATGAACTAATACTCCCAGGGTAAAGGCTTAAATTCCCCATTTTATCCACGTGAAGTGTGTTCTCTGAGGGTCTGTGCTGCAGATCTTTTCCAAGTACATTCAGATGCCTAATTTAATCATTGCATCCCACACTGACATGTGAGAACCTACCCAACGTGCTAGGCTATATCAAAGCTACACAGATGAACATAAGGAGTTTTTAATAGATGAGATGGAACACTTTATTGATAGCCAGACAAAATTTCAGCTATTTCAATGGAAGTCTGAATTAAAAACAACACTTAGTAAGAAAAAAAATGGCCCTCCAATGCAAGGTGAAGTGAAAAGCTTGAAGAAATTGTCAAAGTGCTCCCACAAGGACTTCAAGCTGAGCAATACACTTCTAGGAGACATGCAGAGCAGTGCTGTGCTAGGAAAGCAGGTCATACTGTGGGCTGGGTCAGAACTAGTTCAAAGTCAATGTTCTTTACAAACTGTGGCAGCTCAGTTTCAATCTATTTAAATACAGTTTGGTTTAATGTCTGTGTACCAGATTCAAGCAATGTTTGCATAGTGGACGACAGCAGTTGTATACTGGGGGAACTGTGCTTTGGATGAAGGCTGGGCCAATCTCTCACTTTGTTTCCACCCAGTGTCCCAAACAGGGAGAGAGACTGAAAATTGGAGAGTGCCTAATGCCATCCTGTGGAAGAATTGAGTCTCCCTCTTTATAAAAGCTACTAGTTCACCAATGGCAACAGTACAATTTTCTAGGCAGGCTGTAGTATGTGGTGAGGATAGCCATAGTTTGAATTTCTACTAGGTCTAGATTTCCCAGGACAGATTCTTCTCACTACCATTTTTTTTTTTTTTTAACACGTCCGTATTGGATGTTGTTGCTAGTATCTAAAGTGCTGTCAGTCCTATTTCCCAGTAGCATTCCTTAAATTCCCTATTTTTAAATGAACTAAGTCTTTCAGGATCTGAAAGAGCACCTTTAAGAAAGATGCAAGATAGAGGGAGTGGTCAGCAAAATATACATAAATGTTCCTTTTTGCACTGAAATGTGGTGGTTTTTTTTTTTTTGTTTGTTTTTTGTTTTTTGGTTTTTTTTGTTTTTTTTTTTTCCTGAAACAAATCTGTCACTTTTGAATTGAAAGGAGAAGGGTGCAAAAAATGGGTTAACATTAAGCAAAACATGTTTTCATTTCTAGTCTACCCAGATCACATTTTTCCCCAATCACTTGGCTCACCCACTGAACCAAAATATTCATTATTCATGGAGCTCCACGCAGTCCTCCTAGTGTGTGGAGACACTCAAATCTGTAGAGATTCTGCAAATACATGCAGAGAATCACACAAAGGAAAGATAAAGTATGTTTGGAGAAGAAGTAGAGATACAGACCAGTATTCAACTATGAGCTAAAAATTACAACTCTGAGCCTCGTGCGGAGTATACATCTGGCTATGCTGGAAAGCAGAAACCTGAGAATTGCCCCTAAAGACCTTGGTGAGGAAAACCTTGGCTCTTTGCCTTTTTGTGCTAATTGAACTGGGATAGTTCAGCTCCTGCATCCCATTTCTATTCTGCCTGAATTTTAAATAAAAATAGGTTAGAGGAACTTACTAATCAGGTTTCTGCTTCATTTTGTATCACATAAGAACGTATATACCTTCCAGATCCCAAAGGTCCCACAGCTTTCCAGCCCTTTACTTGATCAATCCAAATTCATTAAGAGACTTTCTTTCTCTCCTTATTTGTATGCAGATACAGTGGCTTCCATTTTCAGCAGTTTTCAGTACAGGAACTTTCTGAAGCTCCTGGGCTCCTAGGTTTACCACTAATGAAAGAATATTCCCTAATTAGTAAAAAATAAGTGCTGGAGTGCAGTTCTGGGTTCCTCTGAAGACTCCGCAGCTGGTTTTCTATGGACTTGGCTGCAAACAACACAACCTCTTTCTAGTTTCCATCCAGGAGAATACTCACAACATGAAAAGATGCCATGAGAACTTCTGCATCGCTTGTAAATAATACTGTATTTTTTGCATGTCTACTGAATCAAATTAATGTTGATAGACGCTCTCCAGCATTTGTCTTCTACCTCATTTGATTACCTAGGAAATTACAGGCACAATGACTTTGAATGAAAAAGCATTTATGTTAATTTGAATTTTAAATTCACATATTAAAATTTGGACTTCTCTTCCTGTCATAGAAAAAAGCAGGATGGCTGATAGCAGCCTAGCAATGGTGTTTGAATTCTTGTAGTTGTTTAAGTACTGCTGGACCTTGACTGTGTCAAGCATTTCTAGAGCTTTCTGTTACATACATGAGACTAAAGAGCACAGAGGAACTACAGGGTAGTCAGGTATTTTGTGAAGGAAAAAGAAGTTTGAAGGGCTTAGTCAGACTTTTTCACTAAGCTATATAAGAAAAGGACTTTGAAATCTCACACAGAACTCTTAAGTCACCAGCGTTGTTACAGTTTAAATAGTCATGCTAAATTCAGAAAAAAAAAAAAAATACAAAACATTCAGGATTAAGACTATGTGAAATGTTTCCAGGCCCAGAGTTTAGTGCATACATAAATGCCTCACTAGTTGGGGCTTGAAAAACACTTTGATTCAGCAGTTGTTGAAATTAACAGCAGCTGAATGGAAGAACCACTGCAGTAAAAAATTGAGTTACAAAAATGCGTTTTTGAAAATACATGAACGTACTTCCAAAATAAAAATGAGGTTGTTGTGGGTAACTACTAATATCCTTCCCATTTAGACACAATATCCGTCCTGTACTTCCCTGTCTATTGCGTTTCAGAAAAAGACATTGTAGTAAGAGCTTACTGTGTGTGAGAGTAATATGTCATCTACAAGCAGCAGTTACAGGTGGTCTGGCCTTGTCATGAGAGAATTACAGTAGCTTACTCTCCTCTCATGCAACCAAGAGAAATGGCACCACTGATTTTAAGTATCACGCTCCATTATATGACTACTAAGGTCTGATAAAACTCCACTGAAATTATTAATTTCTCTTAAGGCACGAAGAACTCCTTTTGGCAATGTTTTCTGGCAAAGCAGATATTCTGAAGCCCACTGAACTTTGCTGCACCAGGAGAAAATATTTTATACAGTTTTCAGCATTTTAGGTAAATAAATGTTGCCATTGATACCAGTTCCTGTTTATGCCATAAAAACATGCTGTCTCTCCTTACCCTTGGAATTAGCTCCCTCATAGACAACTGCACTGATTATTGACTCTTAATCATGAAAATAAGCATTTTACTTAGTGCTACTGAAATGCAAAAGAAAAGATCTATTCTTAATCCCCTTTTTAATACTCCTGCACAACTTCTGTAACACATTTCCACACTGCAGAACGGATGAGCAAGTGAACTGAGTTAAGAAAGATCTAACATATATTTATTTTCTGTCTAAACACAAAACACACTCTACAACTGTCTTCCAGGTAACAGAGATTAGTGTAGAATTCCTTCTCACTGGGCTGATGCTGTGGGACTGACCACAGTCAGCTACTGCTCAGTTCTGTGCAGCATTTCAAGAGAATAGTCACCAGATGGCAGCAGCACACAAACCACAAATTTTGTTTCCAAAACAAAAAACAGGGTTTTTCGATGTCTTTTGCAGATTTTGTTTTTCAATAACATTATACCAGTAACTAGATAAATCATCTTATTAGAATATTCATATTATATGGAAGCAAATAATACGCCCCTAAATGCATTAGAGGCAGCAAAGGTGCCTATTTTTATTCAAAAAACAAAGCTAAAAATTGTGACTGTCCCTTGTTCCCTGTGAATTGAAGGGTGATTCCATACCAAAGATCAAACAGTATGACAAAGTGAAAATATAAGAAGAGCCCTTGACATAAAGCAATGTATATTATGACCTATGCCATGCCATAACAGTAAGTGTTGCATAAATAGCACAGATGAGGGGTCTATGTTCAGTAGAGCTTACAAGGTGAACAGAAACCAGCTCCTCTGAGGAATTAACTTATGTTTGTCAAAACCCTGTTAGCTCATCTCTCCACCCATCAGCAATATTCCTCTCCCCATAATTTTGGGTAACACTGATATATTTAGGCATAGGGGAAAGCCCTGTGGACCCCGTTGTCTGCAAGGAACTCACGTAGCACAAGAATACATGATGCTACACCCGTGGGACTGAAGCAGGGTCAGGGGAGATGTAAAGCAGAGGGCTCACTTGTCAAATGAAAGCCACAGATATTTTGCTTCATCTCCACACGTAGCTTTCAGTTCTTTATGCTGTTAGCCATAGGGTATGGATGTCAGGGCCATCATTAGCAGGAGGCATGTGTATAGCCCCAGGGGAGCTCTTGCACCTTGTGACTGAGTGCACACATGGTGCTTCACATCCTCCTGTGCAGGCTCCAGATCCTTGCCCAGGGTCCCCAGATCCCCCTGGGAGGATGTTGGCCTATATGTTCTCCAAATATCAACCAGATGCACCTGAGGGAATGAGGTCAGGAAGTGTTAAAGGCATCAACTGCCATGGCATAAAAAGCTGCATAGCAACTCTGCATCTACCATCAGTGCATTCAGCTTCAATCTCTCACCTCTAAAACACCTGAAGAAAAAGCAGTTTTGCACCAGGTTCAGCCAAGTTTTTGGCTTAAGATTCAGTGTATAGATGGTTGTGTCTATCAGGCCTGTGCCACAGCACTGCTGGCAGGCAGAGCACAGCAGCCTGGAGCTCTGCCCAGGCTCTGAAACCTGCTGAAATTGGGTGAGAGGGCAAACTTGGCTCCCTGATGCTGTGGCTAGACAACCCTTGATATCCAACCTGAATACTAGCAAGTTTTAATGGCTGTGGACATATTTACTGATTTAAAACTAGCTTCAGTGCATCTGCTGTGCCCTACAGACAGCACTGTGACAGCAGGTATGAATATACTCCATTGTGAAGTGCCTGGGGGTGGTGGGTGTGTTGGCTGGCTCTTCCACTTGCTCACATTACAGGTTCTGTAGAAAGAAGCTTTGTAGAATAACTGAATTAGATGATAGCATTCTACTAAGCTGCTCATTAAAGAAAAAAAAATATTTTTTTAATGTTCATTTTCCTTCCTTCCTATCTAAACTGTAGATGAACGCAGACAGGAGAAGTAGTGTGTGCCCTACCTTCTGCACTACTGAAAAGGTAGTACTTTCCTTCCTTGAACTATTGAATCCAACTCTGCCTCTCCAGAGGAGGTCAGAACTGATATGTGTGTAATTTGGTGGCTGGGGTTCTGAAACCTCCAATTTTGCCCTTGTTAAAAACACTCCCAGACAATTTCGCCCATGGAAACCCCCTTTAAAGTATTTAAAGTAGGTGGGTGCAAAGGTCCCGTCAGGTCTGGTAACATAGCACAGCGTCATGAATCTCACACTTTGTCACTGAGAGCAGCAGACACATCCCTGCAAGCTGCCGTGCTTGGAGCAAGGCGTCTGCCTTGCCTGCCACTCACAGCTTCCAGTCGCTTCCTGCTTGTCCTACACAAGAACACACTGCCCTAGAAATGAAAAAAAAAAATCTATAAATGAGTAATCTAAGAGCTGAATTTGACAGGAAAAGAGAGAACACTGTAGGCAGTTATCTGTGAAAGATGATGTTTCTGCAGACTGGGAGGTTAGGCGTAGTGATGAATCTAGTCAAAATCTGAAATTGCAGTCGCTTTGACAGTGGTCTTTTATCTTCCTTCAGCTGATGAAACAGCTTCAAACTTTGCCAGGTCCTCCTCCTACTTTTCCTTGAGAGTCAGTATCACTTCCATCTTATTTCAGCTGAGCTTCAGCCAACTGTCATTAATTCAGATTCGTGCCTTTGCCAAATGTCGGGAGAGACGGGTGACGGTTGTGTCTGCTTCTGATGAAAATGAGAGGTAGAGCTGAATGTCATCAGCCTACACTGTAGATCATGTTACATCACAACTTCTCCCAGTAGCAGCTGCACAAAGATAATGAATAAAAAATAAGTGATTGCAGTGAGCCTCGTAGGGCTCTATGCAACCGAAAGCACTTCACAAAAGGAAGAATGGCTTCTGGCAAAAGTCATAGAGACCTCTGAGAAAAAGGAGTGGAAAGCCTCTTTGGTCTTACTAGGGTCCTGCAAATTCTGCCTGGTCAGCACCAGCCAAAGCAATCAGGAGGTCAGGATATGTGTCTGGCTTTTGGTGTTGCTTTGTATTATAGCAGCTCTATTTCCATGGTAATATTCACTGAACTGTGTTCAGGAGGCCTAAGAATGTCAAGCATAGTGAGACTGCCTCTTTTGTCAGTGGTGTTTTCCAAGGAGAAATTCTCAGTATCAGCAAGCAGATAAGATGTACAAGGTCCAAGGAATAGGAACACAGTTTTTGTCTGGAAAGAAATCTGAGTTCTCTAGAATATAAAAATATGAACAGGATAACACCAAAGCGCCCTTCTTGCAGGGGTCACTGACAGTGGCAGGACTGACCCTTGACAGCCATGACAAAGCAATACAGTACCATCAGAAGAAGGTATGTATATTCTCACAAGTCTGCCCTGAAGTCTGAGTGCGATGTGAAGTTGAATTTTGGAACGAGATTTAGGGTTCAAATGGCCAGTCTTTCAACTGACATAGGCATAGCATCATAGAGGTCAGGCAAGGCTCTGTTCCTGCTGTGCTCTGTTGAGCATGTAAGTGGGAAAAGGCCTCAGTACAACTTCAGCACAGCTAGATTTCATTTCAGAAATTTTGTTGTTTAAAAGGCCATGGTTGTTAATCTAAATTGACCTCTCAAACTCTTGGATACCTATGGTATTTAGTATTTTCCCCACCTAAGATTTAAACAGCAACAGGTTTTTATAACTTTCATTGGGCCATCTGCCTTAAGTATGCATTCTATGCATATCCTTTCCCACTAGGATGAATCAGTCTGCAGGACCTAAAATATGACACATATGCACAACAAAATGTTATGAATGTGCAGTGACTTTTAGGAATGTACTCACTGAAAATCAAACAAACCCTGGAGTCCCTGAGAAGGCTGTCTCTACCTGAGGACTGTGGCCAGGGCCTCCTGACACCGCTGGCAGAGACCAGAGAGACCAAGTGTCCCAGATTTCCTCTATTTGCTGCCAGACTAGTTTCTGCCCTGGTGACTGTGGCATCACCACCTCCTAGGTCTCCATCATTTCACAGTTTTTTCAGTGTTGTTCAGTTTCTTCTTTCTAGCTTATTTCTGGGACCACAGAATTTCCCTCAAGGATTATTCAGGCTACAAAATACACGAAAATGACACAGCTTCCTCTTAGGATCATTTCTTACAGATGCCTTCTGTAGAGAAATGAGAAGAATGAAAATGTCTTTAAATGGTTTGTGGGCAGAAGATGGCAAAAAAACGTAGTCTGCTGCATTATAAAACAAATGGAAGCAAAACAAAGCAGCTAAAGAAAGCAGTTGACTCCCCTGTGCCAGGTCACCTGCAGAAGATAAAACTGTTTCAAAGAGGGCTTCTTCCCACACCCCTAGAGAGATGTGCTATTTTGTCTATATGAGCAATGGCAGTGCTGTGCAGTCATGTCCTTCCAAGCAATGAGGCCAAAAAGAAAAGCATCCAAACGCAACTTCCACTAATAACATAGCAAAATTTATTGTTATTATCATTATTTTTTTTTCAGAGAATGTGGAACTCTCTGAGTGTTCTATTTAGTGTCTTCCTGTATACTTTTTTTGAAGGAGTGGAGATTTTTTTACTGTGAAGATATCGGTACAATGCCAACTCAAATGAACTGCCTCAAGAACATATAGATGTCTATTAAGGATCTATTACTCATTGTGTTTCCTGAAGGGAGACTCATAACAGGAGACCGACCGTATGTGATCATTAACCAATTACAAAGCTTAACATAAATATCAGGCAGTACCAACAAAAGAGTAATTATAGGACATTTTTGAGTTCCAGATTTTGCGTGCCACTTAAGCGAATGTCCCCTTTGGCTGTATCTTTGTATTTCCCTTTTATTTATTCTGTTTTTAAAGCTAAAAATCATTGTGTAGTAAGTGAAGAAAAACATTGCGATGCAGGTGCTACAGTAAATAAGAAATATTAAATAACTCTTTTTACACTGAAAATAGAGAAAGGCACCTAGAAAATCCTATACTCTCTGAAGCATGGGAAACATAAGTGCCTTTTCCTCTTGCCCTTTTGAAGACATTGCTACTTCAGTTGCAGGCAGACATTACAATGGATAATAGATAACAAAGAGGATTCACATTCTTGGCACTCAGTCAATTAAAAGAAATGCCAATTGCATTCTGTGAATATTCCCATGGTGCCAAACCATGAGAGAAGTCTGTGAGTGGGAGGAGTGAAGGTGTGATAATTGAAAGAATTGCCACTTGATAAGTCACAGGAGCTAACGCTTTAGCTCAGCATGCGGGGAAGCTAGAACGTTCCCAGCTGCTGCAAAAAAATGGGTGTACGCGATCCCTGGCACCACTCGTTGGGACAAGATGAATCACAAACGCTTCGGTAGTGAGCTACCATGTCACAGGGAGCCAGATGGAGGTGGTTACTTCTCTGATTGATTGCCTCCTGGGCTACCACGGGCTTTTCCAGCAGGCTAATGCCTTTCTGCTGGCACTTGGTGCCCGGGTCAGCGCCATGAAGGAATTCCTGCTTCTCGCCGCCCCGCAGAGGGAGAGGGAAGCAAAGAAGAAGCAAGAGAGAGAGGGACTCTACAAGGAGCACCCAAGTAACACTGACTCCCTAATAGATGCGGCTGCTAATGAATTTTCAGGCACGTGCTGAGTTAAGGGGATGAACAACGTTGAAACATCCTTTAGTTAAACCCAGTGCTTTGCAAAGGCTAATTGAAAAAGGAAGGAGCAGCAGGGGTGGGGGTGGAACAAGGCAGAAGAGGGGGCAGAGGGGGAGAACAGCTCTATTTTTCAAGTGCTGAATATGAAATCCCTGCAACAGATGAGTTTACATGCAAGTCTGCACCTCATCAGGGCAAAGATACAGTGAGTGGAGTCAAGTAATTTTCCTCTGCACGCAGCACCCCCAGTCCCTTACCCTGCCCAGCCAGCTTTCTCAACTGTGAGCTTTAGAATATAAACAGCCAATAAGTAAGGACAATAACTGTAGTTCCTGCTGAGAGCTAACTCTGCCTGTCATGCATTTGCTGGGTCCTAATACAGGACAGTGAATAAAGCTTCATTACAGAACAATGGAGTTAGCTGCCAGAGCCTACAGATTTGAATAAACAACAAATAAGCAACATCTGCTCCAGCATATGTGTATGGTAAAAAAAAAGTCACAAAATAAAAGAATTTGTAAATGCCAAAAGCAACACTAAACTGCCAGTGCTACTGTAGAGTGAATTTTTAATTGCACATGCATACAGGCAGGCTGTGGGTATTAGTCTCACATATGTCTGGTTGCTGCCAACCTGGGAGTATAGATGAATTTAATTAAATAAGGATTATCCCTTCTCCCCAGTACAATTACTTATTTATAACAATGATAAAATTGCCTAATAAAAAAGATTGTAATATTTTTTAAAACAGAGCTAGAAAACACTCTCCTTTCCCTGTAAGTCGTTCGGGGATGTTTGGGGGTTTGAGCGTGTTTTAAAATTAAGTCTCAGCGTTCTGCCAAGAGAGAAGGAAAAAAAGTCTTATCATAAAGCCTTTTGCAGTTAAACAGCCAGAATCTACATTATGGAGAAATATAAAGAAGACACACAGCAGCCAGGGAATTGGCTTTCATGGGGAGTGTAGAAAATTAAGCAATTGGACTAAAATTGAGGCCAGGCTACAGAGCCAAGGGACAATACCACAGGGACAAACACTTTCATAAGTCACCCGTCTCTAATATGCTCCATCTAGGCAAAGCAGTCTGTTCCTATCTACCTCTATTTCTTCTCACGGTGGGCACCACATGCTTCTCCACTCAGGTGAGGTCCCATTTCAGCAGGGTCATGCCAGGCTCCAGCACATTCATCATGGCTCTCATACCCTTCCTCACAGAGCCTGCAAAGAAATGAGAGTGGGCCCTTAACACTATCAGGCACTGCACGAGCCATGAAAAACAGGCAGCCTCCATCCCAAACGATTTGCAGTCCAAATCTAATTTCAGGCATGTTCTCCTGGGAGCTGAGGTTTTCCCTGTGTATGCTCCTTATGGAACCTGGACCACATTTCCCACTAGCTCCTACTTTGAGGTCCCTGCTTATGGGTCTGAGACAAATTCTGCTGATTTGATAGGGGTATTTATAAGAGCTAGTGTTATTCACTTCTAACAACACTGCATTCATAATCGGTAAGTTTTGACCGCTTCCATAATACAAAGCAAATTGAAGTAGTGATAAAAATCCCATGGGTATGGAAGAGCACGTCATTTAAGAGCAGTGGGAAAAAGAGAGAGAATATGAATAAAGCCTATAAAAGAGACTTTAAATTTAGGCCAAGCATCAACAACTCTAAAACAGAGGGAGAGATTCCAGTGCTTGAACAAAACTCTAAAACATTATCGTGTTGGTGTATAGGAGTTAATCTTTCATAAATGCAGTTCAATTGTATGCTAAATTGATCACTTGATTGGATATCAGTCATATCAGAACTTAAAACAAGTAATTACTTTCTGCTTTCCCTGTTATGAAAATTTTACCAAATGCTCAGGTTGCTTCAAAAGTAAACCCTCCTATTTATTCCAATGGACACTACAACAGATACAAAGAGCACAAAAGCACCATTTGGTAGAGCAAATTCTAAGCTACAAAACGCTCTTTATCAACATTGTCACCACCATTAGCTATGGATTTTCTCTAGCCATGAACAAGAGCCTGCATGCTGTGCTTGTAACAGTCTGAACCAGCAGAGGTGACCCACTGTCACTGTAACCACTGCACCACCCATCACCTCACTGTGCTCACATCCACTGTTTGGTGTCCACAAACATTCAGCAGGCATCGAATACTGTCAATGGGTGACAATTTTTCTGCATGGAGGAATTCAGTGACACACTTTTGCTTCATCCACACTTCCACGTCAGTTGTCATTCTGTCAAACTGGCCCTCTGCTGCCATCTGTCATGCGGCAACAATATGTAATGAGACTTCATTGGAAGCTTCACCCCCTACTGCCATACCACCAGCATCCACTTCAGGTGTCATGTGCCAATACAGTAAAATAGGAGGCATTACTTTTGGAGCAGCCCTCATGCATGCTTACTCCTGTTTTAGAAGATGATTAAGGGTATACAGTTATTTACTTTTTTTCTTACTATTAGTATACTTATATAATCTTCAAACTCCTTTAACTATTGCCTCTATCATTAAATAGTGTAGCCATTTTTTTACAGCTGGGCAAAGAAAGGAAAAAAACATTTATGATATCATATTTTGAATTTCTTCCCATTAAGCTATGTTCTCTTTTCTTCATTTCTTGCTGAATGTTTGTCCAAATGGTGGTTTTGACTTCGCAAATCAGTTGGAATTGCTATTCTTTGTACAGATGTTGCTATGAGCAAGACTACTGGTAGAGGGCATATCTTTGTTCATAAAGATCAAGACATTCATCAGAAAACAAAATTAAAGCAACCTGATGTAATTCAGGTGACAAATTACACAGGCTGAACAGCATCAAGGATGACTTGAAGCCCCAGTTATCACTGGAGCCAAGCAGTTACAGACTGAAAAAATACAACACTGCCAGAAGATGTGACAAGAGTGACTGGCTGCCATAGGAACACAGTCTATTACAAAATAAATAATAGCACACAGAGGAGAAAAAAAAAAAACACAAAAAACTATCTCCAACACAAAATCTGGAAACAAAAAGGAACCCTACAGGTCCAAAGAACTTATTATATACTCTATCACACTTACTCGTCTCCAGCATTTACCAAGAAAACTACACACACAGATGAAATCAGTGGCTTAAGTGAAGTCACTGGGACTTCAGCCACTGCCTTCAATAGGCTCATGATCTCACTCCTGTATATCCAACTGTTGCTTCAATCAGTGGAATAATTAAATGGCACCAATGGATATCTGTTTTTTTTTTTTTTTTATATATACCTATTTATGCACTTGAATGGCTTAATTATTAGTGCCAGCTCCAGAAAATTGATATAATGTACTCCTCAAAAGTCAAAAACTCATCAGACTTTCACTTTTGTCCTTTGCTGTCTCATTCTCACTACTTAGTAGTTCTTTCATACAAAATTTCTGTTTTGTAAAAAATAAAAATAGCCTGCCAGTCTTGTTCTGAGCACAGATTAGCAAGGTTTTCTAAAGAGCAAGGCCAAACACTCCATGTTCTGGAGACTGAACAGCCATCTTCTCCAGTACCACCACCCCTGCCAGCAAATGCTTCTCAGGATCCAAGATCAGACAGCCTCAAATGACAGCATAACATCTGGTCTAACAGCTTTGTGTCTAATCCTTTCACACACTCCTCAAATAATAATTTTCTAACACAATTCAATGCTGTGTCTGCTGACGTGATGATGGTCTATGTGATGTAGGAGATTGATGATGGAGCAGAGGCCATGCTGCCACCAGACTGCCATGGTTGTATAGTCCTGGTTGAGTTGCACATTGAATGGTTGCAGAACCGCTACCTCCAACCTCATGTTTGATCCTAGGACCTGGGAATTGGCAGGCAAGGAGTCATTTGGATCTGGCAAATGAATCCCTGAGTGGGAGCGAAGCTTTTGTGTCACCTGTAAGTGAAGAGAGGTCTGCTTAAAACATTGTGTGAATGCCCTAGACCCTCAAGGCTTTTATTGTGAGGTACTCTCATCAGGTGCACTTGCTGTGTTTCCCTGACAAGGTGAGTACATTTTACATTCCTAAGATTTATTAAGTCTAGACTGATCGTGCTAGACTGTTATGTCTAGAATAATGCATCCAGTGCCAGAAGTGATGGGAGCAGAGAGGAAAAACATATTATTAGGAGAAGCTTTAGAAGAAACTACGTGGGAACACTGCTTAAAAAAAAATCTGGCAAAATGTCAGTTTCTTAACACTCACTTGAGGTGGTGTCAGGAATATTTCCACATGGAATTTCATCCTCAAAGCTCTGAATCTGAAAAGGAAGAGGAAAAATTCATATTGATAGTAATGATTAGTGGGGGTGAGGGGAAAGGAGCGGGAATAATATTAATAATAACAACAACAACAACAAACTAGATGTTTCAAACTGAAAACATTAATTCTGTCAGCTGGTTCTTTTTTGGGTAGTTTCTTTTTTTTAATTTATTTAATATTCGTTCCTGAAATACAGTAGGCTCCAGTCTGTGAAGCTTTCCAAGACTTCCTCAGGTTATCAATCGATAATTGATTCCAACCCGAAAATACACTAACAATCTTGTTTGAAGAGACTCAGAGAAACGTCCCTGAAAAAAAATTTGACTTAGTAGAAGCCCAAAGAGATATAGCCATATGTAGGCAAATTCGTGCCAAGTAGTGTATGTAAGGTCAGTATATTTTTTTCCCCTAAGAATGAAAACCTGTTTCTCTTTTTCATGGTGTCAGTAGGAACACTATCATGAATCTGTGTAATCTTCCTTCAAGGAAAGTCTTAATAGAAAAAAGAGAACCATTAAATGCAAGTAATGCTAGGTGTATCTTAGATGCAATCTGCAGCTTGAGAGACCTCCAATTCCCTCGTTGTCAAATGCCAGGAAGAGAAGGGCCATTCTATACGTATCTATTTCTTTTTCTCTCCTCCAGACATCTGCTACTGGCCATTGTCAGAATAACAAGGTAGGTTGGCCTAATGCTTTCAGCCAGTACAACTCCTCTTACAGCACTAATGTAATGATGTGGTAGAGAATACCCAGAGGTTAAACAGTGTACACTCAATCTAATTTGAACATACTACATTCCTAAAATTGTCTTAAGACATCAATCTGAGGGGTTTGCTGTTGTTTGCATTCACTGCTCTGTCAGTGTCTTCCTTTCCATGTGATCCTCTAGTCACAGAGTTGCAAGTCCAGCATGTTAAGTGCAAAGACATATGGGCTGCTTTGGGATTATAAATTTGCTGTGCCATAGATCTCTGAAAGACACCACCTCTTACACTGAGGGTGAAAGTCACGACCAAATACCAGTTCTTGAGTCAACTCTACCAATACAAAGGCTGCACCAGACCTTCCACAGAAATTGTCTTTGTAAAGATTTGAAAAGACAAGCATCCTTTCCTCAAGAATGCCACTGCCTTAACCTGATTTTTTCCAATGCTCTCAAAACTGGAAAAAACTTCTGGGACACTCACCTTCTCCAGCCATTTGCTGCTCCTTCCTTTCCTCCCTCCCTTCTTCTTTCCCAAGTTCCCTATGTTTTCAGAGGGTTTTCAGCTATCTCATCTCTCCTACTTTCTGTGTTTCTTAAAGAAAGACTGTAAGACTCCTTTCTTTTCCTCACTTATGTCAGATGGCTGGAGAGGATGTCTGGGTAGATGGACAGGAAAGAGTGTTCCTCTTTCCCAGTAGGGTCTGTATGGTTGGAGGTAATCATACTATAGTCCTTTTTCTGCAGTAGTATGGCCAAAAAACTGCTGCTGACACAAATCTAGAAGTAATAAGGGGACTGGCAAGTATCCTGGTCTCTGCTACTTCATGTTGAACCCTGCTGACAACCCACTGTTGCTAAAACACATAGATAGCTGAGTACTGTGGACTTTCCTGACAGCAGATAAGAAAACAAGCTGCTGTTCTGATTTATTCTGTTTTTAGGATGCTCAGCTTACAGAGTGATAAAATATTTCAAACACTGCTATAAAACCAAGGATAAATTTGTGATGAAACTTTCTGAAAGTTTCAACACCAGAACATGAGCACAGGGGAAAGAAACAAAAAAACACACCAATCCAACAAACTGGTTAATGATTGGATCTGTAAAAATAACCCTCACCATGTGTATTAGTGTTCCTGCAACTTCCTTCTGCAAAAAACCCCAACAACCTAGCGCTGCATAAAACATATTGGCATCTTACACTGTTGTACTGGTTGAATGAATCCTACATTAGTAACTTCAGTGCCAACTTCCTTGACAGTATCCCAACACAAAGACAATTTAAAATAATCAAAACCCCAATGAGCAGAGTAAATCCCACTGTTTTTCCCCATAATGCTGCAGCATGGTGTTTGAAGCAATTTACTCTAGCTTCCACCCTGAAAAAGAGAATCCAAACCTGTACAATAAATATGGGTAGAGAGACATTGCCAGACATTGCCAGCAAGCAATATATAAAAATCCACCTCACCTCCTCCATTTCAAATGAGTCTGGAGGCCTGCAGTTTAGACCTGCCATTTTTTTGAGCATCTGGGCCAGAAGCAAATGGGGCTCTTTTTTTGGCCTGTCTTTGGCAGGCTTCTCACACAGAGAAGAAAGGTGGTGCTGTTTTGTCACTAAATGAAACGAAGCACAATTTTTCCCTGGCAGAGCTGGTAGGCACTGGGATGTGGGATGAGCTGAGGAATCTTTGTCTCCACAGGTTTGCTCCATGGTCAGGCAGCCCAAGGTAAATGGAGAAAATCCTGCCTGGATTGGTGTCCTCTCAGCAACGTCCACACAAAGGTGAGATTGTTCTTCTGTGCTTGGCATGCTGACTTCCTCAGGTGCCACTGAGCGCAGTTTCACTAGCGCTGTCTGCTGAGAAGCCCTTCTGAGGAGCTGACCTATTCTTCTCCTCTTTGCTTGTGTGACCACAGGTCTGCATTTCACAACATCCAAATGACTGGTCGCATTCCCACCAGTTTCTTGTGCTTTAGTCTGCTGGGTGTTCACATCAGTTAGCAAAGATGAGAGGGCACTGGTGATGTGGTCAAGTACTTCCAGTTGTCGAAAACGTTCTTAAGTTTGTCAAAAGGAAGGGCAATACAGTTATTAAAAAAATTAAAAACAAATAATTGGCACCAATGACTATTCAAACTTGTAATTGCTAAGAAACATGCTAAGTATCTGATTAAAAATGGGCTGACTATTTTTATTTGTTTCCATTCAGACTATATGCAGACACCATTGCACAGTTCTTTATATCAGCCAAACATAGTGTTGAACTCGGTGGGACAAGTACATCTGAATGTTGCTCTGCAAGAATAAAAGTTACAGAACCCAGCCTGAAGTTCTCCAGCTGGCTGGGCCAGACTTGGATGACATATTTGAGGACTAATTAAAATTCATGTGAATAAGGTCACTATAAAATCTGATTATAGCATTTACTGCTGGCTGCTGTCCAGGATAGCTGCAAAATGCATACCTACTGATAAATACACACTGATAAAAATTGACTATACGTGCTATACCCTTATTTTCAGAACATGACGAAATACTTATCTCCCAGAAACTCACAGCTGATATTGTATATAGGTTACCTTTTCTTTAAAAAATATAAATAAAAAAATGCATCAAGCTTTTGTAATTTTTGCCACTTTTTCCATGGAATTACATACAAAAAGAATTGAACTATATCTTCCCTAAGGGATCCTGGAGATTTCCTTCTCTACAACACTATGAAATTATTTTTACAAGGAAATGCAACACATTTGTTTGAGTATTGTAACTGCATCCATCCTATGGCAATGAATATGTCACCAGAATTTCTTCCTTGAGAGATTCATTGAGGACAGTAGATGGCAAAATGCTAACATACTTGGCTGCCATTTCTGTTAGAGAGCAGCCAGATTTACAGCATGCAGGCTGTTGGTAATGCTGCTTCACCGATAATTAAACAAGGGGGTATTTACCATGGATCTGAGTCAGTCTTTTGCATCAAAGACCAATGTCATAGTGTGTAATTCCTTCTTGTTGCATTATCTCAAGAATAGTCTTTTTTTTTTTTTCTTTTTCTTCCCCTGATACTGTTTGATTATTAAAACTGAAGGAAGATGTTACCACTCCTTTCACTTTTTAAGACATGGTTAAAAGTGATGCCTGGTTTTGTTTAAAGGTGTTATGTGATCCATGAGCACAAGATGTTGGATACTGTGTTGGATAGTTTCCATTTGCCTAAGTTTGAGACATCAGGGCAAATCATTTTGTGTATCCACTGTGCTATGACATGTTTTCCATGTAAAGACATTTTAGCCTGAGTATTTTATCTGGCTTCCACTACATCAGGCCCTAAAAATTACATCTGCTAATTTCCTATGACTGACAGAGGCGGAGCAGTCCAGACATTCTGATTTGAACCAGAACCTAAACTGCTGCAGTTTGAAAAAGTTTTTGCATCTTTATATGTTGCTTAACTTTGGTGAACTATATCAAAGATCTTGTGAAATCTAAATCACAAATCAAAAAATGAAGAAACGATACGTGAACAAAAAATTGTCTTATTCATGTGCAATGTCATAAAGAAATTGTGTCAAGGACAGACTCATTTTCTGGACTTTTTGTTTCTGGGTAAGCTGTTGCTTCCGTTTCCAGGGGTGCTCCCCAAGGAGCATGCCTCAAATAGGCAAGAGTCTGGTACAAACTCCTTGGTCCCTGAAGTCTGCTTCAAAATAGTCTAAATCTGTACCACAGGTGAGATCCTGAAGGACATAACTGCAGATTCATTTTCACTAGGAAGCTGAGATAAATCAGCAAATGGTCTTGCTGTAATTAAGATCAATGAATCTTCAACAGGATCTGTGTTTTTCATAGAAATTCTAATGACTTTATGATTTACCATTTTAGAATTCAGGAGGAAAAATTCACAGTTTTGTTACTCCTTCCCTAAATCTGGTGCTACATAGGCTGACATAGTTATCTCAACAGGCTCACAGAGAAATGAAGGAACACAGATGTTTCCAGAGCCATTGAGAACTTTTAGTCAACTGTTTCTTGTTGTTGTTGTTGTTGTTTTTCCATAGCAAACTGCAGAATTTGGAAAACTCAAAATGTTTAGTAGGAAAATAAATATTTATCTGAAATTGATGTTTTTTCTCAAGAAAAAATGAAGTGAAATTTCTGCATTTTCTACTTTTTTATATGTTAAAGTATTTTCATACTTTAGATTGTTTATTCTTTAGCCTTGGCAATACTGTCGGTGCTAGAAATGAAGATGCAGCTCTGAGAATGTGTTTAGCAATTTATATTATGTTTCCTTTCTAGGAATGGTTATACTTGCTAATATCCAACTCCAGTGATGTATATCTCTCCCTACTAGCTTACTTTGGTGCTCAGAAGATGATCATATATAATGGGAAATAGTGGCTATTGCACACATTCATCACGAAGGACACAAAGGAGAGAGATTTGAACGAGAGTTTCAGTATAGTAATTGAAGCAGCTGAGGCACTTGCATCAGGACAGTACCAAAAATGAATAATTTTGACCACAAATGGATAAAGAGCAGACCTGTGGAGAAGAGCCTGGGGGTTCTGGTAGATGAAAAATTCAATATGAGCCAGCAATATGTGCTTGCAATCCAGAAAGGACTGCTCTAGATAATGAAGGAAATATGGAAGTGGAGAAAGATCACTCTGGTTCTCACTCTCCTTTTTTTAACTCTAGGTTTACTGTCATTCATACAGTTCCTATAAACCTCTTCCTCATCTTTCACTTTCTTAGGCTGAAATGTCATACTAAATCAGTTAGCTTTCTTTGCTGTTTCAGGAGTAAGTAAACTGACAATGAGAAAATTTCTCAGTCATTCACTAATTCAGATCAAACATTTTTATTTTTTGGTGTCTGGAGACAAATGGGAGCAATTCAGTGATAATAAACCAAACTAGGTGACAATAACTGAATTTATCCAGCATATCTTATGCTTACATGCCTTTGGGAACAGTAGCTTAATATAGTCTTGAAGTGTCTAAATGTAGTATGCACTCTGCATCATTTTGGCACATATATCTCAATATGAAGTGGTCCTGTGACAGTAAAGAATCTGGGGTATCCTAAAAGGTTAATGGAAAGGTTAACACCATGGAACATCTCTAGACCTGATCTACTTAATTTAGTGAGAAGGATCTTCATCATCTTCAGGAGGCTTTCTTCCAAAAACATCTATCTTCTTTAACATAAGTACAGGGAAATTAGGGTTATACTTTCAAAGAGCTGGATCATCCAGTGCTTGCAAAATTAGGTGCAGTCTTACTTCTGATGGCAGATAGATAAGATTCCACCCTATAGAGACAATCCATTTTCCAAATCTGTTTAACATGTTTTCCACTTCTGCTTCTTGGTATACTTCACTACAGAATTATTAGGCAAGGTAAGAATGGCAAGATTAGAAAATAGAGTTTGCAAGCAAATGACTTGAAAGCCTGTTTGACAATATTCTTTATAATGTTTCACACTAAAACTGATTCATCCCTTTTAGCAGTCTTCTCATATCAGCTATAGGAAGGTGCATGTGCTAGATTGTCTATACAGACAAACTGGCTTCTTCTGATAGGTGTTTGAAATCATGGCTAGATTTGACCCATGAGAGGTGCCTGATTCTCCATTCACAATGGAAACAGACTATAGTGATTGAGATTTTTGAGATGCTGCTTCAGCTAAATGTCTATGCAGAAGTTGTGAAGTTAATCACTACATATAAGGAAACATGTAGAGACAGTGAAGAAAGAAGTACGTTTCTCTGAAGGATGAATATCACCTCTCTTGATAAAGGATGGACGTCACCTCTCTTGGTTAAACATGCCGAGGGACATACTTAGGAAGCCTATGCCGATGGTGTGAAAACACCCTCCCAACCTGTCAAAAGCAAGAAAATATGTTTTGATGGACATCGTACCCATCAAAATTGAAATTCAGACCTTAGCAAACTACACAGTAACTCTCCCATATAAAGCAGCCAGTAACCTGTCCTAAGAGTGCTCCCATCAAGGACTACTGCAAAGTCTGGTCCTTATTTAGCGCCTTGGCTTAACACTGCTTGCCTTCACTGTGCAAACTCCTTCACTAGAAGCCATTTCCTCTCATTCACTCTGAGCTTTCTACCTTCTTGGCATAATAGAAGGAAGGGATGCTACCCAGAGGGACCTGGACATACTTGAAAAGTGGGCACACAAGAATCTAATGACATTTAAGAAGGACAAGTGCAAGGCCTTGCACCTCAGTCAAGACAAACCCAAATAAGAGTAGAGACTGAGAGAATTCATGGAGAGTTGTCCTACAGAGAAGGACTTGTGAGTTCTGATGGCAGCAATTTGCTCTTGCAGCCCTGAAAGCCAATGGTATCATGGGCTGCATCAAAAAAAGGGTGGCCAGCAGGGAGAGTGAGGTGATCATCCCCCTCTCCCCTGCCCTTGTAAGGCGCCATCTGGAGTACTGTGTCCAAGCCTGTGGCACTCAGCACAAAAAGGATGCAAAGCTGTTGGAGCAGGTCCAAAGGAAGGCTGCAAAGATGATCAAAGGGCTGGAATGCTTCTCTGAAAAAATGTGAGTGAATTTGGCCTATTTAGCTTGGAGAAGAAAAGGCCCTGGGGAGACTTCACTGTGGTCTTTTGGTACTTGTAAGGGAGCTTATAAGCAGGAGCAGGATTGACTTTTTACATAGTCTGATAGTGACAGGACGACGGGGAATGGCATTAAAGTAGAAGAGGGGAGATCTAGGTTAGATTTTAAGTAGAAATTTTTTATTCAAAGGGTGGTGGAGGTCCTGAACATGCTGCCCAGAGAAGCTGTGGATGCCCCATCCCTAGAGGTGCTCAAGGCCAGGCTGAATGGGGACCTGGGCAGCCTGAACTGGTGGGTGGCAACCCTGCCCCATGGTAAAGGAGTTGGAACTAAAATGATCTTTAAGGTCCCTTCCAATCTAAGGCATTCTATGATTCTTCTTTGAGGTCTCCATCTTCCATCTACTCGTACAGATTCTCTCTCTTTCCTCTTACGCCCTCTCAGGAGTTACAGATAGAGAGAAAGAGTGAGAGCTGAGAAACCTGTTTGATGTGTCAGTTTGCTGTAAATATTGAAATGTGTTCACAGGCCTTGCTATAAAAAGAGAGAGGAAGAGGGAAAAAACACATTTTCCATGATGCTCTGACATTTCTTTTTCAATTCTTATTCCATCCATACTACTTCTTCAGTGTAATTCTAAACAGGAATGCATGGACTATATGATACTGCTTCACTGAGCATCTTAAATAAACAGAAGATTTCAAGAGCCATCTGGCTATCCTGTGCAGCAAACATGAAGGGAAATGATGTCAAAATTGGACTTTTCAGATGGGCAATATACCAGAGAATTAACAATGCTATTTTAATGCTGATATAACTTCAGGGTGAAGACCTTGTATTCATTTCTTAACTGCCAAATGCACTAAATAGAACTAAAACCATCTAAAGCAGATAAAAATCAAGGCTGTCTGTTTTAAATGGTGCAATCTTATTGTGTTTAAAATAAGATTCTCATCCATTTATTAGGGCATATTTGAACAACCAGTCAAGTTCCAGATAGAGATTTTTGGTCTGATGCATGAGCCCTAGCAGCCTTAGTGATGGGAGGCTGGGATCTTGTCAGCTACTCTGCACATTTCCCTTTGAAAGGGGTCCTGCTCCCACAGAAGGGAAAAGGGAATGAGAATTCTTGATATCAACTAAATGCGTGTCCGTTTTTCATACACTTTCTCTCATAAGCCTCTTCTCTACATGCTCAGTCCCCATGCTACTTATTTTACTTCTTGGCCAGAATTCCTTCTACACTTACCATATAGGTTTGGCAGCTCAATGTCCATCCGCTGCTTTTGAGCTTCCAAAAAGACTTGGATGTCGATACCTTTTGCCACAGAAGAACCACTGAGGAACCTAGGGGGGATTTTAGTGCAGACATCGGGTTCTTCTGTACCAAACCCCAAATCAAGGAGAATTTCCACTGGATCCTTTTCACAAAGTGACAGCCATTCAGTGATGCTGGGGGAAAAACATCAGGATAATTTACACCATTATCTTAGTATCACTTTTCTCTTGCAATTATTGTATAGCCTTGGTTTTGTTAAGTAATTTTCTTCTATTCTCTCCTCTTGCAGAGATTTAAGTGAAAGTAGTTATTTGTCAGTCACAATGCTAAGAGATTTAACACTGGTTTCCTCCCCAGAGATATCTAGTGACACAGTACCTAGAGAGCTTGGCAAGAGAAACATTAATAAAAGGTGTAAGATTATGGCGGGCTTACTTTTTCAAGCCATGATACAGGTAAAATGCTGCAGCTGCCGTGAGATCTTGAAATATTTTATTGTGCAATGAATTCAAAGAATTCAAAGACTTTGAGGTTGGGTTTTGTATTTGTTTTTCCATTACAAATGCATTTGCAAGCAGACACCTGTTGCTAAAGAGGTAATTTTGACTGTGTTAAAATTAATAAGGTGATTTTTATGAACTAGAATTTGGAACTGCATGCTCCAAAAAATTGTTACCATATTTGCTGATCCTTAAATGGGCTAATTGCTTGCATTCCCAGCTGGAAACTCATGGAAGTTACTAACCTCTGCGGTCCTCCAGTGTGAGAGTGAGAAGGCCTAAGGCTGTTGCATCTTGACATAACTGGACTTTCTGAAAATTCTTGTGAGGATCTGGTTGGAAAAAAACAACAAGGAAATGTGTTTACTCGTGTACTCCTCTGGGATATCATTATGACTTTTTCCTAGAGTAAACATTCGCATTTTGTCTTAGTTTATAATGATACATAATAGAAATGCCTTAGAAGAAGAGCCGTCATGAGAGCGTGGCAATACGCTTATTCTCAAGAACAGTATGTTACAGTAGGTGTGAGAATGTAGGTGTGAGGTACCAGTAAATGCTAATTATAAAGGTGGTAGAATGGCTCACTTTTGACAGATGGTGAATCTTTCGGGAACCTTTCAGGAGCATGGTTTCTTTAGCCACCTACTTTAAAAAGATGTAATTGCTCTTAACAAAGTTTTGGAGAGACAAAGCACAATGAGCTGCGGCAAAAGGAGTGACATCTGAGAACAACTCTCCACTTAGCTTCTCATTGTGATTGTAGACAGTCTGCAGAGAAAGATCTGTTTTTTAGAATCTGTTCATTGCAAAGGCATAACAGTCTTTCTTAACAGAAACAATAACACACTATGCTACACTCAAGCCTAATTTTACCTACATGTATCTATTCAGATAAGTAGAAAATGTTTATATACAGTGGAAAAGCTGATCAATTTTTTCTCTTTGCAAGTTGTCTCTCAGCTCAATCTTACATAGGCCACAAGCAGTATGTAGGTTTTTGAACTAACACTATTGCTATCAATTTGAGAGGGGAAAAAAAATGAACGAAACAACCTTAAATAAAATTCCTCCTTTTGTCAAAATGAAAAGTAAGGGAAAATAAAATTTAGATCTCTACAGTGTCTTTCACCTAGCTTCCGGAGCTTTGCACAGTCAATTGTACCATTTCTGGTACTGACAAGGAAACTGCAAAAAAAAAAAAAAAAAAAAAAAAAAAAAAAAAAAACCACAGCATAAAAATATTTAATTCTCTTTTGAGAATTAAATTCTGTCTCTCAAAACAAATGTGTCAAGCAAGATTCAAGATGAGAAGACTGGTTGTACTGTACATATGTTGCCCCGAAACAAAAGCCTCCTATTTATTTCAGTGGTCATTGCAACAGATACAAAGAACAGAAAAACACCATTTAGTAGAGCAAATTCTCAGCTTCAAAACACTCTTTTTCAACATTGTCACCACCATTAGTCATGCATTTTCTCTAGCCATGATCAAGAGCGTGCATGCTGTGGTTGTTAATATCTGCTCCGCACTGTCACTGTAACCGCTGTTGAATCAAACCACCCACCACTTCACTGTGCTCATATTCACTGTTTGATCTCCATTAACATTCAGCAAGCATCAAATATTGTCTATGGGTGACAATTTTTCTGCATGGAGGAATTCAACGACACACCTTTGCTTTACATGCACTTCCATCTCAGGCGCCGTTCTACCAGACTGCATTTTTGTTGTCATCTGTCACATGGTTGTTCTGTTACCAACATGTAACAGAACAAGGTTCAACCCCTACTGCTGTACCACCAATATCCATCTCTACCATCATGGGCCAACATGATCAAATAGGAGGCATTACATTTGGAGCATCGAAGGGAAATATTCTTGTGAAAGCTGCAAAGTTGCAGAACAGTACCTGTGTGGGGAGCTGAACTCACAGGACAAGTTAGAATAGATGTAACCAAAATCAGTAAGAGGAAAATGTATGCCTTTATGTCTCATTAACCATTATTGGTATGTTAAGCCTTTGTTCTTTAAAAGTAGGCGCTCTTAAGTCTTTCCACTGAAGAATAGATATGAAGCAAATATGATGAAAATACCTTTCCATTCCTGATTTTTTGAGGGAAAAAAAATAGTAAAAAAACAATACATTAAGTTTTTATTGCAGCAAATGCCAAGCCAAGTGTTTTCTACATTACAGTTTTTCAGGTGTAATTCACGTGAAGTGGTAACTATTGCACTGTTGATTTCATCAGATTTTGCATCATGTTTTTAAATGCATTTGGGAAAAGCAAGGCCACTTCAGGACACTTACAAGAGTTTCTGAGAGGGAAAATATTTTTCAAAGAACTTTGAATATTGCCTACTGGACTCCACATGTGCTATACTCATGAGCCATAAAGTGTACATTTCATCATTTCACCAACTTGCTTATACTGGGAATAAGTAAGTGGGGTGCACATAGATATTGCTTGTAGTCATCCTTTTCTCATTGCTGAAATTATAAACTTTTTGATCCTTTTCAAGCTAGAGTAGCATTTGCCTAGGAGCAGTAGATATCCTTCTGCACTGTAAAGATGAATATTTTTGTCTAGTTTTTAAAGTTTTGTTTTCTATTTAACAAAATTATGTCAATAAAAATAAGAAAATATCCTTTCACATTCTTGACTGGATTATTTTTCCACTCGTAAATTCTAACATAAATTCCTTCTGGCTTACTCAGCACAAGGACGGGAACATAAGGGTTACTGACATCTTGTAATTTGCTGTGGCAACATAAACCAAACTAGTTAGCAGGAAGCAGAGCTTAATTTGAATAAGAATCAACTACTTGTTGTGTACCATTTCTAACTTACATGCCAGAAGAAGTAGATGATTCACTTTAAAATGCTTAAGAATGTCAAAAACACCACCTAGAAGCATGGATTCATAAATTTTTCCCTAGTGGCATGTAGCCACTCCTCTCTGTAACAGAACATTATACCTTATAACTACTAACTCACTGAAATTTTGATATCCTTAATATCTTCTGTAGTTGAGAGTGAATGAACACAAGTGCTGACAAATTAAAAATCACGTAGCGTGAAACACTTGCCAGGGTGCTATGTAACTAATGTTACGAGAAAGATGGTGTTTGAAGGAGGCATAAGACATAACAGGTCACCAACAAACCAAAGGTCATGGTCATATGGGAAGAATTTGTTAGGTTACCACATGCCAGGTAGAGAAAGTAGCTGCTTGTGGTCATGCACTTAGTTAGTCACTGGTTGGGGCACTTTAAATACATTCATTTTTTATAGGCTAAAAGAAGCTAAACACTGTACTGCAGCAGGTCAAGAATATACAAAGATAGACAGGCTAAGACACTCAAACTCTTAAGTGACAATAAATGGATCATGAATCTGTGTCCACCTCATGGCTTGGACAAACCTTGCGCTTCCATGGGTTGTCTCACTCATGACTAGAGTCTCCGCTTCTTCCTTTGATGACAAGAATCTGATGAGAAGTTCCTCACTAGGGAGCTTGACATTTTTAAATATTAGACTTTTTTTTTTCCACACATTAAGAGGTCACAGAAATAGTAATGGGGAAGATATGGTATTTACATTTCCCGATCTGTGTAAGTATTTTGTTCCTGACACAAGAAACACTGAATCTCATTACTAAAGTAGAAGATACTTTGGGGGAAATAATGCCCTTTACAAATCTGTCAGAAAACCTTATGAAAACAAACAAACAAACAAAAAGTACTTTGTAAACCAACTGTGGTGCTAATTGGCTCTCTGTTTACTGCATATCTAAGTATATCTTTGCTTATGAATAATATATTTTGCTAAGATAAACGTAGCCTCTGACACTTGAAGGAAGATAAAACATTGTAACAGGAGAAAAGATTAAATCATATATCATTGAACTGCCTTTCTTACTCGTGAGCCTGATAAACAAAAAGTGTAGATACGGAAGCACTGAAAATATCCGGGGCTTCAATATGCATTATAAATGTGGAAATTTTTAGGAATATATCCTGAATGTATCTAATGATGTATTCTTGTGGCCTCTTTCCTAAAAAAAGATGCTCTGAATTCACTATATTCAGCAGATCTGGAAAGTAGGTGAGAACAAGCAAGAAGTTCTGAGTTCAGGTCAGACATGGTTGGATGTATTGTGTCATAACTTCCAGAAATCTCTGCAAATCTGTCCTAGAATCTTCCACTCCTTCAAAAAAAGGAAATCAAATTATGCCACGGGAAAAGGCTAGCCTGAGACTTTTCTGTTGAAAACCTCATTTGAGAACCTTCTCATTGCAAGTGCAAATGGAGGGAGAAAGGGATAGCACATCCGTGAAGATCAGTTTTTCCCAGCAGAAACCCATAGTGTTTGATATTTTGTAGCAGAGCCATATGTAACAGAAATTACAAATAACCTTCTGTCTTACCTGCCTGCTCTTGGCCTTGTAGCTTATCTACTTATAGGTAGACTCTCAAATAAACATGATTCAAAAAGACCAAAAAAAACTTCTCCCCAAGTATGGCTGCTCTCCTGAGAACTGATTAGGTCTGGGAGGCAGCGTGATGGGCAAGCATTGCACAGGGCGCTTGGAGCATACAAAAATGAGTGGGGATGGCCAGTGGGAGAAATAGAGACATAGTCCCATGTTTTCTTCCGCTTCTGAACACCACTTACTTTCTCCCAAATATACACACATTGGCCTCTGCTAAGTGCTGAGATTCAGGCCTTGCATTGGTGCTTGAGGCAAACATCATGAAATTCTAGCATTCTCCATGAGTCAAGTCTGTAACTTCTGAACATAAATTTTATTAAGAATCTAATTAAATCAGCTTATCCAGGGGCAGGAGTGAGAGGAATGGATGCAGAAGACTTTTCAGTCCATCAAATGTAAGACAGCTGTATTATATCTCCCAGCTGATCCCTGTCCGCATGGTGACTTGGTAATCATTAATTACAATACTTATCCTGCAATGCAAACCTCACCATAATTCCAAACAATTTTTTTTTTTTTTTAGCTTTTCCTCACCACCAAGCAAATAGACTTGAACTGCATTTGCAGTGAATGCACAGCATCACAATGAAGAGTTCATGGAAAATACTGGTCTTTCAGGGACAAAAAGTTGAAATAGCAAAATTTTTGTGAACAAAGTGCCTGCATGTTTGAGTATGTTCAAGGTTAAACTGCATTTCCCTGTGGTAAGTCATGTCCTCAGGTGTGTATAACCACAATTTCTGTATAAATTGTGCTCATGTGATAGGCTGAATTTCCCTTCAGGATTCAGCATCATGAATTTCCCATGATGTACCAGATAGCTTGATCAGAAAACTATCCAGACACATGATGGAAAATGTTATCCCTGGAACTGAACAAGGCACTGTTCTCATGAGACTGTGAATCATAACAAAGGCATTTGTCAGTTAATACTGAATATTTGTGAAAGAGTGTTTTGATGCAGCTCAACAAAATATAAAGCACTTTCTTTGGTCAAAATCAGTCAAAGCAAAATATGCTGTTCTGAATTTTCAGAGAGTCACAACTTTCCTAAAGGAAGTGTCAATACTGTAGACATTATATTTCCCGTTGGAAAACTCAGGCAGCAAATAATTAAGGAATAACACAAGCAAAACTTACAAAGAATAAGAATTCAACCAAAGATGAATATGTTCTTCTGTAGAGACTTCTACGTATAAAAATGAAAGTAGAGCATTCGGGTGAAGTGTTGCCAGATCAGTTTACAGCAGTTAATCACCTCATTGAGTTGCACAACTTTTTGGCAGCTCTGGAATATATGAAAAATATTGGGAGAAGGGTTTGTAATTTCATTTGGTAAACCAAGGGTTTTTTTTTTAATCAAATGTGGAAAGCAAAGAAGTCATTCATTGACTTTATTATCTACCAATCAATTATTATTATCTTCCAATATCTTGGAAATATCTGTCAGACCCAATGAGTATGGGAAAGTAGGTATTCTGATTCTGCATGAACACATCCTGATGCAGTTCCTGCCATAGTTTGAAAGGGGCAGAGAGCCTGCTCTTGTGATGAGGAAGGATCATTACCTCCCTTTTACCAAACAGAGGACTTCATCACAAGTGATTCACTTAAATTTGCCCTAGGCCACCCAGGAAGCCTGGAGCAGAGCAAGCAATGGGTCCCAGGTATCCTGCTGTTCATTTCAGTTTTTCAACCCAACAGTAAGATGGCTCAGAAGCATTTAGTTCTTCTCTGAAAGTACTATAAACACGCTTAATTCCCTTCTGGTTCAACCAAAGCCACTGGGATCATCAGCTCAAGGAGCTGCCTTACTCTCTGTGGCAGAGCAGGGAGGGCACTCAGCACAGCTCATGCAGACAAAAGACAAAGCAGGAGACATTTTTGTTGCACTATTGCCACCTGGATTCAATGGTGCTGTTCTGATTTGCAGTCAAAAGACACAGAAAGGCTGCAGCATCAGAGGCCTTTGGACTCAAGTCTTTAGGGATTTAATTTTGACATTTAGAATAAAGAATAAATGAATTTGCAAGGTTTCTCCGTTGTTTTTGTTGCTGTTGTTAACACTACAAAGCAAATGTGTTGTTTTAAGACTGTCAATCTTTGCCTAGCTGTGACACTGAAAACTCATTTCTGGTGCACTGAAGATTAAAATCTCCAGTAAATCAGTATGTTTTTTACAAACCTAGATTTTATGTTCCCTTCATACTCAGTGCAAAGAATAGGGCACTTCTACAGCAATTCTCCTATTGCAGCTGCTGTTTGGAGGTGCTTTTGTTCATGGACCAAAGCAGCAGCCTTGCCCTAGACTAAACAAAGGGCTTTGAGTTAGCTAGTAAGACAGTCCCAGGTGTGATGTACTTTAATAGGCTGCACATTCACCCAAATATAAGGAAGAAAACTAGAACAAAGATGAAATGTTGAGGGAAATAAATCAAATTTTGCAACATGTGCCAGTTTTTTTCCATCTAGTGAAGAGAAAGGAGGGAAACCGCAATCACTAGTACCATACCAAGAATCTAAGTACCTGACGCTTTTAAGTCTTTGAAATAACTTAGATTTTGAGTTGTAATTAGTAATTTGTCATTGCATAACAGAGCTGGCACAATCACTGATTTATTTTTTGTTGTTATTTTTCATGAGACCTGGAGACTAATAAAGACTAATAAGAAGTCTTAAGTAAAACACTTAAAGAATAGGTTAGCAGAGGATGGGATATACAGCATCAGCTGCATTCCGAAGTCCTTTGGCCCTATAGCAGAGGAAGTCTACAGTCTATCCTACTAACTATGTCCCAGATTCCTTTCAGTTAGTGTGTTGCAGCTAAACAAAACTAATGAGGAAACACTGAACTTCAGGAAGGGGAACAGGGAGGACAGCTGATGACAGCCGGTTCTGTTACTGTATCTTTGGTCAAAAATAATAAAAAAAAGATCATTCCCCCCTTCCCCAGAGAGAGAGAGCTGCTGTTATTTAGAGCAAAGGTAAACAGGTAAAAATATTCAAATTGAGCAAAGGAAGATTTCTTATCTCTCTTTCTGAATCAGAACTGCACAAGCCTCCCCACTACCCATGTCAACTATGTTAAGAGAAAGCCTTGTTCTGCCTTGGGAAAGCATTTGGAGAAATCCCTCCACACCCCTTACCTCCTGCACCACGTTCCCACATCAGTACCTACAGCAGGAAGAAAGAAATTCCCTTAACATCTTTTGAGCACTTGAGTACCTCAGGCTCCTCTATGGGAAATGGAGCTTCCCACCTGCCAGAGAGGCTGCCAGCAAAATGCCAGGACTGACATAGGATTGCACAGAAAGGACAATACTGCTTTTGTAGACAAAAAGGGGGAAGAATGAGGCAGAAGGACCATTTATGTTAAGCTGACTCACAGCAGAGGAGATACAGTGGCACACCTTCCTAGGAATAATGGTCAAAGTTTAGAGTTAGTTTAATTGAAATTAATTCATTTCCCAGCTGAGTAATCCATTGGCCTGATTCTCCATTTTCAGATGACTTGCACAGCCATTTACAGCAGTACACAACGAGGGTAAGACACTACAATGGGATTCAACTGTAAATGACACAACATGAGGGACAATAAAGAGTTTGGCCCCAGATGTGGGAAGTACAGAGGTAACTTCCATTACATTTAATTAGTGTTATCACCATTAATTTCCTGTGCATAGACAGAAGAAGACATCCTTTTGATTTCAAATTAATTAACACATAATGATTAATCTGATAGGGTACATCTTTTCAGACAAGAGTGTCCTCTTGATCACAGTTTGGGTGCCAGTACCACTCATCATCTGTGTGTTTTAATTTCTAACTGCTCTCCAGAAGCAAATTTAGCTCTGCAAATCTGTCGATGGAATGAATGACTGGCTGGTTTCCATGTCCTGTGTGTTTTGTTCATTTGATAACACACTGAGAACATCTTGGAAATCTTTTCTTTTTTTTCCTTTTTCTTTTTTTCCCTATTTCCTCTCCCCTCCAAGGAGGTTTCAAGGTAGAAATTGAGGAATTTGCATCAGTGAACAATTTATATCAACTCTTAACTACAGAATGCAAGAAATAAAAAGCTTCTAAAAAATTGAAAAACACATAAACAGTTTATGGCAGGTTCCCAGACAGATTTGTCTCACTTCGGTTGCCAGAATTTAACATAACCATTCTCCTTGCCACCAGCTATGGTAAAGTGTGTTTGTTTCACTGAAAGAGGATCTTGAACTTCATCAGCTTCACACCATATTCCTCACACTGTATAATATGTATTGCATAGTGCTATTAATATTACTTTTTCCTTTCCACTTGCTGAGTGATTACTCACACTTTTTTTTAATATTTATCCACTTTCTTTAGATGGTTATGAATGCAAATAGCTTCATATCCAGGTGCATCAATTCTTGAGTAGCGAGCCAATGGTTAATATTGACAAATAATCAACTAAACATGTAGTTAAAAAGACACCAATTAAGAGGAAGCAGAAAATCTCAAATACTTCAGTTAAGAACATCTTCAAGTGTCCAAGATATTCCATTTCTGTTCAAAAATTATTTGAGCATATTTACAGGGTGTTTGGGCTTGACAGCTTAACAGTAAGTATGCTTCTGCTGCACAAAATGAACAGTAAAATAAAGGCATTTTCAGAACCCAGATCTGGGATGAGAAGTGTCTGTATTATTGATTATAATAATTACTGTTTACAGTTTCCTTTCAAGACAAGGCAGATCAAGGCAAGGCAAGACAAGACAAGGCAAGGCAAGGAAGGTGAGGGAAGACAAAGTAGGGCAGGGCAAGGCAAGGCAAGGCAAGGCAGGCAAGGCAAGTCAAGGCAAGGCAAATCAAAGAAAACAACAGAGATTCTTTTCACTATTGTTCCAGACTTTTTTATGATATAGATGTGTTTGGCAATCTGACCCACCTATACTTTTTATGGCAGCTCTACCAGGGAGAAAATAAAGCTTCTGTTATCTATCTACCCATTTTTGATTCAGTAAACAAGAAGAGAGATTCAGTTGATGCAGTGCTTTCAGACAGGAGCTGGATAATTTCTGATCTGCAGTATTACTACTTTCGGTTGCCATTACTGGGGACAAATCACTGCTTGAAGACTGAAGGCTCTTGTCTTCTCCTTGTTTTACTCAGAAGTAAGTGGAGATGACAAAAGTATTTTCAGTGTTGAACTTGAGCCCTGAACTTAGGCAGCTGAATGAAGTCGAGGTCCCCTTTTCTCTGCCCATTAACCTGCAAGCTGTTAAGTGCAGCAAAATCCTAGTTGCTGTAGTTGTTGTTTTAACTCTTCAACATGCCTATCATTTGCTTTGAAAGCAAAGAACTCTCTAGTATTCAAAGTACCCCTGGAACACCCATATGAAAACTCACAAGTAAATTACCCTCATACAAAGCGACTCCAGAGAATTAATATTTTTTGAAAGCGCACCAGGTAGGGAAAGCTGTAATAACACTTCAAGCCTCCTCATATCTTGGTAAATACAAAATTGGGTACATTTCTGTCTCTCTGAAGTCTCTGGTAAAATTCCTACTCAGAGGCCACAGCTTGAACTTGCTCTGTTCTTTTCAAAGTAGAAGTCCTGGTGCTAATTTGAGACAATCAGTGTTGCTCACTGAGAATACCTGTACTGGATGTTTATTTTATCATCATGTTGCATTTTAATCACCATATAAGCTCACTGTTGATTGAGAAGAAAAACAACAGACAATGTGAAATAACAATAGCCAGAACTGTTTCCATTTAAAACAACATGAGACTGAAGAGGGAGCGAGTTGTATTTTAAGCCTCCCAGCTACATAAGGGGAAGTGCATAAAATCAGCGCACAGGTTGTCACAGGCAAGGCAGCAAAACAACAGTGAAAGCAGTAACAATAGCAACAATTTTGCAGTACACTCAGCTTGAATCTGGTCCCTTTGCTAAAAACGTTTCCTGGCTAGTCAAAGGGGACAGTCTGTGAGGCTTTGAAAATATCAAAGTCCTTTACATCAAGCTCTTTTAAAATGACATTTAAACTACCAAATACAGTATAAATATATTTCTCCCACATCTCTGACAGATCAGAAGAGGGGAAAAGGAGTCTTTAAAATTTTTAAGAGGTATAACAGCAACAAAAAATTGATAAGCTCCAACCTGTATGGCTCGATCCAGCTGTTAGTATTACGGAATAGTTGCAGGCTAGTGCTTCTGCATCTCTGCTCTGCCACGGACCCAAGGTCTGAAAAACCGAGGACACAAATTGGTGCTCTTGGCTTGGCTTTCCACCTCTGTTCTGTACTTATTTATTTATTTTAAGATACTAGGAAGGGCAAGAGGAGGCTGATTGCCAAGAAAGTGGTGTTTAAGTTGACAGTTCGGATAGATGACTGTTTGCTTAGCCTCCAGGCAAAGGGAAAGGAGAAATCAGGACTAGTCTAGTTTTTAGCAATAGGAATTCTAGAAAATGACAGGATGGGAAAGAAAGGATAGAAGAGCAAGGACAGTGATAACTGAAATGAGGGGGAAAAAAAAAGCCAGAAGTTGTTTTGATTGCTTCCATTTCCAAGAAATATATTGCTGTCCCTTTAACTCTCTATGCCTCATTGGCACATGTGCCAGGGGAAGGATTGCACTTTACTAAGGAAGTAATGCAAACTTGTCTTCATTTGGTTACCATGGATATGGTACTATGTGAGACAAAGCCTTCCATTTGCATTGCAAACAACCAGGCACGATGAAGGACACCGAATTTGATATTCTGGCCACAGAATGTCTCTGGTTCTTCCACGTGAGTGATCACAAGGAAAACAACCACAGCTTTGGGCCTGTGCTTGATGCCATGAAAATAAAGGTAAGGGATGCTGCTTTTCAGATCAGGATGAAGCAGAATCACACACACCTACACAATGAAAGGTGTTTCTTGTGCTACCTAGCATGAAGCAGCTAACTGATAGGTGTGGCTATCAGTTAGCTTTCCAGCCTTTCCCCATGGGGAACGAGAAATGAATCAGTAAGTGATTTTTGCAAATAGTGGAATGAAATTGAAACTGGCTAGGTCATCCAATTGCTGAGCTTTTATACAACAGTTTCGATCTAGCTGAGAGTCCTCTTCATTCTGCAGAAGTACTACGTGAAGTACCTTAATTTTATACAAAATCCAGTTAGATGAGCAAGATGAACACTCCCCTAAACAGACCTAGGGGGAACCAGTACAGCACAGTTAATAGCAAAAAGGGAAATTGTCTCATTTCCCTAAAACAAATTGCAGATGATTGTTTGTCTATTAGATTGCTAGATCGTCAGTAATTCTTTTTTATTGCTTTAAGCTCTGGCAGATATATAGTCACACATCATTTTTATTTCAACTGACATGGAATACAAACAGTATGACCCTGTTTTTATGGATAGAAATGGCCAAATTGCCACTGGTCTGTGTGAAAAAGAGAAAGAAAAACAACACAACTGGATCCAAAAGAATGAGCCCACATCCATGAATTGAGGTTTTTTTTCTCCAAGGGATCTTAGGCATGAATTAACTGGAACAGTAGATCAGATGCTTGGCCAAAAAACTGTTTCCCCACTTAATACTGGAAAGGACATCCAAGCACATCTCTGGTGGGACACGGGCAGCTATAGCATCTCAGGATAATCTTCTTGACTCTCCAGCTTCTGAGAGTGGACCACAGCCACCAGCACCATGTAAGCAGCTTTCCTGTGAATGTGTATGGCCAGACCTCTGTCTGTCTGTCCTTATGCCAACATTCTGCGTAGATGCCAAGGGCTAATTGGGACCACCAATCCTTTAGTTGTTCTCCAGAGGGTTCTCTTCAAAACAACAGCTTTGCACCAATAAAATTACTTCATGCTTTTACTGCGTGTTTTGCTGCCACACCTTAGCATTATGCTGAAACTCAGGCACCACAGTAGCTCAGCAGTGTGAATCCTTGAGAATGTTTACAGAGGCACACAGAAGCACTGTCAGACCATCTTCACCCACCCTGAGAATTATTTCAGTCATTCCTAGCAGCCCTAATTCTACCTGAACCGCAAAGGCACAGTCTTCCCTCTGCTGCTGGGTAGACAGTAAAACAGACAAGTGATAAACACAGAAATAATTTCTCATTCCTGTCACGCCTGTGTGAGCACCATCAGCTGTTATATGCATGTGCTTCAATCTTTTCTTACCCTTTCAGACCACTCAACAAGGAATTAAAGTCCAAGCCCTCTGTATGCACCAGACCATGAAGAACATCAAGAAGAGAGAGCAAAGATGGTGGGATTTAAAATAGCAACAAGTACCTGGAGTAGCAGCTCTTTCTTCATGTCTTGGACAGCTCTCCAAGGCTATCCACTCCTTGGCTTCCCCCTGACGTGGTGCAGAGTGGGGAGAACACATTGTGCCCCATGGGCTGGTCTCAGTACTCTTCCAGAGGTACCCTGCAGGAGCAAGAGGAAAGGTGTGTGAAAAACCATGGGACAACTAGTCACATCAGAATAAAGCAAGGGCAAACCCTAACCATATGTAGGTCTCATTGAAAATGTCATATTTCATCTACTTTCAGTCCCAGTTTCTTTCCCTCCAGGCTCCTTTCCTTCATCTGCAACAAAAAGGATTAGGAAACAATTTTCTTGGCCTGAATGCACTGGCTAGCAAAAAATGCTGCAAGGCAGGCTGGATGGCAAATCTCTTGAATGACATAAGCACTCAGAGCGAATAATCTTGTACAGCACTGTTTTCTTTAATGTCTGAATATACATTTTGGCCCTCTGATCAATAGATCTCCGTGAGTACAGTCCACCTTGTTTATCTTATTAAAAATACCCTAAACATTTTAATTCCACTCATCTTGCATAACCAACGCATGGTGGTGGGATGGGAAGAATGGTGCTTGCTTGCTTCTCACATCAGCATGACTGCAAAATTCTATGTAGAAATATGGAATATATAAATTGTAGATATCCTTCTATTTCCACTGATTTCAAGGGAGTTGCAGACCAATATCCCAGAAGAGTTAAATGACCTGCTATTTTTATTTTCAGCATTGTTAGTGCCAGAAATAACTTGACTCTTAAGGACAAGTCTAAATTTGTAGAAGTGGAATTTGGAACAGGTTTTTTTTTCTTCTTTTTCTTCTTGATAAAACTAGGATCTTTAAGTTACGAAAGATATACCACTGGCTAACTGCAGTGGTCATTGCACTATCATTCTTACTGGGCTCTTTTTAAAGAATAGCATTACTACAAACTAATTTCGCATTCACTGGTATTTAAAACAATACAGTTCAAGCAAGATCTGGTTCTCACCGGCCCTTGTATCCTTCCTCCACTCTTAGACATGAGCTCATATTTACTTCTTTGATTAAAACAGTTCAAAAAGCCTGCACTGATGATGCACATGTTTCACTAATGTCTTAGTAGCATCCTATCACAAAGAAGCAAGCACTGATGCTGCTTGATTGTCACTACTCATACCCAATTCTGGTGTACTCAATATTGAGACTGATTTGGGTAGCACTGGGTTAGTCCACAAGCTTCCTGACGGACCTCAGTCGGAAGCCAGAACTCCGTATACACCGGCAGAGGAGAGAAGAAATCAAATGAGGCCAGTCTCCTCACTTGGGTGCAAGAATGACTTCTCAGGCTAGAGACGACACGTGTTCACAAGAATTGCCCTGATGAATGTTTAACCATACTCTCCTCTTCAGGACAAGTTTCATCTGGCTTTACTTTTGTATGAAAGTAAACATGTTTTGCTCAAAATTACTCCTAATTCACCTGAGAACCACTTTGGATCTACATCTGAGCCTGTAAAAAAAATACTGCACACTGAGATTTTGGTTTGGGCTGTGTGATATTCCCTATCTGTGACCTGATGCAAGAAACAGTGAGGGCCAATGTTTGCTTTTCTGCATTGATAAGGGTATGCTTTGCATACTATAGGCAGGTAGGCATGGGACTGTTAAGTGTATGTAATCTGTTGTAGGCCAGATTTGTTGTTGTCCGTTATGCAAACAGCCATGGCATTTAAACAACTGCTAATCCTACCTCAATGGCTGAGAAAACAAAGTGTATAGTCAACAAGTCAATAACTTAATCTGACTTTCTGTGGACCAGTAAAACTACATAGCTCAATATCTTGGATACCAATATTATTAAATGTTGTATATTTAATTACTTAGTGACACAAGCTTCAAGCTTCAGCCACTGGTAATGGCAGCATCCCACACAGGTGGGGTAGTCCACTACAAGACAAGATTATGCTTCCCTCCCTATTGGATGTATTTGCGCCCAGTTGAATAACAGAACTGAAATTTTGTCTTTCAAAAATGCTTCCATTGGCAGCACCCTTCTGCCAGCAGTGCTTAACTGGTGGAGGCTTTCATTACAAACACTGGTTTAAAAAAGAATAAAGGAAAGTAAACAGGGCTTACCTGTGCCAGTACGGATACTGCACACCCTAATGCCCACTTAGAAGCCAGAAAAGAGTCAGGTGAGGCTCTCCAGAAAGCTCTCCTATATCCATTGCAGTCTTCCTTGTTTCTAAAAGAGAGAGGGCAAACATTTGCGTAACCTGGGCTGATATTTTCATAATCCCCACCCACTCGCACAAAAAAAAAAACCTGTTTTTCAAATACACTTTATTCTGTGGCACATAAGTGTTTTCAAGTATGGACATGCTCAGGAAAATTTGCATTGCTGATTTTTTTTTTTTTTTTTTTTTCTTAAAGCTATGCAGGACATTGACATGGCACAGATTTTAGAGCTGCTGAGGTGCATTGTGTGTGCTGCCCAGCTGATGCCATAGGCAAACATGGTTGCACATAGGGTCATATGCAAACATAAAACCCCTGGGAAATCTTGCAGGGTGGGGTTGACGCACCCTGGGAAGAGGTCCCTGCAGTGTCTAAAACAGAACTGCCATAGTGTGGCCAGCCTACACCATCTCCAGTGAAGTTCCAGGTACCCCTGGAAGCCAGTCTGCCCGGAGGAATTGCCAGTCAAGTGCCAGGGGATGATGGCAGCCACAGGGTTTATCAAAGCAGTAAGAATTCCTGGTGCCATCATGACACTTGGAAATGGCATAGTGCCCTCAAACATTAATCCCAAGAATAAACAAGACTTTTAAAACAAACAGGCAAACTAGCAAAAACAAACTCAGCACTTGAAAACTAATGAAAAATAACAACACAGCCAAAGCTTACAAAGCTGCTCTCATCAGACTTAAATAAATGTAAATAAACAGCATGACAAACTACAAATCCAACCTTGCAAAGCCACTTCCAGCAGCACAGTGTGACCAAACATGCAACTGCTACAGGCTATGCCATTTCAGCTGGGGCAGATTTGAAAGTATAAGGCCACTTTGAATAGAGCCAATACATCAGAGATGTGAATATTGAGCATACCACCATATGGGCAGATCTTATTCCCTCAGCCTGGCTCATCCATCGACTTCCTCTCAATACTTGGAACACATAATCTGACTTTGTCTCACTTTACACCCTGTAAAATAAGGATGGTACATATACCTGAATTTATTAAGGTACCCATACCACTTTATTCATTAATACTGTATGTTTGTTCGAGCTGTGTTCGGCCAGTCCTCGACAGGGCTGAAACATCTCCTCTGTAAAACCATGCTTCAAACTCAGAAAGCAGCACTCGTGAGTCAAAAGGTGCCATCAAACAACCCTTCAACCAGGAATCTTGACGAGAAAAGTCTTCATAATTTCTCTCTCCACATGTAGTGAAAGCTCAAAGTTCACACTGGCTGGGATTCATGAAATACAAAGATCATGACAGAACAGTCAGAAAGGTTAATCAAACCAGTAATGAGACTAGAAAGAACAAGATCGAAGGAAAATCCAGTAATCCAATCTGGAGCTCTGCAAGAGCTCCTGGAGAGGACTTGGTAACCATGGAGGAATCCAAATAAATAACACATTGCAGGCTATAGCATAGTTAATTCAGTGCAAAACATGAAAGAAAATTTACCCTCACAAAATAATTATACATTTTTTTAGTGAAATCTCAGTCTCTTTAAGAGGGAAATTATTACCACTCTGGATTAGTAGTTTATCTGCACCTGTTTTACCTTTATTTTCTGAGTATTCCATGGATCACTGTACAAAAGAGAAAACAAAGGGGCTAATAAAAATGAGCCAGTTTTAGTTTTTTTTCCTCCAGAGCTTTTAAATTAAATCATATACTGTACCCTAATGTTTTTGCCACAGAGAACATGAAGCACTTTATCATTACCATGAGAATAATTTAGTGAATATACTAAAAAATCCTTCTGTGATGATTTTTCAAAGGACTCAGAAACTGTTTTTCAAAGTCACTTTCCAGTATGTACCCCATTAAGTCAAACATCATTTCAGTTTTCTCTGTAAACACCAAACTTTCCCTGTATACAAAATCCTTTGATCATTTTTCTTAGATTTCTCATTTTTCCAAAATTCTTACTAAATCTTTCCTCTCCCACACTCCAAAAGCTCACACTGAAGTTTTGCAAACTCTTTAAAACCAATTAAATATTTCTATTTTAGCAACCAATTTAAATTACTGTCTTTTATATTTGAAAATATGTATTTTAATCAACTCATTTTTTTTCATAAGAAGTACTTCTGGAGTGGAAAAGACAAAAACATCATGATGAATATGCCAAAATTGGACATTTTCTATGAGTCCAGAAGAAAGGATATCTTAAAGAGTTTCATGTCAAGTTGATCAAGATGAACTATTTCTATAAAATGTTCTTGTTTTGGCAGACCAACATTTTTAATGAGGAAAACAGTACAAAAAATGTTGTAACCAGCTCTATGTCTAATTCCTTTGCCTTCTACCCACTTTATCTCAGACTACTTTGAGGATAGTCATGTCCTGTCAAAAGACACGTCTTTCTGTCAGCAAAAAGTGGTAAAAATTTCTGATTGTGAAATCAGGATGTTTGCCAAGCAGCAGTAAACTGCTACTTTGATTTTCAGGCAAATGTTCTGCTTCCCGTGGGAAACCACAGCACATTCACATTCTTTTTTTCCATATATTCTTTCACTTCTTAAAAAGAAAGCCTTGGCTGGGACTTGAAGGTAGGGGTACTTGGTTGTGGAACTCTGTCCATGACAAATGACACATACCTGTTGCATTAACTTCATATGAGCCGAAAGAGGGGATTATTCTAAAGCCCAGTACTTATGTGGTAAGTCATTCATTACGAGAAGAATTCAGTCTCTCTCACTCCAGAGGACATAGGACTGTACCAACAAGTCTGAGTTTAAGTGTTCAGTAGAACTGAGCAAATTTGTGCAAACAGATTAATGGCCAAACTTCGCATCAGTACTGCTCCACTGATTTCAGAGTTTAGGATCTGAAGCAGCAAAGTATGTACTTAGAATTGAGACTGGCATCCCCTGTTTTGCTGATAGAGACAGTTTTGCACTTGAAATCAAGCACAAACTGAAGTATTATCTTGAGTTTGGACTTGATCCTTCAGCCATAGGTTTTCTGTCAGCGTTTCTTTAATATCGTGTATAATTCTTCCTCATCTCTTTTAAAGACATCTAATAACTCAGATCCTTCAATAGAGTTCTAAAACCACAGAGTCCTTCTGTACAAATAAAATCTAAGAGTCTGGTTAATGACCTTAGACACTCAAGTGAAACAATTTTTCTCAGAGCTATTCCTAGAACACAAGGCAAAAGAAGAAAAAAAACATTTTTCAATAGAACAGTCATTAATAAGGAGAGATAAGCACATGACTATGTATCTATGAGCTTGTACAGCAAAAGTGTTCTGAGTAGATTTTTTCAGTATTCTCTGTGAAGTTAGCCAAGAATATGAAAAAGAACAAACCTGGATGAAGAAAAAACTAATATCTGCTCTCCTGCAGCCTATAACACAAAAGCCTCATTCTGGGCTTTTGCCCTTTATTTTTTGTACCCTTTCTCTCACATAAGAGGTTCCAAGTCAGAGTACTAAAGACAATTTGGGAAATCTTTTGGGAAAGAGCAAATAAATGACTGGGGCCCTGCCCTGTAACAACACACTCCCTGGAGACAGATGATAGGAAAATTTCTGAAGAACTTTTTTCCCCAGTGAAAAATACGTTGAAACTCTGGATTTATTTATTTATTTATTTTAATGTGAGGTTGTGGTTTTTTTCTTTAATCGTCTTTAAAAAACTGCATTTAGAAAGACATTTCATAGTTTTCACAATTCATTTTCCCACTCTGGTTCTGCATTCCAACTTAGAAACATTGCTCAGCAACCACAAAAGAATGGAGCTGTAAAAAACAAGAACAACAACAAAATAAAACATACACAAAAACAACTGAGACAACACTGGTACACAGAATGGTGACCTGGTGAGTGGAAAATGGTACTGTGACCCTAGGCAACATTTTCAAACCCAACATAATTCAGGAAATCTTTTTTCAGGAAGTCATATTTTCCTATTTTTCCATGCTGGAGTATTGAATAATACCACTTTCTATGCAAGACTTATTGTTCTTCATTCACTAAATCTCCTTTACATTCCTAAATAGATAGAAAAATCATTTTACAAACATGACTCAGATAACAAACTTTTTGGTTCCTGTAGAAAGACTAGAAAGACAGACTCTTAATAAATGTAGAATGATGAACAAGCCAAACTGATCTTCTGTACAGAATAGAGTAAAATGACACTACTGCCACTTATTTGAATGAATTTTAATCTTACAGTAATCCATCCATTATCTTTAAGGAGACAGTGCTACAGGGGTTAGTGCCACTGTCAAAATTCTTGTTATATGGTAAATAGTATGGTAAATAGTTTGATTCCCTCTTTCTTTAGTAACTCAGGATTTGTGATATCCACTCTCATATTTGCTGGACCTGTGTCTTTTTATTACTGAAGGCAGCTGACAATCTGATCACTTATAGCATCTCTGAAATATTCCAGTTCCCTTTAGAAGACCACTGACAAAGCCAGGCTAGAGCATTTGGATGCGCATATTTATGAAAAGGCCCAAATGATACTTGATTAATTGAACAGATGTGCAAATTTCCACCAGCAGAGGTCATTTTCACCTCAGAATGAGTCAAAAGAGCTCTCAATATCTATACTTCTATCTATACTTCTATCCAAGGGAACATCTTAAAAAACAGTCCCAGGTGTTCTTCATCAAAGGAAGTAATCTGAGATGGAGTGTAAGGAATATTAGAAAGCTTAAGAAACCAAACTTAATTTGATAAAGCAAATTCAGTCTGTGCTGTGAAATATCAACAGACCCCCAGATTTCACATTTTTTGTGCATATGGGATTGGTCACTTTATGTAACCCTGATGGCCTGAATACTTTTCCTGAGAAATTATATTTATCTGGGAAAAAACTTGCCTATGCAACAACAAAACTTCCCCTAAGTCTCAGCAAAAATGCAGTGGATAAATGGGAGCCATCTGTTTTCTTCTGTTTCTTCCTCATGCCTACCAGCATAATCTGTGGCTCCTTTTCCAAAGGACAGATCCCACCCTTGCATGCACTGTCTCATTGGCATAACTGGAACTGAGGAGTATCTCTGACAAACCAAGTGTATACACCAGGATGGACACACGTGTGCCATTCAGACTAATTTCAAGCTGTGGACTAATACATACTAACATCTGAATTTTAGGAAGGGGAGCAAAATTTACGTCTTTGGCTTTAGGGCAGCTAAGAGTTTATATTTAGAAATTTGGATTAATAACAAAAAAAAAAGTTTTAAATTAATAGAAGTCTGTAAGATACAGTTATGACATGAATCAGAAGAAAGGAAATTTTGGTTAAAATATTCAGTCAACCAAAATGAATGAGACCAACACAGTGATTCAGGGTGTGATAAGAATTGCTGGAAACTAACCTTCATACAGTCCTACTGGGAAACACATTTGTGCTGGGCATTGTGGTGTTTTGACCATTAGGAGTGCCTTGACATCTGACAGGTATCATGATGCTTAGAAAAACATCTCCCTTCATGTTGTCACATTGTCATTAAGAACATCGACTTGCTGGCCAAACATTTGTCTACTATTTAATTCTTTAATTAAGAGCAACCACTATGGACATATTGTGCTGTCTGCTGAAGAAACATCATTAAAAAAATGAACAAAACAAGTACAACAACAAAAAAACAGCATTGTTAAAAATTCCCACTGAGTTTATCATCTGTAACATCACATTATTTTTTTCTCCGCCCCAAAAGGGGGCAGGATCTCACCCCACTGCAGTAGATACTGCAGAAATGCTATAAGCACACCTTCTAAATGTGCATAAATCATTTCTAAATCATTACAATTGAAGGAAAATAATTTTATAGCTCTTTGGAGCTCTAGAACATTTCTCTACCAAGATATGAGAAATATCCTTTCTTGCTCAGCAATCGGTATACAGGAATTAACGCTTGGCAAAGCAATAATATCCCTTTTTCTCCTTGTTTTACACCAAGGACCGAAAGGGGAGTTGAAGGAGATTAATTACTTTGCTTGCTAATCAATGCAAAGACATATTTTTCTGCTCCTCTATCTCATAATTTTTATTTCATCTAGTTTGGTTTTTTTTTTAGGGTTGCCAGATGTCCCAGTTTCAGTGGGACAATCCTGGTTTTTGAAGGTACATCCCATCTGCTCTTGAAAATATTTCTGTTCACTGCTCTCTTGTTGATTGTGTGCTTTTAGAGCAGCCAGCCAGCAAAGGACTGCAAGAGAAAGGCTGATAAATTATTATTGAACTATAAAAATCTGCCCATGTTTCCCTAATGCTGAAAATTAATTCTGCAGGGAGAGTATTTTGTAAAATGTAAATGTTCACCATAGCATACAAGAAATTATGACTACAAGTCCCTCCACTGCTCAGAGCTCACCTCTTTATGTCTATACATTTCAAAATGGAAGTAGTGCTTCCATCCTTCCTGGACTGCTTGAGTTCACAGCACAAAGGAAACCCCATCCTTTCTTACTGTACAGTCTAGAAAGCTGACTCTTTAAAACAAGAGCAGGAGGACATTTCAAGAAAAATTTCCACCAAGAGCTGAATGCTGTGGTAGTGCAGTTGAATGGTCAGGAGGCTATACAACATCCCTGACCAAATGAGGTGCCCAAGGGAGGAAGCTACTTTAGCCTAAAGCATTTAAAGGAAGAGGAGTCTCACTCCTATGCTTTCAGCTCCAGATCCATTTCACAGCTGCCAGCTCCCATGAATACATAACAAATATGAATATATAAAATATATATCATAATGTTCTTCCTACCAGGGTTATATGGATCTTTAAGAATCAAAACTGTTTGTTAAGAATAGAAATTGTTTGTAGTCCTCATAACAAAAAAAAAAAAAAAAAAAGCTCTCAAAAACCAGCTCTATAAGGACAAATGAAACGCATGCCAAGTCACAGTTATTTTCTATTTCTTTTCATGGTCCTCTTCTGTGTTTTGATTCATGGTTTCTGAACACCTGGGCAGTACAGATCAAGAAAAAGAAAAAACAATGATACTACAAATGGGAGGTCACCTTCCTCCAATCTCGTACCATGTTTGTAAGCAAATGCCATCTCCTATGTATTCCCTCTGACATAACAACATTCATGGAGCTACCTTGCTTTGTTCCAGCAAATGTCTTGTTGAAAACTGCCTTTGTCACAAAGGTTGCATACAACTTGATAACCTCACTGCAGTTTGTGCTGAAAGCAAAGTGTACAACTTTCGAGACTTAAGAATTTGTAACTTTCTCTTTCCTTAAAAAAAAATGAGGAATTGGATGGAAAAAAAAGAAGAATCTATACTTAACACTCATCTGGCAATACAAACAAAAAAAAGAAGAATTTGAGCTCTTTAGGAATTCAAAGTACAATACATATGTTTTTAGCTAGCACATGCAAAGTACTGTTAGGATGTAAACCAAATCAGCACAAACCTTTCCTTTTTAATAACAACATTCTGATGTTCCAATTTTATGGTGAAGAGTCTACTTACTGGTAGAGTAATAGAGTGCAATAACAAAAATAAAAAGCATCAACACTGCCTACAAAAGGAAGACTATACACACAAAACCCAGCAAGTGCGAGCAAACATCTAGAACTGGATTAATTTGCTCATATATAATAATCACAGTGTTGCTATTCCCAGCTGAGCTAGAATCCAGAACAAGGACACTTCAGGGTATTAGATGGAGGTCACAGGTAAGACAGGTAAATCAAAGCCTTTCAGCAGTTTTTCCTCATGACAGAACTACAAAGGGAACAAGGCCCATGGATCAGACAGAGCAAATAGCTGTGACAACTGGGGTGATGCAAGATGCATCCTACTTGTAACACTTACATACAGATAGAGAAAGAACTTCTAAGAGATCTTAAAGAGTTTGGAAAACCCATATAGTAGTCCCACACTTATTCAACATAAATGAACCAAAATATTAAGAACTAACACCATATAAGAGTGCGATTCTCCTGAAAAAAAAAAAAAGTATTTAGTGGGAGAATTACTTTATTTTTTCCCAATGTATTTCTAATTATTAGAGAAAACTTTAAAAATACCATCCTGCCTTTCTAACTCTGCCTGTGACAGACAGCTGTCTCACTGGTCAGTGCTGTCCTTCTGCTTACCTGCACTGGCCCTCTTCCCTGAATGAATATCTGAACTTGCTCAGTCCTCTCTGATGGCATTAACAGTACATTGGTTCAGCCTGTTGTGGAAGATAAAAGAAATGTTAGCTAGGTTGAAACCATGAGTGCTTATCAATATGGTTCACATTGACAGATATTTCATATTGGCATATTTTTTTAAAAGATCTAAATCCCTGCTTGTAAAGTACACGTTTTACATGCAAGGTATATTCATAGACATGATGACATACACCTCAAAGGCCTCAAGACAGGTAATTGCTCCTTTTTTATCCTGATTTACCTAGCCTATTGATTCAGCTGACTACAGTACTTGCTTCTATTGTGTGTAAAATGTTAGACCTTTATCTTCTACAGTATATGAATATTAGAAGTTTATTACCAAAAGTCTGTAGTAGAGTCAAAACATCTCTACCACTTATCAGAATTTGTCTCCATAAAACATTTAGCAGCACCAGCAATAGCAATTCACAGTTTACCTAAAAGATTTGCTGATATTTTTCCTGGCTGCTACATCTTCTGTTTTCACGTAGGACGCCTGTCAGTTTTTGTTTGACATTGGTTCTATCTGGACTAAAAAGATGTTAAATTAAATTTTAAAGTTACACTGATGCACTTCTAGGTGCATGAAATGAAACAGCATAAGCAAAACCTCACATCATTTTTCAATTGCCTCCACAGAGTGATTTTGTTGCTTTCATCAAGAGGAGAAAGTTGCCTGTACTCAATATTGTATTCAATAAACAGTCAAGATATTGTATTCAATAAGCAAACCCCCTTAGAGTGTTAAATTCTTCTCAAACAAACATGCATAAAGCTACTCTGTTTTTGGAGTCCTTCAGAGCTGTCTTCTATTCTCTGAAATGTAAGTTTTTGCCCTTCTACGTGCCCCGCAAGAAGCAAGAAGCAAGCACAGGAAAATCATGCAGAACTGATACACTAGATTTATCTCTTCCAGGATACATCCAGTTCATGTAACATTTACCACATGCAAGGTATCTGATGTTGTCCAAAGCGTTTCCATGCAAAAATCTTCCTAGGCTTATCTTTGTTATAAAATGCAGTTCCAACAGTTTGGTTAGCTTCCTCCATGCCCCACTTCAGTTCAGCACTTCATTGCATGGTTGGACGTGGAATTTAAATACCAAAATGAAAATGAGTGCCTTTTTTGTATCAGGACAAATGTCATTCCTTAGTTCAGCCTAGACACTCAGAGATCAAGCAGAGTGTGAGCACTGATTTGTTCCAGAGACCAAAATGGTTAAACTCAGTAGACCTCTAAACTACAGGCAACTGTTCAATAAGGCAGCACATCACCAGTGCACTGTATGTTCTGTGTGCAGGTTAAAAAGCAATCAAGAAAGATCCAAAGACAATTCTGCCTCTAGGATAAATTAATTCAGAGAAGGGAAAACAATGCTGTTAAATAAGAAATGACTCAAGCTTTCATTAGAACTTGAAACAACTCTGATTACAGACCTTTTGGGAAGTGTAAAAGATTACGTGTGATTGTTTTCTTTCTGTTTATTAACCTTGCTTTCTCTAATTGTGATCAAGACAGGAAGGACCAGTGCTGAAATACTGAAGAAAACACTATTTAAAAAGTGTTCTGACTGTGACACTAAAGCATCAAAAACAAAGTGAAATACCTTTATCCAACATGTGAAACTACTGTAAATAATACTTAAGTGGTTTATTGTGCTTGAAATGCGGCCTTTTATTTCTCAGACAAGATGAAAAAGAGAATTAAGAAATAGAAAAAGAGAAATTGCTTTAAATCCTGCATTGGACATCTGGTGCTAAAGAAGCCTTACAGTACGGGGTTTTGGCAGATCCTAGCACCAGACCTAGCAGCTTGTGATCCCGTGTGTTGTAAACTGGCATGGTAGTCACCTCAGCTCTCCTGTTTTCTGCTCCCAAATAATTCAGAGGTTGGGAAGGAGGTAAAAAGGCAAAGCAGCTATTGCAACACTCTACTTTTTCTCCATTGCTTTCTGAATACTTGATAGTTATGTTACTGGACTCACAGAAATTTCACCCTCAACCAAACATGGGCCCACTAAAAGTGCTTTCCAAAGTGTCCAACCTCCGGTCAGCTTTTGCCCTTGGGGTCTGATACTCTCACATGGCCTCATTCATTTAAGACTCCTCTTACACTTCTCAGCCACTTGTTTCTGTTGAAGAAAAAGATCACTGGTTAATCATTCACGCCTTTTTATCTTTTACAAAACAGCTTCAGCTGTGAGCCTGAGCACAGAATGACATTTGATAACTGCCCCCAAATGTTTGCTGGCAAGATGCTTATTTAGATCCTCTAAGTTGATTTCCTGCTTCATTTTCCAATAACCCACTTCATCTAGGGAAATGTCTACATGGGGGGAAACCTTGTATCTCAGAATGATCAACAAATAAGATTACATATGGGATTTCTGATATTGTTATAGATTGGTATTTTAAGTGATTGCACAGCAGCTCCACGTCTGCTTTATGTATTGCTAGCAGATACAATACTAGTTCTAAGTGGGAAAAAAACCTCCACTATTTTGAATCAAAAAGCCTAGTAAAGCAGTGAAGTATTGAAATCTGCATGTCTAGAAAGTCCTACTGGTACCCATTTGCTTCAGAAATTGGACAAGTAGTCATTATCCAAAATTAACCTGAAGGGTATGGAGACCGTGCATAACACTTGGCCAGTTGCACTTAGTTCTGTGGAAATTTTATACACATGACCTCCATTACAACAGTTTCTGAGCATCCCACAGTCTGTAATAGCTTTATTTTTATGCACTGTATTTTCCCTGATCAGTTTGACTGCAGAGGTTCAGAGAAAATAAAAGGGAAGTCTAGAGCAAGTTAAGACTTTGCCCACCATTCTTTCCAGGCTCTTCATCTTCCTTTTCTTTCTGAAGAATGGAGAATCTCTTCCCAGAAGATCAGAAATAAAACCTACACGGGGTTTAATTGCCTGGAATTGACCATCCCAAATATGAATATTTGCATGAATATTTTTGCATACTATTTTGCTTCTCCAGCAGGATATTGCACCCCTTGTGCACATCATCAGGTGCTCCCGGCAGTACAGGATCATCACTGCTGTGGGCACCTGAGGCTGTGCATGCTTTTGCTTTACACGTGTAAACCACTTGTTTAGTGCAAAGTAGATATATTTTCTCCAAGGCAAATAAAACCATTTCAACTTCTGCCTATGACTTCACTAGAGATTTGAAAAATCAAGCAAACTCATTAAGGCAATTAAATGATCTTTAAAAAACGAATCTGCTCAGCTCTGGTTTCCTGGATTTTAAGGAAGGGAGGCAACAATGGAATTCTCTAATCTAATCATGACTTGAAAGTAAATAAAATGAGAGAAATTGAAACACTTGTTCACTCTCCCAAGAAGAAACACAGGAACAGTGGCAAATAAATACTGTGTCACTTCAGGGACAAAAGGATTATGCTTCTCTGTCTCCACATAATTGTCTCTACCTGGACAGATTTCCAATTGTGTCATCCATGCTAAAGGGAGCATCAGTGGATTAATTATTGTGGTCTATAAGGTGTTCGGTGACCATAGCATCTGGATATATTAAGGATGGATGTGACATTTAAATCAAGGAGGGAAGAACTTTGCAAACTGCAAGACTCTCCAGATATTTTAGAATTGTTACAGAGTACTAGTACTCATATTGTATTTTGCCCTGTATATCCTCATATTATTTCTAATAAATGGTCCTTTAAGGGTGTATAACTGTGTAGGGTTCAGTGAACAAGAGCAAGCAGGGAGTAATAAGCTACAATTATTTTTATGTAAAAAAAAAAAAACAAATATTTTAAAATTGTGCATCTAGTGGTCTGAAAAAACCTTAGCAAGGTTTCCAAAAAGTGTGGTATCAAGTCACTTCAGATAGAAGTTGAATTTCATTGTAGCTGCATTTTTAACATTCAACATGCAACACCAAAAAGTACTGCTTTCCTCAGTATCCTTAAAAAGTATTTTTAATTTTTTACGCACAAAAAAAAATAATCTTCCTGGTAAAATAAGTTTTCCAAAAAGAAGCCAAATTTACTCTCAGATAGATCTTTGAAATAACAGGAAGGCTGAATTTCTTTTTCTTGTCTCACTTTTATGAGTTCAGAAAACTGCAGCCAAACTTTCCATTTTCATTCCAGTCAAAAAGAAGTTGGTTATAAAAAGACCATTTCAAGAAAAAAGATTTTTCAACATTTCTCACCCTGATAACACACTGCCATACATAGATTTGCACTTTTAAGTTTGAGTTTGTAAAAGATTTTGGTGGCAACAACGATTGACAGAGGTCAGACCCATTTGTGAAGCAGCTTGTGTAACAATAACACAATCTGGAACTATCAAAGCACCTCTCATTTCTGACACTATCAGGGTGCTTTTACAGTATTGTTTATTCCAACCTTTGCAGGTAAAGAGGAATTTACTGACAAAAACCCAGTATGGCTGGAAAATAATACTGTCACTTGAAGTGTTACACATGCCCTAAATTACACCTTCCCCTGTCTATCCATGGCAGTTATACTTCTGCTAATTAAAACATATTGCATAGACTGGTACTCACTGACATAATCAGACAGTTTTGTCTACTGAGATACTTCATTCGAGATGGAAATACTTGGGAAAGAACAAACAGTTGAGTAGCACTACACTTTACTTGCCCATCCCAGAAACAACATCCCTGAGTAAGCCAGTGTGAATATGTGCTTCAGAATAATCACCATGCTGAAAGGTAGGAGCTACCCTTCATTCAGTCTGCCTACAAACTTCTGAAAACAGGACAGAAATGGCCACAAGTAAGATCAATCAGCAACTGTAGTGAACTATAGCTGCAAATGGCACACACTGCTGGCTTTCAGGGAGTGCTCCAAAACAGAGCTGCAGGCTACACTGCAGTCTGAGATCTGTAGCCTACTAGTTAAGCCCCACAGAGCAACGTGAATGTGACAGCAGCAGTCCAGGAAGCTTCAGGCTCAACTTAAAATGCTAACACAGCCATAAGTAAGAAATTTAATTTGCTTCCATCAGAATCATTTCCAGAGTGCAAGCATGCAGACAAGGGTGAGTAATGGTGGTGTGACATACATGGTGTAGGAGATGGAGAACCCCCAGCATTCTACACATACACTAGCCAGCGCCTCATGCATCATTTTTTGGTAAGCATTTTTCTTCCTAGTCTTTGCAACTATTTCTTCTGTCTCACCAAGAAAAAAAAGGAGCCCAAGCCGATGTTTGGAATCATGAAGCCCAATTTCTGGCCTTACATGAAAGGGTACAACTGATAATAAGAAGGTTGTTTTTTTCCAGATCTTAATCTGATTGGCAATCTTAGGTTCAAAAGCCATCTTCCTGCTCTTTATGTAGCCATAAAGACCTCTATATTCTGGAACCAGTTTTCTTTCCTTTTTGCACAGCCATTAATACATTTTTTTCTTTTCTTTTTGTTTCATCGCTGCCAAGTCTTGCACAGCTCCATGTGTGAATTTATGCAAATTTCAGAATGCGCTAATTCACATATTTGCAAATTGGCAAGTGATTGGCAAACATGTAAATTAGCTCATTTAGTCATTTTCCTCTTCCTCTAAACTTCAGCTTGGGATCATGATACCCTTCCCGGGTTACAACAATGAGGGATCATGCAACTACCCCGAATCTGGCAGGTGTAGTCAGGATTTGAGATGGTATATCCATGTTCCAGGCAAAGTATGGGAAAGATGGACCAAGAAGATGACCAGATGAGACAGGTATCCAAGAGCTGCAGTAGTAAGTGGCTGTGGGAGTGGCTGTGTTTAGTACAGTCAGGCCAGGGCTGGTAGCTGAGCTGCCTGATGTCGTGAAGCAACAGGAGTTATGAGGGATGCTTATGGTCGGTTTCACTGCAGGAAACAGCAGTTTGGAACTTAGCTAGTGTCTCTGGAGAAGAAAGAGATGGTGTGACAGAAGCAGCCTGTGGGATCAGGATGTACAGTGAGCGTAACCATCTCTTCATACTATTCTGGTATTCCAGACTCTGCGCTGGCAAGAAGGACATTAAGCTGTCTTACCTCTGGACCTTCCTCTGGCTGGAGTTGCCCTCTTCACCCTCCAGTATTTGTACCCCCAGTCAGTCACCACAAATGATTCTGATTTTCTGTCTTTCTCTACCTAATATATATAATACCCAACATATTAGAAGCCCTATCATATTATATGCTGAATTTGCCTCATAGTTTTTGAGCTGAGTTCCCAATGACAACTTGTTCCAGTCAGCATCAGTTGTGCTGCTTCTCCTCGAAAGCAGCCTACTTGTACTTCTGAGTGACAAAATTAGCAGACAGTAGGCACAAAAGGTTAAACAAACCAAGGTTGAGAAACTCAGGTAAACAAAACAAAACCAAAAAAGACCCAAACATCACCACCACCAACAAAAAAAAAAAGCACCAGAGAATACATACAATTCATCTTCAACTTATCTAGGGCAGCTTGCCTTAGAATTAGCTTAATTAGCTTCATTACCTTGTTTCATATGGAAATATTGGAGGAACGGTATTCTTTCTGTGGCACTCAGGTAGTTAAATCCACACAATTTGCTTTTTGAAGCTTGGATTCTGCTGACTTTATTTCAAGCAATCAAAAGTATCTAATTTGCATTCACATTCACATTAGTGGTCCATATGTTAGCCCTGTTTAAAAGCTATATGCTGCATTCATTATGAAATTCTTGGCTTCCTAGCTTTATCCTTTTGCTTTGAAATTATTGTGATAATATTGCAACTCTTCTATTTAGACTATTCACAAATACAAGGATTTTCTGTGTGATTTGATTCTTTTTCAAAGTCTTCCAAGGGTAGGGCTTTTTAATTTTTGTTTACAGTGTTATGAGAACTTGCAAATTGGCAAAATAACTCACTACTGACATTTAATATGACAGTGTATTATTCCTCATACCTAAAGCTTCATTAAAATATCAGGATTTCAATCTGTCTCTGCATAAGATTTCAGACCACACACAGCTTCATGAAGTACATGCCCTTCAGAGTTCATCATGCTACTCACTGAATTGAGTCAGCCTCTTAAAAATGATAGAAGTGTGTTACATGATTGTTTTCAAAGTTTCGAGTAAAGCACGTTCTTCTTACAGAGTTTATTTTGTATTAAAATACAAATGAATTTAACAAATATTTCATTTGCATTAACAAATGAAACAGGAAATATACGGACAAAAGAAAAAAAAAATGAAGTATTTGCCACATAAAATGAGCTGTCTATTGTTACATAAAAGATCTGTGATTGAGACAAAAATTAAATCAAAATCTTCTAGGATGTTCTCTGCCTGGAATGGAAGAACAAATACCCTCCATTTACTGTGACTGACTTTATCATGTCATCTCTTTGCCATTACTTGTTATTATGCCTGTGTTAAAGCCATCATTAAAGCACCATTACCAGTGTTCAATGTATATCACAGGTTTTTAGTATTCACCAGCTTAAATGTTGTACATCTACTGCTTCTTGGGAAAATAATATTTCTTTCCTCAGAGTACACTGATATGTGATACACGCTTACATATTCATTAATACATCCCCAAAAAGACCAAAGAGAAACTTCTCTCCCACTTGCACATTCATTGATGATCGTTACATCTGGAAAATTCTTTTTCATTTCAAACTTCGGAAGCTCTCTGAAGACCCTAGAAAGTGTGATGACATAACTGCCATGAAATAAAATCACAAAAGGGTATCTGCTGAGTACAAACAAATATCTTGAGGTTACTGCCTCAAAAAAAAAAAAAAAAAAAAAAAAAAAAAACCAAAAAAAACCCAGAAAATCTCAATTAAAAATCTATTAATCAGAAAGAAAGAAATTGTCACGCTCCAATATAGAGGAGGGAGACGAGGTTCTTTAAGATTATGTGTATACCCAGCGTGAGATTAAGAAGCAACGGTTCAAATGTTGGTCCGACCAGTTTATTACCGATATTGACTAGGGACATGGGGAAGGGGGAGGCGGATACTGTTAAGGGTGATGGGGAAGGGAAGGTGAGCGATAGGAAAAATAGGAAAGAAGCAAGGGTTTGTACAACGCAGGGATAGTCACCAGTCAGGATCCTAGGGGCGGTCCGGTTGCAAGCGGCTCCGACGGTCCGAGGCCGAAGGGCAGGGCTGGCAGAAGCGGGGAGAGCAGCAGCAGCGGGCAGCCTTGAGCAGCAAGCAGTTGTCTGGAGAAGCAGCGAGGGGTGAGGGGTCAGCACCAGGTCCGCACCGGAGGAGCAGCGAGGGAGGCAACCCCGAGAGGGGCAGCAGCAGAACAGTTATCAGCTCGGGAGGTCTCTCCAAAGAGAGGGCCTCTCCAGGCAGCAGCAGTGATCAGCTCGGGTAATTCCTCCGAAGAGAAACTACATCTTCATGGCTGCAGGACCCCTCCATTTATCCTCCAGATTCCTTCGGTCTATGTGAGGAAATCCCATGCTGCAAGTGTCTCCTGAGATGGTTATCTCCCCACGGAGATGAGTACCAAACAAAAGAGTGTTCAGCGGCCATTGAGCTGCCGCTTATCTCTCTTTCGTTGTCCCAGGACATGTTCATCAGCAAACTTTGAGTCAATGGCATTCCAATAGTCTCTTACAGAAATACCCTTCATTTGATTTGCATTTTTACAAGCTGTTAGTGGAAAAAGTGGAAGAGAAATGGGAGGTTTATTAGACAAGTTGTTTCAGTGCGTGGAGTTTAAAATTATTAGGTTTTTGTTTGGAGACATCTCAAGTGATTCCATTAATAAATTTCTATGGGATTCCTGAGAATGGATTGTCATTAAGGGTCAGAGAGTTCATTTATTGTTGATTCCAGCGTGCCAGAGCTATGTCTTTCATAACTGCATCAGATGCAAAAAATTAGTATCCATCCAACATAAACATGAAAAAACTCAATACAGCAGGACCACAGTCATGAAAATAAGGCATTGAATTTTTTGAAGAAGAAAAATGGTACATGGGAGGAGCATGAACAAAAGCAATTGGGTCACAATGGCACTCACTGTGAAATAAACTCCAAGAATAATCTCAAGTCTCACCTGAATATTAAGAAATGTTTGAAGATACACTCATTGTCCTATTTTGACCACATATGAATTTAGTATGAGATGTAAGGTATCCAGGCATAAAACCTACAGTACAGAAACTGATGTGAAAACTGCATAGTTTTCCTGATCATTGTGGGCACATCTCTGTGAAATATGTATTTGGACTAAACACTATCCTGTACTGGTGGATATTTAAGAACTGAGATCTTTACAGTGTCTCAGTAGTTTAATAACACACAGTAGATTACAGTTCTCTTTCTAGTAGTTCATTTCTAGGTCACAACAAATAATGATACACAACTCACAAATGAGGTATTTCTAATTGTTCTTTCTGACGTACTGGTTTACGCATCATGCCAAGTTTTATGTCAAAGAAGTTAGGAAAAAGTAAAGAGGACTAATAAATATATTGACTTTTTCTTAAGTCTAAATGAATTTAGATTGGTGTTTAGTATTTCTAGGAAAAAGGATAGGGCAGGGCAGGATAGGTGGGGAGGGGAGGGGAGGGGAGGGGGGGAGAGGAAGGGAAGGATTATTATCTTATTATCTTGAAATAATTTGTCCATGAAAGAGTGGGGTCACATTTTTCACATCTGTGATAAGTCAGTTGCGCAGAGAGCAACAACTATAATTACTATAGTTCCCTGAAGATAGCAGAGCAACAGTGATTTAGGCCAGCTGTGATTCTGGGTCAATTTGTCCAGTTTTCTGGACAGGTGTATGTTGTAAGAAGGTAAGAAATTAAAGAGGGCTGAATATTTGCTGCAGCTGGGGTCTTGCTTTTCCCTTAACATGCGCTTGCAATTCCCATATTAAATAAAAAAATGACTGGGGGAAATAATCTCCAAACAAGTAAGCCAAAAGATTCTTCTCTCCAGCCTACATACTCATTTGTTTCATGCATTTGTGTCTTAGCCAGAGGCAATGTCAATATACAGGGAAAAGAAATGAATATTTAGGTTAGGGGAGCCACTAATACACAGTAAGATTTTTTTTTTCAAAGACAGGTATAATAGAGAAGAAAAGAATAGGAATATGCAAATTAGCATGTAAATTAATCTTCTGAAACAATGAGGCAGTTTTGGATCCATACTTACAGTGTGTTGTCTGTGTGGTGACTGGGATATCCCAGGTACTGACATCAAACTAGCTAAGGTCATATATAATAATTGACAATAATTTTCAAGAAAATCTATATGTAGTCTCTCCTGAGCCTTGAAAAAGTTCACATAATCATTTAATTTTCTGTGTGAATGTTAGGATGAAGTGGAAATAGAAATCATTTAATTTCTTCACTCTTTTGCATCCAGTTTAGACAAAATCAAAGAGTTCAGGTTAGCAGCTAGAATACCGTTAACATCGATTTGAGGTTAATACACAAACTTTGAACTATCTCAATTTCCACCACAATTCTGAATTTTTTCTTGCAGTTTTAAGTCAATATATTGGCTTAAACTTGACCAGTTTTAAGCCATGGTTAAAGACCAGACTGTATGGTTGGAAAGTGCTTAGGGGAGTACACTTTCCAGTGGCTGACTGCATATCCTCATGATCTCAACAAATCTAACTACTAATATTCTAACTTCTGTATCACATATGCTATTCTTGGATGCCTATAAACACTTTTCATTTCAAGAAAAAAAATATCCATATCTGCTTTCGGAATATTGTAAAATGTTCCCATGAAGTGGGATCTTCTCCATTCACAGTCCTTGAGCTAAGATGTATGAATTTCTCCCCCCTGTCAGCAAATTTCAGTAGTTAGGTGAACTTAAAAGGGAGATACGCTGTTATCTTTCATGAATCAGGCTGCATGGTTCTCTGTCACTCAATGAGCACATCAGATAAATAACTTTGTTGTTGGCAATTGGCAGGTAATAAATAGGCAGGTTAGGAGTATTAATAATTGACAAGATCTAGTCGTGCGCCTGTTGCTAGCAAATCCACCCCAATGATAGGAAGCAAGAATTGACTCTCAAAAGCTAGACTGTGTGGCAACTACTGTTTTGTTTTTTTTTTTCTAGAAGTTTCCTGTCACTTCATACTGCATCAAAATAGCAATAGTTCTCCTCCTTTTTCTAACCAATGTGAAAGGTATACAGTAAGCTACTAGTCATGATGATGTGGAGATTCTGGACCATAGGTTACAAAAGCTGATTGGGCATTATGGAAGAATGCATTCCACTTTTTTGATGGTTCCTTTCTCCATAAGTTAATGAGACTTGACAAAGATAATAGTAATAATAAATGTTTCTCTCAACACATTATTAGAACTTACCATAACAGACACAACAGTCAGCAGTCAACACAACAGACAATTCTTTTAGGGCTTTCTAAACACCATCATTAAGTCTAGACTGAATGCTTCAAATGACACCAACTTCACTAGAAAACTTGGATTTTAGTTTTTCTACTCTCAGTCATTATTAGTTGCTCAAAGTGTTTACTGTTAAGACAAAAAACACACTATGTCCAATGAATAGGTGTTCTGTGGTGTAAAGGAAGTTGACTGCAGGAATAAAGCAGCCAAAGGATCTACACTTAAGATATTTTGTTATTCCCTATGGACAGGATCATCTATTTGCATCACGATGCTGAGACCAGGTTCAGAAGGATGGTGACATGACCACCAAGACAGTTGTATTTAAGATAGTGTCTTTGACAGACAATTACTTTCCATCTTTAAGGATTGTCATGTGAAACAGACAATTTGTTTCCAGGGTTGCCTGAGTGCTGCATCATATAAACTCATTTTTAATTGGAAATGCACACTATGGACACCTTGTACATGCTATGTTGTGGATAGGGCTCATTTTTCTTCATTAAATGGGATGATTCATGTGTTTACAGCAAGGCTTGTGAAGGGCTTGTAGAATATGCCCTAAGAGGATCAGCTGAAGAAACTGGGGCTGTTTAGTCTTGAGAAGAGGAAACTGAGGGGAGACCTTATTGCTCTCTTCAAATAACCGAAAAGTGGTCACAGCAAGAGTAGGGTTGGTCTCCTTCTCATTGGTGACAGGTGACGGGACAAGGGGAAATGGATTCAAGTTGCACCAGGGAAGGTTTAGACTGGATATCAGAAAAAACTTCTTTACAGATAGGGTGGTTAAGCACAGGGACATGCTCCCCAGGGAGGTGGTTGAGTCACTATCTCTGAATGTGTTAAAAATCCATTTGGATGTGTTGCTCAGGAACATGATTTAGTGGTGGGTTGTTAGAGGTAGGGTAGTATGGTGAGGTTGTGGTTGGACTTGGTGATCTTGAAAGTCTTTTCCAACCTGAGCAATTCTACGATTCTATGATTCTACTGACAAATTCTGAATCACTTTAAAGCACCAAGTCAAACCATCATTGTGTCAAAGTCACACTGGAGAGCCAAAGATCCTGCCTGCAACCATCACAGAAATTAGGAGAGCAATATTATCTCATGGTGACTAACTGGGACAAACAAAGCAAGACAACCTTAAACAACCTTCATTGTGCACCCATTATAGGACTAAGAAGTTCAAATATAACTTCAAATCATCTTCACATGCCTATCCTTCCAGAGCTTGAACTTCTTTAATGAAGTGCAGAGCCAACAAAGTCTGGAGTAGATTCTCCAGAGCACTGTGTTGATGTATTGTGTGAGATGTTTTTCTTTGTTGTTATGTCTGGCTACAGCTGCAGCAAGCTGTATTTATTGGAAAACTTCTACTAGGAACTACTCAGTAACTGCATGGTGCCCAAGTCACTCCCAAGTCCCTTCCATCTACAGTACCTTCTCTGGAGAAAGAGATAGGTTATATCTGAGAGACTTTCACAACCAGGAAAAATCCCCAGAAGCTGGGACTAGATGCTTCATAGGGGAAAAGAAAAGGTGGGAAATGAGGTGATGGATGCGAAGTCTGAATTTTTAAATTTTGCAGTTCCTTACTTGATATTTAAACTGTGTACATAAACTTGCAGCCTTTAGGTACTTATGGTATAAATCAATTCATTCTGCCATCACATCAACTTCTATAATATCTGTATAGTGTGATATACAATCCTCAGCTCACATTCAAATAAATAAACATTGGCTTAATATAAATTGTTCTCTTACCATATCAGAACATTGGGTAATTAAATCATCTCACTGGTAGTGTGTACAGATGGCTTAATTTTCTGCAATACTCGCTAAAGCTCAATTGACTTAAAGAGGACTACTAATCTATTCAAAGTAAAATCCACAATGGGTAAATCTGTAGCTCAGACAAAACTGGTCCCTCCCATAGACCGCCATTTTCTTAAGATCAGTTTGGAGAAACAAGAAACAAACAAACAAACAAACAAACAAACAAAAACCAACATAAAAGGCCATATAGAGTTTCTAGTCACTTTAGAAAAATGAAATAAAAGAATAGGAGCCAACTCTATGGCTATTAATGAAGTAAGAATGCTGACAGATGATCTCTCACTCCATATTCTTTCTCTGTGCAGCATGTCTTTCAGAATGGAAACCACTACAGAGAGGAAAAGGCAAAAATGAGGTTTGTTTCAGACACTTCTGCATGTCTACATACTTTCATATCACATCACATGAAAAAAAGAGAAAAAAAAATATGCTACAAACTGAAGTAAATTTCAAACCGACACATTGCTTGAAGGTTTAAAGATTTTTCCTAAACTGAAATTTAACATCTCCAGAACCTGTGCACTGAGTTCATTTTCTATTTTTATCGTGTTGCAGCTTTAAAAAATTGCCAATTAAGTCAAATTATGCTGTTGTGCAGTTGGCTTCTATAATTACTAGCAATGGTTTATGGTAGGTTCAAGCAAACAGAGGGTGTTTGGGTCTTTGGTTTCTGTTTTGTCTTTTTTTTTTTTTTTTTTGCCAGAGTAGTAGTTTCTTTTTGTAGAAACAATTATCATGGCAGTGCTTCTCAGCAAAGAAACACATAGCCTGCAGCCATCCTATATTTCATTTTCAGTCCAGCAGTTTTAGAGAGGCTTTTTGCTTTTCTAGCGAACATACAATAAGAAGAAAACAATCAAAGGTGACGGATAAAATGTGGGGCATCATGAAGCAGGCAAAGAGACAAACAAGGCAGAATGGAGAGGAAGCACTGCTCATCTGGATAGCTCCTTCCTCTTATACTCAGAATTACAGTAGTATTTGTTTGGCAGTATTTGTTCTATCACACATCATCAGGAGATCATTGATTCACATATTCCCCCTCACAGAAAAAATGTTATTTCCACACCTGAAATATTTGCATTACAAGCCCACAGGTGACAGAATTGTCACGGAAAACAAAATAAAGGCACAAGTATAACGTTTGGTGAATCTGGAATGTAATGGTCTTAGGCATGTTCATTTTTCAACCCTTGTCCCACTGTCTTTTAAAAGAATGCAGTAGAGTTAAACGGAATGATTCTAAGGAAAGTCAAATATAGGATACAGCTTTTGTATGACAGTTTGTTGGTTTTTTTGTTTGTTTTTTTTTTTTGTAAGAGAAATATCTAAATAGACTAGGATGTTTCCATCATGGCATGGGATGATGGCATGGGTACCCAATATACAGCCATGAATGCTAGTGTGATATTGGGACCTGTTGGAGTGGGTTCAGAGGAAGCCCACAAAGATGATCAGAGGGCTGGAGCATCTCTCCTTTGAAGAAAGCTTGAGGCAGATGGTTTGCTTAGCTTGGAGAAGAGAAGGACCCAGGGAGACCTCACTGTGGCCTTCCAGTACTTGGAGGGAGCTTATAATCAGGAGAGGAACCAACATTCTACACAGTTTGATAGTGACAGGAAAAGGTGGAATGTTTTAAACTAAAAAAGGGCAGATTTATGTTACACATTAGGAAGCAATTTTTTACTCAGAGGGTGATGAGGCACTTGAAGAGGTTGTCCAGAGAAACTGGGGATGCCCCATCCCTAAGGCATCCAAGGCCAGGCTGGATGGAGCCATGGACAGCCTGGTCTAGTGACTAGCAGCCCTGCCCATGGGGGGGGGGGGTTGGAACTAGATGATCTTTAAGGTCCCCCTCCAACTTAATTCTACCTCGGTGGAGCTGAGGCAGATGAATGGCTAGCATAACTACTTCACAGCCCTCAATTCTGCTTATGTCCTGTTTGCCTTTTATGCCAGCATTGCACATTCTTGTCTAGCCCTCCATGCCAAGGTGAAACTGTTCCCATATTCATGAGAAAATGGCATGAGCCATAAGCCTCAACGCTGCTCAGTGGAGAAGATAGCAGTATAGAACTGTCTTTCACAAAAGGATCAAGTCAAATATAAACACTGCAGTGCAAGTTCATAATACTTCACAAAAATTAGTAGTCTCCCATCACCTTCCTTGCTGCTATTGAGGTATTGCACAGACTAACACCAGAGAAAACTTTGACATATGCGAATAGTGAGATTACCCTTCTTTGCAGAAGGAGAAAGCAGAATATGCAGATGTTAAGCACCTAGCCCGAAGTTATCTATCAGCACAGCCAAGACAGCATCCATTGCATCCACCTCCCAGCCCTATGCTTAAGTCTCTTGACTGATCTGTTCTCCAGCTGACAAGCTCAACACAGATCTCTGCATCACGCTTCCATCCAGTGACTGCTAAGTGGCATATCTATCACCAACAAGGAGGCAGAGAGAGGGAATGTGGCATGACGAGCCAGTGGCTGCCCGCATTCTAGCTCCAAGCATCCCTTTCATCATATACCTTATGGATTTTCCCCACCAAGAATGAGTAATTTGTTTAATTACCAAATGCAGAAAACAGTGCTAAATTAGTCAGTGCCAAGTTAGGGGCTATTTTGGTGAACATAGGTAGCCCGAGACCTCCACAAAGCATGGTGTGCTTCAAGGACCTGTACAGTAGTTCTTCCTCCATCTCCTTGGGAGGCAAGTTAAAGGAAATTGCTTCTACCCCACAGTCCTGCTGTTGGCCAGGAGGATGCTTTGGCTTGCACCAGTATGTGATGTCTGCCAGAATTTGTTTTTTATGCAATAAGAGATTTACTGAAGGATCATGGAGGTTTTTTCATTCCTCCAGCTCTTTTTTTAAACTATCCTAAGAAATGCATAATTTCAGATTAATTGCAAGGGGGAAGGGAGAGGAGCAACAAGAAGTCCATTTTTATTCTCCTTGAATTAGATACATGAATTTTCTTCCCCTCCCACTGATTCACTGCTCAGCATTCAGCTAAGATGATCACCGAAAAAGGAAAAGCAAATGAACATTGATGTTTCTTAGGGTATGAAATACTTTACAATTAAATAAGGTGCTGCAGAGTATTGCACTGATCACGAGTGATTGGTGGCTCTCTGCTAAGCTGCAAATGAATTCAGCACAGGACAGCATTCCAAATTGCTCTTACAAGCTTTTCTTTATTATTTTTATTTGGTTATGCTCTGACTCTCATCCAGATTTGTACTTAATGTCCTCGTCTGAAGTTGTTGAAATGGCACCCCATGGCATAGTGTGACAGAGAAAGGATATTGCCTTTGGAAGCTGCTAATGGTCCATGAAAAGAAAACAGCAGAAAACTGGAGAGCAGTTGTTTCAAAATAATAAGAACAAAAGTCTTTACATTTTTATCTCACCGTCTTCCCATCATAAGTGGATTGAGAATGGGCAGAATAATGTAGGCAGCTAGTGAGGAGTTGCAGATCCAGATGGGTTGCAAATCAAAGCTACAAGTAAAGAAAAAATAGTGCAGTACATTTAGAAAAATAATATTTTTAATCTATCACTTGTCACTCAAAATTAATATTTGCTATGTATTGTTGTTCATAAGGTATTGTTATTCCCCAGAATGGGAGAGACAGAGCAATAAAGTAACATTAGAAGTGAGTGGTAAGGTTTGCAACGGTCAGGCCGTTCAGTGAAACTCTTAATCCCCAGATACTTCAGTTAACCCTAAGTCTAAGCCCTACTGATGCTACAAGGAGTTATCTCCCTCAACTTTTCCAAAACTAGTATAAACTAGTATAAAAATATAAAATATAGAGTGGTCTAACTTCCCAGTGACTTCAGTCCAAGCTTAAATGCACACTGCTCCACTGGAAACATTTTAATTCGTGTTGTAAAGGTCAAACAGGAATCACTTGGATAAAATAATACAAATAAGCAAACAATGAGAATATCTGTGTCTAACAAACCTGCTTGTCTTAATTTCCTCAAGTAATTTCCACCACTTTTGAATACACTTGCATGGGTAAAAGCAAAGAAAAGAATAATAAAAAAAATATAACAAGATCATCTCATTCCTTTAACATCTCAAGAAGTCAGGCTTCTAATCATCACTACAGGCAACAAAGGTTACTCACAAGACCTTTGCCTCCATTGTTAGACTATTTCTGTGGTGATAACTGTCTTAGCAGAAGCTTTGGCATCTACCTCTGCCTCCCACAGATGAAGACTGCAATAATGCACTAGCCAGATATGTTTCCCACCATTTGCAAACTGAATGTACTGATCTAGGAGAAGCAAGGAAACACCAATCTCTTTGTCCAAGCACAGCAACATCAAAATGGCATACATGAATGCTAAATCACTTGACAGCTGTCTGGCTTACAGTTTATTTCATTCCAAAGTAAAGTACTGCATTTTTTTTTAATAGGACCATTACTTCGATGACTTACTGCCTCAAAATCTGTGATTTTCTCCCCTCTCCAAGTAACAGTAAGATAAAATAATAATAATAATAATTAGAAATAAAAAACATAACCCTAAGAGACTACTATGTTTACTGTGTAGTGATTTCCCAACAGAAATTTATTTAAAACAAATTTACCTTCAACATTTTAAGAACATATAAATAATTCATGTTCTCATATCACAAGCACTCTGCATGTCATACACCGGGGTACCTGTAATTTTTCAGTTTATTCATTTAGAATTTTCATTCAGGAACTAATTATTATGGTTTTTTGCACTTCTATTCCATTGTGGTAATTTAATAGTCTTCAACAGAATTATGCTCAATAAAAATGCATTCAGTTTTAATATTCCAAATCTTTTTGGCTTTTAATTTAACTGCTGTATGTTTCGATTTTACTTATTTATTATTAACTTATTACTATTAAACTGTTCACTGATTCTGCTCTCACAAGTATAGAAAGACTAACACAGTAAAGTCTGCAGAACAGGGTTTAATTCCTTTTAAGCCACTTCTGTGTCACTCTTGTTCACTATACTTCAGGCCAGAAATTCCTGTAATCTCCAAGAGCAGAGTAGAGCCCCATTACTTCATTGTTTTAGGATGCACTCTTCTTCCTTGCAAGCACAGTGAACTCCTTCACTTGCTAGTGCACCACTCTGTCCTCTGGCATCCTGTTCCTACGTCAGCACATGCTCCTCTGAGTTTCTACTTGCCCAGCTCCTGCCTGAGATTATTGGGCATATGAATTCCTGCAGTAGCCCCTAAGCTATTGGTATGCGCAAAGCCAAGCATGTAAGTAGTTTCTTTGGTGGAGACAGAAGAAAAACACTTTGCTTCTTATAGGTTCAGCAATATAACATGGAAATGGACATCTCTCCAATCATTAGAGGCTTGCTGTCTAAGAATTTACAAAGAAAATTAATTATTTGGTCATGGAAAGGTAAAAACAGTAATTCAGGCTTTCTTCTTGATTTATACAATTTTGTATGCTCACAGACATGGTAGTGGTATGCCAAGAGGATCCCCACTAATTTCTGAGTCTGCAGCCAGGAGTAGAAGATTTCCTAGGAGCTGCTAGCATATAAACATATTCACAAATAGAAGATAAATCTGAAGGGAGAAAATTAGCTTTTCTTCTGCACTGGGTCAGCTCTGATCTTATGTTGCAGGTAACAACACACCATCAGCGTGTACAGAAACATTACCAGGTTACCGATCTGTATTGCAATTCACTTATATAATTTTTGTAGTCCAATTTCTAAAGGTAACATCTTGCCTATTTCTGAGTTATTCTTATAAACTGGCTAGAACTGACTGACTTGTGTTCAGTGGTATCAGTGTCTTCCCTGCATATTAAAGCTAACATAACCTCCTAAATATAGGGGTTATTTCAAATTCTCTTTTTATGTATACATGGATTTGTATTTATAAACAGTCAATTTCCTCTGCCATTCCTATTTTCATTCTGGTTTTCCTTATGACTGTTGACTGTCTTATAAGACTATAAATTCTTGCACCCAATAGTTTACTTCTCTCTTCTCAAATGTTAGTCAGTACTACCAAAGGTCCAAAAACGTTGAATGCTCTTTTTTCTCCTACATTAAAACTAATTTTTTCTTTATTTCTACCAAAAGGAACTTTTCAAAGAGGCATCTTGTAGGAATATATATATTTGTCTCATAAACACTTATTTTTTTTTACGTGCAAAGAAATCTCAAAAGATGAATATAAATAAAACAAGGAGAAAAGTTTTGTTAAGAAACACTTTCTATGAATTTTTTGGTAAAGATCTTGGAAAAGCATGTTACAAAAATGGCTTGAAAATAATGTGGTACAAAATTTGCTGAAAAGTTAGGTACATACCTATTGTCTACTTCATAACCTTGTTGCACAGATATTTGTTGGTCCTGGCTGTGGAAGACATGCTAGATTCAAGCTCTTTGTGTTCTCAGGTTATGGTAGGCTTAACTCTCTTTTCCCCAAAATAGATGTATACATTATCCATCAAAAGATCAAAGACCTACCCAAAGCTAACTGGCCAACTGGGTTATTCCAACATGCTTTCCATAGTCTGTGTCATGGAAACAGGCAGTACACTCAGTAATCCACCTGGCTGGCTTCAGAAAATATTAAGCCTTAAATAACTTAAATTCATAATAGATGAATTACCGTTTGCTTTGCCCTGGCCCTTCCAGAAGTGTGAGAGACTTCCATTTTTGCAGGGCAACATGGCAAAACCTTTCAAGGAAAAATAGCACTTTTTTCTTTGTGTGCAGTAACATACCTATTAATCCTGCATATAAAATAATGCAGCAAAACTTCATTTTTTGTATTTGAAAGACACTCCACAAGAAATGATGCAATGAACTACAGGTGTGGTGTTCCAAAGCAACTTGAACACTGGAAAACAAAGTTTTGTATTTAAAGTTTCAGGCAGCGATGAAATTTAGCTGAGATTTTGCATGCCAAGTTTCAGCTTAAAGGGAATTTTTTTGGCTACAGTATAAGCCCTGGAGAATAGGAAGCATTCTAGAGGAAGCATCAAATCACACTTAACTACTGCATGGCAGAGCAAGTGGCTGTGTTACAACACAATCACTCAATAAGATAATTTCTTATGTTAGCATTTTAATTAAAATAAAGAATACTTGCCTCCATCTTACACTCTACAATTTTCTTCTGAAATTACACAGACAGACAAAATGTACAAAGCAAACTGAAAATAGGATCACAAATCCTAGCAGACTTGAAGGCATGACTCAGAAGCTTTGTGAGAAAATATGGCCAATAAAAACCAGAGTTAATGATTCCATAAACATTTATTTCTAGGAAATATTAACAACAGTCCCTAAAATGTTTCTGGGCGATAAAGGATAAATAACACCTATTATTAATGTAATGGTAAAAAATGTCATTTACCACACATTTGCAGCACTCTAGTTAAATACATTATTAAACAGCATCCCAGTATGGATTAACACTGAACAGAAGCTCCAGATGTAGAGATGTTTCCCTGTGGTTTTATCAGCGGCAACATGGTTGTTGCTAGCCCAATCCTGATCCCAGTGTGGACAGGGCCTTTGGCTTGCTCTGTTTGTTTTTTGGATGAATAATAACACTTCTGCAGACTTTGCACTGGGCTTGGTGCTTTGATCAAAGCGCTTTCCAGTGGACACAGAATCTGTCTCTAGTGTTTGCACCGAAGCTTTCATTTTAAAGTAAATCAATGGGCTGGGACCCTGTCAATCCAGCCTTGCCTATCACTCTCTCCAGCCAAACAGATTGTAACCTGTAGGTCCTGTACAGAGACAAAACCATGCCTTCTCCTGCTTGTGACAACAAATGGTTCAGGAGCCTTTCCAGTACCTCCTTCCCTCACCACATTTCCCCCAATAGCGTCCTCACTGAGCTCAAAGGCAGCAGTGGGAAAAGAGAGGGTTATTGGTCAGCATGTGGCAAGAGCCACCAATATATGCCAGCCCACCTCTTACAGTAGAAGGTCTCTTGAGGAGAGGCAGGGCTTTCCATGGTGACCTTCTACTCTTCAGTACCAGCCTTAGCTCTTAGAAATGATGTCTTACCCTGCAGCTTTTTTGAGGAAGATGAGCAGTGTGGCACAGCTAGCACTGGCTGAAGATGTGGTTGAAGCTTATTCTGCTCACTGCATTTAAAGCTCATCTTCTCCTTGGAACCCAAGTCAGATATGTTTTATGGAAAGGCATTGTTTATGCTGTCTTGGAGAATCAGGCAGTTTCACGAAATCTTCTCACACTCTCTGCAAGTCCTTAGCCCCAGATACTTCACATAGCAGTGGGTTTTCACTTGATCAACAGCACTCTGACTTGGTTGACATCTGCCTTCCCATAGTGGGAATTTTCCACTAATCTACTTATGGTGGAAGATGTGCTCTGGGTTACACAAGATCATGTCTCCCTCTAGTGACTAAATGTCTGTACTTTTGAAAGTCATGACCCCAAATTAACAGAAATAATTTTTAAAGGGGCTGTAAATTGCACATCTACAAACTTATCTGTGGATGAAATTTGTTTCTTTTCTTTTTACTCCTTAGTATGAACTAAGAAATAATTTAGATTTTTCTTAATATCACCAATTATTAGTAGGACCTCTCAGTAAGCATTGTGTCTCCGTTAAATAGGGCTTTAAAAGAAAAAAGGCAATATCTGACCAGGAGTAATGACAGATCTTGATTAAACAGTTGAAGCTATTTACTTTGTACTCGCAGCTAATCTTTGCCCAAACATTTAAATCCGGACAGTGATACTTAACAGCATCTCTACTAAAAGTGTCACTTGTGCTTAACACAGATATGAGGATCTCTCTGTCTTATTTGGCAAACTAGAAGACATCATCACCAACAAAACTGTAGTTCAACTTTTTTCTAAAAGACATAGAAAGACATGGAAAATAATGTTGAGAGTTTTATCAGCTGGAGACAAGAGTGAAGTAACGGTGATCAGAAAAGAGACTAGAGGCTTTAAGCCTCATAAAAAGCCTGACGCATTGGTTTCTGCTCTCACTTACCCCAAGGGCACCATTACCACTTCACACTGGTAATAAAATGCAACAACACGCAAAGCATCAAACAAGGAGGGTGTCCTGAGACTTAGAAAGATAATTATTTGTCTATTCATTTCTAGTAATATGAAGCACAGCACAAGTCCTGGTATGCGCACAATGGAAACAGAACATTAGATGATAAGACTGACCGAAAAATAAGATCCTTAGCACACTGAGAAGCACTAGAAAGTAAGGAAAGGCAACTCAAAAATCCCATGGGAAGTTATGTCACATTCCTCACATAGGGACAGAAGGAAACAACAATGAAAATGGCAATATACCTGAGTTATATTAGAAGAAAAACAGCACAGAATGATTTTTAAGATTACTGGAATCTGCTAAAAAACAAAACAAAACAAAAAAACAACAAAAAAAAAAACATATGACAAAATCAGCTTCAGACACCTGTTTTCACACACCACCTTAAAGTGTTTTTTTTTCTTTTTTTCCTTTTCTTTTTTTTAATAAGTAGAGTTGAAAAAAGGAGTTGAAATCAACAGATTATATATGTTTTACTTATCGAATGATTTTTTTCCATGCACAAAATCAGTTTAATTTTCCTTAATTTTCCATCTGGCAGCACTTTTGTTCTAATTTCTGGTGGCACTGAACTTGCCTAGCTCCATATGTAACCTGTGGGAACACAGAACAACAATTTCATTATTTCTTCTGACTTGGAAATCAGACCCTGGTTCTGCAATTGGCAATATGCTGGCCTCAAAATTGATAGGTTCCCATGAACTGCGAGCAAGGAACATCACTATCAACTTTTATTATGTTCTGAGTTTCTTGTTATCCCACTTGATAACTTAGGTACTTCTCAGGAAAAAAAAAAACAAAAAACAATTAAACAGAAGTAGGACAGTATGTTTTAAAATCTGCAGAGAGTGATAAAACTTGGAAGTAGGAATAGTGCCAAGGATTAGATGTCAAGTCTAAAGCGTTCCTCAAATTATTCACCATATTCTACCAGTATTCAATATGGTCTGGAACGTTTTTTTTTTAGTAGCAATAAAAATTGTAGTAGGAATACAAAGCTAGAGAGCTCCTTGAAATGCTCCTTAAAAATTCACTGTGACCCTCTTTTGTTTTCCAGGATGATTTCAGATTTCCTTCTTAGTGAGCTCTTGTTCAGTTTTTTCTCACAGCCGTCATCTGATACTAATGCAAAGGACTAATTAAATATAAATTCATGCACATCATTTCAGGATGTTTCCCAGTTTCCTTTAGCTACAGTGTATAAATGTAAGATAATAGACAACTCTTTTTGTTTTCTAAAAGAAATCATTTTGCATAATGTTTCCCTTTCTGATCATCTTCATCACCTTGTTCACTTCTGCAGATTGAAGTCACCAGGTAAATATGTCTGTACCAGAAAATTCTGGAAAGAGTAAAGAAACACAACCCGTTTACAAACCATGCAAATATTAAAAGCGACCAACCCTGCTTCCAAACTCCAGAAAATGTTCCAGCGCTCCTTCAAAGCAAAGCAGAGCTCCACTGATTCCTTTTCTTCTACCTTTAGGTGGCACTAGTTGTGTTCATAACATCTCAGCCCAAGCTTTTCTTTGTATTTGTGGACCTCGACTGTAGCTTCTTGCCTGATTTCTTCCTTGCTGTCAGTAGAGGTGTTAATCACAGACTTTAAATACATTCAGAAACAGTTTCAGCCACTCTACGCATGTATTTAGAAAGCAGAAACAAACTCCCCACGTCTGCCAGTTTGCACACTTTTACCACCTGGGCATCTGCCAATGTTCTCTCAGTGTCCTCAGAGGTGAGGGCCAAATGGTGGCAAATAGCAGCCTGAACTACACAGCTCAGGATAGGTCTCTTAAGATGGTAGCGGACGTTTGCCATTATCCCCCCCTGCCCTGCCTTTGGTGAAGGAAAGAAACAAGCCCACTGGGCTCCCATTGAAAGCAGCATCAACACACTATTCACACAAAATTTGACAACGTATTATTGACGGTTTTTTGAGCCAAAGATCTTTCTAGATTATAACCAGAAAATGTTTTTCCTGTCACATGAGAAATTTATGAATATTGGCAAAGAGCCCAAAACCTGAAAAATAATGCTGTTCAAAAAGACGAATGAATAGAAATTCCCAGGATTAAATCTTTTTCTTTGAGTTTTTGCTGTTGCTGTTATTTCTTAACTCCTTAAACTATAAATTATCTAAAATATTGCGACAAAAGCATTGGTTTGAAATATAAAACTGCAAAATGTTCTTGAAAACTACAAAAGGGATTATTTTAAGAAAGCATTCTTCCTTCTATCAGAAATGTTTCAGATCTGACCAGAACAATCGAAACTGATCCTTTCATACAAGCAACTTTTACTGATATATCAATGAACTTAAATTTTCCAAAACAGAAAACAAAGAATTAAAATTAAAAACTTCAGACATAGTCACTGCGTGTCCTTTTTCCATTCCTTGCAGTCTGCTATTTTTAATCCTTCTGTTATCTTATACATTGTGCTTCAGTTTTTTTGTTTTTTTGTTTGTTTGCTTGCTTGTTCTGAGGGCCAAAATGTTGGAGAATCAACTAGATTTTTTGGCCCTTATTTAAAGGCCTTGATCCTGGTCTTTAGATACAGGTGTTACCCTTATACTTTACTCTATTCAGATGGAGCTATGAGGAAGACTTTTCTCCAGAGACACACAAAATTCCTCCAAGCAGCCCAAGAATTTGCTCAGCTTGCTCTGTCTTTACCTGTGCGTCCAGTGCACAAGGAGAATTAGAGAAGAGATGGGCAAGTCATATATTAAGGGAAGGACTCATTTCATGTAGCTTCTGCCATCTACACATAGATGGCCATTCGAAACCACCCTTCTGTCAGTGTCTGTCAGCACTTGGTGCAGAGTGTTGACTCATCTCGGCCTGAAGCAATTCCCTGTAGGATGAACTGCCCTTCAGAAATATCTCTCAAAGTACTACCGAAGTTGACTATGGAACTGCATTATAGCCACCACGACACATGTACCAGGCATGGTTGACCAGAGGGCAAAGGTCCCATGCAAGTACCCTGAATGCAAATGTTGTTTTGAAGGGTAGAGCATACAGAGGTAAGTGCTTGTCTCCTAAGCACTCTGCCCTCACAAGCCAATTGCTATCTGTAGCACAATGCTTTTAAAATTCAAGACATCTTTGTGCCATCGTTTAGGTGTCTTGTTAAGTGCTATGCTATCCTGTCCTTCACTTTTCTCCTCAACCCACAGAGCAAAGACCAATATTATGGAATGCAATTACTACACTTTTCTTTATAAAAATTGAACAAGTAATATTCAGAATATAAAACACTGTATTATACCCCAGCACAGAGGCTAAAGAATTCATTCTTGTGGCAATATTATTTTAATCCACATCCCAGTTGTATTATTTAAATGATTAGTTATTTGCAACTTCATTTTTTCAAAAAGAAAAATCTGTTTTAACATATCTCAGTTCTGTTAAACTATCTTTTACACATGAATTAGTGTGAATTTTATTGTATTTTCCTAATTTATTAATAGGGCAGTACTTTACAAATAAAACTGCAGGAGGGATTTATTATTTACAGTCCTAGTCCTAGCCTTCATATCTACTTAATATGTGTAAAGTGTTTAGTTTTCCTATGTAGTCCAGCTGCATCACTGGAATCAAACTTGTAATTGCCTCTTTGGGATTTAAAACCATTATAGTTGTGCTTTTATGTTCTCTTTTGTTTTGCTTGAATCACTTTTTCAGGTCTATGAAGTACAGCTGGCACAATAAAAGTTTGATCAATGCATAACCAATGCAGTATATATTTCTTACAGATATATAAAACCCAGGTGAAAAATGTTAATCTATGAAAATTATTTTTGTCAGCTACTTATTCTTGGAATTTAAATCGATTTCAGTCTAGAGGTATATGGTTTGGCCTGGGGTTTTCCAGTCTGGGTTTTTCAAGAATTTCTTGTAACGTGTACATTTGACGTATTAAAATGAAAGATTGCCTGATGTAAAGTTTCAATTATCATGGCAGATTTTTTTTTTCTCATACTGCGATATTGAATAAAATTATCCCAGAACCAATGAAATTAGCATTGGAGAAAGTGTGCAGAAGCAGCCTTTATTGCCCTACCAATTTAGGATCCTCTTATGCATCATTGACATTGATGCTATTGGATGATCTACTCAAACCTCTTGGACTTAAAAGTCATGCCTTGGGCATACGGGAATTTACCAAAACTCTGCCAAATTGTTGAAAAATTAAACCATTCAATTCTGCTAACATAAGCTGGTCTTCAAGTTCTGGAGAGCATTAACCTGGTAGACAACTAATGTTAATTCCCACACACTGATTTTAATGGCTTTCACCACCTGAAGCCTGACTCCTCTGGAGCTGCTGATGGACAAAGATATACTTCAGAACAAGCCAGGACCTTAGACTATGGACTTCATATTTAAAACATAATACCATTTCAAAATTCATATGTAAAGTAACGAGGAAAACAGGAAAAATAACGATGTATGCCTTTTTGACGGTAGGTTTTCTAGATAATGGTGTATAAAAACATCATAGAACATTAAACTTTAGTGTCAGTTTAAAGGTGGCATTGCCAGAGATCATGGCTTCAGCAAGTTTCACAATATTTGACTGTAGTGGAAATACTAAGTCACAGCTCCTGGTGGGAAAGCAGGAGCAACCCAGGGGACCTCAGCTTCATGCAATATACCTGAGTGACCAGACGGGCTGGAACCAGGATCCTCCCTTCCCAGACCTAATTGAAGGGTTGGTAGTGGAGGAAAGGATGTTTCTTGCTAGAGATCCCTGTCTATCTGAGGCCCTCCAAAGGTAAGCAGTTCTTTCCTTCATTTCTGCTTTTCTTTCTTTTTCTTTTTTTGGAGGGGAGGGGGTGGCCTGTTCTCATTTGATGTAGCCAAAGACTTTACCACCCTGCCATAATTGTGGTACTTTCCATCCCATAATGGCATTACACTGATATTTGTCTCTGAAAGCTTTGCTTCGCAAAATTAATGTGAGACATACGTAGTTCATGAACACGACTGACCTTCTTCTCAGGCACAATAAGGTGTGTAAGATGTCCACACACTTTAGCAGAAAGTTAAGGAGTGAGTACAAATTATAGAGGTATCATAGCCTGATTGGTAAGCAAGACTGGATTTCCTCCGCTGACCACACAGTAGGTCTACTCTGTCTACACACGCAAGACAACACCTTTGTGAAACTATGCTTAAGGTCTGTCTCTAGAAGTTAAATGAAGGCTCTCCTAGGCCCTCTTTGGATAGGTTTGATAATTACATCTATAAGAATGTAACTTTTATGAAAACATATATGTGGCTTGGGTGAATGTGTGAAAGGAAACAGTGGTTTGTACAGTGGCTATGACACAAATCTGGTACAATGTAGACTCATATCATCCAGTTAAATAATGATTTCTCTGGAAAACTTGCACTTTTTCCAGTCTAAATCAACCTAACTCTGAGATTCAGATTTATGGAGCTGATACTCATAAATTCAAGGCTCAAAGTCTCTGAATATATTCAAATAATTACTTCAAATCCATAGGAATGCTGATGTGTCCTCACTGTGTCTTTTTCTATACAATGAGGATGTTGTGCATATGCAAATACAATCATATAAATTTAAATTAATACTCACTAGAATTATTTTGTAGTTCTCTTGTAACCTGCTGCCATAAACATTTCTAACTAGAACAGTTACAAAAGTGCAACGTGTCCTATCTATTTTCAAGACCAAAGAATATGCACAAGACAGTAAAGACCATCAAGATGCTACTCACTGATGTCACTAATCTAATAGAAACTGCCCAGACATACTCCAGGATATTCACTTCAATGTATAATAAATATTTTTTTTCTATTTAACAGACATTTCAGACATTTTTTTTTATACTACATACCACTCAGACACTGTTTCTTAAATTAAGAGTTTTAACTCTATTTAGTTGGGGAGATCTGATGGTGTTTATCTGCAAGAAAACAGCCAAGCCATAAGAATAAACGTTTTCCCTTCAATCACCAGCAAGCTTTCACCTTTCTCCCCGTTCATGTGCTGTTCTGTGCAATTCCCACCTGCTCTTTGGAACAGACAGTAGTAGCAAATTTTCTAAAATACACAAGTGTTTGAAGAAGTTACTGTGGTTTGGTTTTGCAGATCTGGAACTTTCTTTTTATTATTATTTTTATTTGAGACGCATCTAGTTGCAGAGGGTCATGTTCTGATCACCTTCTCCAGGCAACCTGCTTAGTCACAGCTGCTCCTGTTCTGCATTGACTGTACACAGAGCTCAGATGTTTCAGATGTTGCAACTGTAAACTGCAAGCTGATACTGACTGCTGCTTTCTGTCTCCAACTTAAGCCCTGACAGTTCACCTTAAATCAGTCTTCAGATGTATTTGAAAATCTAACATCAGGTTTTTCTTAAACTGTTTTCTATGTAGACAAAGGGTTATTATTATTATTTTTTTAACAATAAAATAAAAGCCATTCAACCACCCAACTTCCCCCCCCAAAAAATACAAACAAACAAACAAACAAAAAAAACCAACCTACCACAAACAATAAAAAAAATGTTCTTCCTAATTGAGTCAGTAGGCATTAGTCTCTCAGAATTCTTATATTCGTGTTCTCAGGCTCCCTTATATTACTGTCAGTCCTGAAAGTACAATTTGGGATTTAGAAAGTGCAAGTCCATGCGCTTTCTTTATTATCCTTCTTTATTAGACTTGGCTTTCAAAAACAGTTCCCCCTGCACCTTCTCAAGAAATTCTCATTCCTTATTCTTCTTTATCAAAGATGACAGACCCTCAGATTTATAATCCATATGTAGTTATACTCTAGACCAGATTGTATTCCTTCCCCTCACCTTCCTTCTTTTCCTTTTTTCCCCTTTCCTTCTCCCATTCTCAGTATCCCATATCACCACAACATCCCAGCACTGAAGAATGGAAGATAAAGAATCAAGTACTGTTGTTATAAAGACAGTGAGATATATCAGAGTAAATATATCTACCTCAGCTGGCTGCTAACAGTCATACTGAGACTTGGTTCATCAAGTAGTAGGTTGCAAAACAGCTCCGTGTTTTTGACAGTGGAGACTGTGATCCGAAAAACAAATTTCAGCAACACAACTGCAGGCACTTCTCCCATAATGTGGTTGGTTTGAAGAGCCTGTGAAACTTAGTTCATCATTCTAACACAACGTTCAGGTAGGGTAGCTTCACTATGTTCTAAATAGGACTGTTTTAAAGTAAAACAAGTTATTTTCTTTCACAGCACAATAATTGTTCCCTGTGAATATCTGCAGCCACTACAGGGGTATACATGGGAGGTAGAGTAAAAGAAGTCTTGTAAATTTATTTTACTAGTGGGATATAATGGCTCCCTAACACCTCTCATCTTTTCTCCTAGAAGAAATAGACATGAGGAAAAAAATGTACTGTACATCTTTCAAACTTTCACTTTTTTGATTAATTGAGTTATTTGTTTTAAAACATACAATGTCATCTGTTATGCTGCCCTCTCTAGATGTGCTGCTAAACTTATGTAATGTAGACAACAAGATATGCCAAACAGGAATAAAAGTATACATTCATCCATACTTGGTCTCATTATGCTGGCTCTGATAAGAAAAATCTTAGTAGCAGGCTCTAGAGGCTGAAAGTCAAATGCTTAACTACCACCACTAGGTTCCTTAAAACCTTTCTATTTTTTATTTTTTTTTTTTGCCAATACCATGATATGATTTGGATGAAAATAGAAAACTTTAAGAATCCTCTTTATTGCACTTAATCAGTATTTCTGAATCCTTGCAGCTTTTTATCCCTGCACCCAGGAATGGGGGTGTGCAGCTCTGGCCTGCTCAGCCACATCAGGCCCATGAAGTCACAGGCTGGAACAATCCTGATGGGAAGCATCCTTCCAGCCTGCGCTTCTACAAGTGACATCCCTCTACCCGTTTTAATGTGAAGTCTTTAATGTCTTGCAGGACCATGAAGACACACGTTGGAGTGACCCTGGCAGAGCGTTCTTCCAGCCAGCACTCCATGAAGTTACTCCCCTGTATCACTATTTTAACGGGATCTTTCAACAACTGGGCGTATCACACTGATAGATGACAGTTCAAGAGGGAAACCACAATACCCTACTGCATATGCATGAGAACAAGACCTAATTGTGAGAGAACAAGATGCATAAGTTGCTTGTGTAAACCTGCTCCAAATACACAAACCTTGGCTACTTGCACTTTGTCTCTGATCATGTCTTCATTCAGATGCCTTCCTTCACTCATGAAGCACTGTGGGGTTTGGTGATGTGGTTAAAAGGAAATTTCTTGGGGTTTCCCCTTTACTGGAAGTCCCCTGCTTAAGGCTGTTGTTGCTGGGGAACTGTTTGTAGCCTTTCCTCTGAACACTGTAGTCTTAGCCTTTAATTAAACTTCCCATGACCCCTCTGCAAGGCTGGCCACTGGAATGCGTCTCCCTGGGGTGAGGAAGACACCTGCTTGCGTAAGTAAGGCATTTTGATGAACCACTTTATAAGTGCTTGGGCTGGGTGAGCTGCCAGGACCTGTAGAGAGCTCTGTTTCATCTTCATAGAGGCCACCATTTTAGATAACTTCAGCTTTTTCCCTTATGTCTACCGGACATTGGAGGGGTTCAGGCAATTTCCAGCCATGAAGATTTTACACACAACAGAAGAAAACAAGAATGGCTGATTTGATAAGGCTTTTCACAAGAAGACCCCTGCTCTCTGCAACCCATCTAAGCACCCATATGCAAAAAGATGTTGTCCCCACTGAAGTGACATCAGCTGTCACTGCATAGACATAAGGCAACATAGACATAAGGTATTCCTCACCAAGAATCAGTGAAGCTTGGCGAGATTGTTGCTTCAGTTTTAGCAGGAAACTCCTTTGGTGTCTGGTGCAAGTGTTGCTTTATGAATGGGAAGTCATAGTAAAAAGAATTGTTGCAACACCTATCATGAGGCAGCTTCCTACAGAGCACCCATCACAGAGCTGCATTCCTTGTTCTTTCCTCCACAGAATAAAATAGCGACCTCCATAGAGGGACAAATCCAGGCTCCTAATGTAGAGATTCAGGAATGCTGTGTCTCTCTTCGTTGACAAAGATTATAACTTCAAAGATGAGGCTGTTGCTATTGTTTTGCAGTTACAGAAAGCTGGGTGGCTGGCTACACGCTGGTAGAGTCATCTGCTGATTCTGCTTACGGGGGTTATTGTGTTCTCTCTTCCCTTCTCAGAGTGGATTTCTGTGATTGCTGCTAGCAATCTCATTCACAGTTTCTTCTTATCAGCCTGAGTCTTCATGATTGAAGGAATTTGCTCTAGTATTAGTAATTCCCTGGAGCCTGAGGCTTCACCAAATAGCTACATTTTCTGACTGAATGTTTTGCATTTCAGCTGGGTGACTACTATGTAAGCATGATAGTGTTCAATAGGAGTTTCCTCTGTTAGAATGGAGATTTTCTTCCACCTTATGGCGTTTAGTCATAGAAGGATTTCCTCTTCATTCCCCCAGTCAGAAAGCTGTACTAATTTGCTAAGCTTACTAGCACTGGGCCATGAAATGAGCAGCACCTTCACAGCCAGAGTCTTGCTTATAGACATCTATCAGGGGAAACCTTAATCAGGTATGTTGAAGTCACTCAGTAACAGTCTGAGGAAATGGTCTGGCTTCTTCTTAGGGTTAACTGCTCCTGGGAGAGCATGTCACGTGAACCATTATCTAATTGTGCATCAGCCTTCGGAAACCTTTAAGGTTCTTTGGGCAGAATTTCTTCCCTGCTTTCATCAATTACTTTGGTAGTAATACTGTATGTACCTGGTATTGCTTTTGTTTAAATATCCTTTAAAAGAGACTGTTTCCTTCACTTGCCATCATACAGTTTTTTCCTCTGTCTCAGATGTGACAAAAGTGAGGTGCTGCCTCACTTTCCTGTGTTCAGCAAGCGCACCTGAGGCCTCCCTGCAGCAAAAGCCCTGCAACATGGAGCAAACCCAGTATTTTCTGCTCTAGCACAGGACTATTGGAGCACTAATGCTGAAATGGGAAAATATGTTTCCATTTCCAAACCATGTTTTGGATAGTGCTATATGAAGGTCTCTACTGGGAGTGCTTTTCTGGCTCTGGCAACAGCTTCTTTGGACTCAGCTTGCTGTGCTTTCCATAACACGCTGCATTTTCTATCTAGACCAAGAAGTTACTCATATACAGACCCTTTTTACGCAATCCCTTCTTTCAAAAGAAGATCTCATCACTTTCTGTTTCTCTCCTTGTAAGCACTGCTGCCGCACGCCTGCTCCTTTACTTCTTCCTACTCTTTTGCAACGTGCCGTTCAACACAACTGCAGTCAAGAAAATACTCGGAAAGAAATTTTTCTTCTGGGCTTTCAATGTGCTTTCAAGTTGTACCTTCAAAAATTGAAATGCTGCACTGAGATCTTGGCTGTGCAAATGCCGGAGATTTGTCAAGGATGCCCTCTGGGAGCCTGTGATCTGTTTCAGTGGTAAGGGGACAGCTACATGCTGACTATTTAATGACTGTTAGATGTGTTGATAGTGACAAGACAAGGGGAATGGCTTTAAACTAAGGGGACATTTAGGTTAGATGTTAGGAGGAAGTTTTTCCACTCAGAGGCTGGTGACACACTGGAACAGGTCGCCCAGAGAGGTTGTAGATGCACCACCTCTGGAGGCATTCAAGGCAAGGCTGATTATGGCTCTAGGCAGCCTGCTCTAGTGGTTGGCAATCCTGCCTATGGCAGGGGGGTTGAAACTAGATGATCTCTGAAGTCCTTTTCAACCCAGGTAATTCTATGATCCTATGATTAAACTCCTGATTTCCATAGACAACAACAACAGTCCACTTTTTCTATCTGAACATTATTTTGCTGTTTTGACTTCTGTGCTCTCAGTTCTGGCATTGTGGAGCTTCTTGAAGTAGTGCTGTTCAAACTGGTGCTTGCAAAGCACATTCTTACGTTGAGACTTCCTTTATTTTCATGAAGTACTTTCTTTCCCAACAGTATCCATCAAGTTCCAGACAGCTGCCCTTTCCTGGCTATTATGGATGCCCTGTAAATTCTGCTGTCTTTGGTACCCAAATTAAATAGGCAAGTAGTCACCCAACACACTACTTCCAGTTTGTTAGAGGAGGTTTTATAGCATTCCCTTCATTCATGATGCCTCTTGACTGAAGTCTTTAATTTGCTATGGAGTAATTTACATTCTGTTGTGATCTAGATTTAGTTTATGCTTTCTGAAATTTGGCTGAGTGGTGGTATTCCCTCTTGAATCAATTGCATACCTCTAAGTTGTCATCTATGTTTTCACCTCCTGTCAACATTCATGTTTCACGCACCCTTTTCCCAGGAAATCTCACGTGCCAATAACAGGCCAGCAAGTGTTTCCTACCAAATGTTGTGGCTGCTCATCTTCTCTTCCAGCCGCACCTACCTTTCCCAGAACAGGCAGATTATATTCTGAATATCTTACAGAGTCCTGAGAAATAATATCCTATAGCACAGGACAGCACAGACTGTCATTTTTTTCCTGCTGTACTCATTTTAGACATTTGACCACATTTAAGCCATGCTCCTGTTTCAGACACTGAAATTCCTTTGCCTCTTTATGCCTCACTTGTAGAAGCAGCTGCTGAAAAACCTGAACTGTTGGTACAACAGCCTTCAGAAATGACTTATTTTGGCTGTTCCCAGAGTAAAGTCCATTCTTACTGGCAAAAAAAGAAAATCCTGCTATTAGAAAAACCCTATTTTACTTTCATCATTGTGAAAAGGACACATATCAAGTTGTTTTTGGCTATTTTTTTTTTTTAAGGAGATGAAATATTTTCTTTGTCAGGATTGACTTGCTAGTATGCCAGCAACATAGAAACAGAGCTTCTGACCACTCCCCCCTTGCACCTATATTCAGCCTGTGTTTCTCCAACTCTTCAGGAAGAAGGCCTCCATATTTTGTCAGTCTTAGTGATGCAGGCACCGTCAGAGTCCAAATGGAAGCTGGCTTTTGCCCATCTTCTGTCTCACAAATACAGATTACTTTTTTCCTCCATATCAGTTTTGAATGTCACAGGTTTTTTTCTTTGGCCCCATGCAGCTAATTAGACCTAGGAAGCTCACTACATTGTGATCCTTCGTGCTGTACAGTAGCCAAGAAGAGTGCTGTGTCACTACTGCTGCTCTATTCTCTTTGGGGGTGCTCTCCAATTGCAGGCACTGTACACCCTGTACTTTTCTATTTGCTTGTGCGTCATGCTTCCGCAAAATAGTTTACTTCATTGCTGGAATCTAAATGCAGCTCTTCAATAAAGAAGAAATGAAGCATTTGGACCTTATGAAAACAGATTGTTCTGCTATTTTGCATGGAGAAGTTTAAGAAAAAGGTGAAAAGCTTCTCAGTCAGAGTCTGAGAATTTCAGAGGGGAAAATAAAGCCCTAAATGAGCACAGTATTGCTTTCTTTTAGCATAGTTTCAATGGCCAGAATTGGAGACAATGTCAGAACAAAGATCTGTAAATATGGGAAGATAAAATTTCCATCTAGATCCAAAAGCTAATTCACAGCTGTCCGTAAATTAAAAGAACAGCTTGGTGACTTAGGAGCTCACAGACATGTAGAGCTATGCATCTGCCTGCACTTTTGGCTCGTGAATGTCAAGTAAGACTAATCTGCAAAGAGGATGGTTGCATGCATGTTGTGTGGAGAATCAGATAGTCTTTGCTCACAAGCAGCGTGTTTTATGTCAGGACCAACACCAAAATAACACAGTTCTATGGCTTACAGGTCACAGCCACTTCACAGAGGTACATTCATCCATCTTCTGATGGACACCCACCTGCCTAGAACCTGGGTTCTTAGAATTCAGGACATTAACAATGCAGATAAAGAACTCAACATAAGCAGAGAGCTGAAAATAGTAGTTGGAATAAACTCACGTCTTTAATCCATAAGGTCTTTGGATATCTGGTTGCATATCAAGCCTAACTTTAGTCAAACAGCTTTGGCTATGTGGTCCTACAGATTACTGTCTAATTTCTTCTTGAGGATGATACTCATGAAGGAGAAAATTAATTTTAAAATGTTTTCTTCTAATGCAGGTGACTGTAACTAAATATATGAAAAATATTTGTATCAGAAAAATAACCGTAAAATCTATATATTCTCCTGTAGTAATTAAAAATGTAAGTAGCATCATTCACCCATATTAGTTCATAGAATTATTCTTTTAGTTCTTATGACAGGTGCTTATTCAAAAATGCTTTCTCGCTAACATAGATCTAATTGATATAAAATTAATAGAAAATCATATTTCCTCATGTTGCATTATTTTCAAATGGTGATACAATTTATTCCCACTTTTTGAGTTAAATGTAGAAATAAAATGTACTGATGGATATATTTAAAAAAAAAAAAAGTTTTTTTCCTTGCAATCCCCAAACCTTTCTTATTATAAGAAATTACACATCTACAGCCAGGTGCAATAAAGGAAACACGGAGATTTCCTCATTTCATAGGTATGATTGCATTTTGAGTTACCTTGCATGTATTTAGTACATCAAGGGCATCTTGATAAGCTATTCAACACCTGGAAATCTCACAGAAATGAGTTGATTCAAGTTTGTAAGATATTCTTGCTGACTTAGACCTAGCTTACTCTTAGATTTTACAGAGTAATTAAGGCATACCAGCAGAATCCCATAGGAAATAAAGCTTATATCTATAAAGCATATGTTAGTTTAAATTCATTCTTTGAAAAGAGTTTAAATACACTTCACTACAAATATAATCCATGCTATGTCTGTGACTGCTGTAGCTAAAATTATGAGTTTAGTATTATAAGATGTGAGATCAACAGAATGAATAGCACCAAACAGCATCATAAACAAGACAGTTCATAGATGGTATAGTTAGACAGATAACCGTGGTAGAAAAGAGACAACCAAAATAAAGGGAAAATGCTCACCTGTATCCTAGGGTCACAGTAGGAAACTCCAAACAAGCCATCACTAGAATAAGACCTTTTCCCAGTGCTATTCAGGCCTTAAATGGGGTCTGGGAGAGGTGGAGCCAGACTCCACCCCTTCAGGTCACACAGGTGAATTGCCTTCACCTGTGTTCCCATGGTTGACTCAGTGCTCACCTCTGTGATCCATCAGTGGTTCAGGCCATGATTCAACAATTCCCATACAAGTATAAAAAACATTAAAAGGAGAGCTAAAGTGACTTGTCCACGTTCTTGCTACAATACAGCATGAGAACTGGGGAAAGCTGCTTGAACTCCATCGTGATGTAAATAAAGAAAACCAGTGATGGAATATTCTGCAACAACCAAACAAGTTTCAAAATTCCACCGACTCCTAGAATTTATTAAAAGCTTTTGGACAAAGACTCAATGGGCTGTCAAACTGCTGTCTTGGGGTCAGCACCTCATAATATCCTCCTCATCATGCTATTCTTGAAGAGGAGACAGTGCCTTGCTGAAGGAGGATGGGAGCATTCCCCCAACTGTAGCAGAGAAAGCAGTGCAACTTGTCACAGAACATCCTCCACTGACTCTATGTGAAAATGATCTCTGTGCTGCTCTCCCACTTTGAAAGAAGCATTAGTAAACATCCTACAGACATTATGGCATTTGGATCTATGATCCTACAGATAGACATACCTCTCTCCAACGTTTTCCCAAATGTCACAAAAACTTGGCGGAATACTCTCCCTTGTATGTGCATTACACACAATCCAGGAACACAGAGCAGGACTGTTTAGATACGTATAAGGCACTCTTAACAAGAGTGTCCAAGGAGGAAAATACAACAGCACAGCACAAGCTGGAAAGCTCATCTGTTTTCCTGGGTTTTTATGGGATCCACTGAGTTTGATTTTCAGCATTAACAATGTAGGATGTCAGTAGGATGAGGACAAGCTTTCTTATCCCATTTATGACATAGCAAGGAAGCTCTTCACAACTCCCCTTCCAGTCCAAAATCAGGAGACCTGCAGCTACCTTCCCTTAAAGGCTGCACTGTTAGAAGTGTTACTGGGTTTCATGGTTGCAGTGGCTCATTGCAGGAAGGAATTTAGTGGGGGAAAATATAAATATATATACATATATATATAAAAAGATTAAGCCTTTTTTTTTTTTTTAAATAGCAGTCTTAGTATCTTAGACCACATATTTGCTCTCCATTCTTCCAACAAAAGACGTGATCAGTTTGCACATGCGCGCATACTCGTGCTTATTCTATGCTTTTTCGCCTCATCTGGCAGCCGCTTTCCGGTCCACCAGACACTAACATCTAATGAGTCAAACTTCCCATTTTCAGACTAATCAGTCGGCTGCACTAATTGCAAATGCAAATATGCAAATTTATATTAATTAATTACTCTGCTAATTAGTTCTGTGGTCTTTTTGGGGTAATAAATCATTGTGCAGTGGAAGGGAAACACGTCCTGTCCCATTTCACTCCACATAAAAATTTAATGTACTCATTGAAGAAAATATATTAAAAAAAATCTATTCTGATAGCTCTGCTTCTACTGATGAGTTCCCTACAGAAAGGTATGATTGTAAGAAGGCTTTCACATCTTCAGAAAATGCCATCACTAAGGTGCCTGTTAGCAATTTAATTATCACATTATGAGCTCCAGGAAAAGCCAGTTTGCTGTGCTGCAGGCTGTGACTCTGAGCTCCGTAGTTCACACATTTTGCAGCAAATGTTGTTTATACATACATGAAAGATAATCTGGAGAAAAGTGCTTGGTTTACTCTACCTGAATGAGCTGCTAGAGCTTGCTTACAGATCCCAGAAATCCAGATCTGCTAAAGCCCTCATGAGTACATGCACTTTATTCTTCCAGTCTCACTAGGTCAAATTTGAATGGATTGTCAAGAAGAAGGAAAAGCAGCTGAAGGAGGGACTCTTGCAGAGTCTTTCCATGGCCTTGAACTTGAACTTTGGCTACAATCCACTTCAACAGGGGAGTTTGGTGTCTCCTGCTAGTGTTGCTGCTCCCTCACTCCCCAGCACAGCCTGGGCAAAGGGATGCTCACAGCATTGCCCTCCTGCTGTTAAAGTAATTCATATGGAGTTACACCAATCCACAGCAAAGCTACAGTGCACAGTTCAGCCTAAGCTTCCCAGGAGCCAAATTCTTTTCTAAGAAGTTTAGAAAGTCATTAAGGAAGGTACATCATCTCATCTCACACAAACTAAGGCTAACCAGAACTAGAGTATCTACTGCAGCCCTCAGAAGGTTTTCTCACCCTCCAGTTGCTTATTTTTTATTGCTACAAGCTATTGCTTTGACTTTTAAAGAGCGTGTCTTCTTGAGAGTTTAAATGTGATGAGTGCAATATTTTCATACAAACAGACTAAATTCCAGATAAAGATATTACAAAAGTCATCAGTGCTATTCTTCTATGTATTTATGAGATTCCGGCATCTGACATGCAGAGTTTCTTCTGAAATAAGAGTAGGAAAGAAAAAGTATTAGCAAAGGTTTTGCTTTATGCTTTATATGGTTGTGTTCAGGTAATTAAATTCCAAAGATCTTTATCATTGTATGTTTAATCAGAACTAGAGCTGTCTATTTTTCTTATAGTTTGGAAAAGAAGGATTGCTTTCTTCTTATTTATTTACCCTCCTTATCCATACACAGGAATAAATTGCTGTTGAACTAATAGTCTGAGCCCAGTGACTTAGGTTCTGGGAATCAGGAAATAAAAGAAACTAAAACAACTACTGACCAGGTAAATTTTGAAACAGAAAAGAAAATTTGCTTACAAAAAGTTTCCACCTTTGTTTAAAATCTTCAACTAATGATTTTCACTTTTAGCATCATGCAAATCAAAATATTTATTTAAAAGGAAATGGCCTTTGTGCTTTTTCTAAGTTCACAGGATCATGGATTTACCTGAGATCCAAATTCCTTGTTACACAATACAGCTCCTCACCACCTGCCGTGAGTTTTGCCTGGTGCTAAAAAAACAGGTTTTGTTGTTTTCTCCTCTCCTCTCCTCCCCTCTCCTCTCCTCCCCTCCTCCTCTCCTCCCCTCCTCCTCTCCTCCTCTCCTTCTCTTCTCTTTTCTCTCTTTTTTTTTTCCACAATCCTACAAAACTGTCAGAGATTAATATGTAAAGATTTTTGACAAAACTCCACAGGTAGCTCTTTAATAATAAATAGATATGAGAAAGTAATAGGACTTTGTTCTTACTGTCTGTAGTGTTCTTTAAATAATTACATTTAAATCATAATTGCATTGGAACATAAGATATAACTTGTGACATTTGACAAAGTCTCTGGATCCTTTGATGGGTTGGCTTCAATTAGAAAGCTTTAACAGCACATGCGTCTTTTGCAAATTGCATTAGGCTTCCTCACTCCAGGCACTGTGAACAGAATTATCTCTTGTTTTTTTGATCTTGCTCATAAAATCGCCAAGAAATTGTTGTCAATACTTACTGCTGAAGAATATTGTCTTGATTCATAATACTTACATATAGTCAGAAAAAAAAGCAGTGCTAATAAAAATTCCATTATAGTCTATGTTTATTCCTTTTTTCTTACTTCTGGCTGATATTTATTCTCCTGTCAGGGTTGTGAAATCAAGACTTTTCTTAACATACAGGACAGCAAGACCCATTTGGCAACCAAGATGAAACCCAGATGAGTGTTAAGATTGACAGTGTTTTCACCCTTATAATTAGGCATTCACACAAATGGGGCTTTAGTTTGCACTTATGCTTGGAACACAGCACTTCTTCGTACAGGGAGCAGCATTCACATGTTAACATTTTCACTTTTGTTTTTTTGTTGGCAAGTAAACCAGTGTACTTGCTATTGACTTCTGTTAGCATTTTGCTGTATATTATTCACTATTTATTAGTGCCATATTTAAAATGAATTGAATGAGAGCGAGGCAGGAACGTGCACCACAGCCATGGCCCCTTCCTTTGCTCTGCTTTGGAGGAGGATGGCACTGCTTAGAGTCATCCTGCTGCCTTCAAGTGAATGCTTTCCAAATGCACAGCACGAGGGCAACACTTTCCAGCATGATTTTTTAATTATTATTTTGTATTTGTTCTTAAGTGCAAAAGAACCCTCATTTCTTCCTGAGGGAGGGACTGGTGGCCCCAGTGCAGCAGAGCACCTACTGCACTGAGCTAATTTGTACCCTTGCCTTCAGTTGCACACTGACTCAGTGATGTCTGGAGGAAGAGCGCTGAAGTAGGAAACCGTATGGTAGAGTAGGAACCATTGCCAGAAATTCATCAAGAATTGTGATGGTTTCAGAACAAGGTCCTGATCATTTAAAATCGAGGGGGGAAAATGCTCTGTGCTAGAATAGAAGGCAATAGGACAGCTAAAACCTTGCTGTTTCACTAGATCTGAAATGCAACTGACTTGCTTATACACAGCAAGAAATTTAAAAAGGAGAAAATCAAAATAAAGCACCCCTGATGGACTTCATTTTGTATGTATTTAGTCTGCAGAGCTCCCTGTCACAAGAAGAGGCATTCAGAAATGTATGTTTGCAAAAGGAATTGATATGCATATCAGAGTTACCATAATTAATTACAATAACGTTTTTGGGTCATGCTTCAGGGCTCACAGAATTCAGCAACTGTTAGAGAACAGGCTGAGACTTCACAAGGGTAATCTCTTTTTAACCTTCATGTACACATTTTAGGGGTCTCTCTTTGGCAAAGACTATTGCCAGAAAGCAAATGCAAAGTCTAAACAAATAGGAAAATTCCTGTCCCCCAGCTGTGGTCTGTATCCCTTTGTGATCTTTCCTCTCCTGGACATGGATGACATTTGACAGTGGATTTAATCTCTTTCCTAAATTTTCATATGGCTAAAATAAAAAGGGAAGGAAGTACAAAAGATAAGGAAAACTTGATCACTTGTGTAAAAGTGGTGGCATAATATACAAGGTATTTTGTGCCAAACTGAAATTAATTAATATTGTTCATCTCTTTAGAAACAATTGCATCTACAATGGACAAGAGGACAACTAACAGGCTAAATTAAAACTAAGATTACGTATAAAATCACTGGGGAAAAAAAAAAATGAACAGACTAATGGTGGAGAAAGGCACAGAGAAGCCCTAAAGGCAAACAATAGAATGAATAAGCATGGTAACTGCAAACCACCTAAGCAAAAAATAAAAATACCGATTGGGGAAATAGCAGTAAAATGCAAAAAATCATTCGTCTATACCAGAGATCCACATTCTTTGCCTCCAGGCACGCTGTGCACAAGGGTGCCTGCTAACCCAAGTGGTATTGTTACCCAGAGAAGCAAGCTGAGATTGCTGTTCGTCTGTTCTGAAAGAATGGAGTGATTCCTCCCTCTATGCTCCCACATCATTGCAGCATCTCTGCTGCTCAGAGAGGGCGTGGGGAAACACACTGAGGCTGCAAAGTGAAATTTTTGGACTGTCCCAGAATCACAGGAACCTACCAAGATGTGTAGCAGATCAGTGTATCAGGGCCAGGAGCTTCCACCAGCACAGGTCACAAAGGTGGAACTCATCCAATATATCCCCACCTAAGGCAAAAAGGTCAGGCTCTCTCCCTTGGATTGCATTTTGAAGATCACCTTTGTTTGGGCACACTTCACTAGGCAGAGATGCTGATCGCACTGTGTGAGAGGTTAAAATGCAGTTGCGACTGCAAGGCACCTTGAGCTAAAAGCTAAACTAAAGCCAGAGTATTGTCCTAGTGTGTTACCATGAAATTTCAGTGTTTTCAGTCTGAGCCATGATGAAATCTTTCAACAGTTGTTTGATATACCCCTACATTAATTTTACCAGAAAAAAAAAATGCATTTAATTTCAGAAACTCAACCTTTTCAGCTTTAATGTACATAATGGGAAACAAAGCTCATTGCCAGACACTTAAAACAGAAAAATCACCTGTTTCTCTGCAGACGGTGGGAGTTTTCCTCAGGGGTATTATGTCCCCTGCAAGCCAGGCTCTCTGCCTAGGCTGCAAGTCTTGATACCAAGGAGTACTCATTCAGAGCCTGGATTACAGTGCATCCATAATTTGGAAAACAAATCATGACCATAGAACAAAACCCATAAAGAACTGGGGCTCACAACACTGCCAGAAGCCGTGACAGATAAACATTCAACTGGCTAGAGAAATATGCATTTTGAGACTGTCCAGCAAAAAGATTACTCCTGTTGAGACTTACTAACCCCAAGAAATAGTGATTTTGGCTTTCTGAGAAGAAAGTCAACAAGTTTCACTAACAATGACATGTGCCCAAGAAACATCTGACTTATGTGAACTGCTTTAGCATCTGACAAAAGATTTCTGACAGCTCTGGTCCTGAGCCTACAGAGGCTTACCATGGAATTATTTTCATCCAGCATCAGCCATGAAAAGAACACTGTCCATCCCAAACTGGTTACCTAATGCACAAAAAATTAGTGGAAAATAGCTCATTGCACCTAAAGTAGGCAGCCAGAAGAAGATGAGGTTTTCTTTTTCTGTTCTCTAAAAACAAGCTTAGACCTGTGGCTTTCACTTAGGCAGCTGCTGAAGAGGAAGCTGAGGGTACATGAGTCCTTGCACAACTTCATGTGTAATACAGGGTTGTTATTTATCATCCGTCTAACATGGTGTGAGCAAATCCAACTTGGAGCTGAGCTCAGTGAAAAGCCCCTACTATCATTCTTAGCATCATCGTGTATTTATGCATTTGACAAGACAAAGCAAAAATAATAATATTTGGGGTTCTGTATGACTAAATGCAAAGTCCTGAAGATGTGGCATAAATCAAGGTGCTGAGAACGTAGGTTGTAGCAGCCTAAGATGACAGAAATAATTTTTCCTTCACTAATTCTAAAAAGCCTTGCTGAAAGTAGGAGCTGGTGGATTTGGAGTAAACTTATAGCGGGACTTTAGATGTATAGGGTCTAAAGTTGGCGTGCTCTCAGTGTTTAGGCAGATTCAAACCACAGGCTTGAAAAGAGTGTAGTAGTGCTTAAAGATAAAAAGACCCACAGACAATAAAAAAATCCCTTAAAAATGACAATTACAGTTTGAGGAGGGTTGTTACATGTTCAAAACACATTGTTTTGGAAGAAAAAGCTGCTTTTTCTTGCAAGTCGATTACCTATATTTAGTTCCTCTTCAAATTTCTCATGTAAATTAGTTTGTAATGTAAAGACCAGAGAGGAAAAGTACTGTGTGCAGTTCTTTTAATAATCACTACTCAACCTACTTAGGGAAAAAAAAAAAGAATTAAAATTCTGACAGTTAGGTCATCTGTTTTTGTTGTTTCATTTACCATATCTAAATATTTTTTTCCTTTTCTGCAAGTTTTACCGATCCAGGTACAAAATACAGTTTTGTGAAGTAACAAGATAGGAACTATGCAGGGTAATTTTTCATCTGGTTCTTAAATCTCTTTTTTTACGGAAAGCATACAAATTCACATTTTTTTATGCAAGGAGCCAAAACACACTTACTTGTCATATTCTATTGTAGCTTTACATAAACAGAGCTTAAATAAAGCCTTTTTGTGCAAGATACCATTGGAACAAGACAACAGTTTCTTGACTGTAAACAAGTTGGAATTTAAACATCTGAATTCTCTGAAACTGAGTTATAGGTTTCTCTGTAATAGAAAAGGCAGCATGAGTGAGTCTGAATGTGTTTGATCAGACTGTGGACAAGCTGTGCTGTAAACAGAGAAATATTTAAGCTAAATCAGGCTAGAGAGGAACAGAAAAATGTTTAATGCTGTGTCACATTACCAAAAGGATATCCACACGCTCCGTAGAGAACAGTTTCACTGACCTTGCTTTTTTCTACTGTGCCCTCTGTCCATCCTCTACTAACTCATGCCACCACTGCCTCAGGTAAATAGTAATCGGCACCATCACTTTTGCCTCAATGACCAGTAAGAAATTTCAGGGGGCAATTCATACCAGATGGAATTAAAAAAAATTGAAATGAAAAGTTATGTTTGTGCTGGGGACTCACTCACATCAGAATATTGTGAATATTGTGTCTAGCCACCTTAACACACTTTTTTTCTAAGTACTTGAGGATATAAATTGAATTCTGTGAGGAGATCAGTGCTCATGGACTTCACGGCAATATTTGCAGTATTCACCTTTGGGAACTTGTCTCTTATGGTTTCAGCCAGGAACAGATGTTGTAAGCACATAGTTTGAGTAGGAGTATCTTTATTTTCATTTGAGATTGAAGAATAAACTTGTTTGGTCTTCTCTTTCCTTAGAAATTAGAATTAGGTCAGTGGGAAAGGCAGATTTGTGTGTGGGTAAGATCTAGAGACTGAAAGTTGCTGAGCTCTCAGCGTATTTCCCATTGTATGTCTGACTCACTGTGGGATTCTGAGTGATAGCTATGGCTATGAAACACTGCTAAGAACTTACTGAACCAGTAGGCGCCAAAGCCTGATTTCACTTTGTACAGTGCTGAGAGATCTTCATGCGCTGTACCACATTCAAAACAATTTTAACATTACCAAAAGTATATGGATTTCTCTTGCATGTGGTAGAATCCTGATCATCTGAGCATCTTTTCCAGCCACTGGTGGGATTTTGACATTTTAGTAGCAGTACACACCAAAAAGTTCAGTTCCTACTCAGAAATGCTACCATTGCAGTTGTTAACTTTGCATCAACATCTCCATGGATTCAACAGTACACACTGGCAGCAAATATCGTTATGATTATGGACCCTTAACATTTAAAATGGGAGGGGAGGTAGATGCATGTGTGTGCATTCATCTCCTCGCTCCCTCTCTTTGACAAACTATAACATTTAATAGTGATTAACATTAGACCACAGCACTTCTAAATTAACGATAGCCCTGCCAATTCTAATTGGTATTCTAATTAGTCCGACAATTCTACTAATTAAGAGCATTAAACTTTTTAACAAAGGCTATCTTTTTGTGTTGTGTTTAGCAAAATGGAATTGAGGGTGTAAGGGAGTCAGAAATGCTACTTTAGAGAATTGTTGATGATTGAAGAAAAAGAAAACACAGATTTGGGGATCATGTAGAAGCATATATTGGTGGCCATTAAATAATGAAAATAGGATATCTTAATTAGATGATGTAGTAAGTGAATGATGGAGAAATGGATTAATATAGTGAAAATTCCAAATCCAGAATATCTGTCTAAATATATGTCTGAAAAAGATTTGCCTTTTCAAACACTGATTAATCCTGGGTGCAATAAGGACTTCTGAAAAGTACACTGAAATTCATACACTCCTTTGTTTGTAGAAAGGTCATATTTCTACATTTGCTTTCCTTCAGATATAATAAATATAAAATAAAATAAAATAAAATAAAATAAAATAAAATAAAATAAAATAAAATAAAATAAATGTAGTTGATCCAATATGTAACAATTTTTGTAAATATTTGTTCCACATAAATTAAAATGTCTCATTTTTGAGAAAAAAACGCTCATTCAGTGCACATTCAATATACTGTACGTTATTTTGAAAATAACTGTCCATTTTAATCTTTCAAAATCAATTAAGTTCATTCTCTGTCCTATTCCTAGAATGAAATTTCATTAGAAGACACCTATACACAAAGTTTTATGCCAGAAGCAATATGCGATTTTCTGAAGGAAAACAACGTTCATGTTCTGCCTCTTTGTATTTCAAGATTAAATTGTAAATATCTTTTTTACAATCCAGATTTCAGTTTCCATGAGAGTTGGAGCATTTGTAAAGTCTTTGCAAAAAGCTCATTGATGCTAATTTGTGCCCCAAGAAGAGAATAAATAACACGTAAAATTGAAATCAATGTGTAACGTTGCTAAAATATTTGTTCCAAACCTGATCTCAGCAAACTGATCCTCACAGAGTGTACTCTTCTCAACACCCTAACCTCAAGGCCTCTTCCTTGGATCTCTGAGTCTCAGAGTGGTCAAAGTTGGAAAGGACCCCTGGAAGGTGGAAGGCCTGAAGATTACCCTGAGTCTCCTGTTCAAGCAGGACCATTCAGAGCCCAAGACCACATCCAGGCAACATTTGAACATTTCCCATAAACTGGTCCAGTGCTTCAAAGACCAGGCTGTAACACCAGGGGTATTTCCTTCATCATTTTACCAATTCTATATCACTGTGGCTGTATTTATAATGTTCAAGGGCTTAGAGGTACAGGGAGAGGCTATTCTAGTCACCATCTGCTGGAGACAGCAAATGTTCTCCATATGGCTATCTTCAAAAACGTAGCAAAATAACTTTTTGAGATGAATTTTCCCTAGATGACTTTACCTACTGAGATGCAGAACATAGGAGCAAGCATGGCTCTCCGGACACTTCAAATTTCAACCCAAGCCATATATAATACTTTTGAATAGAAGAATAAGCCCCCGCACATATTACAATGCATTATTCTGAATGTATCTCTCTGAATACTTTGTAAAATTCATTTTTTCCTCTCCCATTTACACTGCGATAATAGAGAACTAAACTGAAGAAACAGCAGCTTAATTGAAGACGATCACAAAGGAACTGAAATAAGGCTAGGTACATACTGGCTGACTTTACAAGCCATACCACTGAGAAAAAATAAAGGAAGGAAGAGGATGGGAAGATTCCTAATTTGCAAAAAATATATGCATATTCAGTATTGTTTCTGCTGATGACTTCTTTAGCATTTTGCAAGCAATCTGTCCCGTATGACCTTTTCCAAGCACTTAAGAGCTTAAAGAATCATACCCTCAATAAGGCCACAGAAGCCAGGTAGAAAGTATGCAACTAGAACAACAGAGGGAAAATTCAAGCAAGCACTTGGCTCAGCAAGTCACACTCCATTTTTTGAGAGGGGAACCTGGCCAGAAAGAAGGGACTTTTGCCAACCTTTCAGGTGTTTTCTGGCCACGGCTGCTTTAAAGTATTCAACCAGGGGATTCAAACCAGTTCTCAGCCAGCTCAAGGACAGAAATGAAAACTGAAGGCTGCCAAAAGATACAACTTGATTTCCTTAGCACAATCATGTAAGGTGAGATGGCTTTGGAGAGTAGTTACCTCCAAAGACAACACCATGTGCTCAAGGCTATCTCATGAAGCACTGATTTTGATGATGCCTGGTGGCTGAGGAAGCTGGAAAACAAAAGGCTTACACAACTCCTCAGAGATTATGTGGATGCAAAGAAATGGAAATTACTAAAACTAGTTTACTTTGTCTTGTACTTCTGCCTGTGATAACCTCACCTCTTTTTATGACAAAAACATACCTTTACATTGATTTTGGCTTGGGAAGGGATTTTTTATAAGGGTAGGTTGCAATAGGATGAGAGGAAATGGTTTTAAACTGGAAGAGGGTAGACTTAGACTAGATATCAGGAGGAAATTCTTCACTGTGTGGGTCATGAAACACTGGAACAGATTGCCCAGAGAGATTGTGGATGCCCCCTTCCTGGAATCATTCAAAGCCAGGCTGGATGGGACTTTGAGCAACCTAGTCTGGAGAGAGGTGTCCTGGCCTATGGCAGGGAGGTTGGAACTAGATGATCTTAAAGGTCCCTTCCAATCCCAAAAATTCTGATTCTATGATTATCAGACAATGTCACTTCCTGGAAGATGTCCACAGATCTTAACAAAAGCACAGAAGTTGGTTGAGAGAAATAAAAATTAAAACGGGTTTTTATAAAAATAAGAAACATCAATAACTAACAGATAGATCTTAGCTAGAAATAGTAGGATTGCTCATTCATCTCACTCACTATTGGAAAAGAAAAGAAAAAAAGTATTTAAAACATCAAATGGATAACTGCTTTAAGGAAAACATCACTGTAGCCGAGTCTGAATTCAACACTGTTTTAGAGCTGAGCTGAATTTGGCTGTGCCTCTTACTTGCTCAGAAGCTTAGGAAATGAATCCAGAAAACAGTTTTATATATGTATTAAAATATCAACAACTGTACTACTTGTACTCAAATTCTGACAACAAGTCACAAGTACTCTCAAGGCAAAATAGCTTAAATGATCCAGCTTACACAGTCTGTTGTGAAATAACCATTCTGCATCTTGAGGTCAAGGTCCTCCGAAGCATATCTCTGTCCATCTTCCATTGTCTTCAAGACAATGCAGATATTTTCAGTTTTCTGCAACAGGAAAAGACAGCAAAATTAGAGGGTCTGGCGTTGCTACACTTCATCTAACTGCTTTTAAAAAGTAAGTTCTAGAGTATTTATAATACAGACACTACATTCTTGAATAGTCTTAGCATTTCCTTAGGGTGCTACAACTTCAGCAAGTTTGAGACCTGTGTCATAAGATGTCACTCTTTTCCTTCCGGAAAGTAGCATTTTCTGACTTCAAAGGAATGGTATCTTGACAAACATTTAATTTTGTCAATGGCTTAGATTTTACTTTTTGAAATATCAAATTTCTTTTTTTTTTTTGATAAGGAAAGATCCTCAAATCCTTGCACTGTCACATTGCATCTGCTGGTTGGAAAATGTGAGAAATCAAAAGCATAACATGGATCTAGGAAATGTAAGGTAGGCCATAGCACTAGGACAGCTTCAAATGCCTGATTCCATAACTTCCCTACATTTTGAATGAAAAAAATATCTGGTATCTCCTTGTCAACAAAGGTGATGAATTTAGAAGGAAAGCCAAAAGGATACTCTCACTGCAACAAGTCTGAGTCATCCTTTCCCCTATTTAAAATGTTTCATAAAAACAAGCACTTTAAATGAGCTCTGCTGTTAAGAAACTACCTGTATATTTGTACTCTTATAGAGAAATGAGGTTTTGTAGGTAGACATGGCATTTGCTACTCAACACTACTCAACCTCTCAACTTGACTTTTATGCTTTCAACATAGGTTTAAAGGAATTGTTATGTCTACAGTCTCTGAAGTCTTTTTTTTTTTTTTTTTTTCCTAAGGTGTTCAGTTATTATTTCAGCGTACTGCTAAAATTTGCCTGAGGAGTGTATACAGGACAAAAGAAATGATTCTTAAGAGCTTACAGCTCACCTGAACCTGGATAAAAGTTTCACAGGAGTAAAGAAAAGTCATTTCTATAGCCTGAGGGTTTTCTCCCTCCTGAGTTTCAAAGGTCTGCTCCAAATAATGTTAATGTCAGAGTTTCTCAGAACATCGCAAGAATCTTTCACAAAACATCCTATTGTTTCCTGGAAGTGAACTGTCCACCAAAAGTTCACATTGTTCTTAGGTTTTGGTTTGTACTTCCCTCAAGTCAGTGTTCATCAAACTTCTCTCTTTCTATCTTGCATTTCATGTAGAGCAGGCTGTGTATTCCTAATCAAACTACTCATTTTGGTGTGTGCTTTCTGGAAGGCCCTTTTGCTCTTGTAGTTGGATTGGTGCCTCCAAGATGAGCTTTGTACCAGTACCAGCACAAAGCATAGGGTTTCCTGTGACGAATTTCGTACGTGGGGGTTCTCTTCCAGGGTTGTGCACACCCACACTACCTCTTCTGGGAGGTTCTGGCTGAAAGGTGTCTTGAAAACCAAGCCTTACTGGGACAAAGATATCCTCAAAATGGAAACACAGAGGAAGCTTGAGAGTGAGTCATTGCAGGCACCAGCTGAAGGAAGAGAGGAAAAAAGCAGCACTGCTAACTAGCTGTTTGACAGAGACTGCCACTAAAGAGTAGGCACTGCTCAGCAGCATCAGGCTGCTTACCACAGCCAAATGTCCCTGCTGTACCCTCAAAAGGCCGTTGTATTTACTGAGCTAACAACATCCTCAAAGTAGGGCAGAAGAAATTGTGACAACCTCAGCCACCAAGAATGGAAAAAACATCTTTCCCCGAGAAGATAGTTACCTTCAATCCCATATTGCTGCAAGGTGCACATCACCTGTTAATCTGGTCCCAAAGCTTTCAGGCTGTACACTGCCACTGCTTCGCTAGGTGGAATGCAGTAAAGTTAGTGCACATTTGTCTCGATTTTTATAATTTACATTTTCCATCTTAAAATTATTTGGCTCAATCCTCTCTCTGCTCATTTATAATAGTGAAGCCAGGAGTAGATCAAAGTTAATAGGATTATGCTAAATGTATGTCATATCTAAATCAGATCCATTTTATTCATGTCTTTTAGAAATCTTGGAACAATTTCTGGACACAAACACGGCTTTGGTTAACCATATCAGTTAGTATTAGACTCAATTTTAATATTCTGAATTCATTTTTTACCCAAGTAACCTCTATTGAAATAGAGTAACTAACTCCTCTACAACTCTCATACTCTAACATTTCAAAATCTAAAACTAAGGATGTCTGATTAGGGCAAGAAATACATCCTCATTACGGAGGGCTTAGAGAGTGCAAAGCATGTGTATAACATTTTGCAGAATTAGCTGATGGGTTAAAATCACATTTTCATACTGAACTGAATTATCTTGGACAAATGTAGGTTAGTTCCCTAAATCTGGGGTCCTGATTAGTGTCTTCTTTAATCTCTCCTGGGAGAAACACGTATATCCCTGTACATCATCCTCGTGGTGGTGGGAGAGGGCTTAGCTGAATTGATGGAAACAGCAGGTTTCCTTACAGAAAGCCATCTGAAGCCTACAGCGCTGCACTGGGAATGTGGGGTGGGTTTGCCCCTGGATTGTAATACACGTTGCTCCAGTCCTACAAAGCTCTGTAATTTTCTGAAGCCAGGGTCATTATTAGCGTCTTCATTTACCCCACCTGTGAGCAGGATGCATATCCCCACATATCATCTCAGGGATATTTCTGGTCCTCTCCAGACGTACGGAGTGTGCTGTGGTAAAATGGGACTCCAGGCTGAGAGGGAGGAAGATAAAAAGTTTTTCATTGCAGGATTGTCACCAGGACTTTACATACCTGAGAGGCAGGGATGTTGTCACTCTTGGTGCTTTCATTGGAAAGGAGAGGAGACAAGGGGAAGATAAAGATTTGGTTAACTCTCCTGAATGGTCTCCCACTCCCACTGAGTGACATGTGCTACAATACACCAAACCCCAGAAGCAAAGCTATCAGAAACTGGTCCTGTGCGAACACCATTAGAATTCCATAATCCAGACACAGTGTGACTGAGAGGTCTGAAGGGATGGAAAGGGTGATGATTTTTTATTTTTTAAGGAAAAAAAAATAATAGAGACTTTTCCTGGAGGTGATAATGAATGACAAAAAAACTTCCATGGACTGCAGAGCAGTTGGGTCCATCCCCCTGATGCACTGTGATGAGTCCTTTGAACTCGATTTTATTTCAGTGTTTCTGTTAATGCTGTGTCTCATGTACTGACAAGGCATTGCATTTGAAATAGAGTCGCTTTTAATTCAAAACCATACAGCTTGGGAACAGGAAAAATATTGTGGTATGTGTTCAGCAACATATTTGGTGCTGTGCAGCCGTTCTACAGAGTGCATTTAACTGTGTTTTGTGTATTATTCTTAACATGCATTCACACTAGACAGCAAAGCAGCAGTTATGGGGTCTGCTATGAATGCATATTAACAGCAGTACGCATTTGCATATCATGGATCCATAATACAAAATGTGTAGTAAAATCCTTATGAAAAGTTATTATGCATGCACAGTAAAAGCTTTTTAAACCTTGATATCTCCGTTATTTTGTTTCTCCACTATTTATTTGAAAATATTAAAAAGGTCAAATGATGGATTAAGAATCTGCAAAAATGTAATGTTACTACTACAGAGGGAATCCTCCAACACAAGCTAATTCTTTTTTTTTTTTTTTTTGTAGCAGTATCAACCATTCAAAAATGCATTTTAAAATAGAATTTGAGTGGTTAAAGTACAACAACAACAACAAACATTGAGAAGATATATTTTATGAAGTATTTTTTGGAGGTTGCTTTTGCAGCCCTTCCCTTAACACAGAGACACTACAATGTCAACCTTTCCTTCAGTTTGTTCTAATATTTTTAGTATGCACTGAAACAAGGTTCAGATCCTCAGGACTTTGCATATTTAGATTACCATGCATTGTATAATACTCTGAATATGCAAAATCCTTGAAAAGGTTGACAACCCTTAGGACCTTGCACAATGTAAATCTTAATACATAAACTCCTATTGAGAATAACGGGATTCTATCCACTCTGTAAATCAGACTGCAATACTTGGAATAAAATGAAATGAACGTTGTGAATGGTACCACTCTTGCTCCTTTTGAACAGGTGCCACTGAAGTTTTAGAATCTTTCTTGCTTTAAATACATTTAAAATTTAAAAATACATTAAAAATAATCTCTGAAAAGATTTCTGAACTTTGCAGAGAATGTTCAGATACTCCTGGCTTCTGCTAAAAATAAGTAAATGCATATACACAAGCACAAAGTTTGGAAGAGGGAATTTCTTTTCTAGTGCGGGTCCCTATAATTATTGAGCATGTACAGTATGTGGATGTACGCAGCACACCTTATTCTGATGCTGCTTATTTTCTTTTCCTCTTTTTTTTTTAAATTCTATTTTTAAAAATAAAAACAGAACATAAAAAATAAAGCCCAGATTTAAATGAAACTTTGTGAAAACAAAATAATTAAATAATTGGATCAGGACGGAGAGCATTAATGCCAAACTTGGGCCCAACGTGAATTAAAGCAGATGAGTTATAAACCCTTCAAAAACAGGATTTATAACAGAAACGCTGACACAGACCCATAACAATAGCAGCTCTGCCAGGGATTATTTTAATACTAAAAGCATACTCAGGCTATCACTTTTTAAAATAGAGATTACTTAGTCGCTAAAAAGCCACGATATGTGATAATAAAAGCAAACTTCCAGAAAACGTTCCCAGGATGACAGGCTATCCCCCCTATAACTCACTTGACATTGCCTCTGTGCAACACACCACCCATGAGGAAATGAAATGCAACAACAAAACCCAAACCAAGGTGGAGTTTGCTATCAGCTGCATGGCCGGGCTGAGCCGAGTGGCTCCATCAGCCCCAGTTAACAGCTTCTTGTCCGAGGGAAGAGACAAAAGAGTTAAGGGAGCCGAAACGGGAGGCGAGGAGGCGGCGGATGAAGAGCAGGGCATGAGGACAGAGCTGCAAAGGGGCACATGGAAGTATTGATCAGGAGGCAGGATGGTCCCAAAGACCAGCCCTCAGGCTTAGGATCAGAGGGAAGTGCTCAGGGGAACACTGCGAGCACCCTGAATTCTCACTCCCACCAGGGTGGGAAGGGGTGTGAGCAAAGAATCGCAGGCAAACACACGTCACCAGAAAGAGCAACACTTCTGAAACCTTGGCATCATGTGTCCAGTTCACCTCTGTTGCTTCTTTTTTTTTCTGGCTCGGGGGGTTGATAAACAGTGATGAAGGTCATAAGGAGAGGATTTCTTAGAGGCAGCAGGGAATTTGCTGCTGTTAGCCTGTGTTCTGGGGCAACACACTGCACTTCGATGAAAAATGAATAAATAAACAAAGAGAAAGAAAGAGAGAAATAAAAGGAGAAAAAGGGAAAAAGAGAGAAAGAGAGAAAGAAAGAATGAAAGAAAGAAAGAAGGAAAGAAAGAAATAAGGAAATAAAGAAGGAAAGAAGGAAAAAGAAAGAAAAAAGAAAGAAAGAAAGAAAGAAAGAAAAAAGAAAAAGAAAAAGAAAAAGAAAAAGAAAAAGAAAAAGAAAAAGAAAAAGAAAAAGAAAAAGAAAAAGAAAAAGAAAAAACAGACATTAAAACAACTAATCAAAACAAACAAATAAAACCAACAAATTTGCTTGAAATAACATCACTTTTTGTGACCCTGCAATACCATAGCACAAGCATCACATCCCAATTCCTGCCTTCCCTTTTTTTTTTTTTCCTGGGTACCAGGTGCAACAGAGGGATCCGATCAGTACAAGACAGCACTTTTTGTATAAACAATGACACATTAACAACTACAGGGCAGCCGTACCTGTAGGCAGGGATAGCACCAAATGTTGGCACGTCTATCCATGCAGCTAGACTGCTAGAAAGAAGCAGCTCCAGTGGAAAAGCACCTACTGTATGTGCAACGCTGGTGCAGATTTTTTTTTTTCTATCAGTCTAACCTTCTGTGTTGATACATGAATGCTGGTACCCACTTAGAGGGATGCCAGATGATCAGTGCAGAATGAAGGTCCCAGGAGAAAGGCTCACGTGGTTTTCTCTGCCCTGTGACGTCACTAGCAGATGGCATGGGTACCAGCTCTGGCAGTTGGCATCAATGTCACTTTTTAGAGATCAATGAGATAGTGCAGATATACACAGATCTAGGCTCCAGGAGACGATGCGACACTCAGACTGAAAAGATTTGGAAGGCAAAAAATGAAAACTGATTGTTGAATGAAATAAAAAGCTAAGGTAATACAAATAAAGATATATTTCGGTTGGTGCTGGGTGTGCATGCAAGTGTTTAAAGATACAGTATCATTGTCTTGTATTTTATGTATGCTATTAACTGTCTGATAACTCCTGCTAACATTTTATTCTTCTGATGCAATTGCTTACTTTTGTTGGTGTTATGTAATGTTGCAAGTGTGTAGACAATACTGCTGGACTTAATCTTTTACTGGGGTTTTTGTTTAGTTTTATTCTATTTAAAAGTCCGTGTATTCATTTTGTTTGTCTCTTGGAGGACAGTGGGTCCAAGCATTTGCGGCTCCCAAACTGAAAACAAAAGCAGAAATAATCGGAAGGGGGGAATTATTTCCCTGTTTCAGCCTGGGTTGCGAGCACACGTGCACGACTGCAGCCAGAGCCCAGAGCCCGCTGCTGTCAGCCAGGGGCTGGGGAGCCGCCTGAGAACATAAACACTGCTACAGCGTGCAGGGAAATATTTCCCCCTCTAATTGGTGGGGCAGGAAAAAAAAAAAAGAAAGAAAAAGAGAGAGACAGAGAAAATTAAAAAAAAAATCAGATAAGTTCAATCTAGCTAAATGCAAAATAAGATTTAGAATTTTTGCTGGGAAAAAGAAAAAAAAAAAGGTAGGGAGATTTTATTTCCTAACTAACCTGAATACGTTTAGGGTTTGACTCTTCCTGATTTTTGTCTTGATGTGAAATATGTAATGCGTGATTTTCCTAGAAATTGTTAGAAATAAAAAATACTTCATTTTTTCATTTTGTTACTAGATGAGAAATTTGGGGGGATGTTCCATTAATATTTTTTTTTCACCTGGTCTAAATTGCGAGAAAGAGGGAAATGTGGAGGGGCAAAAACTTGGAAATTTAAGTCAAAAAGTGATTTAGAAATGTTTAACCATCAGTTTAATAGAGATACGGTACTTCTCAGTTTTAGAACTGCTCTCGCTCTTCACATTTTTTTCACCCAGGGGAATTTGTATTAATGAAATTTATGTATTGCTTTATCATGTTTTGCATTTCTTTGAGTTCCGTGGTGGTGAGGGTTCTTGTTTAAAAATAAGATAAATGAGCAGGGAGCTAATCATACGTTTTAAATATTGATTTACTCTATACTTATCTGTAGGAGATGTGGCTTTTTAGTTGTGAGATTCTGAGCATTTCGAGCGATTTTAAAATTCTGGACAGCACTTGCTTTTTACTAAGCAAGCATTTGCAATCGATATTTTATGAGAAAAATATAGATTGTGTTTTTATACACACGCACTCCTGTGTGTGCAGAGCGCACACAGACAAATGCAAGATGCACGAGAATGTGTGTGTAAGTCGGCAAACTTTGTGAATGGAAATATTTAAATATTGTGCTGGCCCTCTTTCAGGTAACTTAAGATTATAGAACCATGCTAACACTACCGTTTGATGAGTCTGTTGTAATGCCAGAATCCCAGATGTGCAGAAAGTTTTCCAGAGAAAGCGATGACCAAAAGCAAATAAAGAACCCGGAAAGCTTTTCGAAGCAGATCATACTCCGAGGGAAGAATATTAAAAGGTCTCCTGGAGAAGATACAGAGAAAGAGGAGGAAGAGGAAGAGAGGGAGGAGGAGGATGAGAACGGTTTGCCCAGGAGAAGAGGCCTTCGGAAAAAAAAGACGAGCAAGATCAGGATGGAAAGGATCAAATTCAGGCGACAAGAAGCCAATGCGCGCGAGAGGAACCGGATGCACGGCCTTAACGACGCCCTGGACAATTTAAGGAAAGTGGTCCCTTGCTACTCTAAAACACAAAAACTATCTAAAATCGAAACGTTGAGACTAGCCAAGAACTACATTTGGGCTCTTTCCGAAATTCTGCGAATTGGCAAGAGGCCTGACCTGCTCACCTTTGTCCAGAACTTGTGCAAGGGTCTGTCCCAGCCAACAACAAACTTGGTGGCGGGATGCCTGCAGCTGAATGCCCGAAGCTTCCTGATGGGCCAGGCAGGCGAAGGTGCCCATCATGCCCGCTCGCCCTACTCCACCTTCTACCCCCCCTACCACAGCCCTGAGCTTGGCACCCCCCCGGGGCACGGGACTCTCGACAACTCCAAGTCCATGAAACCCTACAACTACTGCAGTGCGTATGAGTCCTTCTACGAGAGTACTTCCCCCGAGTGTGCCAGCCCACAGTTTGAAGGTCCCTTAAGTCCTCCCCCAATTAACTATAATGGGATATTTTCCCTGAAGCAAGAAGAAAGCTTGGACTATGGCAAAAATTACAATTACGGCATGCATTACTGTGCAGTGCCACCCAGGGGTCCCCTTGGGCAGAGCTCGATGTTCAGGTTGCCTACAGAGAGCCACTTCCCTTACGACTTACATCTGCGCAGCCAGTCACTCACCATGCAAGATGAATTAAATGCAGTTTTTCATAATTAATGAGGAAAATGAAAATAAACAGTGGTCATTCACCTCCCCATCTAATTAAGAGCGAGCAGATGCTTGGGCACTGCGTAATTGGCACAACTCTATTTAACGTGTTTACTAGTTTCTAAAGTGTGTTTCAACTATTGTGGGGATTTTCCATGTATTAATAAATCCCTTTTCCGATAAGCATTTTTCCTTTCTTTTTATCAGTTTAGTTTAGGGGGTTTTTTTTGTTTGTTTTTTGTTTCTGTTTTTTGGGTTTTTTTTTGTTGGTCTGTAAACACCGTGAAATTATGTTTCCTCCCAGAGGTAATTTCCCACCTCCTTTTTTTCTTTTTATTTCCCTACTTGCTTGATTTGTTGAGCAGTGTGTCTGAACAGCACCGCCGAAAGTAAAAGCATACACACTGTGTAAAGTCAATGTCTATTTTGATTGTACAGTAATTATACAAATGCATGTTATTGAAATCAGATGAATAAAAATGATGTATTTATAATTGGTAGAAATTATATATTATGTATTTGAAGGAGAACTGGATTTTAAAATATTCAGAACTTTAAAGAAATTATCTCAGAACTGAGATGGGCTTGCAATATGCAGAGGTGAGAGAGCAGCAATATTGAAAGCTATGCAAAAGAAAAAAAACTCACAAAAAAAAAAAAAAGAAAAAAAAAAAACAGATTTTCTGGTTGTTGTTTTTGGGTAAGCTAACAAAAAAGCAGTGACTGTCACTGAAATTATTCAACCTGGACTTTAGAGTGTTGCTGGCAGGGGCCACATGCTAATATTTTAGAAGATGTTGTTGAAATTTTGCCTCAGTTATTTTGACCCTATATAATCAGCACTTTTTTGTATTATTCTGACTTCAGATGTAAAGGTTTGTTATAACAATGTACAATTGTGGTTTCTCACTACGTATTTTAAATGCAATTAAACATAGATGTTTCCACTTTTAAAATACATCTATTATCTGTGATGCTGTACTTTGCCTGATACTTTTTATTTCACAGTATACAGTTGTCCTTGGTCTTGCCTATGCAGCTTTCTGCCCTGCTCCCCCATAGTGTTTGAACCTGGAGATGGAAATCACAGTTTTGTCAAGGCAAACTTCACTCTACTTTACATCAGCAACACAGCAAACCAGACCCCAGAATAGCACAGCTGTATGCAGCGTGTTAAATGAAACACAGATGAGGGGAAGAAGGTAACTTAACAGCTCAACGAAACATAGATTCTACATTTCATATGGGCAAAGCTCTGAGTGCATGTGCAGGTCACAGGCTGCTCTGAACACAGCCAAACTCAGCCTTTGCTAATAAGCAGAACTGCTAGGCTACATAAGTGCCTGCAGCCCACACTCATATAGCTGCCAGCAAACCCTGTGTGCCACTGGCACCTTGACAGGTGAAGCTGTGTTACTCAGAGCTGTTTCCTGATGAGCTACAATTGTGATAAAAAAATCAGCCTTTAGGTCTGTGAAGAGGCAAGGCGCCTTAATTTTGATAGGTACAGAGCAGCTATTTGACAGGCGTTCACCCGAAGTACCAAAACTCTATACTGTGACAGAATAGGGAATCCCTCTTCAAAAATAAATGAAAAGTTTAGATTCTACCTTCAAGTTAAAGACCCTGAGCTGCATCACAGCCTGGGCCTCAATGCGTTAGCATCACACAAGCCTTGGACACTCATTCAAGTGACAGCTTGACAAAGAGACGACATTTTAACTTGTCTAATTTTACGCACGCTTTATCACACATTGCTTCTCCTTCAGGACAACAGCCATTTCTTCTCAAAAGACTCTGCCTATAGTTCCAACACGTGGATCATAGTCTAAATGTTCTCATGTGGGAGAAGCATGTGGTTTTGCTCAGCCATCACCCTCTCTAGATATAAAAGTGTCAAGCCCCAAACAGACCTTCTGAAAGCATAGTTTTGACTCATGGTTTGCAAGGTTGGTTCAGAATTATCCCACCATTCAGCAGCAACAGGGCTGGGCAAGAAGTAAGCAGCAGTTCTTCTGGTGATGGGGGTGAATGTTGGGTCTTTGCACTGAACAAGAAAGAGGCTTGGGGAAACAGGGTAGGGGAAAACGTTGAGGAGGAGGGGGATATGTCCTCCTGTCAAACAGCAGACTACATCTCGAGCCCTAGTCCAGCAGGACATATCTTTGTCCAGCATCTCAGGGCTGTGGTGCTGAGCTGGAGAAGGGTGCGTTCACACGAGCAGCAGGCAAAGTGAAGAGGCAGCTGTAAAGTTCTGCACCGAGGGAGGGAGATGCCTGTCAGGATATATTTAGCAGTCAAACATGGGGGGTGCAAGGACTTTGAGTTCTGCAATCTGGGGGTCTCCAGTTCCATGGCCCTATATTAACTTCATAACTCATGGGCCACTTCCAGTTTTCCCTGCTGGCAGCAGAACCAAGAGGAAGGGGGAGGAAAAATACCCCTCCCTGCCAGTCTGGATGTTTCTTGCTCACTCCATGACAGATGGGGAGGCAATTCACAGCCAGATTCCCCCTCTGGTAGCTCAAGGCAGGCACCACACTCGCTCAGGGCACTGCAAATTGAAAAGCCAGTCCAGAATAAATAATGGAGCAAGTCATAGAAAAATACTGAGTTTGTATTAAAAAGAAAAAAAAAAAAGAAAAAAAAGGACATCATCTGTCTGGGAGGGTATGGATTATTTAGAGCTACCGAGATAGGGAATTCCCTGGAAGGCAGGCTCTCTCACATACCTTCCCTGTCACAAACATGACAGACCTTTCTGTGTGCCTTCGTTGGCCCATTGCAGAATATAAAGGCTCTGAAACAATTTATAAAAGCCTTTGAAGCTGCCTTATTTTAGAGACCAAATCCAAGTATGTAGAATGCCAGAGTGCTTTAAACCCACAGGAATAAAAGCAGTGGGTTTCCTTACCCCGTCTGCGCATTATAGGATCTGCCTCCTCCCAGCCCCATTCATACAGCAAAACAAAGTTGCTCATTTCTGCCTGCCTTGTTCTCCTCTTAACTACCTTCCCCTCTTTGAGGACAGGGATAAGTAAAACAGTGATTGCTCCAGAAAAATTAGTTGAGAAGTTTCTATTCATCCTTGTCCTTTAGTGTAAATGTAATGAAGCCTTCTGACAAATTTAAAGATGGGAAACCCAAATCTGACTGGAAGAAAGCCATTTCTTTTGTGGTTTTGTTACATTGTAAGAGCTCTTTGCCATATAATTTTTCCCAGAGTGACATTTGAGTTAGATTTTTAAAAAGCATCGTCTGTTGTTATGGTATCAGAAATATATTAATTATTTATTAATGATTGTACTGGTTCAAATGAAACATCCATAAAAGAAAAAGACATCCTAAGTCTGAACAGAGTGAATATATATATATATATATATACATATGTATATATACATACATACACGCATATATATATATATATCTTTTACTAATAAAAACACCAGAAAAAATACTGCTCCAGTACTTCACCATCTCTGTTGAGGACCACAATGTGCTTGAATTGCCCTTGGGATGGGAGGCACTGTAGTATACCTCAGAGTTTGCACCCTTTCGTCTACAGCAATGGACTAAACAGCAATCCCATGCTAGGGTAATGGCAGGCAGCACCTCTGATCTAATTCTTCAAATATTACAGGAGTTAAATTTAACCAGTAGCTCCAGCTCTGCATCCCTAGAAGTCCTAGTGCAGTGCCAAGAAGGGAGGGAAGGACAACGTCACTTTGCCAGACCTTAGATTAAATTTTAAATCTTTTCTGCCTTAGAGTAGGAATACAATCATTTTAGGACACATCCTGGCTGTGCTCTCTTTGGATTTGTCCGTATTCTTTCACTTTATAGGTATTTGCAGAGATTTCTAAAATGCACAAACGCAAAAGTGCTGGCAGGTTTTTCTAGCAATTCCCTCTCCTATTTTTACCCCTACTTCTCTCTTTTCTTCTCCCCTTTGCCTGTAGGGCTCTCAAATGGCAGCAAATTAAGTGAAATGCCATCAATAAAGATGAATGAAATCCCGGTGAAACACATGGCAGAATCTTTTCTTGCAGAAGCAAATAACACTTGCCTAAATTAAGAGGAGCTGTGTGGTTTTGTTTCTCAGATTGTGAATCTAGCCAAACTCAAGCCTATAATTATACTTTCTTATCTATAGTCAAGGTCAAGCTGGTTTGTTCAAGATACCAAAATCCTACAACATTTGAGGTACACGCAGCAGTGATGGTACTGCTTTGGGCTGAACTGTCAGGAAGGCAATTCTCCTTATAAAATTTCAAATTTAAAAAAAAACAACAAACCAACCCGAAAAACAAAACAACAACCCCAAACCAACAAAGAAACAACAGAAAATACCCTGTAACCTGGCTGTGGGTCTGACCCAGAGCTGAACTGCGGCAGCAGGTTGTGATTTTGCTCTGGAGAGAAACAGATCAGTGTGGCGAACAGCTGGCACGGCGCCACAGCAGAATCTCAAGGGCAGACCTGTCGTGCCTCGCTGATACAAATCTAACCGCCATACGCGGGGCTGCCATGCAGAATTGTGCTCCCAAGTCCTCTCCCCAGCGCCGTGTGACCTGAGCAAGCTGCCCCACTCAATTCTTTCATGCTATGCCAAGAGGATGGCCTATTTTCCTGCAGAACCTTCCCCCTTGCCCTAGAGGATGCGCAAGAATGAGCGAGCGAAAGGGAAAGGAAACCCAAATTCGTAGAGAGAAGAGATCTGGAGTATCTTTTTTCTTTTTTAAACACATGTGATGTGGATTAAAAAATGACATGCAACTTGCTTTGCATTGGCATCAGTTCCAAAGATCATTATAGAGTTGTAAAGAGGTTTTCTTCCCCTTCTCCCCAAATTGTTGTTTTCTCTTGGCTGCTTTCCTTTGTCACTGGCTCCTCAGGATTTCACATTCATCTCTGTAGCTGTGCTATTTGCACTATTTAATTCTAGGACACCACGTATGTATCCACCATATGGAAACAAGGCATATTCTTGATTTAGCTGAAATACTGAACTAATCAAGAAGTATATTAATATATATTTGGAACATAAAATCAGGCTTTATGATCTTTCTGTTTTTCATGGATATTCAGTGTGGATCCCCCCCTGTCCCCCTCCACTAGTGAACACTGTCCTGTCCTAGTTCTTATTTTCTGGGTCTTCTTTTCTCTTTCCTCATTTCTGTAGGACATTATTAATCAGGCTTTTTTTTTTTCTTTTTTTTTTTTCCTGGATTGGAGTTGATTAATATCTGAAGTGAAATTTTTCAAACTGGTAAAATTTCTTGGCCTATGTGAATACCTGCACATAAAATGTTATAAATTCTAGGATTCTTGGGCATTCTGTTTGCAAAATGAGAATGATGATAATCAACTGAATTGGAGGCCCTCATGCAGACAGGAGATCCAGGATAAATCAGGGATTTTAGTATAAATTCTATATTCCTGAAAGAAGGAGCAAGAGTGCTCAGTCAGCTCTTGTTCCAAAGGAGTTCAGCAGAAACCTAAATCACTCTAAATCACACGGGAAGATAAACGTATCTTTATCCACTATGTTATTTATTTACAGCCACAAGAGCAGCTCCATCACACTTGGATGCAACTGAAATGACATTTCTGTTGGGCTTGCAGATAAAGAAACGCTGAAAGAATCTTCTTCAGAATTCAGGGGGAAGCCTGTTTGAATGGAAGTACCTATCTTCCCAGTACTAGAAGGTCACATAGGAAAGAAAAACATTGTCCAGACTCCGAGGACAGCAGGAGCGAGACTCTTGCTAATTTTTTTAACTAATTGATATTTCCATCCCTAAATTTTGAGGCCATGCCAGTCACAATGCAAAGAACACATTCTGTGAATTAAGGAAGAAAGCTATTCTTGTGCTTGGCATCTTTGTCTTGATAATGAACATCACTTCAGAAAAGTAAATACATTCCCCACAGTAGATATAGTGGGCATTATCAGATCAGTTCACAGCCATCATACACACAGAGACATACCTATACCCACCAGAAAGCAGTTTTGCAGAGCCTCATCAGAAAGTGAAGTAAATACTTAACTGAGGGCATGTAACTGGACTAATCTGGGTGCCAAAAGAGCAGAAAATTAGGAGCATGATAGTGAATGAATACCTTCCCTCCACTGCTAAATTTCATATATCCTTCCTCTTTCTAGACACTAAGTTTTTTCTTAAACAACGAGATACTCAAATTCAGCTAAAATAATAACCCTGTCCCTACATCTCATTTCACATTTTCTTTTTGAGAGGCTTAAAACAACAAAGCTCAGAAATAAGAATGATAAATACTGCAGTCGCAGCACATCAGCACCAGAAGAATGAGTGACAAAGAATGCAAATAAATGCCACCAGAAGTGCACCAGATATTTCTCAGCAAACGGAATAATTTAGGGCAGGATGCACCAGCAACACCTGACTGGAAGCATAGGTACTTGACTTTCCGTAAGAGAATAAAGCCACTTTGTGGTCACAGCAAATTCTCAGAACTACTTTCTCGGGGACAGGTATGTAGAATGTGAGCTGGGATGCCTGTGTGCTCTGCTTGGATGGTGTGTCCCAGCTAGAGCCCTGTCTATCCCTATTTTGAACTATGTAGTTGTTTTACACAGCAGGTCATCTACCCTGTAACAGTTTCTTCAGTCTTCATGCTGGATTAACAGGCACTTTGCAACAGCTGAGCCTGCAAAAGATGCCCTAGAGGAGATGTGTCTCTGCACAATACATCCACATCTTACTCAATCACAGGTTCCCCATACCCTCAGGTACTTGTGCAGATGTCAGCACATTCTGTAAGATGGTGACTCCACCATGAGTAATGGCTTCTACCACAGGCACAGCCTTATGGAAAAGCTCTTCAGTGGTTCAATTAGGCTGTGCCTAGTGGCCTTTATGTGAAACTGACAATGCAAGTTGCCTGAGCACAGCATCTTACTTACAGTGTGGTCATACTCCCTATATTCTCTTTCTTATTGATGTGACAGGATTTGTTCTCCCTTCAAATTCAGCACTGTTCCACTCAAAATAAATAAATAAATGAACTTATGCACACCATAATTAGTATATTCAGGATGTTAACAGTGGGCCAAGGCATAAGAGAAAATATCTTGTACAGGACCACAGGAATTTCTGGCAATCCTAGATATCCATATCATCATCCTTTACATTCTTACCTCTGAGATGTCTGGGAATCAATTTCTCCTCCAAAAAGAGCCAGATACTGTCAAGCAAAGAATGCACACAAGGGGAATTAATCCTAGATCCCAATACATGTGAAGGTGACAGTACACAATATGGAGCACATCACGCATCGTTCGTTTAGTTTACTCATTTTTCCTACAATTTAACCAGTACCTACACTATGTGTAGGTAAACTTGTCAGTAGATTAATCAATTGCCATGTGATCTTTTACTTTGAAGTGCCTAGAGAATTATTAAATAAACTTGGTCTTCAAATGATAATCTATCATTAACATTTTTAAAAATTAAAAAAAAATCCTCAAATTTGTTCCTAAATGTATTTAAATCTCGCTAGTGAACATGATGCTGGTTATTAAAAAGTAATTCTGGAGAAATTAGCTTTCAGCTACAAAATTAATATAATTCATTTATTACTTGCAGCCACAAATCAAAATGCTGTTAACTCTGCTGCATGCAATTTAATATGCACAGTAAGTTTCCATATGGCTTTAATTTTAGGATCCCTGGTCACTACAGAGACTCATTTGCAGAATGGTCTGTGGGCATCTGAAGTCAGCTAGTGTTTATTGATGAAAAAGGGCTGTTTTAAATGGTTTCTTAGCTGCCCAGGTCTAAAACCACTAGCAAGGTTTGTCATTTCCATATCCTATATATGACAGAAGAATATCTACACACATACATGGATATAATCAGTGTTTGAAAAAGTGATGACCAAATTCAGTCTGCTTTTACCAACTCAGCTTCCTGACCAGGAAAACAGAGTTTTAAATATCACTGACCATCCTCCAAAAATCTCATTTGTACCAAGTCATTGCAACTGGGTGACAAAGTATCAGCATTGACTACACAGACTAAAAACGGCATTATTGCCTAAATTTTGATAGTGACATCTTGACTGTTAGTGATGTCTTGCTGAGTTTTAATGTAACACACATTGTCGTGTGTATAATGTAATTAGTTTGAAAGCAAACTAGAGAAAGTCAGTGTGTTGTACATACATTGCATTTTGATTTTCCTTGTTGGAGAACCTTATCAAGTCTGAAGGAACCTTGTCACATCTTTCTTACCTTCCTCAAACACCAAGATCACATCAAACTCTAGCAGCACCATGTTCTTAATTGCCTAACAAAGTCTACTGAAGCGTGATTACAGTGGATGTATGCCCCTACATTCAAGTCTGATTGATCTATTTCCTGACTGAGAGCAGAAGTAGTATAGTGTGCTCTTTCCAATTAAAAGCATGGCTACAAATATCTGCATCCCATGCCACAGCTCTAGCCACTAGTCTGCAGGCTCACTCACTCACTCATTCTGTTCCTCTTCCCTCCTCTCCAAAAAACCCCATCTGATGAAGTCTTCTTCGTAACCAAAGCAAGATATTTCAGAGCACTTTTGCTTTGTTGGAAATATTCTGACCAGGTTTACTAATAATGCTACTAGAGATTCCCAACGTCTTTTCCCTGCAGCTTCAAACTATTGACATTTGCTGCGGTATGGTGGCCAGCACTGGGTCAAAAATCATAGGCATAGAATTATCTGTTTTTCCTCAACAGCTCTTGTGACTGAACCCTTGACACTTGTTTGATAAGTCTGCTGCTGGCTTGGTACAGCAGAGATCATCAGTTCCTGAGTCCTCTTTGTAGTTGGGAATCACACCAAGCATAACCCCACTAATATCAGTGTTCAGAACAAGAGGGCACAAAGATGGTCTGAAAATGAGCCTTTTGAATCATTTTCAGTCCTCTATATATTAATCAGAGTACTCTATATATTAATCACATAACAGCCTTCAGCTACCAAAAGCATATAACAAAGGTGCAAACACCATCCACTTCTAGGAGGTCAAATTTATCAAATATGCATTGGACACAAAAGAATTAGAAAGGGGAGTTTAACAACTCTTCTTTATCAGAAAGACCTCTGAGGCATCATTTAGCATTGGTTCTTCAGAGTAGTTGATGTAAACACAGCCCCTCACCTGGAAAACACCTTTGCCATATCTCTCCTGGTGGCAAAAGCTTCAGCACATCACTGCAGCCCAGCTAACCACAGATGGGAAAAACATCAGAGATCAAAGAGCTACCGATGCTGAAGCCCTGATTCTGAAGGGGCTCAGTAAAACAAGTCTCTGATCTAACCTCTTCTAGGAGTTCAGGGTTTTTTTTACTAATTTCTAATTGATGCTTTTGGGACAACCTCAGGCTAAATTACTGTGAAAGAAAGGAGACAGATGGAGGAAAGAACAATGGAAGCAGGCAGCCTGTTATAACTAAGTCTCACTCTTTCTAGCACTTCTGACATCAGCAGAGCTCTGTCCATGAGAAGGGCATAATGATGGAAAGCAAGCTTACAGAAATACTTCACCAATTTTACACACTGATTTTCTGAGATGCGGGGAGGGAGCTGCCTTCTTTATTTTAGTCCTGTCAACTGTTAGTACAGAGTCTCTCTGGTGTGTTATGTTCTCGTGAGTTGGCAGACCTGTTGGGAATATAATGAGGTCTGTGCATGCACCTCCTGGTGTGATGTTTAAAAACTTCATTTCTAACAACTTATTCCTCAGATGCTCTCCTGATTTTCTTGAGGCATAAGGACCAGTTGACTATGCAAATGAAAGAAGAGAATATAGGAAATGAGTTAGACACAAAGGGAGTTGCTGGCAAATGCCATTGCTTCCTCGGGGCATAATGGTAAGAGACAGCTGCTACTGCCAGCCCAGAAGCAGTAGCTGAGGGGGTTAGCACAGCTCTGCTGAAATCTTTAGTCTGATGAATAACTAGGCAGAAGCTGCCTCTGCTTATGAGGCAGGACCCTCAAAACATGATCTTTGATTCTTCCTCTGTTCCACATTATCAGCTACTGCATATGCAAGCATGATTTTTGCAATTATTTGCAAGATTTTTGTCCAAAAGACCTTTTGTAACAAGAAGAGAAAGACTGGAAATTTATTACAAGTATACAAGAACCATTATCCTTTGTAACTCTTCATGATCTTATTGCAAAAAATATAAAGATGGCCACTTTTGCAGCAAGACATTCATTTTCTGGATCAAATATTTGGAAACATGAGCCACCTTCATGACTCTAGCATAAATCATTACACAAATATTTAATCACTGTACATGAAACCATAGTTTTACTTTTAATTTTCATTACAGAGTGATTCCCTCAAGTAATTATCACAGCAATCGTAACTCTGATGCATGTATTTTGTCGTTCTGCCCAATAAATGGTTGCAGAGAACTGTAACTGATATGCATGCATAAAATATTTTAGGACTCTGTGCTTCTTAAATTGTTTCGAAGTACTTATGGTAACCAGTAAATACTGATACTTCCCTTTTGCCTCTAAAAGAGTCTGTCATTTGGAGATCTGGCACAATGCTTAGAGTACCACTTTATGGAAAAAAAAGAATAACACTAATGTTTATTAGCAGTATTAAAGGAAATGCTTGGTGTTTTTCAGCTCTGAGCAGAATTGCTGTCTGGAGTGCCACATGTTATGATCACCACACAAAGATAAAATAAAATTCTTTCCACAGGGGAACATCTCCATTTCAGACAAGGGAGAGGTTTACCTCTCAGCAGTAAATGATTAAAAAATAAAAAAATAAAAAACAAAATAAATAAAAAGAGGGAGTATTAGGTGGTAACTGTAGACTTTTCCTGGGAAGACAGAAGTACACAATACTTTCCAAACACTCAAAAGATGCGTAAATGATAAACTAAAAATGAAAACAGAGCAAGCACTTTTCCTGATCCTTCTGCTGTCAGCATTCATCAGGAATTGTGATAAATCTCAGTTGAGGTTATATGCGTTCACCAACAGAAGGCTAGATCCCTATGGCAAAACGCTGCCCTCATTTATACCAACAAAAACACTTTATACACATTGGATTTGCTCAGGTACTAATGAGGACAAGAAGGAAAACTTCACATTAGTTTCAGGATAAGTTCAATATACTCCACACTTCAATCCAGCAATGAATAGCAATATCCTGATCTTAAAGCATTCTTTTTTTTTTCTCTCTCTTTCTTTCTTTTTAATTTTCCACATATTTCCCCTCTCTTCTACCTCAAAGCACTTTCATAGTTGTGAGTTGGCAACAGTATTGCTGCTATGTATATGAGAAATCCAAGATGAAGTAGTTGCCCAAAGAAGTCATGAAGTGAGCAGAAGCCTGATGACCTATCTCCTGAACTGAGCTGAACCCAGATTCTTTAAATCACATTTGAAACATATGACTGAATTACCTTGGCTTAATGGCTGCCATACATCAGCTGAGACTCGACAAAAATAGTTTAAATTAGTGTGTGCTAGCCTATATTTGCAACAGCTCAGCTGCTGCACAGGAACTCATTAGGCTATGGTAACTTGCTCAAGTGCCTAAGACCTCAATCTGATGCCTTACCCAGTGGCCCAGATATCTGTCCAAATTATGCTGCCTGCTTCGTGCCAATAAGCATCCTGAACCCATCTTTCACAAGTAAGAACGTGCTCAAGAAAATAAGCTCTGTGCATTTTCCCAGTGAGATGCTTTAGAGGATGATTTGTTCAGAGAAGAACATAGCCCACAACTACTCTCATTTCTTCTCTCCCTGAACTATTGCTGGAAGAACTCACTGCTATTCAAATGTATTTAATGGATGATACCAGGACTATCTTCATTTCCTTCAGTTCCAAATGTCTCTATCCTCTCTTTCCCTCCTAAGCATCTCTTCATCTATTGTCTACCAGAAATGTAATACGGAATACTTCAGTCTGAAGCACTCATTCTGTGCCTTGAGTCATATATTCCTCTTTTTGGAAAGGGGGCTCTTAGTCACTCTTGCTTTCTTCCTTAATCACTCTTCTGGAGTGCTATAGATGTGATTAAACTGTAGTAAGAGTTTTTTTGGATTTAGACCACACTAAAGCGTTACGAAGAATTAGGTTATATTTTGTTGTCTTGCATGGATTTCTTGTTATTCTGCAATGTGAAACATCTACCAGGATAAATATCTGTAAAGATAATTTCATTATATTGAAAGGAGAGCGCAACCAAATATTTCTGATCCAGAGTAGCTCAATATCTCAAGTTTTCTAAGTCTCTAGCTTAAACTTTGAGACAGACAATATCTCACTGTTATGCCTATACATAAATAAAATGAGACTGAACCAAATAATCTGGGACTTCTATGAAGTTCTCATTATAAGATTTACAGTTTTGCATTAAAAAAGTATATTTATTATATAGCCACATAGTCATATTTTGGAAAAGTAAACATAAGAAAGGCAGTTATATTCTGAGGCCACAAACTTATCAGAGCAGCTCAAGAAACAGAACAAGGTTCCCTATTCTGACACTTATAACAGCAATTTCAGCAGTTAAACACGATTTCAATTTTGTGATGTAGTGTAAAAACATTGATTACTGCTGTGTTACCTCTGAAAATTATGGAGATGCTTTCCCCAGATCTGTGACTTCTGAGTTGACTGGTAACCAAAGTCAGGCTTAGATCTAGGAGTACCTCTCAGTGTTAATGTTGTGCCAGCACAGAGAAATGCAATTTCCTGGCTGATGGAAGAAGTAGGAAAGTGAGGATTGCTGCAGATGTTATCACTTGGTTAGAATGAGGTCTTGATATCCACTCAGCCCAACACAGCCATAGGATTTTAAAGTAGCCATTGCCATTTCTCACCTGTTCTTTCAGCTCTGTGAGGAAATGTCTCATTCTGCATATTCATAAGATGATATTGTGGATTTAAGGGTCAGCCTGTCCTTGAAAACATCATGCAGTCTCTTCATTATCCTATACAAGAGCCAGGAGGATGCCACCAAAGTTTTAAAACTGTGCAACAATGGTCAGAGAAGGCCTCAGACTGACTTGATACAGGCCTTCCCTGTTAGCAGTTTGTCCTGACCAATTGAATGTTTGAACGGTGGGTATTCACAGCAAAACCTCAGGGAAAAGACAATGACAATTTTGTTCTTTTCCACATACACAAGGGAATCCATACTTCAGCTCAATCTTTGGCATCACTACAGTGATGGATGAAACGAGATATGAACCCATTTCAGTGAGGGGGAAAGGGTATTTGTCCCTGCATGCTCACATCTAGATTCTATGCCAGGAGCAGAAAAGAAAGCAAATGATGTGAAATGCATTTTTAATAATAAAAAAGAAAAGCAAACAGGGAAAACTCCCCAGAAGGAGGAAGAGTAGAATAGCTCAGAACACTAAAAAACTGCTGGAGACAAAACAGAATGCATCCTATCGCATTTTCCCAGAGCCAGGAAGAAAGTAACTAGTTCATAAATTCCATCAGGAGCTTGGGGATTTTTGATGTAATGAGTTTTACAGTTTCAGAGGAGACTGCTTTGCTAATAATTATGTAACTGTAATTAAATCTGAAAAAGGCTGTACTCTAACTATGTTGATTTATTGCAGCTCCAACAAAGTACTCCTAGAGTGTGCTTTGGAGCGTGCACCTCCTCCCTCCAGTTTTCTTTAAATTCTCACAGAGCACTGGGTCACAGATGGTCTGAGATGCGATATTTTCCCTATTAAATTCCTAATAATCTTTTTCCGAGGCTGAGTCATGGAAGCCTGGGGATTTCTCATTTTAATTAGAAGGTTTAAGGAGCTAACTCTGTTTGAAATTTCCTCCTAGGAGATATGGGTGCAGGTGATCCCATTCAGAAGAATGACACAATATCAAGGCCAACATCTCATTTCCATATTAGATTACAGCTAGTTTGGCATAACTCCTGATCTGGATGCTGATGATGTGCTGCCTGAGCAGGAGGCACGAACTTTTACCATTTGAAAACAGGATTATTTTAGGATTATGTCTGAAGACATTTTAGGCTCCAGTTGGATGTTTCCTACCCTACCACAATGCTTCACCACCCTGTGTAGAAACCATTTAGAAATGTGAATTATTTATTAGTCTGATTGAAGCAATATGTCTATAACATTTAAAAACCAGTGCTGTTAAAGATTCTCATACAAAAAGATTTACCACATTGTCCAAAGGGCTGATCCTCATGGTATTTGAGATATCAGTATTTCAGATGGTTTCCATCTGCAAATTTATAAGCTATATAAACAGAGCATTCACCCAGATAAAAATTTTGTGCATGGCTTTAGTACTTGCAATACCTGAAAAGCAACATTTATAACTCTGCCATCAAAAGGAGGTTATTCTTAGGCACTCATCGCTGAGTTTGGTCGTTTGTAAGAATGCCTGTTGTTTAAGAGTTAGTCTGGTGTACTATTCACATGTCCCTTGATAGCCTATTGTGAAAAAAAAAACCTGCTTCTTAGAAGACAGCTGTTGAAATTTCATCAGCCTATGCTGTATAGCCAATTCCTGTGCTTTAGGAAAATAATGAGCATCTCCTATTCTTCCAGTGTGGCATGCATTTGTCAAGAAGTGAGAGAAGAGAATGCTTGCCATTTATATCACCAGGTAGCTTCTTGGTTTTCAAAAGGCATAAGTGACTGTAGTTTGGGAAAATACAAATTTTCACTCAGTCTAAGCTGCACGGTCTAAACATACTAAAAACAACATTTCACTGGGAGTAGTTCTAGAGAATATAGACTTGACTGAGAATGGAAGAAATATTGTTTTACATATTAAAACCTGCCAGTTGTGCCATATTAGATGAATGGACTTGAGCATCAAGTTTCAATTTAGGTATGCATTTTAAAACACCTTGTATATAAGTGTGCAGAAGGTTGTCATAAATTAATTAAAAGACCCAGTGTCTATATATAATCAATCAACAGATATATATACAATTTTTATGCTTTTTGTTCCCAAAAATACAAAAGATTTGGGATTGGATTTTGTGGAAGGTATTTCCCCTGTGTATCACAGAAGCCAAAAGGCAAAGAATTGGGCTTTAGCCTTCTTTACAAAGACCAAATACATCCTTACTATTCTGTCAGAGTCTGCAAATGTCCCACAAATACTGTTATTTTCAGCAAAGTGCTGTACCACTTGAGAAAGAGGAAGAAGCCATGCATGCAGTGAGTAAAAAAAGCCAACCTTCACTGAGAATGTAGAAAGAAGAATTTGTCCCAGCCTTAGACTGCCTGTAATATGTTTTATATTAAACATCAATATGCTGTACAACAATATGCTAATGCAAACTACAAAAGCAGGCATTTTCCTGAGTGCCCAAGGGTCCTGGTGATGCTCTGAGAACTGTCTGGGCTCAGCCTTGTGCTTCCTTAATCCTTTGGTGAGGCCCAATGGGAGGTGGCTGGAGGTGGCTGCCTCATAAAACCTCTCACCTAGGAGCAGATTTGCCTGTGGGCTGTATGCTTCTAATACTCCTCCTCCTTGTAATAAAAAGGAACGCACAATCCTTGCTGTAGTTTTGTAGAAAATTCAAATGTTAATTTCCTTGAAAATGATGAAGAGAAAAGCACTGCTTCTCATGCCCCATTCACAGAGTGGTTGAGACAGAATTAAGTCCAGGGTGAAGCATCAGCTGAAGGCAAGGGCAGTGACAGCTTTCCCTGAAGCCGCCAGACTACCATCTCTGTTCTGTCTTCTGAAGGTCTGGTTAAGAAAACAGGAGGAAATGTAGACTCAAAACATTTCGTAAAAGCAAAGAGTTAAAGTGGCAGATTAAGTCAGGCTCTGTAATGAGTTAAAGGGAAAATGTCTTCGAGTTCTGATTAATGACCAGGGACACCTAGAGCTTCTTTCCCTGTCTCAGCAGTACATGACTGGTGCAGCAGGGTAATGTCTAATAACTAATCTTTGACACTAGAATTAAGTCATTTTGCAAGAAAGCAGGTCATTAGAAGCTAAATTGAATTATAAGTAATACTATCTCTATGGAGGATTGTAAATTAATTGGTTTTTAACAATAACATTTCTGTATTTTATTAAAGCAGTGTAAGAATTCAGCAAAGAAAAGAATGTAGCAGATAAACAGGGCAGGTGTTGATGATGCAAATGAAATAGATGACAGATGGTTAGTAGCACGATCACTCACTGTGTGTGTATAATGGATAGAGGTAATCAAATTCCTTTGTGAATTGGTGACTTTCTTTACATCAAGAACTTTAACTGTGGCATGCTTATACAGCTTCTCCTTAAAAATAAACTCCACTACTTGTCATTACCTGGAGGTGCGGGACACTCATATTTGCATATTGTCACAAACAAAAGCCAGGCATTCAAACAAAGCTGCACCCAGGGAACCAGCTATGCTTGCAAAGTGGCTGTGCCACTATAGAGAAGTTCCTGCCATGAAGGAACAGCCCTGGTGACCTCTAGCGTAAAGCCTTTCCCCAAACCCCACAAACAAACCACAAACCATCATGCTGAAGGTGACACCACAGTGTGGGCTCAGTCCCCAGTATTGCAGGTCATAGGATTGCCTCAGAAGGAAAAGTCAGGTTACCACCATAGCAGATGGGTGTGTAGCCTAGCTCAGACCAAGATCAATATACTGGTTTTGAGGGATTTTTATCTCATGACACCACACAGCCAAGCCTGATGATTTGACATAGGCTGTGAGAGAAAATAGCCAGGCACTGGATGCAGAGATATCACACCATTACATATCCACGTACGTTGCACACACACATGCAAACACACAGAGGGAGAAAGCAGAGAATGCTTGAGCCAGCACTTTACTTTGCAGAAAGCTGTCCCTGTCTGAGCCAAAAAATTAAGCAAAAATAATTACTCAAGGACTGCAGACATCGTATCAGGAGTTAGCCTATCAGCAGAGTGCTTTCCAAGATAAGGATGGGCTGCTGATGGGGTAGGTAGGAAATACTGTCCATGCAGTACTCTCTTAGAATCTAAAACAAAGCCATACCTCTTTCATGGAAGAATACTGTGCCTAGCAGTGTTAGGAGTAGCCCTCAGCCCCTAATTTTCCCAGAGAGGCAAAACCTCTCCTCAACTCTTAAAGTGCTGGGCAGAAAGCTTCACTCACCCTAAGACTGGAATAGTTTCAGGGCCGCAATATCAGCTGCTTGTATCCTCTGCTGGCCTCAGAAGCTTGAGCCTGGATCAATGCAGATCACACACTGTGCTTATGAAGGACTGTGCCTGAAGTTCAAGAAAATAACCCATACAACTGCATTTCTTTATGCAGACTAGGCCTTCCTTTGCTGTTAAGAAAGCCATTGCAGCAGAATCAAGAAGAAAAAAAAATAAGGTGCACAATAAATCATACTGTGATTGATGCTAAATTTCAAGAATGCTAACAAGATTCTGCGGTGAGTACAGATATTCACAAAAGCTAAAGAATGTTTATTTCAATTTATTTATGGGAATAAAAATTCTTCTCTATGCTAGATGACAAAGCACATTATTAAATACCTTTTGAAATTCATCAAGAACACTGCTTTGGTCAGAGTAATTTTATTCCACACAAACTACATATAATTCCTATTAAAATGAAATTGCGTTATGTTGCCATAATATTAGAAGAGGGGAAATACGTGTGAAATCCAGAGATTGCCTTATGCCAAAGAAGACTGCAACTGCATTAAAGACATCTTGATGTTTCGATTTATTCATGCAGTATTTCTGTTTTATGATTCTCTAATATCATACAACCATGATTTTGGTTTATGCTTATGACTGACACCTGCAAACAATATAACAAATTTATCAGGGAATTTTATTATTTTTTCCTATGGGAAAACTAAGTATTTCACAAAGGAAAGAATATGTGTTGAGGTTACTTATTTTGGGGAAGGCATAACAGAGAACCTTCATGTTGTTAAAGAAACCAGGCATAAATCCTTCGATATCAGAAGTACATGGAATAGAAAAGAATAATTTTTGCTGAAGAAAAAGAAATATACTTAGAAAATATTTTATCATCTCAAGTATAAAACCCTTGCTGCTGCTAGCATTCCTGCTTCTTGCCTGTCCAGCAGAGACAAAACAGCAAAAGATCACAGAGTCACAGAATTGCAGGGGTTGGAAGGGATCTCTAGAGTTCATCTAGCAGTTACAAAACACACAGCAGTGTGCTAACTCCAAACGGTGTTAAACCTAAACTGAATGAGAACTGTGGCAGGGGAAGACCTGACCTGTTGCATTTCCATGTCTGGAGGTGGTTAACAGACAAAGCAGAATGTCTTGGACTCTAAAACAGCAGGAAAAAAAAGGAGCAAAACAGCACACTCCATCTACTATTTTTGAGTAAGTTCCAGAGCAGAGAAATACCTAAAAATAAATGAGATTAGATTATTTCATTCAGAAGTACTAACTGTCTTGCACTTGTGCTTCCTCACAGGTAAAAACAAAGGCAGCTAAAAAGCCAGATATATATCATGTGTGACTTGGGGAAGGGGAGGCGGGGGTTATGGAGCCTGCAGCTGCCTCCATGTTGCTCAAAACATGAAAAGCTCCATCAGGAGGCCACACAGTCAACTGACCAACCAAGGTTCACTTTTCTGCTCTATCACCGCAGCTCTCACTGATGTTCGTGAATGGTTACGTGCATAGCAGGAAATAAGAACACACAGTTATTGGTTTTGGCTCCTTCCACTGCCCCACCCTCTATGAAAGTCATTTTGACAAAGAGTTGCAAATTCCCACAAGCTGGCTACATGCTGCAGGAGACCTCAATAACTCATTTTATGTATTTTAGTAACTACAGCACAGTCTCTAAATGACGCTCTTGCCTTTTTTTGTGTGTGTGTGTGTGTGTGTGCTTGTTTTTTTGTTTTTTTTTGTTTTTTTTTTTGTTTTTGTTTTTTGTTTTTTTTTTGAAACCACTATAGAAAACTTCTATTGATTAATACGTTTGCCTTCACTGTCCTGGGGAAAGGAAGAAATACATCCCATATAGCGAGACTAAGTTAAGGCAGAATTTAGGTGAGTAAGCCCTCTATCCCTGTGTAGGGTATATATAAGGAGGTCTTTCAAAGAGTAGCAGACACATCAGACATAATTTACCATTTTACAGTGCAAATCTCCTCTGGAATTACTGGTTGTGGAAGACTGAAATACAAGGGAATACAGTGAAGGAGAAAGAAACATTCTTACTGCATTTTTGTTTCTTCTCAATATTCCTGCTACCAATTAGGAAACAGAGAAATGCTGTGATAGTTGCTTATGCATCAAAAATCCTACTTGGTGCGGAGGTGGGAAAAGCAGAAAATTAAAAAGAAATATAGCAGCAGATATCTTTAATTTCCCTTATCTGAGGAATTCAAAATATCAAAAGAATTTCTGCTTGCTTTATGAAGTAATCACATTGGCCTTTTCCTTGAGCTATTTTGGAAGCGTGAAGAGCTCTCTGGGGTTAAAATGAGGTTTTGCACTGAGAGTCAGATGCATCCCTATTCCAGTAAGAAACTAACGAGTAACTTGCATTTACACCATGCAGCAGTTGCAAGAATGAGTAATTTTGTACCACTTCTCTAGTATGTTCTCTACAGCGATGACAAAGCGTCTGTGAGATGAGAAAAAGCACTAAATTATCACTTCTTCACCTTGAATCCCATCAGGCCCACAGGCCTGTCCCTTGCACTGAAGCACTGCCATCACATTGCTCCTCTATCTTTTCAGGAGGGGCAGGCAGGAGGTGGTTGCCTTTTGAGGTGGGAACAGAATTCAAAAAAGCAACCAAATGAAATATCTTGCTTACAAGGCTTGTTCGGAGAGTCCTCAGCTGCCAGTGAATTTCAGACAATACCAAAGGCATTTATCTGTGGGTTGGGAAAGCAGCAAACACAAAGCAAGAGCTGCACACTGGGAAACCAAACGCTGTACAGCTCTACTGTCTGCTATAGGTGAAAGACAGATTCTTTATGGCAGGCTCTTGAGATGTCCTAAAACAGGTGTTTTAGAAAAAAAATATTGACAGAATTTTAAGTAGGATTTACTTTTTAAAATCATTACTGAGAAGGAAGTGGATTCTTGTTTTAGATTTACTTGTTTTACTCAGCACATAATTTCTGCTAAGTTAACCTAATTTTGTGACTGCTAAGTGACGTATGTTAGATAATGAGCTTTCCATGCCTGTCTTTAAATGGAATATTAGAGTAGGAATCCAGTGTTGAGCTGCTATCTTCCAAGGATCAAACACCACCTCTTCTGCTACGGCAAAAAGGAGTGACAGCTGCCTTAAGTTGCTGAAGTATTTCAGACAGAAAGCAGCATTTGCTGCAGCCCACGGAGCTTCTCAGCTTTTAACTGGGCAAGGTGAGAAAGCAATGGCTGTCATGGCATTAGGGAAAAACAAATCACAAAAGAAAGGAAAGTTTAACAGTAAAAGGAGTTGTTTCTTCCCACGGAGAAAGAAAAGCCTCTCCCCAGAAACGGTGTGAGAAGTTTTAATGAGAAAATAAAAGTCAAAGATGCTATTTGGTAAAAAGAATGACAAGGTTTCTCATGCACATGACCCAAACAATTTACCAAAAAAAATTAAAAATAAAAGAATGGCAAAGTAGCCAGCTGAAAAAATGTTGTACGCCTCACAATAAGCATGTGGCACCAAAGGTGAAGTTAAAGCTGCACAAACTCATCTGTTCATGAGAAAAATCTGTAACCTAAAATTAGCAGGAGACAGCACAATCTAGGTGATGTGACGTGCATATGTGATCTGTGATGTCCACAATGCAGTCACTCAGATATCTGATGGAATGATTCTGTGCTGCTTTCACAGGAATTGGCCTGTTGTGAAGGAGGCAGCTGAGAGGAGAGCTCATATAGATATTGCAACAGGGAACTGCAGGAGAGCTGGGATTCAGAGAGTGTCTTGGGAAGACTCAGACAGCAGCTAGGCAAGGGGAGCACAATGAGCATAAACAGAAGAAAAACATCTGCACTGAAGCACAATATAAAGCATTTCAGCCTCTGCTGAAGTGAATATGGGGAAGTTGTATATGTCTTGTGTTGTTCAGAAATGACTCAAAGCCAAGCAGCTCATTGGAGACTGCACCTGAGTTGCAGCTGGTCAGCATGGGAAAATGTGAGCCTGGGTGCAACACGGCCACTGGCCGAAACTCCTACAGAAGAATCTCACAAGGGGCAGTTCCCCATGCCTTCTTCCTTGACAAACTTTAAAATAACACTGATTAATCAGTACGAACACAACAAGCAACTGGAGATGTTCATAAGCAGATACATTCAATTGCACTGACTCATGGACCTCCACATACACAACACCCAGGTGGTCATATCTTGTTCCCACGCCAGTTGTTTTTATTTTTTTCCTCTATTCTTGCTGCACCTCTTTTTCTCCACTGAGCCTGACATCAGCATCTAACTGTGCAGACATTGTGCTCTGCAGCCGTCAGCTGAACAAAATGTCAGCAGGTGCCAACTCATGCTTCATCGATGCTGCACTGTAATTTAACAGCGGTATATACAAATTAGGTCTGTTTCAATTTTTTAGAATTTATTATTATTTTATTAAGGAGGTTGGTGTTATTTTGATGCTTATACTAGCAGCCTCTTTGAAAGTGGTAAGGGAGAACAGCAGATATTGTTTGAAATCTGTGCTTGAAATGAAGGAACTAGACAAACTTGGGATAATTCTGTTAGGGAAGATAACATACAAGATACAAAATGCACAAGGAATAGAATCAATATTAACAAATATTAAGTAATAGTATTTTCTAGTAAAAACACTTCAAGAAATGAGAAAGAGAAATCAGATTAGGAGAAATATTCGATTTTTCCCTCCTAATTCACATATGTATGCGACTACTTTGTTCCATGAAGGTGTACTTCAACTTTGCTATTTTTTTTTCCTGTCACTAAGCTCAGCACTTCTAAAGTTAGGGTAAACTTCTGGCCTCATCAGTAAATCCCAGCACTCATTCTTTGGGATCTTTGAACAAAAGAACTCCAATTTCCAAGTGATCTTCTTTATACCAGTTAAGAAATACTTAAAAAAAAAAAAAAAGTAAAAAAAAAAAAAAGGTCTTATAATGCTACAAGGAGAAGAGAAAAAAAAGGAGAAAAAATATCAGGCCAAGGAAGAGCAACTTCTTTTTGGAGTTGGTCTCATTAAGTACAGATTCCTCTTTAATGATAAAATGCATGTTTTGTTACATCTGGGAATCAGCATTTACTGACAAGGACACAAGTTTTTATTCCCAAGCATCTAAACCTGCCCCTCTGGTTAAGCATGCTGGTAATCCACTTTTCCAGACCCAAGGACAAGCTACAGGTTAGAAAACAGCTCGGTAAGAGAGCAGTAGCAATAGCTCTATAAGTGACAGCAAGGGGTTTAATTTCTGAAATACTTTGACAGTAAGTGTAAACTTTTGTTCACTGCTTCAGTGACTCAAGCACTTGATTTGTAATTCTGTACCATACCTGGTTTTCAATGCATTATTCAAGGTTGTTGGATCAGGCAGCCACTTAGTTTCTCCATCACATTTGGTGGGTATTCTAAATCTCGATATTTGTCACAATTTACTTAATGGCTCAAATCTGGAATATATTAATAAACCTAAAATTTTAGGACTGCTCTCCAGATACAGAAGACAACATTTTTTAAATTTAAAGAAAAACAAAAACACCCTATTGCTAAAGTAAATTTGTTCCTATGTACTAAGAAAGCCCCCGATGTCTTCAGAAATGCTGCTCTGCCTCTCTCTCAGCTTTGTTACCAAAGAAGAGCAGATTTTGAATGATTAGCCCCAATGAGTGAAATGCCTGCTGGGGTTTATAACGCTAAAACATGTTTCATTTATAAATGAAATGTTTTTTCAGCTTGCTGTCTCAAAGCAATCCCTGCGCTCTGCTGTCTTAAGAAATACCAAGCTTTAACATGTAACTGATGTTTTACACATAGTGACAGTCTTGTTTACTAAGTACACGTATTGTCAGTTGTGTTATCCCTAACCACATTATAATGTCTATTTACACCATTCTAATTTGTACTACTGCTAAGCATTATTAGTATTAATAACAGCAACTAAAGCATGGAAAATACAGCAAATGTTTCCTCGGCTGAAGGTCACAGTCTCTGTTGACCTATTTCCTCCTTATGTCATGGAATTTATGAACAGAGAAATGCGTAAGTAAGCTGAATTTGCCACTGATTTTGTACCATGCCACTTTTTCCAAGTCTTCTGTTTCCATCATGAGTATCTTCACACACAAAAGATTTTCTAGCAACTCAATTACAGGCAAATATCTGCTCAGTTTTGACCCTGAACCCATTGCAGTCAGGAAAGGTCCACCCCAACAATCTGTATGAGGCCCTTATTGTCCATAGCACATTTATAATTATTAACTTGCAGCAGCTAAATATATTTGAGTAAATAAGCTCCTAAAATTTCGTAGTCAATATTGTTGTAAACAGAGAGATAAGGTTCCCCACTACGCTTTGTAGAAGGTTGAAAAGAATCTACAGAAACAGTAACATTCTTTATTAAATGATTCTAAAAGAGTAATCGGGGGTGGGGGGAATTTAATTTCTAAACAGTCCCACTGGGTTTCATCTCTTCTGAATTCCATGGGGAAAAAGGAGAGAAACTGCAACAATAATATGAAAAAAAAAAAAATCTGACGAGAGAAGAAAACATCTTGCTAGCCCTGCACCCTCCACAGGAAAAAAATGAAAAGAAAAAAAAGTAGTAAAAAGGATGATTTAAACAAAAATTAAGGACAACTCACATTTGAATATTATATCTTTGGGCACACAGCCAAATGCAGATGCATCTAGCCATGTGTTGGACAGAGGCCAAATCCTCTCAGTCCCAGTTGTTCAATTTTATAGCGAGTGAACAAAAGGGGGGGGGGGGGGGTGATATAATATGGTCGTTTGGTAACCAATGTTTGGGGGCTTGTTAAGGTGCAAGTGAGGGTGTTTATGCAAAAGGAGAGCATAAAATTAACACTGTGTTCTTCAAACCAAAGTATGATGTGTGTCATGTAGTACTGTATTTTCTGTTTATTTCCAGTAGCAGCAGGGCAGCTCTATGCAATGATTTGCAAGCTAAGGCATTGTGTCGATCCACTGAGTTTTCCTTCACAACCATCTTGAGAAAAATCAAACCTGGACACAACATGCAGTGACATATACAAATATACCGAGTTTTGGAATTGTGTTGATATCTACAGATGAACAAACAGCTATAACAATGCTTTTCATTTTTATCTGTTAAAACAAGCCAAACTTGGCAGATCTCAACACCTTTAATAAATCCCACAGTGCCTGGAAATATTAACACACTCCAGTATTAGGGATTTTGCTCCAGAGTTAAATGAGTTCACTGGGCCCCATTGACCCAATGCATGGGAAGGGACATGGATTTGGTTCTGGATTCAGATGGAGCAGAAGAGATTACCAGTAGCACAGGGGACGAGTTCTGCTCCTCTCCCCTCCATCGGCAGAAATTTATTTCACAGTGTGGAAGATCACTGAGCAGGGAAGCAACAGCTGCAGGGGCGGTGCCAGCCACCACAAGCCCATGGGATATTAACAGGTACATTAGGGCCAATCCTGTCGGCATATATTTCCTGGCTGTCCTCTCTGCAATGTGGAACTCCCTCTGAAAGAATTTTGGGGCAGTAGAGGGGAGGCCATGTGTTCTGGCAGGTACCCAAAATGGCTGGGACCAATGGAAGTGACAGAACGCCACAAGCCTGGACCTACATTTCTTTGAAATTTGTGGTGACTGTCCCACCAAGAGGGAAAAGAAATTCTCCCTCTAACTGCCAGCTGGGAAACCAGCGAGAAGTTCAGTTTTGTGAGAAATAGTAACAATTAATAATTCTGGGGATTTATAGCTGCAAGAAGTTAGAATAGCTGGCCAGAGGGAGAATGAAAAATCTATTTGACATTTGGGATATTTTGAGCAGACAAAAACCCGACTACAATAGGAAACGATGTCCCATGTTACACTGTTGCTCTTGGGGCAAATGGAGAAGTGACATGTCAGATGGTGAGGATGGGCACTGAATCACGACGACAAGCAAGACCACCCTGACACCTAAGAAGAACTACTTACAATTCCAGTAGGGCAAGACCAGTCCACCACTGCTACAACTGATGCTGTTGGCCCCAAAAGGCCTGTGACACAGCCTTATGCACAGGTGAAGGCAGCAACAGGTCTTGGAGGACCATTTTAAGTAGTCCCTAGTCTGTTCTCAGCAGTGCTTCTCTGAGCCTAAATTCAGCTTGAGTGCAGGCGGCTGCCTCACAGTTGAAGTCAATGAAGTTGCACCCACCTACACTGGATCTGAATTGACTCTATGAATAGATATGTACTAGGGTAGGATATTCAAATTCTGTGGTTGCCAAAACTAGACATCTGTGTCAAAGCATTTGACAAGTGCACTGATATATGTCAGCAAATTGCCTGAGGTACTTGCTAAAAAACTACAGTAACTTTCTTATCCTGAAACACTTCATCTGCACAATGATTAGAAAATGGCTACAAAGGCAAAATGCTAATAACCCCTGCCTGAGAATTTAACTGTATTCTCATATTCAATAAGTTATTCGATAGGAAAACATACTGAATAAAACAAGGCTCAAATACAGGACCTTCAAATATCTCTCCACGCCAAGAATTTCACTGGGATGTGATGGCAAAAATCTCCTTCTGCAACTAGCCAGCTCAGTATTTATTCACTACAGGAAACTTGAAACTGTGACGAACGTCAGTTCCAGGGAGCAACCTCTGTGCAAACATCAATGGGTCAAGTGCCCTATCCTGTTCTCTGGATTAATAACCAAGTTGAGCTCCAGATTGGTGCTTGAGGAATCCATATGCTGACATTCTGCCTCTCCAGCCTAAGCCCAGACTGCGCTGCTACTTGCTGGCATTTCTGGACACCATATTTGAGTGAGAAAAAAAGCCAAGTGAAAAAGAGAAATCCCATTCTGTCCTTTTTTGTTATCAAGGGAGCACAGAGATTTTACAGCTTCGAAAGGACCACAAGCAAATTGTTTGGAAAGGAAAAACTGAGGCATGGCAATGTCACTTCTGTTTTTCAGGGGAGGAAGGGTATAGTTGGGATTCCAGTGATATAAAATACATTTTTCTTTTCTTTTTTCTTTTCTTTTTAAGAATAAAGAGGATGACTTTACTAAAAAGTATATGCCAATAAATTATGTGAGCTGTTAGAGAATACCAAAATATCCCATTAATGTCCTTGATCATTTGGATTGATATCATAAATATAAATGATCACTGTTCCTCTGACAAAAAAAAAAAAAAACAAAAAAAAAAAACAAAAAAACAACAGAACTGGAAACAGGAAAAAAAAAAGAAAGAAGAAGCCTTTTAGTTTGTATTACTGCAAACTGCAATTTTGGGCTTTTCTTATGCATTCACTCATTAAACATTCAAGACAAATCAGCAGATATTTTGAACCCAGCCTGAATAATTAAACAAATTATGTGAAAATAAAAATAAAAAGACAGTCACAGGGAATAATTAAGAAGAGAAGCATATTTTATAAAACAATTGAGGTAAGGTAGTGCTCCAAAACCAGCAGGAACAAAAGGCAGTTTTTTCCTGAGAATATGAACCCAGCTGGAAAAATTTAGTTAGAAAGTCTTTAACAACCCTGTGGAGCAGAGCAAATTACCCTGGTCCACTGCAGCCATGACATGGCTGTATCAGCTCCTGAATAACAGGTAGCATTTCTTCACAGCACTGACAGTATGCGGCATCGGTCTATTTAGAACTGCAAATACACAGGATGGATGCATTCTGGAACTCTCTGTAGTTTAAGTTACATTACTCTGATGGCTGCAAGATTTAGTTCAGTAATTTTATGCAATTGGCAAGTAGGCAGATCTAGTATAATTTCACATTTATGAGTTGACAGTCCTCTCCTATAGATACAGTAAGGAATGCTGCAATTATCAAATCATCTAAATGAAGTGAATTGCAATTTAGGATGCTGTTCGTTTGTTAAAATTATTTATAAATGAACACAAACACGTTGACTTAAGTAGGCTAATCTGGTGACTCAACAGAAAAGTTACTCTGCCTATCACAGGTGTTTTTGTAATTGTGAAAAATTAGGAAATGTCACTCTGTTTAACGAACCTCAAACTCACCCAACCTCTGAGAAACAAATTATTGAGACCTTTGATTAAGTGTCAAGGAGCCATCTCTGGCCTCACAGGTAAAATACGACCATCATCACATACTTAGATATCTGTTATTAGCTTTTTGTCTGGCTTGTGTTTGGAATTAGGTCACACCCACTGCAAGGTAAAGAAAGGCTTTAACTCCATATCTTTCTCTTGCTTTTAACTAGAAGAACCTCCTCTTTCCCAATATGATTGCCAGTGTTGCTCAGAAGCAATTGAGAAGATAGCAAAGCTAGGATGACAGAACAGAAGTGTACCCATAAAAGCCCTGGTTAACTTACAGGAAGGAAAGTTTCCGCATATGAAAGTAACACTGAGGAGAGAAAGCACTTTTTCCAGATAATTTTGGCATTAGTTAATTAAATATTATATCAAGCCCTCATTCTGGAAAGAATCAACTAGTAGAAAAGCTCATAAATTATTTGAGTCAGATAGGCTGTCAAAAAAGACCAGGGTAAGTAGCATTTACTACAGAAATGTACATAAATGCCAAATGCATACACTAAGGTGGAAAGTATTTAATGTCATAAAGAATGCATATAAGAGTCCATAAATAGTTGTATTTCCAATCTAGCAGAAATGCTTCACTTGCAACATCAGTCTAAGAATTTCAGTGGAATGCACTTACACCTTGTCCTCTATTGTTTAGTTATATTAAGCTTTTCTTTGAGAAATGTATGTGGGGATACATCTGTCACATTTTGACATGATCCCAGAAGAAGAGCTCTAAGAACTCGACGATTTAGCAAAAAGTACTTGTAGTCAATCTCTTTCATGGTGCCCATCACTGTAGTATCAGAGCATCATCCAGTAGGACAGTAACATTATTAACATGTTTGGTTCTTGCCTCCTCTCCACAGGGGAGCAATCATGTGCAATGGAGCCTTTTTCTTTTTACACTGTGAGCATACACAAACACATACTTGTACACACACACTGTAATGGTACTTCATCTCTGCAAAACCATTACAAAACCATGCAGAGACTGACTTTGTCCGGTGTGTAAAAACACGGTTTGGCCTTAAAAGCAAAGTTGTTCTCTTCTGTTGACCCACCTACTGCACAGAGCACCTGATGAGGGCTGAGTGATGAGCATGATAGAAAAGACAGAGGACTCAATACAAACACACAAAGAACTGACAGCTAGCAAAGACTGAGTTGAAATCTTTTCATTTTTCATTACATAAATTTTTACGTCTGCGATGTTGGAACTACTTAGTCACCAAGAACTTGTTAACATTTTCCCAGAAAAACTCTTTCAACAGAAATGTGGCATTCTGACTAAAGCTAATTCCCACAGAAAGTTATCTACTTTCTAAGGAAATTTTGTGTGCTTGTTAGAAAAAAATAAAAAATAAAAACATGAAAAGTTTTTGAAGCCCATTCTCTGAAAAGTTCTAGTCACAGACATAAACTTAGCTTCATTTCACACTTCTTGACAATGTTTAGATCTGTTGACAGTGTTGTTATCAAGAAATGCCGAGGGGACACGGACAGAAATCTGTTTCATGTAGCTCATTTAAGTTAATACCTTCCCCTACTGTTTGCTATCCCAGCACAGCCAGTATGGCCAGAAATAGATGGAAACAACCGTGTGCAAAGGGTGGCTGGTGATAAATCCATCAAAATTAAAATTCAAGGTTCGAAAACCTTGACAGCAGGAGGGATTCAGATTTGAATTTGACAGCCAAATGAAAAGAGCAAAATTCTCATTATAAGCACTTCCATGGCGATCTGAGTGTTTAATCCTGGAAAGATCCATCACAGCTGGGTAGCAATTTGCCCCTGCCCTCCTGAGTTTCACCATCACCTATACGGATTTTTTTCTGTGGCACCCTGCTCCTGAAGCTCAAGACCAGAATGAACATTGAGAGAAACCCTATCTTAGGAGGTCACAGCACCAGTGACTAAACCTAGAATTTGATTTTGGCCTTTTTCATTCAGAGTCTAAACAGTCCCAACATTTCTTTTTGGAGATCTCAAATTCTTTTAATTGAAATTTTAATTGAACTAGCAGCAACCTTCCCACTTTATTCTAAAATTACACTGTTCCAAATAGCCCAGTTTAGTTAAATTTGCCCTTTATCTGCTATCATAATAATCTGCCTACAGATATGTAGGAAAAATAAATAAATAAATAAATAAATAAATAAATAAATAGGCTTTACCTTGTTTGAAGTCTTCCATGCAAGATGATTCTTCCAAGACTCACTCTTCTGGAAAGTTTTATTTGTACTCCAAGGCCAGGTGCGTGGAGATGAGGCAGAACCCCTTTCCCTATGGGGATGGGCATCCCATAGGAGCCGGGGCTACAGTCACTAAACAATACCACCAGAGGGCAGATCCTGGAGTCTTGTTACCTTCCTGCCAGCCTCATGCTAACTCTCCTCCCAGCTCTTGCTCTTTAAATATGTCAATAATTCAATCATATAAATACAAAGCAGAGAAGAATAAAAGGTAGTACCCAAGATATGTGAAATTTTTTTGAGAAAAATCAAGAAATATTCCTAAGTCATGCAATTTCTCAAATATCACTTCAAATTATATTACCCTAAAGCTGTGAATTGCTGGAGAAGAAATTCCAAGGTCATATGCAGTAAGAAAAAAATGAGGGCTTTACCTTTCACTTGTATATGGCTGGTTGTTGTGTTGTTGTTCACATATATTCTACTCATACCTACATATGGAGACACTGCAGAGAGAGAACACATCCTCATACAACACAGGTGAGGATAGAGAGCGCCTTTCACTGCTCTTGGAAGTACCCTGCAGGGGGAACCTCTCTTTGGGACTGATTAATCCAGAATGACTTTCTTTAGCGTGGGTTGCTTTATTCTGTGTGTCACAGCAGGACAAAAAGCTCTCTCTCCTGAAAAAGGCATTGATTGCTTTGGCCATGAGTAGCAACAGTTGCTCACAGCCTTCTTTCTCATCAGCTAGTTAGAATCAAACTCTTATTTGCTATTTTCAGTAAACTTTCTTTAGGCAAGCCTTGAAACTGCGAGCAAGTAAATGTATTAAGCCCCAGGAATACAGACTGGAAAGTGAAGACATCAGTTCAGTGAATTTTTATATCTACACTCCTGTCAGTATGAATGCTGAAATCTCTAGAGGTATAAGTCTGGAGTATTTCATCATCATTGCCAACAACGTATCAGTAAACTCCATTATGAACCCTTTGGGGACATGGGAAATGAACAAAAATGTATGTTAGCCTTGGCTCTGTTTTCCATTGTTAGATGAATGAATTAAATCAAACGTGTCTGATCTGAGGGACCACTTGGGTTTTAAAGTTTGAAGGGATGATAAATGAAGTGTAGTATTCCTTCCCCTCTTCTCTGAGTTTGTGATGAGCGCAGTGGCCTGCAGAGAAAAGAATGGCAAAGAGAGAAACAAGGAATGGACTGGGTTTGCAGTACCTTCTGTCTGTGTGCCGGTGATAAAAGTTATGCCATAAGCTGCATCTCTGAGAAGTCTGTGTATTGTTTGCAGCCATACTGATGTCTTTCATGGGAATAAGTAATACAATACTCTTCAACCAACGGCATCAACAATTTCCAAGCTTCAATGTCCACACTAATAACTAGGTGTATATATATAAGACTAGTCTGATTGAGATGCCTCAGTTACATTATTTCATTAAGTACCCGTATGAAAAAGCCTCTATCTCTGGGAAATCCTAGACCATCTTCCTAACTGTGTTGGTAAGTTAATGCCCCCAAAGTAATTTCTTATTAATTTTCTTCTATCACATACTTCTTGAATGTTGCTGAGTTGATCAATGACTTGTTTGGAAGGAAAAATTCCTGCAACAACTTCTGAAGAGGACAGCTGCTAGGCTCTCTGGTCCTCTGGGAGACAGGTAACAGTGACAACTGAAGAAAGCAAGGTCTACTGATCTGAAAGTGGATGGGAATGCAAGAAGTCTGGATTTTATTCTAAATCTGTCACTGAGTGTTGTGTGACTGACCTTAGGCAAATCTTTTTTACCTCTCATTAACTCCTTTCCTCTCCCACTCATTTTCTATCTTATCTCTTCCTGCTATAAGCTCTTATAGATAGGGGTTGCTACTCTTTATATGCAGAGAACCAGGAGAACTAAGCTGGTTGCAAAATTAAATCAAGAATACAGCACTTCAGTTCTTTGTTACACATACGTAATTTCAAAATAACTGTACAAGCAGTTAATGAAATCTCCTTTTGTGGAGTCGAATAACACAAGTTATTCAAATGACTAGTCTTTATTTCTAAGAATCAATGGATTATGACCTTAAAATGAACTATGACATTGAAATTTTGACTGCCAACCATTGGATACAGTTCTTGCTCTCTTCATATGGAGTCTGCTAGGTTAGAATTGCTCTGTCCTTTTCAGTGATATGTATCCATAGTCCTTGATAAAAAATCTCCTAAACTCATATAACAAATGCACAAATGTATTTTAGCTCAAAAGTATTATGGATCCAGAGTTCTCTTTGCATGTCACAATCACATTTTCTTATCCATGCTTTTACCATGTGTTATAAGCATATGGCATGTTGGCAATGCATGACAAGAATGAACTAAGTATGGTGTCAAAAAAATCCTACCACAAACTTTGAGAAGCTGCCTTGTACTCCATCTCTCTCAAGTAAGTCAGGCATCTTCTAAAGCATCCATTTTCTTGAAACATGAAGTTTTTCTCTACTATCTCAAGAGGCTTTAATTTTTGCATTACTAGAAACGCAAAGCTCTGGAAAGGTCTTGGTATTCTAGTGTCTTGCTGACAAAAGACTTAGGTTAAATCTTTAATTGGTTTGCACCAGCAAAGAGTGTGGGATATCTGTTCTATCAGACTCCTGCATTGTCCTAATAGGTAGAAGAAGTCTGGTTTTGTCTGCCTGTGAGGGTCATCAAAGCTCCTTCTCTACTGTTCACTCACTGACTAGCACTGCACTTTTCATTGTTAAGGATACTGAACAAACACTTAAGGTGTTACCTATCTATGCTACTAGATTAAATAGTACAAAGGAAAATTCCCAGCCACTGGAAGCCAAGTGTGGAATTCTCAGCCCACTTTTGGCCCAGAGCAACTAGCACCATCCCAAGAAATTCCTCTGTGTGGTTCAAGTATTAATAATGTGGGTCTAGACATATAGACCTGGGCATGATTAGTTCATTACTATAAACATAGCCAATTTGAATACTGGTAGCATCCAATCTGCAGCCTTAATCAAAGACTCAGCAGACAATGAGGCTCCATACCTCTCGGCTAGTACGTGAAAGCAGCAGGTATGCAAACAATCTAGTCACTACTTTAAAGAAAGATGAGGGTATTCCCCATGCGATAATCTCCAAGGTTCATTGTCTCCTCTTCTGAAGGTATAACCCCTACTCCAAATCTCCTTGCTCCTTTCTGTAGCAAAAAGCTGTACTCTTCAAGCTGACCCTGAAGTGTTTCTGCTAGGCGAGCTAGTTCTGCCACCAATGGTTTGAGAGCAGTAGGAAGGCAACTGTTATAACAAGCAGCAGCAAGAAAGAGCCAGCAGACAGGATGGTGCCACCTAACACTCACTTCCCAGCCAAATCCTGGGTCAATACTCTTTAAAGCCATTGGGAAATGAGCCCTGAGCTGCAGAGCCTGGAGGGAGGCTGGAGTGATCACATTTAAAAATTGCTTTCTAATGATGTCAAAGTGTCTCTTTGTATGTGCTGAAAAATGTGACTATGGACATGAAGGACATTGCAAAAATTATTTAGGCAGGGATAAGAATGTTTTGCTGCTTTCCAGATCACGTGAGTGATTTTGCTACTGAATACTCAAATTCCTTCTCATGTAAAGGTAAGAAGAATAAAATGCTTCTTTCAACTACCAAAATACTTTTCAGCACACCACCAGATAGAAACTAGACAGAGCATATCCAGATAAAAATACTAAAAGACAGTGTAAAAAGAAACAAGTTGAACAGTGAATTACCGTTAAGGAATACAGTATTGCTAATAGTTAGCAGTGTACTCCAGCAGTTCAGAAAAAGTTTCACAGTTCATGGCACAAAACATTTGCGATTGCAAGCTAGAGAAGATGTTGTTGGGACTATTTTAGTAGAAGTCAGATAAATAGCAATGCAGCCTGGCATCTTCATACCCATGCCCTCATCATAAAATGGGCAATACTAAAAAACATTTCAAACTGTGAATATAATGATAAATGATACAGATGTGTTCAGTGTAACCACTGATGTATTTATGGAAACAGAATCATATCCTCCATTTGACATAACACCTCAGCTGATATCATTTAGAGGATGCAAAGTCATCTCTTTTCCTCCTTCACATGAAATTAGTAGACATGCTCTCAACACCTCCTTCCCAGTAATCATCTGCTACATACTCTGGGAAAACTCAAACCTTATTCTACCAAACACGATATAATGGAAAATGAAATTCTTTAAATATCCTTTATTAAGTGAATAAGAAGATTAAGTCATTAGCAGTGACAAAGTGAAATTTTTAATTAGGGAAAATTAAAGAAAAATCCTGCTGTTGACATAGACACCAGTGAATTAACACTGAAAGAGATTATGGACAAAACTCTTTCAGATCCAAGTGGGAGCCTGTACTCCACTGTTTTCCCACCTGCTGCTCCAAATATCCCTGTGGACATCAGTGCTTGGAGAAGGCAGAGCATGCAAGGAAGCAGAGATATACAAGGATTCTGCTCTGCTTGGCAACACTTTATTTTGATCTTCCTTTACATATTCACATCTCTATTACACCTTTCTTGCTGAAGAGAAGGAGGGAGGCAAGGCTGTCTCATTCAGTTCCACAATCAATAGTAATTTGCAGCTTCAACCCTGGTAGAAATTGGTGGGGTTTACCTCATAGTACATAAAGTGAGCAGATCATTATTTTTTTTTTCTCTCTGAGCAAGTATAGGAGAAAGAAACCTAGAGCCACTTATTTGCAATGTGCAGTTGGGACAAAGCAGAGAAAAACTGAGCTCCATCCCAGTCCCCAGCTTGCTTCCACTTTTGTTCTGGGCAGGTCTGACAGCTTCAGCTTTCAAGCTGGGAATTTGGTTTCTCTGAATAGAAAATGCATTAAAACTGTAGCTTGGAAACCATAAAAAGACATAGAACCCATTTCACTGTCTTGCTGAAGCCAGTGAACAGTCTCAACTGAAAAAAATGTGCTTTTTTTTCCTGAATAGTTGAAAGGCTTTCTTCAGAATTTCAGTATGAAATGTTCTGATTTTTCTATTAACTGAGATTTTAATTTCAAAGTAACACAACAGGTTTTTAATGTTTTGAGAAATGTTTCAGCATCCCAAAATAACAATTGTTATTTCTGTGTCAAAATAAATGTTTGGCCAATGTTTATATTTCTGTCTAGTCTTAGAAAGTTAAAGATAAAACTTTTATTAAGTAAAAACCAAAAAGTGTTCCACTTCTCTTTGGAATATGTGCCATATATCCATTATAAATAGATTAATTTATCAAAATAAGAATTCCAGTTAGGGTACTCAAACAAAAAACCTTTCCCCAGAATGACATTTTTCATTATCTTCTTGCTGTATGTAATTGAGATTAGATTCAGTGGATTATCTCTTCAAGGTAAAATGATAAAAGGTTTTTCGCTTTGTAACCACTGGACTGAATTAGGGTTGTTTCAATGACCTGGTCATCCAGAGTAGTGCATATATCTCAATACCCCTGTCCTTCAGCGTTTTTCATTCTGATTCCACCTCTTGTTCTCTCTAATGTCACTGTCTCAATTTGCAGGAATGAAAAAGCAGCAGCATTGCAGGAGTCTTCAAATCATTGATATTCATGTGGCAACGTAATATTAAGGTTGGTAACAAATGGACCTAACAATCCTCTCTTGGAGTGCAGTTTCCCTGAAGCCACCAAAATCAGGACAGTTTTAAGCAAATTAACATCAGTGGAAATAGACTTGCCTATAGAATCAAATTTATTACATACTTGAGAGTATGTAATTTTTTTTATACAAATACTATCCAAGGCCTATCTGTAGTCTGTAGTAGTTGTTAGAATTAGAAATATAAGTGTTTATAACTTAATCACAGCCTGATTTCTTCAAACACAGCCTAAGCATGAGATTTGAATCATCTTTATATGAAAAGTTTTAAAGGACTGTTGGTGTAGTACTAGGAGCATGAAGAAAAGACTTACATAGTTGCTAAATTGTGTAAATGACTTGGTTTTTAACAAATATTAACTGGAAAACTAATTAATGGCTTTATATGAAAGTTTTTGGAAATTCACCCAATACTTGTGAAGGATGAATGCAAAATTTTGGAAGAAATGCTACATCATTCAGAGGAAGCAAAGATGGGATACTCTTCTCTATAAGCCAAACAAGACCACACTGTTACCCTTGTCTTCCCACTGTTAAGTGTATTAAGAAGTATTTTATAAACTTGAATCATCCATATATATCCTAACAAATTACGACATCTTGGACGAAGTAATCTGCCATACAAGAGGCTTAGAGGAAAACAGACAACATCAACATTAAGAAGTAAAGGCAATGCAATTGGATCTTACAGAGGAAGAAAATGTTTTCTAATTGACTCCTGCCATACTTTGATGGTGGAATTTATCCACAGCAGCTTAGTTAGTTTTGTTTATGTTCTTGAAATAACTTCATTGTTTTTATATATATATACCATTTGTATTTGTGTAGTGCTTAGAAATGATAGCAGGACTTCAATGGGAGAGGTGCAGAACATCATAATCTGTTGGCTAGAGCAGTTGCTTGGGTAATGATGGGATTCAAACCCATCATTCTGTGGAGGGAATTGTACTTGACTGCCACAGGTTGAGCAATCTTGTTTGTTGGATGAAGAAACTCAGCAGCATTATTTTAGAAGGAAATAGCCACATCAGCATATCCTGAAAAGCCCAATCCTGTTAGCATTCATGAGGCACATTCATAGCATAACTTCTGGTTAAATCCACTGAAGAGACTGAAGGAGTGGAACACTAAGGTACCTGGATCCTTACGTTTAAATGAACTGGAAATTGATATTGACATGGTCTGAGTGTGGGGCAGGGTGTGAGTGCACTTCTGGACCCATGGGTGCAACACAGAAGTGATGGCATAGAAAAAACTAACAGGTTTAGGAACTTGCATGTTTACCTTCCATGACAACCCTACTTTAGGTATCCCTTTATTCACCACTGGACCTTTAAGCCAACGGTCAAGGAAAATATTTTTAATGTGAATGTAGGTTCTGAGGAAAATAGCTGGTACAGTATTGTTATGAAGCCTGAAACACTCATACTACAGTGAGATTTAAACTGTAACTTTGGTAAATAACATTTAGACACAATCATTTACAGATCAATTCAGTTACAACATAGCCTGCTTTTGCATCTCACACTAGCTGTAATACTTGTAGAAAGAACAAAAAGGTTGGTGGATGACAGGGTTTCATTTTAAAACATCCATCCTTGTCCAAAAAGAAAATAATGATAAAATAATCTTGATAGTCTAATATCAAGTGACTAGATTCCATTTGCAAATGGTTGTAAAACTGGGGGTAAAAAGTGTAAATGGAGCTGAAATGTAACACAATTATCAAACTGTGTTCTAGAGGACTCCCTTCATTTACTTTTTCATAATCTAAGGGGAAAAAATAAGGAGATTATTGCTGTTAGTACATTATTTCTGCTTAACGCACAAGATCAGTAATTAAATATATTTCTGCTGGTCTTGTGGCCATATGCCTGCAATATGTAAAAATATATTTGCTTCTCTCTGTCTTTCTTTCTTTTTTTTTTTAATTCCTTTTGTTCCCAGTACTGACTGCCTGTCAGAGTGAACCCTCCAGATTCCTGTGTGCTGGTATCCATGGGCTCTTTCTTGCCAAGCTGCCAGTCTGGAGCGTCACACCTTACTGCCTTTAAAGATTGCCCTGCAGAGATAGAGGAAAATGGCAATTTTTACATGATGCAGTCTGGCGGCCCAGGAGATTTGAAGTCAGAACTGGTGCCAAGATTTACCCAGGAGAGCAAGCAGAGGCAAAACAGAGAACCTGGGCCAAAGGAAAAAAAAAATAAAGCAAAGAAAGAGGGTATTGAAAGGAAGGAAAACGAGGCAGAGTGGGAGCAGGTTTTCTCATAAAGGGTGGAAGGCAGGGCTATGCAATGGACACTACATGTTGTTTGCATGCGTTTATTAAGAGGGTCAGGGTCCTAAAGAAAGTCAAAGGAAAGAGGTCGGCTTTTTTTGCATGCCCCAAATTGTAGTAGATTGCAGAATGTAAATGAGACAATTATTACACCAATGCTCATCAAGCTGTGCTGGAAAGACTTCAATAGCCTGATGAATATGCATGCAAATTTGTTAATTAAGTTAATTATTCTGCTGAAAATTCATTTGTCTTCCAAGGACATTTTCCCAATGATTTTAACATGCTTGTGCCATTAGTCATGCTCCATGCTATTTAACATTACTTTTCGTCCACTTTTTCTTTTTTCCTTGCTTCCTTCTTGCTTTTCTATTCTATTCTAGTTGTTGTTGTTTTGTTTTTATTATTATTATTAAAGCTTTAAAACCAGATGATTGGTTCTCTTAATTGACCCCTGCAATGCTGGAAGATGCTAACAGCCAGCTCCATAGGAATCCCCTAAAACAGATTTCATTCAAACACTTCTCTCCTATATAAAAAGTCCCTGAAATGTCACCTAGGAACAGGGGAGCACCAGGGGAGCGGAGAGGGGAGCAAGTCTATCTGGAAGCATTGCAACCAGAGTCTAAATGAGTCCACACAGGGCTGGAGGAGAGAAAGCTGTCCCTGCTGCAAGCTGTCTTCAGCCGCAGCCGCTCTTGGCACGAGCAGTTACCTTGCTCTGAAAGGTGTGATCTCCTCACAGCTCCCTTCCCTCTGCCTGCACTGCTTTACACAGAAACATATGCATTCGAAGAGGAACAAGAACTGAGACACTTTTCTGTCACCGTGAGGGCCAAAAACTGTTACCATGGCAACAAAAGGGAACAGTGAGTTTAAAAATCATATCGAAATGGCAAAATGAGA